>CM042477.1:71335030-72023780 GCA_023621385.1 Quercus gilva
AATACAGAATTTTGTTAGGAAGCACCATTGTTTCATAAGGTACGATAATCAAATTCTCAGAATGATCAGAACTCGGGTCTTCATCTGTTGATTCAGGCAAATGTCCAGCAACTGTTTCATCATTTTTTTCCAATCCACCAGTGGATAAGAAAGCTTCAGCTGCATCTGCCTCGCTAAGTTCTAATCCAACTTGAATCTCACCATTGGGTAGAACATCAGACGGGTCACCAGAATCTGTAGTTTCCCTCCATTCAAACCATTCAGGTTGTTTATCAGTTTCAACGTGTCCCGTTTCTCTTGAGTTATCAAGATGTTAGTGCCTTCTGACTTTGTCCCTGCTTCTGGAGAAGGTGTTGCAGTGTCAACCAAGTCGTCATCTTCACCAACAATAGCATTATCATCACTGCCACCATTAATTACACCGTTCACCTCAGTGTTGGGTAACGGGGAAGCGAGTGAGCTAGTTGAGCGTTCATTGGCAACTCTGTCATCCTTGAAAGCAAACCAGTTGGGATTTGTATAGAGTGAGCTTCTGAACACACCAAGAGAAATGCAAAAAAATCATTTAGCAGTTTCTAGAATTAGAATATGGACAAAAAGTTAGAACTAGACGTCATTGTTTCTATCTCTATTTCTATTACCTATATAAAAAGCGCAAATTAGCATATGAACCGTGCTTTGTCGAGCTACTTGCTTGGTTATTGTGAACAGTACTTTTGTCGACCACCTTGTTGGGTTATTTCATGTTTAACAAATTTACAGCCATGCAAAGTACAAAGGAGAGTTGGGTCTGTTTGTTTTTTGTGTGCAGATAAGTTTACACTTCTATCCTTAAAAAAATTTCAATTTAAACAATTAGAGAGCGTGGGTCTTTCGGTCATTTGGCCTTATTTTATTTGATTTTATCTCTTTTGTTAACTCTTTTTGGTCAACCATACTCTGCTGATGGACACGCGTTTGAGGGAGAAGAAGAACGCAGGAGATGAGGAGTTTGGTTTACCAACTACAGCAGCTATGAGTAAGAAAGAATTTTTAATTTGAATAGTTAGAGAGCTTGGGGCTCATATCTCTGTTGATAAACACAAAAACAGGATCCAAGGGATTGAGATAAGGCTAGAGATAAGAAACAAGAAAGAAAAAAAAAGGTGTGAAGAAAGAGAGAGAAGAATGAAGGAAAAGAAGAAGGCTGGAGAAAAAGGTGCGTGATGCTTACCCATGTAAATGCATCTCATAAATTCTTTCATCTTTTCTCTTTATTTTTTCTTTGATTCCAAAAAAAAATTCTTATCCCTTTCTTAACAGTTCGTTGGATGCGTTAATCTTCGGATTGTATCTGATTTGTGTTAAAGCTTCAAAGTAACAGGTAAGTACAGTTTTATTGTATCTTGTTTGTCTGGTCATATTTTTTTATCATAAACTCTTATGTTGTTTTATATATTTTGTCATTTATTTCTAAATTTTTGCACTCAAATTATTATCATTCATGTGTATTCCGTTTTTCCTCATTGCTGCATAATTTTTGGTTACTTTTAAAAAAATATTTTTCCCCTTTTCTAATTTTGCTGTTCATTTTTAGCTTAAGATTATATGGAGCCTAAGGATATAGATGGTAGTTGAACTAGGAGAAATTCCTATAAATCTATCCCAAAAAGAAAAGCCGTATCAAGAGTTGATGAAGTGCAAAGCATTATTGATGATAATGCTATTGTTGCAGATTCATTGGTCATGTTAGTCGGTAGCTCACAACAAAGAAGTAAGTTTACGCACGTATAAAATAGTATAGTTTAAAATTAAACTAGATATATAATGATAACTAATATTTATGTAATATATAATATGAATAAAGGTGTTAAAGAACAACCAAAGAAAAAGAGATCTTGAAGGCTATTAGGAATGAGCATATGGTTATGACACCAATCAATTTTTGATGTAAGCGAAGTTTGAACCTTAAACTCTTATTTACTAATATTTGAGTATTCATTTTTAGGGGATAACATTCTTTGTTTTATAATGTTGAGTTTTTCTTTCTTGGGTTTGTTCTCTCCAAATCTTTGTGATTTATGTATCTTTGAGTTGATTTGTCAAATTTTGTTATTGCTTTTGTTATTTAAATTTTGTGTACATGATTCAAGAATAAAAATATGCCTTCCGTGTTACTTACAAAAAAAAATAAAAAATATGCCTTGATGTTTTACTGAATCGTAAGAATAAATTATTATTATTATTTTTTATAGTTTGTTCTTGAGAAGTTGAGTTGATTTAAAATATTGAATACGAGCATTACCAAAGAGCTCAATACCAAGCACAACAAGTTTCAATTCTTTTAACCCAAGACCCTAAAATTCAGTACAATATTTTGCTAAAAAATTAACTTGGATAAGTAATCTTTAAGCTTTTTGGGGGATTTTGATCCATGAGTAATTCTGTGTTGATAGAAACTTAATTAGAGTGATAAGGAGATTTAGAGAGGAAGTGATGGGGACAGGGCTCAAGAATTGGTGGCTATGTTAAAGGTAACCATAGATTTGGTAATAGATTAGATTATTTTGAAACATTTAATAGTATGATTTCTAAGTAATTCAATAATTAAATAATTATAAATAAATTCTAATTCTAACCTTAATTGTAATATTTTTACTGGCTAGCATGTGCCTACACGTGCATCCTATACTAGTAGATGAATAAAAATAGGAAGAATGAAAGCAAAGCAAAAACACTATTTAATTCCCAACATATCTTTTAGCATGTTATACTCTGAAGTACAGGCCCACCAAAGAGAATTAACTCACTAAATCTTCAATGTGCATGTAAGCCAAAATCACAAGTTAGCCAGCACTAAGGTTCAAAATATTCCAGAAAATTCTAAAATAGCTCCCCTTGCTAAATGAGGTATAAGCTGAAATTCACGCCGCACCCCTGCTGTCCTGATCAGCAGTTAACACATTAGTTTTCAAAAGGCTAACCATCCTTCTTTATACGACCCTGGACTTGTGAAGATCATCATCAAATTCAGCAAAAGGCTACAAATGTAGCTTAGACTTACCTTTGTGGTTAATATGTATTGAATTCATACAAGCTCTGAAGGTTCATCAATGGAGGAAAGTAAACACACTGTGAGAGAGAGAGAGATAGAACAATACAAATCTTGTGGAAAATGAATTCATTACTTAAGCTTATCATACTTTGTTCTTTATATAGTGAGAACAAAGGCGGGAAATGAAAACAGAAAAATAACTAACTCATTAATCTATTTCACTATAAACGACAGTCGTTTCATAAACTAACTTTGCTATGCTACTGCTAAACTACTTGTAGTTTACTTCTGTATGTACAAAACTACAAGTAACAGATACAAAACAGGATATAGTCACTCAATACTCCCCCTTAAGATGAACCATAAATGTTGATTAGGTTCATCTTGGATAATAGGAAGTAAAATTGCTTGTATCCAAGCGCCTTTGTAAAGTAGTTAGCAATCTGGTGTCTAGTAGGAATATGGAATGTCTTAATCACTCCATCTTGAAGCTTACTTCGAATAAAATGGCAGTCAACCTCTATGTGCTTCGTACGTTCATGAAATACTAGATTTGCAGCAATGTATAGGGCTGCCTTGCTATCACAGTACAGAGAGGCTGGCTAATTGTGATCTAAACCAAATGTTTTAAGCAAGGCCAACAACCAAACAACTTCACTTGTGACAGTAGCCATTGCTCAATACTTTGATTCTGCGGATGATCTGGACACCACTTGTTGCTTTTTGCATTTCTAGGATATGAGAGAGTCACCAAGAAAGACACAGAAGCCTGAAACTGACCTTCTGGTATCTGGACAAGCTGCCCAGTCAGCATCACAATAGGCTTTTAGTCTCAATTCAAAACTTGCTGATAAAACTAAGCCCTGTCCTGGTGTCTTCTTAAGATACTTAAGTACCTTATAGGCTGCCTGTAGATGTGGCATTTTAGGAGAACTCATAAACTGACTCAGTTTATGCACTAAGTAGTAGATATCAGGCCTGGTCAAGGTCAAATAAAGTAGCTTGCCTATAATTCTTCTATATAGAGATGGTTCTAGAACATCTTCTCCCATAGAGCTTCTAAATTTAGCTGATTGATCCATGGGTACATTTGCGGGCTTACTTGCTAGTAGACCTGTATCAGAAAGTAACTCTAAAATGAATTTTCTTTGACATAAGTTGATGCCGTTTTCAGGCCTTGCAACCTTAAGACCTAAGAAATACTTCAAGGTACCAAGATCTTTGAGCTTGAACTTGTTATCCAGAAAAATCTTGAAGGTATTGACTGTCTCCACATTATTGCTAGCTATTAGAATGTCATCTACATAGACTAGCAATATGAGAATTGAACCCTTGCTAACCTTAGTGAACACAGAATAGTTTGACTTAGATTGGATAAAGCCATGATCAAGGAGAGTGAATGAGCGCTTGGCAAACCACTACCTACTTGCCTGCTTCAAGCCATAAAGTGACTTAGTGAGCTTGCACACCTCCCCCTTGCTGCCAAATCCAGGAGGAGGAACCATATACACTTCCTCATTCAACTCCCCATGCAAAAAGGCATTATTGACATCTAGCGGAGACAAATGCCAACCAAACACAGCAGCCACAGCCAAAAGAGTTCTAATTGTCACAAACTTTACAATAGGAGAGAAGGTTTCATAGTAGTCAATTCCTTCAGTTTGGGTAAAGCCTTTAGCAACTAGTCTAGCCTTATACCTTTCGATGGAACTATCAGCTTTAAGCTTAATTTTGTGTACCCAGGAGGTAGGTTGGTCAGCACCCAAGTTTTATTAGCCTGAAGAGCATCAATCTCAGTCTTTATGGTAGCTTGCCACAAGGGATCAAGGGAAGCTTCACCATATGAAGTGGGTTCTTTGGTAGTGGACAAGGCAACAGAAAAGGCTTTATGTGCATTAGACAGTTTAAAATAAGAGAGAGTAGAGGAAAGTGGATAGAAAATACTTGGACTGTCAATGGAATCATGGGAAGGTATGATTGAAGCTGAAGCCAAATTGTAGTGATAATCATGAAGGTATGAGGGAGGTTTATGAGGCCTATTGGACTTTCTAACAATAGGTAAAATAGGTAAGGGAGTAGGAAGAGCAGAAGGTTCAAGTGGAGCAATAGAAACAGGTGGAGAAGTGTCCAAATCAGGATGAACAAGATCTAGAAACTCATCAGGAGGTACAGCAGTGTCAATAGGACTAAAAGGCAAAGAAAATTTAGCAGAAATAGAAGAAATGGATTCTGAAAGGGAAGGCTGAGATGAAAAAATATTGTGAGAAGGGGAAGAAGAACTAGGAACAGGTTTAGACAGCCAATGTTTAAAAGGAAAGATAGATTCTTTGAAGATGACATCTCTAGAAAGGAAAATAGTTTTAGTGGACAAATCATACAACTTGTACCCTTTGGTTCCAAAAGGATATCCAAGAAATATGCATGCCTTTGCTCTAGGATCAAACTTGGATCTGTTTCTAGCTAAAGTAGAGGCATAAAATAGGCAACCAAAGGATCTAAGACACTGGTATGATGGAGAATGACCCAAAAGTTTCTGATAAGGTGTTAGATTGCCTAGAAGAGGGCTAGGAAGCCTGTTGATAAGATATGTGGCTATAAGAACACAATCCCCCCAAAATTTTAAAGGTAAATTGGCATGAAATCTCAAGGCCCTAGAAACATTCAACAAATGCTGATGTTTCCTTTCAACAACAGCATTTTGTTGTGGTATTTCAACACAAGACAGCTGATGTAAAATACCATTGGAAGCAAAAAATGAAGAAAGAGCAAACTCAGGACCATTGTCACTCCGAATCACTTTAATGGACACGTTGAATTGATTAAGAATCAGTTGAAAGAAGGTTTGAATCAAGGAAGAAGCATTAGATTTTAGTTTCATTAAATAAACCCAAGTACATCTACTATGATCATCAACCAAAGTAAGAAAATATCTTGAGCCATTCAATGAAGGAGTAGAGAAAGGGCCCCAAATATCAGCATGGATCAAATCAAAACAAGATAAGGAAACACTTGTGGACTTAGGGAAAGGCAATTTGTGTTGCTTAGCTAAAGGGCAGACAAAACAATCAAAGAAATTGTTGTTATTGCAAGAAGTTAGATCAGGTACAATATGTTTCAACAAAGCTATTCTTTGTGTAGATGGATGACCCAATCTGTAATGCCACAATCTAATAGCACTATTTGAATTATCAACAACATTAGAAGAGTCAAGATGACAGACATTGACACTTTTATTACAAAGAAAAGAAGGCAATCTGGACAAAACCTCTGAAACAGAATGTGGTAAGGTGAAGGAATCAGTGCACTACAAGATGTACAGTCCTCCATGTCTCTTACCCAACCCAATCATCTTCCAAGGCAGTAAGTTCTGAAGAAAACAATAATGAGAAAGGAAAACACAACAGCAAGAGGGGTTTTAGGTCAGCTTACTGATAGAAATAAGATTGAAAGAAAAGCTAGGAATGCAAATGACATGCTCTAAAGTCAGGGTTGCTGAAACTTTAATAGTTCCAATGTGGGTTACCTTAACCATTTCACCATTAGGA
Organism: Quercus gilva; assembly: GCA_023621385.1. NCBI lineage: Eukaryota > Viridiplantae > Streptophyta > Magnoliopsida > Fagales > Fagaceae > Quercus > Quercus gilva. The sequence continues at coordinate 71,341,610 of CM042477.1, forward strand.
AGTCTAACTAAAATCTGAACAGAAGAGGTAATAGAAGTAAAGAAATGAATAGAGTGAACCATGTGGTCTGTTGCACCACTATCCAGAATCCAGTCAAATGAACTAATATGAGAGGTATTTGCACTGGAAGAAAAAATTGAATGCTCAAGAGAAGGGGAAAAACAGATACCTGAAAGGGTTTGGGCTTGAACATCCATTGAAGGCTGAGTAATGATGGTGGCAACTTGATGAGTAGTGTCCAAACATGCTTCTGTTGGTGCTTGGGTACCAAAATGACATTGAGAGTTCAACAATCCAACCAATTGCTGATATTGAGCCTTGGTGAGAGCAACAGGTTCATTGAGATCTTCAGCAACAACAACATTGCTTGCAAAAGGTTGACTACCTTTGTTTTTGAACCTATACCTAGGAGGATACCCGTGCAGTTTGAAGCACTTGTCAACAACATGCCCCATGGCTCCACAATGAGTGCATTGTGGTCTGCCATTCTTAGATTTAACAAAGGTCTTGGTGTTACCAGGTTTAGACCCAAAAGCTGCCAAAGCTGCTGATGTATCAATCAAGGCCTTTTTCCCAGCACCTACTTTTCTCTGTTGCTCATCTTGCAGTAGAAGAGAGAACACTTTGCTTAAAGGAGGCACAAGCTCCATCAGCAGAATTTGGCTCCTAACAGCTGCATATGTCTCATTCAGCCCCATCAGAAAAGACATGATACATTCCTCAACTTGATGACCACATGTACATGTCCTATAATTAGAAAATTCATCCAAGAGGCCTTTAAATTTGGCATAGTATGCATTGATAGTTAAGTCCTCTTGAGTCAAAGAACTAATCTCCTTTCTTAAGTCAAAGATTGTAGGTCCATTTCCTTACCCAAACCTGTTTTGCAGATCAATCCATACATCCCTGGCAGTCTTGAAGTAAACTATACTTGGTTGTAAATCCTTAGAAACAGAATTAAACAACCAAGCTAGGACAGTGCTGTTGCATTTACACCATGCTGTGTAATGTGGGTGATCAACAGATTGAGGCTTAGGGATAGAGCCATCAACGAATCCCAATTTGGTTTTGGCATCCAAAGAGATGAGAATGGCCCTACTCCAGGTGTTGTAGTTTTCTTCAGTGAGATGTTGAACCACTAAAGAAACTCCTGGATTATCTCCACTAGATAAGAAATAGGGATTGGATGTATTTTCCCAAGGCTGGACAGTGGGATGAGTAGCACTAGGGGTACTCTCAGTCATGGCTTGAAGCAGTATTATCAAAAGAAAGTGATGAAGATAAAAAAATCCTTAGCAAAGAAAATCAAGAATCAATTTTTTCGAGAATCTTTCAAGAAATAGGAAATCAAGATGCAGCTCACAATCTTAATCAAATTACAACAGAAAATTATGGATTGGAAACCCTAAAATCGAAGAAGAGAAATTGAAACCCTGAGATTGAAGGTTCTAATTTCAATTATGAATAGGAGAATCAAGATCAAGATTTCAACACATAAAAGAAATCAAGACCTAGAAGATGATGAGCTTAATGCAAGAATCAACAGAAACACAATAAGGTAAATTTCTAGTTGATCTGAACGAAGCATTAAAGAATCAAGAAAGAACGTAATTGAATTACGAAGAATCAGAGAATACCAGAGGTGAATGATCTTTGAAACTAGTTCTGCTCTGATACCATATTGAATTCATACAAGCTCCAAAGGTTCATCAATGGAGGAAAGTAAACACACTGAGAGAGAGAGAGAGAGAGAGAGAGATAAAACAATACGAATCTTGTGGAAAATGAATTCATTACTTAAGCTTATCATACTTTGTTCTTTATATAGTGAGAACAGAGGCGGGAAATGAAAACAGAAAAATAACTAACTGATAACTAACTCATTAATCTATTTCACTATAAACGACAGTCGTTTCATAAACTAACTTTGCTATGCTACTGCTAAACTACTTGTAGTTTACTTCTATATGTTCAAAACTACAAGTAACAGATACAAAACAGGATATAGTCACTCAATAATACACACCTTACGTCTCCTATTTTATTTACTCACCATACGTTCTCATAAATATCTTGAGAAAATTTAGACCCAAGTCAGTGTGCAACTGGAGACGCCGCTTTTGCTGCCCGCATAGGACCTGGAAGTCACCAACTGTAACCTCCTAGCTTTTTGAAAAAAAAAAAAAAAAAAAAAAAAAAAAAAAAAAAAAAAAAAAAGAAGAAGAAAAGAAAAAAGGAGGAGGTAATGGTCAGATATTTTTGGACGACACACGTGCCCACCCACCCCATTTAACTCCCACCACTCATCTCACAAATGTACCTTTCTCTCTTTTGGCCTGCCATCTCTTTTCTTTCTTTCTTTCTTTTCTCTTCCTTTAGGGTCCGTTTGGTTGGAGATGTGGACAAGTGAGAAGATGAAAATTTATGGGAGGATGAAAAAGTGGTAGGATAGAAAATATTTAATTTTTCCACTTGTGTGTTTGGTTGGAGGGGTGAAAAAGTAAGAGGGTGAAAAACTCTTTTCTTTGGTTAGAGAAAAAAAATGAAAGGATGGAAAATATGATTTATATAAATTGACTATTATACATTTATTACATAATAGGTAAGAAATAAATTTATTTGTACTAATTAAATAATATAAAATTTACCACATTATATATATATATATATATATATATATATATATAAATTTATGTTATTATTTTTATTATTATAATGTAAAAATTACAATAATGTACAACTTGATCAGGCCATGTTGAAAAAAAAAAAAAAAAGAAGGAAAAAAAAAAAGAGAAGAGAACCTGGACCGTTGGACATTGGTGTGCTGTGAAGGTAGAATAAGAAGAGGCAAAAGTGATAAGAGCAACCGCATCAATCTGTCTAAAAAATTCTGTCAATTTTACACAAAAATTTTATTTTTTCTATTTTACACCATTATTTTTACAAAACACCTACATCAATTTATCTATTATACACACTTTTTTCATTAAAATAATATTTCTCTTTCCTTTTTCTATTATTTTCCAACTACCCCCACCTAACCCCTCCTTCTTTTTTCTGATTCATAATACCCTTCAGTCCTTAGATCTTATCTCTATCTCCGGCCATTTTTTTTTTTTTCAAAATCTTTTTCTTTCCTCTTCTTCTTTTACAATTTGAGTTTTATGCTTTTATTATAGATTATGATTTTGGGTTGGGTTTGATTAAGGGTAGTGATTTTGGTCAAAGAAAGTGAAATTCCGGTTTGGGTTTTTCTTCCTCTTCTTTAGTATCTTCTTCTTTCTTTCTTCTTCTTCTCCTTCTTTTTTCAATTTCGGTTTGATTATTTATATGAATTTTTATATGGGTCTGATGAATTTGGATCTAGATTTAGAACGATTTTAATGATTTTGTGGTGTATCCGTGATGATTTTAGGTTGGGTTTCCTTGTGAGTTTTGATTGATTTTGAATTGGGTTTTCGATTCCAGTGGGTTTGTCTTGATTTTGAGTTGGGTTTTCTAATTATTTTTTCGTTGATTTTGGGTTAATTTTTTGTGCTAGGTTACGGTGTTTGGTGGTGGTGCTGGGTTTGGTGGTTGGGTGGTTATTTTCTGCTTCCTTTTTCTTATTCTGCCGCGCTAGGTTGTTGTAGACATTGGGAGATGGCATTTTTGTAAAAGTGCTGTGAGAGCACTTTCTCTCCAACATTTTCCTCCCGATTTAGGAGGATGAATTTTGTGGGCCTGGGAGAGAAAATTTTCTCCTGGGTTTTTCTTCCTCCCCATTTTCCTTCTTTTGCCAAACAATGGAAAATACTGTTTTCCACCATATTTTCCTCCCTATGTTTTCCATCCCCCCTAAATTCACCCCAACCAAACACAGTGTTAAACACACGCTCATTTCCCACACTCTTCCACCAGGTTCCACTCCAAACCACCATCACACCATCATTTTTCCGGCAAAATTACTGCAAAATCCTTAGGAACCTCTAAGCATCTTCATCCCTTTTAATTGAGGTAAAAATTTCTAATCTTTTTAGTGGGTTTTATATTTTGTTTGAGGTTATATTTTTATGTAAGTTTTGATAATGATACCCATGTGATTTATGAGTCTTGGAAATGATATTCATGTGCTTATATGTATAGGTTTTGTGTTGGTGAAATTATTTGATGAGTGGGTTTATAATTTTTTCAACGGTAGTTATCTAAGTGGTGAAGATTTTGGGGTTTTTGCTTTTTAATGTGAAATAAATGGTGAATATAATTTTTATTGATTATTTGAAGCTAATTAAAGATTTAAGTTGTTTGTCTTGGAGAATATTATGATTTTTGATATAATGGGTCTCTTGTTGATGTATTGTAAATCTTATGGGAACTACTTATTAAGTGTTGGAGTTTTGATGTTAGAGATAATACCTTGAATGATTTATGAGAATAAGTTGGAGTTTATGCCTTGTAAATTAATTGGTTGAGAAACTTTGGAAGTGAAAAATATTATTTGTGAGGACTAGGCTTGCCTAATTAAGTGCTTATTTGGAAATCCCTAAATTGTAGCTAAATATAATTTCAAGCTCTATGCTTATTTTGATAGGTTTACTTGATATTGTTTAGGTTCTAGCTAGGGTGGCAAAATAAGTCCAACCCCATTTGCCTACCCAAACCCACCCAATTATTATTTGGGTTAAATGGGCATCAACCCAATTAGACCCAGTAATTATTGGGTTTTAACTAAAAACCCATTGAGGCTCATTTAACTCAAAAACAATTAACCCAAATTCAATCCAACCCTTCCCATCCAAAATTAAAATTAAAAACCCAACCTTGTCGCTTTTTTTACCTCTCTAATCGTTTCACTAGGATTTTCATTTAAAATTTTCCTTCATTTTCTCAGCCTCCAATCATGTATTCAGATTCCTAAACCCACCTAAGCAAACCATCCCAGAAACCCCAAACTCTTGCTTCACTCTCTCAACAATGGGGGAGTCAGTGACTGACAAGAGCCGCCATGGCTTGACTATGTAGGCGCGACCGAGAGTTGGCAAGGGTGGTGGTGGTGGTGGTGATGAAGCAGAGGTAGAGGACGGCGAGGTTGGAGGAGAGTTGGGAGTCAGAGCCATCGAAGAAAGACATTTTCTTGGAGAAGGGTTTTGGTGTAGAATGGGGAGAGGAGTGTAGAGAATTTTTGGTGGGAGGTTGAGTTTGGGAGTCTGACTTTCACTTCCACTTCTATTTCTTGGGGAGTGTTTGGTTGCTGAAAAAATTAGAGTTTTTTTTTTCCTATGTTTTCTTAGCAATTAAATATGGAGGGAAGATATGGGGTTGCAGAAAATAAGCAAAGGGGTTTAAATTTGTTGGATTTTGGATTATTTTATTTAATGGATGGTGGCAATTATTTTTTTTTTTTTGGAGATTTGATGAAATTTTCCAACCTCACTTCTTGAACCAGAGAAGGATAAGGGGTGGAACTGTGAGATTTGAATTTTTCACTTTAGGGGCATTTTGATAATTTTGATAATTGGGTAATTGGGTGGGTTGGAGTTTAACCATAATAATTGGGTTGGGTTGGGTTTGGATTAAAAACAATTAGTTAAATGGGTTTTAATGGGCAAATGAGTTTTATATACCCAACCCAATTATGCCCTCCCCAAACCCACCCATTTGACACCCCTAGTTCTAGCTAATCCCCTTGAAACTTAGAGAATTAGACTTTTGCGGTTGCGAGGTAAGTAGCTTTTTAATGGGATTTTTGAAAAATAAACATGTTGCATAAATTTTATTTTTGAGTTAAACACGCTTTTGGAAACTATCTATGGAAATTATATTTTCTTAAAAACTATTGTGTCGTAACCTATATGTATGATTAATTGATTATATATGAAAATGCATCATATTTGGTATTGCATTTGGGGAAATGCATGAATTTGTTGATATGGAAAAATGAGCATCTTTTATTTAATCTTTGATAAGGAAATCTTGGATTTTATGGTTTATTAGAAAATTTAAAGATGCTTATCTTGTCTTATTATGTAGGAAATTGATAGAAAGTCTCTTGACAAGAATGAAGTTGAAAACCTTACAAACTTTGTAAAAGTTAGATTATTTAAAGTTTTTCTGAAACTATCTGAATATAAACTATATGTTTCAAAGTAATGTAACTTGTGAGCTTTATGTAGTTTTAACACCATGCTATGTGTGATTTCTCGGTGATCACTCGATTTGGTTTCTATAGTCTTTTTGACAACGGAATCAAATCTAAGCCAGTGCCCTTTCACTTTGGATGATGCGTTCTTCCTTGCTGCCCATGGGGGGAAGGGGTTCTTTAATTGTGTGTGGGTAAGGCTGCTGCCTATGGGGCCAAGAGACCACATGCAAGAGAGGTCCTATTTGACGCGCTTTCTCTGCTGCCCATAGGAGGAGAGAAAAACCTTGAGGGTATGAATAAGGCTGCTGTCCATGGGGCCAAGAGTCTACATACCAGAGAGGACAATATCATGCCAGTTGTGAATGGGTGGATCCCCTAACTGATCTATGTGGTAGTGTGGTATATTTGTGATAAATTACTGTATGTTAGATTTTATGGCTTTGGAAATTATATTGCTAGTGCTCACATATTATAGTATATAGTTTCATGGTATTATTTTGAGAAATTTTGTGTTCATTATTTATCATTCTTGTCATATTATTATTGAAAATAATCTTGCAGTATTCAGTTAGAAAATTCCCAAATTAAAACATACTTTGTAATTATTCATCATCATGAAACTTGCATTTCCCCCACCCCTATTAATTATGCTACTTTCTGGGTTTTAGCTCATCCCACCCTCTAACATTTTTTCAAATTAATTAGATATACCTTGGGTATGGAGCTTACTTCTTTGGTGATGATTAGAGTGCTATGTTAAATTTGGAGACTTTTGCTGTAAATGGTTTGGGACTCGATCTTGCTATGTTCAACAAGACCTTAATTAATTCTATTGGAGGTTGGTTGCTTGAGGTTTGTTAGCCTTTGCCGTGGTAGGCCTAGACTCAATGTTAAGGTCCTTATTCTTGATAAGATTGTGTCTTTGTGTAATCCAATTGAAGTTTTGTAATATATTCATGTATTATGTAGAGGCACATGATTTTTAGTTATTATTCATAAATGTGTTATAGAGCTCTAACTCGTAATGTGGAGATTTTAGTATGGTGATATATTTTTAACCTGTGGAAAAGAAAAAAAAAGAAAGATCTTCTACAGTTTGAATTATCAAAAAGAAAAAATCAACAGGTACCTTTGAGATTTATTTCTTATGCTTTGAACCTTTTTGAGTTTGGGCGTGACACCAATGATTTGAGAATTTATCTGATTGGTTTGATTAGCCTCTGAATCTGTTATACATTGCTAGATCTTTCTTTAAAAAGTCTTTTATTTATTTATTTATTATTAAATGATTGCATAAAAAAATATATAAAAGACTTTTTTGCATGATATCATTTTTGACTGATGGGTCAGCAATCACTCTCATACATATATTAAAATCTAAATCCAATTGTTAATTTTATTAATCATTCATAATATAGAAGGATAATAATAAGACTGCTACTCAATGCAGTGACTTCAACAGCTTTGCCGGCTTTTTCTCAATTAAGTGAAGTGTCAATGAAAGGTGTTTCAAAGTTATTCCGAACTTCCGAGAAGAGAGCAAAACCATCAACATCTTCACCTCTTCCTGAGGGATTATGCCGTCAATTTTCACTGGCTGAGATGAAGTTTGCTACCAATAACTTCGATGCTAATTTAGTAGTTGGTGAGGGGGATTTTGGCACAATATATAAGGGCTCTTTTAACGACTGTAACGGTACCAGAATCGTTGTAATAAAGTGCTTGAAATTCGTGGACATAAGGAACGAGGTGGTGTTCGTTGGCCAGCTACACCACCCTAACATCATCCCTCTCATCGGATATTGTATTGATGAATGCGTGAATATCCTAGTCTACGAGTTCTTGGTCAATGGAAAATTCTTCAGGGAACTCCACGAGCGCCTCTCGTGGAAACAAAGACTAAAGATTTGCGTTGGAGTGGCGCGTGCACTGCACTACCTTCACTCTGGGGTCAAGCAAACTATTATCCACAGTGACGTGAAGCTGACCAACATTCAGTTGGACAAGAATTGGGAGGCCAAGTTGTCAGATTTCAGGTTGTCCAAAATGCTTCGCCCGGGGTTCAAATTCGTGGAAATCAAACGGGATTCGGAAACTACTCTGAGATACCTGGATCCCGAATGTTTCATTACGAATAGGCTGACCGATAAAACCGACGTCTACTCTTTCGGTGTGGTACTGTTGGAAGTACTCTGTGGGAGAGAAGCAATGGACTTCAAATTGATGGAAAAACGGCAGGGTCTGGTTAAGTGGGCCCAAGAATGCAAGCGAGAAGGGACCATCAATGAAATAATTGATCCGTATCTGATGGGGAAGATAGATCCAGAGTGTTTCAAGATTTACGTCGACATTGCCATTTCTTGTGTGCGAAATAAGGGAGAGGCTCGTCCAACCATGGGTGAAGTGGAGTTAATCCTTGAACGTGCACTTGAACTACAACAGAGTGCAGATGCTGCAATGAAGGATGTAGATCCTACTGGTGATGTCTGTATATATCCCATTGATGAATATACCTGTAATGATTCTTCAGGAGATGCTTCTCCCCCATCTTATTTTCACAATTAATAGATTTACACGATAAATTAAAGACCATATTTATATTGTTTTTGATTTGGTAATGTTTCTATTTCGTTGAAACCTCTAGTTCTGCGCTGCCTGAGCTTGAGGAATTTATTTCGGATTCAGATAGCTTGAGGGAATATATTTTGAACACCGCCACACCAAACGACCAATGATTAATATCACAAACAATTAAATATTCTTTAAGAATGTTGATCGAAATTGCATTCCCATAAGCTAAGCAGGTTATGCATTTAATATATATTTTTTGGTATGCTGAAGTACGTATTTTTTGTTCAAATCCCCTCAATCTCACAAAAAAAAAAATGATACAATGAGTGTTTCTTAGGTCAAAGGAGTATTGAGGTGTATGTTTTCATAAAACAGGTTAGTGAGGAAAAGTTGTCAAGAGTAGATGGGTTAGTTTCCTTGCACAAGAACAAGGTGACAAATTGTGATTTGGTGGCACTCTGCACTCTAGTTATTGCTATAGAAAGGAAAAGTCAAAGACAAATTACTTCAACAAGAGTAATGTCCATGGCACAGCAATCATCAACACTGAAAGGAGATGCAATCTCTCAGTTTTCAGTCTTGTAAGAAACAAGAGAGAAATAAAAAATAAGCAAAAGGTTTACAAGGGAGTTTTGTAAAACAAGACCGTCCACCGAGGACCATAAGAAATTAAGAACTGTGATGTTAGACGAGAATCTTTGGTGGTCGGTCACAAACTCACAATGGTAGCCCATTCTTAGATGTAAGGGAAAATGGAATCCTATACATAAATCAATTAATAAAATAATAAAATGCTTTTTTTTTTTTTATAACTAATTTAAAGTTAAAAATTCTTCTTAAAAAAAAAAAAAAAAGGTTAAAAATGATAGTTTTAGAATTTATACTTTTTTTCTTTAAAAAAATGTTATACTTTTTCATGTAAAATAAAAATATTCGATAATATTTTGGTGAAAATTTTAAATTATATAAACAACAATAATAAGAATACTTTTGAAATAATGTGATTGATGCATAATAAAAACTGTGTCAGTGGATCCAAGTAAAAGTGATACTCCAATCACAATAGCTCATGTGACAAAATTGTGAAAAATATTATCCCTTATATTTTTTTTTTTCTAAAAAAATTGTAGTAAAGTGTACACCATTGACAATTATCTACTTTTATTTGAGAAGTGCTACGTGTCACGCCCCAAAGCCAAAAGGATCCAAAGCATGAGATAGCATCTCAAGGGTACCTATAGATTTTTCCCTTTTGAACAATTCAAACTGTAGGAGATTTTTCTTTTCCTTTCTTTTCCGTAGGATAAGAATATATAACCATATTAAAATCTCCACATTATAAGTCAAAGCTCTATAACACATTACGAACAATAACAAAAAAATCATGTGCCTCCATATAATACAAGAATATATTACAAAACTCCAATTGGATTACACAAACTCACAATCTTACCAAGAATAAGGAACCTTAACATCGATTCTTGGCCTACCATGACTAAGGCTAACAAACCTCAAGCTACCAACCTCTAATAGAATTAATCAAGGCCTTGTTGAACATAGCAAGATCAAGTCACCAACCATTTACAGTAAAAGTCTCCAAATTTAACATAATATTCCAATTATCACCAATGATGTAAGCTCCATACGCAAGGCATAGCTAATAAATTTGAAAAACTATTAGAGGGCAGGGTGAGCTAAAGCCCAATAAGTAGCATAATTAATAAGGGTGGGGGAAATGCAAGTTTCATGATAATGAACAATTTGCAAAGCATGTTTTAATTTGGGAAATTTCTAATTGAATACTGCAAGATCATTTCAATAATAGTGTGACAAGAATGATTAAATAATTAAACATAAAGTTTCTCAAAGCAAATACCTTGAAACTATAGACCATAAAATCTAACGTACGATAATCTATCACAAATATACCACACTACCACATAGACCAGTCAGGGAATCTATCCATTCACAACTAGCATGATATTATCCTCTCTGGTATGCAGTCTCTTGGCCCTATGGATAGTAGCCTCACCCATTCCCTCAAGGTTTTCTCTCCCCCTATAGGCAGTAGGAAGAGCGCGTACCTCTTTTGCATGTGGTCTTTTGGCCCCATGGGTAGCAGCCTTACCCACATACAATCAAGGAACCTCTTCCCCCTATGGGCAACAGGTAAGAACATGTCATCCAAAGTAAAAGGGCACTGACCTGGATCTAATTCCGTTGTCACAAAGACTACGGAAACCAAATCGAGTGATCACAGGGAAATCACACATGATATGGTGTTAAAACCACATAAAGTTCACAGGTTACATTACTTTCAAATACATAATTTATATCTAGCTAGTTTCAGAAAAATTTTAAATAATCAAACTTCCACAAAGTTTGTAAGGTTTTCAACTCCATTCTTGTCAAAAAGATTTTCTATCAATTTCCCAAATAACAAGGCAAAATAAGCATCTTTAAATTTTCCAATATACCATAAAATCCATGAATTCCTTATCAAAGTTTAAATAAAAGATGCTCATATTTCCATATCAACAATTCATGCATTTCCCCAAATGCAATACCAAATATGATGCACTTTACTTTGCAACCCGCAAAAAGCCTAATTCTCTAAGCTCTAAGGAGATTAACTAGAACCTAAACAATATCAACCAAACCTATCAGAATAAGCATAAAGCTTGAAATTGTATCTAGCTACAATTTAGGAATTGCCAAATAAGCACTTAGTTAGGCAAACCTAGTATTTAACCTCATCAATAATATATTCCACTTCTAAAGTTTCTCAACATATTAATTCACAAGGCATAGACTCTAACTTATAAAGTTAACCCATTCAATATCATCTCCAACATTATGTTTAGTTTCCATAAGATTTACACAACATTATCAAGAGACCCATGAAAGAAAAATCAAAATATCTTCCAAGACAAGAAATTTAGAATTTCAACTAACTCCAAATAAAACCAATAGCAATGGAAAAATTAGATTTACCAACCATCATGTAAAGTTGTAATTTACAACTGTGTTTTTGTTGGCTTTTATTCCGTGCCAAATTTGATTGTAATTATGTTCAATCGTTTAAACCCTGTATTTATTGTGGGATTTGTTGTAAGGGTTGTGTGATAGAGAGAGTGTATGAAGACTCAAGCATTTGAAGATTGAAGAATTCTCGCGGGTGTCTCGCGACCTAGCATCCCGCGAAGTGAATCATGTGCCAGGCACATGCTGGAATGCGAAGAGTTAGGCCAGGTGGAGACAGCTATGTCTCGCGAGTATCTCGCGGGTAAGGCCTTCCCGCGAGACACCCGCGAGGCAATCTGTTCTGCCAGCCTATACTTTTTGAGTCACACCTTTTGCACCTATCCTATATATACCATCATTACCCACAATTGTTGAGGTATGCTTCAGAGAGAAAACCCTAACCAAACACATTGGTAATTAGAGATTGTCTTCCCCATCTTTCTCTATACAATTGCTTGTGGTATCTCCTCAACCCTTCCCTCTCCATTATCCATATCTTTGAGAGGTTGATAGCCCAAACACTTACCACACCTAGAGAGTGCTGTGTGATGTTTTGGTGCTGCTGGGAAGCATTGGAAGAAGCCTAGAATGGCAGATGCAACATGGAGCTTATTGCGGGATCCGGATAACTAGGACAAGACACGGTTCCGAGAAGCCTTGTTGGAGTAGGAGCTTGGAGGGCTTAGGTACAGCGGGTAGACTAGGCTTGGAGGGTCTTTTGCTAACCCATGTATCCCAACTGATTGTCTAGTGGATCGATTTCCGCTTGGAGGGCGGCGGAGAGGTTTTTCGCCGAGGTCTTCGGTTTCCTTTTCGATAACACGTCTCGGTGTTATCTGTGTTTGCATCCTTCTTCCCTACTCTTGTTCATTTCATTTTTACTGCTGAGTTGCTTTAAATATGGATTAGAGTAGTTGTATTGTTTATACGCTTGTGTTTGTACTATTCCGCACTTATCTTTAAGTTAGTGTAAAATCAACCAAGCCGTAATTTTTATTTAGGGGTCTAAACCGCTCGTGTGTTTTCAACACATTTTCAAGCTTTCAATTGGTATCAGAGCAGGTACACTTGTTGTGGTTTAAATACCTAAGTGTGTTCCTTGACCCTTGTTGAGATGGACTTGTCTCAATCGCTCAATGTTCCATCATTTTTTGATGGAAATAACTATGCATTCTGGAAAGTTAGAATGAGAGCATTTTTATGCTCTATCGATGATACCGTTTGGGATGCGGTTGAGATAGGTTGGACTAAGCCGGAGGCTCCTAAGTCCACTTGGGATAAGGCAGCTCTAACAGCAGCCAACGCTAACAGTAAGGCTTTAAATGCTATTTTTTGTGGTGTGTCCCCTGATGAATTCCATAGGATTTCTCATATGACAGTAGCCAAGGAAGCTTGGGAGATTTTGGAGACTACCTATGAGGGTACAAAGAAAGTTAAGGACACGAAACTTCAGATGCTTACCCCCAAATTTGAAGAACTCAAGATGGGTGATGATGAACCATTTGATTTATTCTATGGGAAGCTCGATGAAATTGTCATTGCTAAACTCAATCTTGGGGAGAAGATTGAAGACACTAAGGTGGTGAGAAAAATTTTGAGGTCCTTACCTGAAAGTTTTAGAGTAAAGGTTACAGCCATAGAAGAAAGCAAAGACTTGGATGAGATTAAAATCCAAGAGTTGATCGGGTCACTCCAAACGTATGAGCTGGGACTGCCTTCCCATAAGACGAGCAAATCGCTTGCTCTTAAAACCATCACCGAAAGAACAAATGATTCCTCCGAAGAAGATGGAATGGAGAAGGAAGTAGCATATCTTGCAAAGAACTTCCGCAAGTTTCTGAAAATGAAGAACAGTGGGAAACCATTCAATAAAGGAAAGTTCTCTCCTTCAAGAGGTGATAAGAAAGAGTTTAAGAGAAAAGAAGGGAAGGATTATCAACCTTCTCCAGACATTGTGTGCTATGAGTGCAATGGCCATGGACATCTAAAGAAGGAGTGTCCGAATTTTCTGAGGGGAAAAGGGAAAGCATATGCTACAACGCTCAGTGATTCTGACTCTTCTGATTCTGACTCAGAAGAGAGCTGTGACGGTGAGGGAAACTACTCCGCATTCATGACCATTGATCATGTAGACTCCTCAGATGACTTGAGTGCACTTGTGAAGGAACTTGGTGAGCATTCTGATTCAGAGTCCATTGGAATTGTAGAAGAATCAGGTGAGGAAAAGGATGAGAGTACAACTAATCTTCAAGAAAACTACTCATTACTCCTTGAGAAGTCGGGAGAATATGCAAGGGTAGCCAAGGCGGCTGTCAGAAAAATGAAGAAGGCTGAGGAAGATTACCGGAGCCTTATGGTCAGACATAGGGAGGCAAAATGCGAGATAGAAAATATGAATGGTGAGCTGTCAGAAGCTTACTTAAAGATCAGATTTCTTGAACAAGAGGTGGTGCAAACGCAAGCCAAGATAGATAGGGTCTCATCCAGAAAGTTAGATGACGTTATCTCTTCTCAAAAACATGTCTCAGATAAGTCCGGAGTGGGATATGCTGGAGGGAGTAGCTCATCGGTCAAAGCTACCAAAGAAGTAAAATTTGTGAAGGCCATAGAGCCAATTGTACAAGAGACCATCCCTGAGAATGTTAAGGTTGAGAAGAAGAATGTAATTGAGCAACGGATGGTGAATAAGCCCCAAAATCAATCTGTAGGAAGACATGAAACCAGAGCAAGATCTCTTTCAAGACCTCAACGGGGTCCTAGAACAGATTATGTGTGTCACTATTGCGGACTGCGAGGATATACTAGACCAAACTGCCAAAAGCTGAGAGCAGACAACAATGCAAGCGCACTGCGGTCACGAGAAAGAAGGAATGACAATAGAGCTTGGAGCGGTGAGAACTTAAGAAGCCAAAATCGTGATCCTGGAGTGACAGACGTGATGAAGATGATCAGTGCCTTCACCACTTGCTTGGAGAGTTTTACAAAGAGGTTTGAAAGTCCCAACTCTCGTACCCAATCCGTCAAGGATATCACCCCAAACACACGTGACGTGTGGGTGAAGAGGGGTACTCATGCATAAGCATTATAGTATGTCCATGCATCAATTCTTTCCATGTGTAGGGACATTTGTTGTTGCATCATTTCATGCATTGCTTTCATTTTAATTCTTTTTTGTCTGGTTTGAACCTGTTTTTGTTGATCTTACTTTTCTTGTTTTGTTTTGGTGTGTTTCAAAAAATTCAAAAACCCATAAAAATTGAAAAATCTCAAAAAGTTTGATCACTTGTTTTGTGCATATCTCATGTGAGTTTGGCCTAGTACCTTCGTACTTATGGCATAGTGCATTTACGATCTTAGCTTGATATGTATGCACTCTTTTCTATGTGGAAGAAACCCTGAAAACTATGTGTGACTGTTGTAAATAGATCTTCAAGCCTGTCATGAATGATTGGTCAATAGTCTTGTTGGTCTTGATACTTGCATAGACTTGTGTCTATATCTCTTCCCACTTTATTTTTTTGTTTCTGTAAAAAGAGCGCACCAATTGTAAATCTCCAAATGAAAAGAGATATTGAGCTGCAAAAGTTTGTCGCACATACTAGTATTTGACTAGGAAAAAGGGAAAGCGACTCTTTTAAAATAAATGTTATGGTGCTCAAAAAGCCAAAGGCTTATCATCAATGTTGAAATATCATAAATTTCAAGCACCTACCTCAGAATGAGATGTTTTGTCCATACAAAATAAAATGGACCAATGGTTATGCTTTATGAAGAAGCCAAATGAAAAGCTTCTAAGTTATGTTTTCATTGTGTGGGAGGTCATATATACTCATTTCTATAATGGAGATAGTCCACTTGATTTCGTATCAGTTGTGTATGACCTGATTGAATTGATCATTGAAGCTTCGCTCTGGTCTAAGGACTATTTCACGTTTGATACTCACACACAACATACAAGTTTTTGATTCAATCAATGCCTATCTCATTTGTGTGATTGTATATGTCCAAATGTGATGTGTATGCCCATGAACTTGTTGATCAAATCCAAAAATATTTTTGTGAGTTTTATTAGTTTTTGAAAGTGATTTTATACTTTCTTGTGTTTCTTTTTGGTCAAAATGCTTTTTGTGTGTTTTTCATCAAAAACTGGTTGAGGGGCTGTTTCGCGAGAAGCTCGCGACTAAGATGCTTCCCGCGAAAAGGTTTGAGGGAAATATTTTCCTTTCTTGTCACTCAGAGACTTTCGCAACTGTCTCGCGACCAACAGCTTCTCGCGAAATGCTGTTTGGCAAAAACTGGAATTTTCTCAAAGTCAGACAGAGAATATCGCGACTGTCTCGCGACTGGTTCGCGACTTAGCGCTTCTCGCGAAAAGTTTGTGCTTCAGTAGCCTCTTTCGCGGTTGTCTCGCGACTGTCTCGCCACTCCCTAACCCGTGAAAAACGCGTGTTTTCAGTTTTTATATAACTGATGTGACAGTTTTTCAAAACTATCAAACTTCCCTCGCTCAACCTCTCTCAAACTTTCTCAACCCAAAATCACTATTCCATTCATATCACTTCATTCCAAGCAATTTTTCTGCATTTTCTTCTTCAAGATATGTTTGTTAATCATATTTTTTCAAGTTTTTACTTAGATTATGCAGAATTTTTGTTAGGGTTTTGAAAAATTGGGATTTTCGAAATTTGGGGTGGGCTTCTTAGTTTTTGATATATACTTCATTTCTTTTGATTGGGCTGTGTTCTTTTTACTTAATGTGCATCTGTGTTGGCCCCTTGTGGCCTTTTATCATGTATTTAGGCAAGGTTTTTCCATGTTCATGCATTGCTCATATTTAGAGTGTTCTCATGCATATTAAGTGTTTGATTGAATGTCTAAGTGACATTGTTATGCTTAATTGGTCTCAAGTGAGTCCCAATTTCAGGGTTTCCATATGTTTTACAATGTTTTGTTCTAGATTGACCTTTGATCAAGTATGTCTTACATTTTGCCCATGATGCTCTTACTAGGCACACACCTAGGCACTCTAGGGCATCCCACATGCATCATCACATGCACACAGACGCACACACTTGCACAGTTATTTAATTTCATGCAAAATGTCTTATTTTTTATGCATTCTTGTTTTGGTTTAGTGCTGTATGTGTTGAAGCATACTTGTATGAATTGGTCATGCTCTGTTTTGCAATCTACTCTGTTTTGGGAATATCTCAATAGGTGCAAACTAACTTGAATCTAATCAAGTCTTTGCTCTTATGGTTTGTGCACTTGTGCTATGTGTGTTGTGTCCACTTGTGCAGATGTCTCCCACCAAGCATGCTGCCTCAAAGAAGAAGGCTCCTAAGCATGCTCGTACTGAATCTGATCACTTCAAATCCGCAGAAGCAGATATGAAGTATAATGACTACTACAAGAAAGCAACCATTGTCATGGAAAGGGTGGTTCAATTGGAGGAGCTTGAGCACACATGCATTCCAGATGCATTCAAAGAAAGAACTTGGACCAAATTGTTGAATCCAATTGGGACGGTGTACTCAGAAATAATCAGAGAGTTCTTCTCCAATGCTACTGTAGAAGATGACAAGATAATCTGCTGGGTGAGGCACAAAGAATTTGAGATCACAAGGGATAGTATTCAAGACCTTCTGGAGATACGTCCTACCTCACAACCAATGTCAGTTCAATATGATGAGAGATTGGGGTCTATCACGGAGATGATATCAACCCTTGGTGGGGTTCCAAAGAAATCATCAATGGATACTCTCAAGTTTTCTCCAGAAATGAGGACTCTGAGCTATGTCATGATCCATAACCTGTATCCGGTCACCAACCTCACCACTTTATCTGCTCCAAGGACGAGATTTCTCTACGACCTCTTCACTCACAAGGAAATTGATATTTGCAGCCACATCTTCCATATCCTGAAAAAGAGCATTACAAAGCAAAATTCACGAACCATAATGCCTTTTCCCTCACTGATCATGGGGTTCATTGCCAAGACGAAGCTGAAATTCCCTAGTGGCCTTACTGTTGTTCAGAGGGATTACCCCATTGGTGCAAATACTTTGCCTCGGAGTACAGCACACATTAAAGGCCCTAAGACTGGTCCTCATTTCATTCCACCGCCTCGAGTTGTGCCAGATGAAGGTGGAGATACAGAGGAGGAGATTGACAGGTTCACTTCTGCTCTAGAGACTGCACATCCAGAGACTGCACAGCCATCGTCTTCTGCTCCAGCACAAACACAAGGTCTCAGCAAGCTTGATCACATGTCTACAGTGCTTGACACTCACGTACAGCACACAGCGGATCAGTTTGCATACCTCCAGGAGCAGATCACCACATTATCAGCTCAGATTCAGAGCTTATCCCCTACACATGGATCAGACTCCGAATCCGACCAATTCTAGCCCTTTGGCCATTCCGGTCAAAAAGGGGGAGAACATTTTTGAGGGGGAGCTGATGAAGAAGAGCTTGCACAGCCTTAGGGGGAGCGTAGCCTAGACACATAGTTATATTAACTATTGGTTATTGGTTTCACAGACGGGTTTACCAAGTTTTTTTTAGTTTTATAATTGGTTTATAGTTAATGTCTTACTGTTTTAGGTTTATAGTTCTGACACTTATGCTTTAACTTCAGTATTAATTTCAGTATATTTTCAGAATTTTGTGTTTATTTCCTATGCTTTGTGGCATATGTGCTTTGTGGCATTTTGTTTTGTACCCATGATTGCTTATGTAAGCTTTTAGAGTTTGTTTCATGCATACGTTTTGTAGGTCTTTGTGGTTTGTGCCATGCATTTGCAATACCATGCTTATGCAACCTTCATGCATGTTTGCTTGTTGTTCAATGTCATGCATTTTACTTCAAGTACATCACTCTTGTGCCCATGTAGGATTGTTCCTAGATACATACACGTTCTATGCATTGGTTGAGTGATGAACACTCTTGTGCCCTTGTAGGATTGTTCCTAGATGCAAATACTTCGTGTATTTCGCATTGGTTAAGTGTTAGAGTTGCAAGTGACTCTCTTCAAATGAGCTTATCATCTTGCAAATCCGGATGTTCATTCCCTGTATGAATGAGCATAGTAATTGCTTCTGTATAGTGATTACTTGTTTGATTTTGCCATGATCTAGTGTTTCTATTTCATTTAGCTTGATCTTGCTATTATTGCTCCATATGCTTTTCAAGTTTTTCTGCATTCAATGATGTTATTGTGTTGTTGTGTTTCAGGAGTTACTTGTTCATATGTTTCAAGAGCACTTCAGAATCTAGAACTAGGTGTGAGTGAGTTTTGCCTTTGTTCCCAAACTCACATTTAAGTCTAGAGTCTGTTTTAGGGTTTTGTCACGGAATAGCCAAAGGGGGAGATTGTAAAGTTGTAATTTACAACTGTGTTTTTGTTGGCTTTTATTCCGTGCCAAATTTGATTGTAATTATGTTCAATCGTTTAAACCCTGTATTTGTTGTGAGATTTGTTGTAAGGGTTGTGTGATAGAGAGAGTGTATGAAGACTCAAGCATTTGAAGATTGAAGGATTCTCGCGGGTGTCTCGCGACCTAGCATCCCGCGAAGTGAATCATGTGCCAGGCACATGCTGGAATGCGAAGAGTCAGGCCAGGTGGAGACAGCTATGTCTCGCGAGTATCTCGCGGGTAAGGCCTTCCCGCGAGACACCCGCGAGGCAATCTGTTCTGCCAGCCTGTACTTTTTGAGTCACACCTTTTGCACCTATCCTATATAGACCATCCTTACCCACAATTGTTGAGGTATGCTTCAGAGAGAAAACCCTAGCCAAACACATTGGTAATTAGAGATTGTCTTCCCCATCTTTCTCTATATAATTGCTTGTGGTATCTCCTCAACCCTTCCCTCTCCATTATCCATATCTTTGAGAGGTTGATAGCCCAAACACTTACCACACCTAGAGAGTGCTGTGTGACGTTTTGGTGCTGCTGGGAAGCATTGGAAGAAGCCTAGAATGGCAGATGCAACATGGAGCTTGTTGCGGGATCCGGATAACTAGGACAAGACACGGTTCCGAGAAGCCTTGTTGGAGTAGGAGCTTGGAGGGCTTAGGTATAGCGGGTAGACTAGGCTTGGAGGGTCTTTTGCTAACCCATGTATCCCAACTGATTGTTTAGTGGATCGATTTCTGCTTGGAGGGCGGCGGAGAGGTTTTTCGCCGAGGTCTTCGGTTTCCTCTTCGATAACACGTCTCGGTGTTATCTGTGTTTGCATCCTTCTTCCCTACTCTTGTTCATTTCATTTTTACTGCTGAGTTGCTTTAAATATGGATTAGAGTAGTTGTATTGTTTATACGCTTGTGTTTGCACTATTCCGCACTTATCTTTAAGTTAATGTAAAATCAACCAAGCCGTAATTTTTATTTGGGGGTCTAAACCGCTCGTGTGTATTCAACACATTTTTGAGCTTTCACATCGCATGTTATAACTCAAAACCCCTAAATTTCCACCATAAATAAACCTTAGAATGCCACCATTAGCACAAATCATAAACTCACTCATCAAATAATTTCACCAATACAAAACTCATACATATAAACACATAAATCAAGCAAAAGTGTAAAACTAACCAAAAAGATTAGAAATTTTTACCTCAAAAAAAGATGTAAAGGTGCTTATAGGTTCTTAAGGATTTTCTGGTGATCTTGCTGGAAAAATGATGGTGGAAATGGTGGTATGGAGGTACTGGCTGGTGAGAGAGGATGAGATAGTGATAGAGATGAGTGTATGAGAGAAAATGAAAAAAAGAAAAGAAAGGAAATGAGTGAGCTGGCCAAAGAGAGGAGATAAGATAGTGTGAAATGGGTGGTGGGGGTTAGAGTAGTAGGTGGGGCATGTGGGACTTTAAAAAAAATCTGATCTTTACTTACTTTTTTCTTTTTTTTTTTTTGTCTGACTGGGACGTTACACTATGTCCACAATATTTTCATAATATTTTTACAACAAATCCTAAATAATAAGTTGATATTGGTTTTAAATTGTTTCCACTGCTGAAATTACTTTTTTACCCGCCTATAACAAGTAGTAACTTGTCATTTAAGATTTGTTTTGAAAGTTTTGTGAAAATGTTATGGACATAACATTTTTCTATTTATTTGGTACAATTGCCAAAAAATTAATTACACTTTTTTTATATAAAAAAAGAATTAATTACTCTTATTTGTTCATAAGGAAAAAAAAAAAAAAAATCACCTTCTGTGAAAAGTCCCTACAAAAGGCTATGGTTAAGGAGTAGTGAAGTGTAGTAGTTACACTTAAGGGTTTGTTGATTTGTTTATTATTTTTAATTCGATCATTTTTCTTTTTCTTTTTTGGAGTCGAAAAACATTTATTTAAAAAGATATTTATTTATTTATATTAAAAAAAGATATTTATTTATATTTAATCACTAGTGTTAAAGAGATATTTATTATTATTTAATTTCTTTTTTTCAATGCAAATTATGTAACAGTGCAATGGACGTACTCTTTCTTTTTCTTTTTTCTTTTTTTTCTTTTTTTGGGTAAACAAAAAAATGGATAAATTGGGTGATCAGTGTGGTTTCTCTATCTAGATGTGACTATAATAACACCCTACCCGCTTCTGGGCAAGACCTTGTACTCCTGGTCTGTGAGAAACTCATTTATTATTATTTAGACCGTTTGGGATGGAGATAGGATATAAGGAGCACCAACACATTGCTAATTGTTAAGACTTGAACCAAAATCTTGAGATTTGTTGGCTCGATGTCTAACCAACTAAACCACTCGAATGTTGGCGCAATAGACATACTCAGTTCTTGAAGTTTCTCTAAAAAAAAAAAGGTCCTTTTTTTGTTTTTGCTTTTTTATTTATTTATTTTTATTGTTTTAATGGGGAACAAAGATTCATTGCCACAAGAAATTGAAGTACAACAAGAAAGACAAAAAGAAGAAAAGAGACCTCTAGCTACTAACCTGCTAGCACAAGAACAGCAAACAAAGAAGGTCCCTCCCAAACCTAAAAAGATTAACCTTATACACACCAGCCAGCTAAAATCTTATGTACTACCCTGTTGAACTCCCTTTTCAAGAAGACAAGACTAACAGAAACAAGAAAAGCCCAAGGATCCCAACTAAGTGCGAAAAGTGCAGCCAATTAAATTGGCTCTAAGACAGAGTCAACTAAATCCGAGTAGACTTGTTTACAAAAGCGATTAGAAGCCTGATTGTTCCCTTCCTCTAAAGCTTCTTTCGCTCTCAAGCGCTTTGTTCCTATCTCTATCATTTGGGCGAGAATTTGATCATCGCGTGCTTTTCCTCTCACACAGGCAACTTTTTTCAGATTGCCTTTACCCAAAATCTATTTTCCTTTTTCATTAGCTTTGGCTTGAAAAATCACACCAACTTGGATAGCACTGGCCACATTCATCTTCACTGGGTTGTCTTTGTCATTCTTATCTAAAGAAGCTTTAGTACTTGGGCTCCCTTGAGAAATAGAGCTTTTTGGGCCTTGTGAAATAGGGCCTTTTGGCCCATGAGAGAAAGAGTCTCTATGCTCAATTGAAATATCCTGCCTTAGATGATCACATGACTTCTCACAAGAACCCAAAACACTCATAACCTACACTGCTGCTTCACTCATTACCTGCTCTGGAGATCCACTAAAGACTCGTACGTCACCAGCAAGCTGTCCATCCACACATGTGGTGTTATCGCTTCCCCAGGTATCACCTTTCTCCAAGCTTTGTTTCCTGCCCTCAAGATTTGAAACCTTGAAACATGTTGAAGCAGAAATAGTCGCCAGCACTCTTTCGCTGCACTGTAAGCTCATCGGAGACAACACGGATCGTGTCCTTGCTTGAGTTCCTTTCTTTGGCTGCCACTTTTGCGGTCCACCCAGCCCTTAACCAGTCCCCATATTGATGGCAGACACTTTGCCAGACATCAGACGTTGGGCAATGTTTATTATCATGCCCAAGCTTCCCACAAATGAAGCAAACAATAGGTAGCCTTTCATATTTGAATGTAAGCCATAGTTGTTCACCATCAGAGCTTGCAATATAAGCTCCCCTTCTTAGTGGCTTATCAATCTCCAACTCCACACGGACTTTCATTAATTTTTCCTGATCAGATTGCCATGAACGCCTATCGACTTCAATAAATCTACCTAACTTGCTACCAATCTCTTCCCTAACTTCCTGTGACATATGCTCAAAAGGAAGACCCTAAATTTGAACCCAAAAAGGAGAATGGATAAAAGAAATATTTGTGGAAGTCAGCCCTTTTTTCCATCTATAGAGTAAGAGGAGGTTGTTATCAAAGCTCCAAGGCCCACACCTCTCAACCCACTCCAATTGATACTTTGAGCTAAACTTGAATTGGAGTATATTATTTCCAACTTCCACAATTCTCATGTTTGAACCCATTTTCCATACTGATCTAAGGGTGTTTTTTAAAGCACGTTGGTTCTGTTGCCGATCAGAGAGAAGCCACCCAAAACGACTAAGGGAACATTCGTCAAAGAGGCCTGAACAGTTTGTGACAATAATAGGAATAGCTTCTTCTTCTTTTTTTTGTAAGTTGCAAGTTCTGTAAGCTAGAGAGAATACTTAGATCCATAACCGGGAAATATTGACTCCTGCCTAACAGGAACAAAAGAATAACTATACTACCCTTAAAATGGAAGGTTAGGGATGGAGCAACTCGTATTCAAACGAGAGGAAATAAACTCCTACTAGGGAGAGAAAATATTGCCTAATACTTCTTAGTGTTCTGTTTCTTAAGGATTATTAAAATATATATATATATATATATATATATATATATATATATCCTTTCTTGACTGCTACAAAAGATAAGAGTTAATACACACCACACCATATGTTCTCATAAATATCTTTGAGAAAAATTCAAACCCAAATCAGCGTGCAACTGGAGACGCCGCTTGTGCTGCCCGCAGAGGACCTCTAAGTCACCAACGACTTGAGAATTTATCTGATTGGTTTGATCCGCCTCTGATGAATCCTTTATTACAAGATCTTAATATTTTTTTTAATGATTGCATCATTGCATTGCATGCTATCATTTTTGACTGACGGGTCAGCAATCATACGTATATTTAAATCTGAATTTAATGGTTTATTTTATCAATCATTCATTGTCATAGATAAGGATAATAATAAGACTTCTTATGCATGCTCATGAATGATGTTTTATTGCGGTTATGGACAATCTCAATGCAGTGACTTCAACAGCTTTGCCGGCTTTTTCTCAATTGAGTGAAGCGTCAATGGAAGGTGTTTCAAAGTTTTTCAGAACTTTCGGGAAGAGATCAAAACCAAAACCATCTTCACCTCTTCCTGAGGGAGTATGCCGGCAATTTTCACTGGCTGAGATGAAGATTGCTACCAATAACTTCGATGATAAATTACTAGTTGATGAGGGTGATTTTGGCAGTGTATATAAGGGGTTTATTGATGACTGTAACAGAACCGTTGCAATAAACCGGTTGAAACTCAAGCTGGGACAGGACTTAAGGAAGAACTTAAGGACCGAGATGGTGTTGCTTTGCCAGCTACACCACCCTAACCTCATCCGACTCATCGGATATTGTATTGATGAAGGCGTGAATATCGTCTACAGAAAACTCCAGAAAACTCTTCAGACAACTCTCCAGAAAACTCATCGTAGTCAATGGAGTCCTCTCCAGAAAACTCTTCCGCGATGACCATGATCGCCTCTCGTGGAAACAAAGACTAAAGATTTGCGTTGGAGTAGCGCGTGCACTGCACTACCTCCACACTCGGGTCAAGCAAACTATTATCCACGGCAACGTGAAGCCGGCCAACATTCTGTTGGACAAGAATTTGGAGGCCAAGTTGGCAGATTTCACCTTGTCAAGCAAGCTTCGCCCGGGTTTCAAATTCGTGGAAATCAAACGGGATTCGGAAACTACTCTGAGATACCTGGATCCCGAATGTTTCGTTATGAATAGGCTGACCGATAAAACCGACGTCTACTCTTTAGGTGTGGTACTGTTGGAAGTACTCTGTGGGAGAGAAGCAATGGACTTCAAATTGATGGAAACACGGCAGGGTCTGGTTAAGTGGGCCCAAAAATGCAAACGAGGAGGGACCATCAATGAGATGATTGATCCGTATCTGATGGGGAAGATAGCTCCAGAGTGTTTCAAGATTTACGTCGACATTGCCATTTCTTGTGTGCGAAATAAGGGAGAGGCTCGTCCCACCATGGGTGAAGTGGAGTTAATCCTTGAACATGCACTTGAACTACAACAGAGTGCAGATGCTGCAATGAAGGATGTAGATCCTACTGGTGACGTCTGTATCTATCCCATCTTATTTTCATAATTACTAGATTTATGCGGTAAAGGATCATATTTATATTAGATTTATAGATAAAAGATCATATTTATATTGTTTTTGATTTGGTAATGGTTTTATTTCGTTGAAACCTCTAGTTCTTCGCTGCCTGAGCTTGAGGAATTTATTTTGGATTCAAATAGCTGGAGGGAATATATTTTGATCACCGCCACACCAAACGACCAACGATTAATCACAAATAGAAGAATGTTTATCGAAATTGCATTCCCATAAGCTAATTAAGCATGATCTGCATTTAATATATATTTTTTCATTTGCCCATGGGTAGGATAGTAGATTAATTTGAGAATATTGTGAGGTGAGTTGTTGGTCCCTAAATTGTTGTTAATTAGTAAATCATGTTAGATTCATCTTTAGGTAAATTTATAGTAAAAGTGTTTCAGAATCCCAAGAGATTGGCGACAACTCCTTGTAATTTGGTTAGAGTAAAATTTGAAAAGTTTGTTATTTGCAACTTGTAAATGAATTTATTTTACCACTAAGTTTCATGTATTTGCAGACTTCTTAATGGATATACATGTGAGTAAAATCCCATATTGAGCAAGAATGATAAGAGAGAGTAATTGACATAGTTTGACCCAAAGTTATAGGCATAAGCTTTTGGATTAAGTGGTGTCATTATAGATTAAAACTTAGAATAAAATTTGAAAAGTTTGTTATTTGCAACTTGTAAATGAATTTATTTTACCACTAAGTTTCGTGTATTTGCAGACTTCTTAATGGATATACATGTGAGTAAAATCCCATATTGAGCAAGAATGATAAGAGAGAGTAATTGACATAGTTTGACCCAAAGTTATAGGCATAAGCTTTTGGATTAAGTGGTGTCATTATAGATTAAACCTTCAATTGGAGGCTCTCCAATGAGAGAGATGTATTTCAGATACGAAAACTTAGATATTGTCACATCTACGATACTGGATTTTTTGGTATGTTGAAGTACGTATTTTGTGTTCAAATCCTCTCAATCTCACCAAAAATGATACAATGAGTGTCTCTTAGGTCAATGGAATATTGAAGTGTGTATGTTTTCATAAACAGGTTAGTGAGGAAAAGTTGTCAAGAGTAGATGGGTTAGTTTCCTTGCACAAGAACAAGGTGACAAATTGTGATTTGGTGGCACTCTGCACTCTAGTTATTGCTATAGAAAGGACAGATAGAAATGAAAACCCCAAGTTAAAAGTCAAAGACAAATTACTTCAACAAGAGTAGTGTCCATGGCACAGCAATCATCAACAGTGAAAGGAGATGCAATCTCTCAGTTTGCAGTCTTGTAAGAAATAAGAGAGAACACACAACAAATGGTGATATAATTATGCCAATCCCAATGTTACTAGTCTGTTCCGCTTGCAATAGGCAGAGCTATTGAGTGAGGAGAACATAGAGTAATGCATAGGCTTGTGTAGAAATAAAATAGAGACTGATGCATTGCATTATGGATGGGGGAAGGTGCAGTTGAACTCTACCCATGCCTCCACCCTTTGCTTGGCAGGGGGAGGAACTCAGCGGAGAGAATTATCCAGATCAGACTACTTGGTGGAAGCTAAATTACACATAGTCGAAGTTTAGTGTTAGAATGGTTTATTTGGATTGCTATAATTTCCTTGTAATATTAGGAAATGGTATAGCATGTATCACATGATATCAGTAGCAAATTCTTCGATAATCTAAGTGGATAAAAAAGAAAATTGAATGACATTAAAGATCATGTGGAATATGGACCCAATGGGACTATCAGTATCTGCACAGGGAACTTCTATTGGCAATGCTTGGGAAATCAATGAGCGGTTATTAGGATACTTAGGAATATAATATCAAATTATGTATCCTTAAACTGCTGTTATTTGTTGCCAATGAGCTATAGCTCAACTGATACTTTCCTCCTCCCATAACAATGAAATGAATGGTGAGGTTGTGAGTTCAAAATCCATTGGGTGTGTGTAACTTAACAATAAAAAAACTGCTACTATTTTGTTGATATTTAATTTTACATGAAATTCTAAAATGTTCTGTCTTTAGATCTTCATATAAGTATAGTATCTATCAGTAGATTTTGTTTTTTCTTTGATGTCTTGGAAGCATTTCGGGAAATCTATTGGTTCTGTTGCAAGGTAGGCAGTTTGCTGACCTTGTAAAATAAAACATTTGTAGAGTTAGTTATTGGCAGTAAGATCTCATTAGTGCAATTAATCTGTTTTCCGAGCCAGCAAGTGACTAAAACCTTTTTGTGAGGAAGTGGATGTAGACGGCACAAGAATCTGCATTGCACTTCAAGATGTACTCTCTTGTATGTCAATTTAAATGGTAAGAAATGGCAGAATCTAGTTGTTGCCATCTTTTTTCCTTCGGTATAGGCGATCTCAATTGCAGCAGAATTAAAACAGCAGGAGGAGAAAGCTATGGGAGTCAATCCAGATAATGTCCCATTCAATGACAATGTAGAAGAGGAAGAAGAGGCAGGGGAATCATGCGGCCCCCTCACATGCCACTGGCACGTGGAGCTAGACCTATCTCAGGGATGCAGCGTTTTCCCCATGTTATGATAGGTGCTGACGGGTTATCTTATGGACCTGCTACACCTGATGGGTTTCCTATGCTAGATTTTAGCAGGGTCAGGAGATGCTGAGTCCAGATAATGACCCACAATGTTAGCATGGATATGAGATTCACCATGATGATCAAAATGGTGCTGGTAATAACTTCAGAAATGAAGAAAGCAAAAGTCAGGAAGATTGCCAAGGTACCACTGTCTCGGATCAGTGACAGATGCCACCAGCCGAGCGGCAAATGAGTGACAGTGCTAATTGGAGAAAATGCTTCCTCATGCTTACCTGCTTTCTTTTCAACGTGATCAAACTACAATTCTTTCACCAATTCTGTTTTTTAGTTTTTGATAAATTCTGGGTGATATATTTTAATTTTTTGAAAATTAGTTGAAAATGTTTAAATATGTTGCTAGGATGTGTTATATTTATGTAACAAATCAGGGGAAGGGCGATTGAACAGATATGTGAGACTAAACTCTTGATCTAGACTAACGTATGCCATCAATTTGCACTGGCTGAGATCAAGATTGCTACCAATAACTTCAATGATGAATTACTAGTTGGTGAGGGGGGTTTTGGCAGAGTATATAAGGGGTTTGTTGATGACTGTAACAGAACCGTTGCAATAAAGCGGTTGAAACTCAAGCCGGGACAGGGTCTTGCTTTCGAGGACTTGAGGACCGAGGTGGTGTTGCTTTGCCAGCTACGCCACCCCAACCTCGTCCCTCTCATTGGATATTGTATTGATGAAGGCGAGAATATCCTAGTCTACGAGTTCATAGTCAACGGAAACCTCTTCAGAAAACTCCACTACATGGACCCCGATGATCAAGATCGCCTCTCGTGGAAACAAAGACTCCGGATTTGCATTGGGGTGGCGTGTGCATGCACTACCTTCACACTGGGGTCAAGCATACTATTATCCACGGTGACGTGAAGCTGGCCAACATTCTGTTGAACGAGAAATGGGAGGCCAAGTTGTCAGATTTCAAGTCGTCCAAGATGGTTCCTCCAGGTTTGTCAGTGGTTCCTTTCGAAATCAGAGGAAAATTTGGAAAATCTGGACACTACGATGCTCGGTACTTTGGGATACGTGGATCCCGAATGTCGCATTACCAGTGGGCTGACCGATAAATCCGATGTCTACTCTTTTGGTGTGGTACTGTTTGAAGTACTCTTGGCTAGAAAAGCAATAATACACCTCAGAATGTGGAAGCATCAGTTGCATCGGGCTAGCTGTTCCCAAAAATGGAAACGAGAACTACGTGAGACCATAAATCATATGATTGATCCGTACCTGATGGTGAAGATAGCTCCAGAGTGTTTCAACATATACGTGGACAATGCAACTTCTTGGGTGCAAAATGAGGGAAAGGATCGTCCCACGATGAATGAAGTGGAGGTAGGCCTTGAGCATGCACTGGAATTGCAGGAGAGTGCGAGCAAGGATGGTGAATATTACTGTCCCATTGATGAATATACCTGTAATGATTTTTCAGGATTCGCTTCTCCAGCCATTGTTGAATATACCTCTAGTTCTTCTCTGCCTGAACTTGAGGAATTCCTTTCGGATTCAGATAGCTTGAGGGAATACATTTGAACACTTTCACGCCAAATGACTAGTGATTCACCACAAATATCAAAATTGCACTCCCATAAGCTAATAAGCAGGTTCTGCATATATTTTATTTTCATTAGACCATGTGATGGGTAGTATTTTAATTCGGGAATATAGTGAGGTGGGTTGTTATTGTATCCCTAAATTGTTCTTAGTATATAATCATGTTACAGTTACTAATTGAATTGAATTGAATTAGTAATGCCATCTTTTTTTTTCTCTTTAAATCTTACTTGTTTGTTGAATTCATGAAATTATTTACAAGAATGTTGAACAAGTTGCTATTAAGCAAAGAGCTTTAAGTTTCATAGCAGGTGTGAAAGATTAAATCTAACTCACTTGAACTTTGTTGATGACTTAATGATCTTCATTGCTACTTACTCGCAATCCATTTGAATAGTTTAAAGAATGTCAAAGGAGTTTCTGGCCTCTTAATAAATTCCAGCAAGAATGAAGTGTTCTTTGCTAGGAGGTCACAAGAAACCAAACATTTAGATCCACTCTATCTTGCATTTCAAGGAGGGTAGGTTGTTAGTAAAGTACCTTGGATTGCCTCTAATCCTGGTAAACTCAATGCTTAGGATTGCAGGCTAGTTGAAAAGATTACAGTTAGGATAACACCCCAAATAGGAAAAGAGAAGTCTCTCCTTTGCAGGGAAGCTTCAATTGCTGCAATTTATGCTTTACGAAATCTAAATGTATTGGAACAACATTTTTATCGTACCAATGAAGATCATATTGGCTATTTAACAAAGGTTTAACTGCTTTCTATGAAGTGGCAAGGAAGGTCCTCCTATTGGAGCAAATGTGGCTTGGAAGAAATTTGTCCATCCAATATGAAGGAAGGTTTAGGCATCAAAAGAATCAAAGAATGGGATAAATCTGCCATCCTCAAGCCCATACGAAACCTATTTTCTCAGATGGCGCTGTATGGGTTGCTTGGACATTCAGGTATATATTAAGAGGAAAAAGCTTTTGGGAGGTCAAAATCCCATAAGCCAGTTCATGGGGATGAAGGAAATGTGACAACTAAGAGAAATAGCAAGACCTCTAATCAACTTTTCTGTGGGGAGGGGAGATAGAATCCTTCCTTGGCATGATAACTGGCACCCAATGGTTCTGTACTTCCTAAAAATGGATTCAGAATCCTAATAAAATTCTATGGTTCAACAAGTTCTACCTCAGTTAAAATTTCAATTTTCATTCGAGATGGGAAAAGATATTGGATGCCTGCTACATTTGATGATCCGGTGGACTTCCAATATAATATTACCAAGTTAAATTTGGGCAGGTAGAAAAAAGTGTATGGGATTCCATCCAAATCACAGAGGTTTCTTTTCCGCTTTTCATTGAATGAAATAAGGAGTAAGGCTGTGACAATTGAATAGTGGAAGCTCATATTGTTTTTAACAGCTATTACTAAGAACTCATTTATTTATTGGTTGGCCCTGAAGTATAGGCTCTCAACTCTTGAAGGACTAGTAATATGGGGTTATAGTGGAGAGGTTCTATTAGTTTAATGCAAAAATCTAGTTGAGAATCAAGAAAATTTATTCGAAGAACATGGCATCACGTGCTACATGCATGTGTGGTTGATAGGATTATTTTCACAATTGAAGACTCTTGACAGAGGAAGATATATCTCAATCGATAAGGGAGGATATTTGGTATAGAAAAGGGAGTTTGTAGAAATATCAAGAACTGAATCTTAAATAGGATGTTGTGTGGAAGACTTGCGATCTCTGTATCTATTTTGCATGGAGGCTTGGATCCTGAAAGCTGATTGAGGTACTGCAATTGATTTAGAAGATTTTGTTCTGGTTTGAGTTGGTTGTGCAACAATGACTCAGCTGCTTGTAATATTGTTATTTCGACAAGTAGTATTGTCCTTTGGTTCGTGTATATTTCAGCTTGTATTTGTTGATTGTTGTCCAACTTCACTTAGTTGCTAGTAAATAATGGGTCCATCAACCAGTAAAGGGCAAGGGTATAATCTTTGTTTCATGTGTGATCAAGTCTTGTTCACGTCTGAATGTAATGCAAGATAATGATCAATCCAGTAAAGGGCAAGGGTAAATCTTTGTTTTATGAGTTAGACTTGTTCACGTGTGGATATAACGCAAGTTGGTGACTTCAGTCTTCCACAACGGGACTCCATAAGATTGGACGTTAGTTGCTCAGCCTGTAATTACTTCCCCTAACAGCAGAAGAAACAAAGACAATCCGTTTTTCAGGCTAAAAACAAGAAGAAAAAAATAGAATTCCAATTTTAGTGGATTTCTGATCTGTTGGGAAGTCATCAAAAATTAAGGAAAAAATATGTCACTATATGATGACGTCATTTCTAGGTGTCACATTTCGTGAACCATGCTTGCAGGCTGCAAAGATGGGCTGGAGGGTCTTGTGACTTCAATTGATATGGAATTTGTGATAATGGCGGGTACTGTTGGATACATTGCTCCGGAGAATATCAATGTCAAGATGGGGGGGATTAGCGATAAATCTGACGTTTAGTCTTTTGGTATGGTACTGTTGGAAGTCCTCTGTGCCAGAAAGCTAGTGGAAGTCTCAGCGGAGAAAGAAGAAGAGCTTTACCTGCCTGGTTAAACATATATGTGGACATTGCGACCTCTTGTGTGCAAATTGAGGAAAATGCAAAGAAGAAGGGACCATAAATCAGATAATTGATCCGCATCTGAGGGGGAAGATAGCCCCAGAGTGTTTAAACATATATGTGGACATTGCGACCTCTTGTGTGCAAATTGAGGAAAAGGATAGTCCTACAATGGTTGAAGTGGAAGTAGGCCTCGAACATGCATTGGAGCTGCAAGAGAGCGCAGATGCTGCTAGCAAGGATGTGGATCCTGATTCCTGTTGGTGATCAAAAGTGCACCACATCTACCGACTTTTACTTGGACACCACCACGCCAAATGATTACCCACAAACAATGATCAAAATTCACATTCCAATAAGCAATTTGTATGGTTAGTAGTTCTTTAACCCAAAATTAAAAAAAGGAGGGGGGGGGGGGGGGGGGGGGAGAGGACTTTTCTAGAATGGTAAAACTCATGTACAGATTACAGAATGTGCTCTCATAGCTGAATTTAATTGGTGAAGTTAAGTTGCAGTACCTAGGTTTGGATATGAAAACTAACTTAATATAAATTCTTTTTTCTTATATATTTATTTTTAATGTCCGCTGGCATTATAAATTTGATTCAAGTTTTTCTTTGTAGTATTACTTTCTTATCTACTATGAGTCTATAACTGAATATATAAAGAATGGTAAAACTTATTATAGTGTACCTTTCATCAAGTGTAGTACATTAAATTCTCTAATTAAATTCAAAACATATTCAATTTTGATTGTTCTTGGAAAATATATAGCATCTAAGGAACTGTAAAAGCAGGGGTGGAGGGAAAGGATAGCTCCAAAAAGAGAGA
This sequence comes from Quercus gilva, assembly GCA_023621385.1. Lineage (NCBI taxonomy): Eukaryota > Viridiplantae > Streptophyta > Magnoliopsida > Fagales > Fagaceae > Quercus > Quercus gilva. Next base: position 71,374,328 of record CM042477.1, read on the forward strand.
GAGAGGGGAAGGGGGGGAGTTTGTGATGAACAATTGCAAGAGCTACTTTTCGAAAAAGAGAGATTGAAGAACAGACACTTTTTTTGGTTAGTAAATGACGGAAAGGTTTTTTAGGTTAGAGAGAGAGATAAAGCAAAAAAAAAAAAAGTATATGATTATCTTTTATTTTTAGCTAAAGGTAGACCCCACTCTCACAAAATAAAGTACAATATTATACCATAAGACTAAAATTATAAGGCCTTCTACCATTTGGAGCTTAGGAAATTTTCTAATTTGAGGAACGAGCACTGTTCAGATTGTATAAGAACCTAAATAGATTTAAGCTAGCATCTGAAGAGTTTAACAGAGGGAAGTTTGGTAATGTATCTTGAGGGGTTACATAGGCGAGGGAGGGATTGGAAGCAGCAAAAAAGAAAGTCTTTTAGTTTCAAGGATAGATTATATGCATAATGGAGGAAAATGAAAAAATGATGCTAATTCATCTATAAGAAAAGCCGTGGAAGCTTTTTACGTAATAAAGGGTCCAAGATCAGAATATTATTATTTTATATTTTATAACTAGTTAAGATCAGAATTTCCAAAAGTGCTTGCAGTAGTTAAATCCTTTATCACATTGGTTTTATAAAGTTTATAATCCCTAAAAAATGAGGACTTCAGACCAATTTCTTGTTTCGACACAATCTAAAATTGAATTACAAAGATCTTAGCCAAATGTTTGAATAAATGCTTGACTGATCTCATAATGGAGGAATGCATCACTTCTCCCTGGTTCTCTTGCAGTAGATGGAAGTTTAGTGGGGTATTTCAAGGGGGGGGAAAAGGAATAATATAAGGGGAGCCTTTATCTCCTTATTGTTTGTTATAGTCATGAAAGTTTTTTCAAGAAAGCTTAAGAAAGTTACTGTGAAACCAAAGATCTTTAAGTTTCATACCAGGTATTAAAGATTAAATCTAAGTCACTTGAACTTTGATGATGACTTAACGATCTTCATTGCTACTTACTTGCAGTCCATTAGAATAGTTTAAAGAACTTCAAAGGAGTTTCATGAGATTTCTGACCTCTTTATAAATCCCAGCAAGAATGAAGTGTTCCTTGCTAGGATGTCACAAGAAACCAAAAATTTAGATCCTCTCTATTTTGCGTCGGAAAAAGTTTGGCTCTAAATATGTTTGGAGCCTTCTTTTTCAACCAATTACGTGATGGATTATTAGACTATCTATGTGTATTATTTAAACAAGTCACATGACTCATTAAAAAGTCGTGTGACTAAAATTACACATGAATGATTTCTTCAATTTTCAAATAGTAGGTTGGAGCAAGATAATTTCAAACATGTTTGAAGCAAAAATTTTTCCTTTTGCATTTCAAGGAGGGTAGCTTGTTAGTAAAGTACCTTGGATTGCCTCTAATCCCTAGTAAATTCAAATCTTAGGATTGTAGGCTAGTTGAAAAGATTACAGTTAGGATAACACCCTAAATAGGAAAAGAAAAGTCTTTCCTTTTCAGGGAAGCTTCAATTGCTGCAATTTGTGCTTTATGAAATATAAGTGTATTGGACCAACATTTTTATCTTACCCATGAAGATCATAATGGCTATTGAATAAAGGTTTAACTTCTTTCTTGTTCAACGAAACTTTCTCATATAAAAAGTTTTTTTCTCTCTCCCCTGTAGGAGTCCATCTCTCCACCTCTGTATGGCTTTTTCCATCACCTCCGTGTGATCACTCCCTACCACTGTGTGGTTTTCCTCTCCACCCCTGTGTGGCTTTTCCCCTACTTTCAGTGCGTGGATCTTCTTCTCCCCACTCTCATTGTGGGTCTTTCCATAGTATATTTGAATTTCTCTAAGCTTTCCCCAAAACTCAATAGACTTACCCACATAATCATTCCCTTCCTCACGTGTCTACACAGGGTGAAATCAGCACAGCTCCTAGTGGGTCTAGTTTGTTTTCTCTGTTCAGTGGGTCAGCTTGCTGTGCGTGGGCCTTGGTGCGGGCTCTGGACATACCCATTGCTGGGTGGATCGAAGTACCTTTCGATTCGCTCCGCCAGTAACAAATGCTTTTATTCCGAATGGTGGTCTCGCCGCAACTATTCACAGACAAAGTCAAATCAACGCCAATCTTCAACAATGACTGCGTCTTCGATGAGGAATTTCCAAATGGTAATTTTTCTGTTATGTTTTGTTGGGCTTCTATAAGGCTTGGTTTTTATTTTGCTTTGGGTTGGTGATGTTATTAGCTGGATGTTGGAGTCCTTAAATTTGTGGGTGAGTTTTATTCCAATTGTTGCCCTTGTATTGGGTATGAGAATTCTATCCTAGAACTGTCGGGGTGCTGGGAGAGCCCCAACAGTCAGAGCTCTCAAGGAGCTGGTTCATAAAGAAAGCCCATATATTATCTTCATCTCAGAGTCAAAAGCAAAGTCTCCAAGGGTAGAAAAAATCAAAGAATGTTTGAAATATAGAGGCTGTTTTTGTGTAAATGCAGAAAATAAATCTGGTGGTTTGGGCTTATATTGGGTTAATGGAGTTAGTTTGGAAGTTATCTATGATAATGAAAATATCATTGCATGTCTAGTTTATTCTGACCCCCCTTCAGATGTCTGGCTTCTTCTTCTGGTTTATGGACCCCCTAAAGTAGCCCACAGAGAAGCTTTTTGGGAGTTAGTCACAAACTTGACCGAATCTTTCTTTGGCCCGTGGTTGTTGCTGGGCGATTGTAATAGTTATAGTTCAAGCTCAGATAAGTGTGGTGGAAGTAGCAGGGGGGATTCTTCCTCCAAGCCTTTTCGATATTTCCTATCTAATGCAGCTGCTATTGAGCTTGGGTTCCATGGGCCTCAATACACATGGGTGGGTCGTAGAAGTGGTGGAGTCCATGTTAGAATCAGATTGGACCAGGGTTGCTGCAACCAAGAGTGGCAAGAGATGTTTCCTAAAGCAGGAATTAAGCATTTGGTTGCCCCTACTTCGAATCACAAGCCAATACTTCTCGACACCCATTTTGAGAATAATATCATAGACAAGCCTTTCCGTTTTGAGGCGATGTGGGCTAGAGATCCTGAATGTGAGGAAATTATTAACCAAGCCTGGAGGAAAGAATTTACTGGATCATATGGTTTCAATCTAATGAAAAAATTATCACACTCTAGCTTACTGCTGAGCAAGTGGAACAAAACCAGCTTTGGTCAAACCAAAACTAAAATCATGGAGTTAGAAAGGCGTATTGAAGTAATCCAGGCAAAACCTCCCAGTATTGAAGCTTTGAAAGAGGAAGCAAGCCTTATGATGGAATTAGAAGAGTGGCAGACCAGAGAAGAAATCAGATTGAAGCAAAAGTCTCGTGAACTATGGCTAAAATAGGGGGACAGGAACTCTAAGTTTTTCCATGCCTCCACACTGATTAGAAGAAGAAGAAATAATATCTCAGAGATTAAATTAGAGAATGGGGAGAGAATTTATGGCAGGAAGAATATTGAGAAGTATTTTGGAGATCATTTCAATGAGCTATTTAGCACTTCAAATCCATCCTTCCCTGCCGACTTGGAAAAGCTAATTGAACCAAGTATTTCGGCAGTTGAAAATGCAAAGCTGCTCAAAATCCCTTCAGAAGAAGAAATCCAAAGAACAGTCTTAGGAATGAACCCTCTAAAAGCCCCTGGGCCTGATGGTATGCCGGGATTATTTTTTAAAGAATTTTGGCATATTGTTAGGAACCAGCTCATACTTACGGTTCAAAGCTTTTTTAGAGATGGTTGGCTGCTAAAGGAGATGAATGAGACTTTCATCACCCTAATCCCAAAGGTTCAAGGTGCTCATAACTTTGGGCAGTTCAGACCTATCGGCTTATGCAACTTTTGTTACAAAGTCATTTCAAGAATTCTGGTGGCAAGATTGAGACCGCTGCTGGATAAGATAATAGACCCTGCACAAACAGCATTTGTTCCTAACAGAAATATAGCTGAGAATGTTTTGTTGGCCCAAGAAGTAGTGCACTCTTTCTCCACCACAAAGAAGAAAAAAGGGTTTGTGGGTTTGAAGCTGGACTTCCAAAAGGCTTATGATAGATTTGAATGGCCTTTCCTAATCCAGGTATTAAAAAATTTTGGATTCCACCAGAAGTTCATTCGCCTCATATACCAATGTATCTATACTGTGAGTTTTACTCTACTACTAAATGGGGGAAAGGGCCCTAGAATCATGCCTTCGAGAGGCCTAAGACAGGGGGATCCCTTATCCCCGTATCTTTTCATTATTGGAAGCGAAGTTCTTGCCAGAATGATCAATAGATGCTCGGCCCAAAGATTAATAAATGGCATTAAGATTGCCCCATCAACCCCGGGAATCTCAAAACTCTTCTATGCAGATGATGCTTTATTGATTTGCAAGGCAAAACATTCAGAGATTAATGAGATCATGAACATCCTAGGAAAATATTGTGATTGGTCAGGCCAGCAAATCAATTTTGAGAAATCTGTGATCTTCGCCTCAAAAGGGGTTCATTCGCAATTCCTGAATCAGCTTAAAAATCAAAGAGGTTTAAAGAAGCTTTCCCAAGGTACAAAATATTTGGGTGTCCCTCTTTTTCTCTCAAGCAGCAAGAAGAAGGATTTTGCTTATCTTAAAGAATCTCTGGAATCTAAGGTAAGCTGCTGGAAGTGCAAATCCTTATCTTGGATGGGTAGAGCAACTCTAGTGAAATCTATAGCCTTGGCTACTCCGCTATACACTATGTCTTGCTTTCTCATTCCAAAAAGTTTATGTGAAGAGATGGATAGTATGCTAAAAAAATTCTAGTGGAGCCCATCAAAGAATTCAAATCGTTATTTCACTCCTCTTGCTTGGGACAATCTTTGCCTACCTAAATATCTAGGTGGCCTTGGTTTTAGGCTCTTCTCAGATATTAATTTGGCCCTCCTCTCCAAAGTTGCTTGGTGGATTTTAAATTAGTCAAACAAACCATGTGTGCAAGCACTCACTGCCAAATACAAGGTGAGAAGAAATTGGCTCGATGTTGATCCATCTAAGAAGGCTTCTTGGACATGGAAAAGTGTGGAATCAGCTAAGTTTATTCTTGTGGCTGGTGCTTGTAAGCAAGTCAACAATGAGGAAAGCATTCTCACGTGGGAAGATTCTTGGGTCCCTGACCTTCCCAACTATAAACCGGTTCCTTTGTCTCCTGAAATGCAGTCTAGATGCTTGGTGGTGTCACAGATTCTAACACCAATAAATCAAGATGGGATGAGTCGAAACTCTATGAATTATTCACTGAAGAATCTGCCAAGGCTATAAAGAAAATTCCAGTCAAAGTGAGTCAAAGGGTGGACAAATGGCTATGGCTAAAATCCCATAATGGCAAGCTCTCTGTGAAGTCGGCATACAAGGAACTTCTTAATCATTCTGAGCCTAATGAATCTGACCAGGTGAAGTCAAAAATTTGGAAATCAAAAATTCATGATAGACTTAAGATGTTCTTATGGAGAGTGGCCTCAGATATTCTGCCAACCAAGGAAAAATTGACTAGATTCTTTCCAGCCATGGATCCTAAGTGTCCCCTATGTGATGCCTCACCGGAATCTTCCTTACATCTATTTGTTTACTGTCATGTTGCAAGATTTTTGTGGGCTGGTAATGAGTGGGGCTGCAGACCAGATGCAATACAGTTTGACTGCCCAGATCAGTTAATTAATTTTCTTTTATCCCCCCAAGTATCTTTCCATGGCCCTTCTGACAGGGGGGGGGGGGTTCTTTTTATTTGGGGCTTTGGTGTTGGAGCATTTGTGGTTTATTAGAAATCAAGCTATTCATAAAGAAACTATATTCTCCCCAAATAAAGAACTCCAAGTAGTCTTAAAAAAATTCTATGAACACAAAACTGTGCTCACTGATGCCTCCTCAGTGTTGCCTAGACCTTGTATTTCTTGGATAAGGCCTGTGCATGGAGCTGTTAAAATTAATTGCGATGCGGCGGTGGGGTTAGATCATTCATTCATTGCCATTGTGACAAGAGATTGGAAGGGGGATCTGATTTTTTCCATGTCCAAACGGGTGGAAACCATCCTCCCTATCCAAGCAAAAGCTGAAGCCATTAATTTGGCGACCTACGTTGCTGTTATTCGTGGTTTTGAGTTTGTAGTGGTTGAGAGCGATGCCAAAGCTTGTATTGATGCTCTCAAAGCCCCCCTTGATGAAGTGCCTTGGAGAATCTCATCCATAACTGCGGATACCCTATCGAGGGCTTTCAATGGCCAGTAGTTTGTTTTCAGGTGGAGTCCTAGAGATTCAAACAAAGCAGCCCATGTTTTAGCTTCTTGGTGTTTAAGGAAAAAATTATCTGGTTGTTTTGGTCAGGATTATGCTCCTAACCCTTTTATGGATGTAATTAATTCTGAACTCTTATTTGCTGTAGCTGCTGCTTAGTTCTTTGTTCTTTTGTTTGTCAATAAAATTTTCTGTTCATCAAAAAAAAGGTTTAACTTCTTTCTATAGAGTGGTAAGGATCTCCTATTGGAGCAAACGTGGCTTGGAAGAAATTTGTCTATCTGATATGAAGGAAGGTTTAGGCATGAAAAGAAACAAATAATGGAAAAAAGCTGCTATCCTCAAGCCCGTACTAAACCTATTTTCTCAGTCTGGCTCTGTGTGGGTTGCTTGGACATATAGATATTTATTAGAAGGAAAACGCTTTTGTAAGGTCAAAATTCCTTAATCCAGTTCATGGGGAGGGAGGAAAATGCGACAAGTAAGAGAAATAGCCTCTAATCAAATTTGCAGTTGGGAGGGGAGATAGAATCCTTCTTTGGCATGATAACTAGGACCCAATGGTGCCGTACTTCCTAAAAATGGATTAAGAGTGATATGTGCAAGTTTCAACAAGTTTTACCGTTAAAATTTCAATTTTCATTTGAGATGGGCTAAGATATTGGATGCCTGCTACATTTGATGATCTGGTGGACTTCCAATATAATATTACCAAGTTATATTTGAGCTGGAAGATAAGGTGTATGGGATTCCATCCAAATCAGGGAGGTTTCTTTGCCACTTATCATGGGATTGAAATAAGGAGTAAGACTGTGACAATTGAAGGGTGGAAGCTCATATGGTTTTCAACAGCTATTACTAAGCACTCATTTATTTATTGGTTGGCACTGAAGGATAGGCTCTCAACTCGTGGAGGACTAGTAAAATGGAGTTAAAATGGAGTTACACTGGAGATTTTCTATTCGTTTAACGCAGAAGTCTAATTGAGAGTCAAAAACATGTATTCTTTGAGTATTCTCTTAGTCGAAGAATATGGCATCATGTGTTATATGCATGTCTATTTGATAGGATTTTTTTCCACAATGGAAGACCCTTGACAGAGGAAGAAGCCTCTCAAAGTGATATGGGATGATATTTGGTATAGAAAGGGAGTTTGTAGAAACATCAAGAACTGAATCCTAATGATCCCATTTTCTGTTTCGCATGGAGGCTTGGATCCTGAAAGCCGATTTGGATACTGCAGTTGATTTACGAGATTTTATCGATAAGGGTTGTGCACCAATGATTCAGCTGCTTGTAATATTGTTATTTTGGCAAGTTGTTTTGCCCTGTATTTCAGCTTGTATTTGTTGCTTTGTGCAACTTTCATTTTGGTGGTAGTTAACGGATCAATCAATCGGTGAAGGGCAAGGGTACCTATGTTTCGTGAGTGAATTGAGTCTTGTTCACGTGTGAATGTAATGCAAGATAATGATCAATCCGTAAAAGGGCAAGGGTAAAATCTTTGTTTCATGTGTTAACAGGACTTGTTCACTTTTGGATATAAAGCAAGTTGATGACGTAAGTCTTCCACAACAGGACCTCACAAGATTGGATGTTGGTTGCTAAACCATTAATTAACTCCCCAAATAGCAGAAGAAACAAGACTAGCGTCCATTTGGGTAGAACTTATTTTACTTAAACTGAAAACTAAAAATATTATAACAAAATAATTTTTAAATGTGTGAATAGTACTGTGGGATACATTTTTAATTGAAAAAGTTGCTAAAAATTGAAATTTGTGGGTCCGTGAACAATGCACGGTGTGCACTGTTCAAGGGAAAAATCAAACTTTTCTGCTAAACAGTGCTAAATAGTGGGAACAGTAAATTTTGTCCCCTCTGACGTGCAACCAAAAAAAAAAACAACACTGAAAACACAAACGTAGGTGAAATAATTTGTATCCAAAGTGCACCGGGTCCATTTAGATAGAACTTATTTTGCTGAAACTGAAAATACTGTAACAAAATAATTTTTAAATGTGTGAATAGTACCATGAGACCTATTTTTAATAAAAAAGTTGTTAAAAAGTAAAATTTGTGAGTTCGTGAATAATACATGGTGTGCACTGTTCACAAAAAAAGTCAAACTTTTCGGCGAAACAAGGCTAAACAATGAGAACAGTAAATTTTGTCTCCTCTGACGTGCACAAAAATAAAAAATAAAAAAAATAAAAAAAATAAAAAAACAAACAAACAAACAAACGCTGAATACGCAAACATTGGTGAAATAATTTGTATCCAAACCGCACCTAAATTTTTTGGTAGAAAAGTTTGAAAATCAGAACCTGCCCTTTCTGTTTTTCCTAAATCAGAGAGAGCAACTTTCATGGATGGGGGTAAAGAATCATCAGCCCTATTTAACAAACACTGCCCCCATTGATGATGTACAGAAGGCTCTTAAAGTTACAGTCGCCTATCCAACCTCCAGAATCCATCTTTCAACCTGCTCAATGTTGCAATGTATGAGATAGCCCAATAAAACTGGTTCTTGCAAATTTACATTAGTTGCCGGCTTCCTTAATATCCTTCTTCTCTTCTTCTCCCTCAGGAGTGCCTTCCTTTTCTTCAGCCACCACCACATCATCAGAATTAGTTGGACCTAAACTTGATTTCTCATTATCATCCTTTTTGTCTTCTTCTGCCTTAGGAGTGCCTTCTCTTCCTTCAGCCACAACCACGTCATCAGAATTGGTTGGGCCTAAACTTGATTTCTCATCAACATCCTTTTTTTCTTCTTCTGTTGTAGAAGTGCCTTCCATTGCTTAGGCTGCAACAGCATCATCAGAATCAATGGGGCCTAAACTCGATTTCTCATCAACATCCTTTTTTTCTTCTTCTTCCTTAAAAGTGACTTCCATTCCTTCGGCTGCAACCACATCATCCGAATCAATGGGGCCTAAACCTGATTTCTCATCAACATCCTTTTTTTCTTCTTCTTCCTTAGGAATGCCTTCCTTTCCTTCAGCCGCAACTACATCCAAATTGGTTGGGTCCAAGCCTGATTTCTCATTAACATCCTTTTCGTCTTCTTCTGCCATAGATTTGCCTTCTGCTCCTTCAGCCACCGCCACATCATCAGAATTGGTTGGGTCTAAACTTAAATTCTCATTAGCTGATTCCGTCTGCTCAGAAGGATCAGGACTCAGGTTTGCATCTGCTGATTCAGGAAAATGTCCTGCAGCGGTTTCATCATTCTTTTCCAATCCACCAGTGGAAGATGAAGCTTCAGCTGCATTTACCTCACTAAGTTCTAATCCAACTTGAATCTCACCATTGGGTAGAACATCAGACGGGTCACTGGAATCTGTAGTCTCCCTCCACTCAACCCATTCAGGTGGTTTATCAGTTTCAGCGTGTCCCGTTTCTCTTGAGTTATCAAGATGTGTAGTGTCTTCTGACTTTGTCCCTGCTTCTGGAGAAGATGTTGCAGTGTCAACCAAGTCGTCATCTTCACCAACAATAACATTATCATCACTGCTACCATTAATTACACACGTCTTCTCCGTGTTGGGTGATGGGGATGCGTGTGACCCAGTTGAGCGTTCATTGGCAACTCTATCATCCTCAAAAGCAAACCAGTTGGAATTTGTAAAGAGTGAGCCATTGCACACACCCCAAGAAATGCAACAAATCATTGAGCAGTTTCTATAAATAGAATATGGACAGAGGGTTTAAACTAAGACAGCATTGCTTAGATGAATAAAATATAAAGAATGAAAGCATAGTAAAAACTCTATTCAATTCCCAACATATCATTTAGCAGGTTATACTCTGAATTACAGGCCCCACCAAAGAGAATTAACCCGCTAAATCTTCAATGTGCATGTAAGCCAAAATCACAAGTTAGCCAGTACTAAGGTTCAAAATATTCTAGAAATTTCTAAAATAGCTCCCCTAGCCAATTGAAGTATAAGCTGAAATTCACACTGCACCCCTACCATCCTGATCAACAGTTTAACACATTAGTTTTCGAAAGGCCAACCATTCTTCTCTGTATGGACTTGGACAGTTAAGACCTTTATCAAATTCAACAAAAGGCACATGCAAACATCAGGCACATGCTCTATCTTAAGGTACTACATAGTAAGGCCACTTTTTAATGGTAAATGAGATTTATTAGTTAAAAATAATCATTCACTCGGCAACCGATTAAGATTGACCGTTGATTTGTAATACTCACTTCGCTATTATGGTCTATTTCACTACACGCAAGTCAATTCTTTTTTCTTACACTTGACTGCACCTTGAGCTTCTAACAACACTAACCTACGTGCATAAATTGTCACCTATCACCAACCGCCCCCATCTCTCAAACACATATACACACAATATAAAAAAATAATCCAACAAATCAGAAAGCAAAGATGAAAGACAACTTCCAGCTTCACAGCAGACAAAACAAACTGAGTTCTAATAAAGAATTGAAGTGTACCTTTCCTGGTCATCTCCCAGTCGTAGAGAAGATAAGACAACTTCAGCAGATTCATCATCAAAGTAAACATCCTGCCAAGTATATCCAGGTAAGAAACTTGTATTATTCACAAAATTTCTGTTTCCCACAAAAACAGCTTGCTACCAAGAAATAGAACCGATGATGTCGAGAAATTCACCAGTGAGTTACACGTTACTTGCACACTCGAAAGCAATACCCGCAAAACACAAGGAGAAAACCTAACAGAGAGCACCGGTGTGGTGCCAGCCGACTACCCTCCGAAGGTTAAGTTAGAACTATTCTCACAACTATAGAGTGCTAGAGAAGGGATCAATTATGTGTACCTTGATTTATGAGGGTATTGGGGCTTTTATAGTAGTAAAGGGTTAACCTCTCCTCCTTGATTCGGAAGTCTTTTCCTTATAGGAAACATCTTAGGCAATCCTAAACGTGATGGACAAGGTACTTCCATATAGAGTAGATCTTCCAGAATCCTCCTTGCGCTAGAATTCTAATTGCTTTAAAATTTCAAGGTGGTTAAGCGTGTGCCGCAAGTAAACTGCTCTAGGGCTTCCTCGCCACTCCATGGGTGTTTGACCCGTCTTCCTAGCGTCCGTCCATGTATGGTCCGTACATAACAGATCATAGGTGTTGGGCCCGCCCCCCATCGGCCCATGGACTTTGATCCGTCAGGAAAATCTTCAAGGAGATCCGTCGTCCCAGATTTTACCTCTTCAGTTGGCCCCTCACCCCATGAGCCTGTCATGATTTCAGTACAAGGACCCGTGGGGTGACGGTTAATAATAATAAAAAAGGGATGACGGTTCAAGGGCCTGTGAGCTTATGGTTTCAACTGAGAATTGTGTTCAATTTCTGATAGGTCGTCAGGATGAAATTTATGGTATATGACATGTGTCGTCTTTCTATTGCATGATATCTTGGATCGAGGCATCGCTTCATCTTCCGTGCACTTCGTCTATAAATATCACAACCTTCGCCTCTCCTTTTTCTTCATTCCGCAGAAAACACTTGTCAGAGCGCAATTCGTCATCCTTGTCAGAGGAAATTACTTGATTTCTTTGCATCCGTCATCGATACATCTTGTTCGTTCACTTTATAAATTGGTAAGTACTCTTTTCCCATTGTTCTTCTTTCAGATAGATTGTTTTATTTTCCTAAACTTTTTACTTCCGTCGCCCATTCTTAGAGCCGCCATAGTCTTAGGTTTTGTCGTCACTTGTAGGCAATGTCTAGTGCGTCGAGTAATCAGTCTGTTGTCCGTGACGAGGCGGATTACGAGGAAGTCTACCCGTCAAGTCATAAAGACCAGAGTCCCAGCGAAGAGAGGAGTCTGTCTGCCTCTTCCTCGTCCTTAACAAATGAGGATATGGAGGTGGCAAAACCAGAGGAAGGTTCTAATGAGGAATTAGTAGGACTCGTCGTAGGAGCTGATGGACCAAGAGAGTTCATCATGCTTCCAGAGTGGACGGTGAACGATTTTGTATCCACAATCAAGGAAACACACTTCAAAACTCTTAGGGCAAACTACCAAATCCCAGATAACATCCCCATCCGTCTACCCTATAAATCAGAGAAATGTTACTACGAAGGGATAGAAGGTGTTGGGGTATATGAGCAAATGCTGAAGGCAGGATTTAGATTTCCCCTAAGCTCCCTTCACCGTGAACTTCTAAAGTATCTAGGTCTGTCCGTCAATCAATTATCCCCCAACGCCTAGAGGGTCTTCATAGCAATAGAGATCTTGTATGGTGCTTGGTCAAATGGTGCTAGGAGGCTGACGGTGCGAGAATTCCTTCACTGCTACCGTCCATATGAGATTGACAAGTCTAGGGGGATATATAGTTTTTTCCCTAGGAGTTCATTATTGAAGGTCATTTATGATACTCAAGATTCCAACAGGGACTGAAAAAGCCATTACTTTTTCTTGGAGGGTGACAAGTGGATGTGTCGTCCAGGGGATACGAAACATATGCCTGTCGATACTACTTGGGGCATATTGTCTGAGTCTGGTATTTTTCCGTCCTAGTGCACAAAAACTTTAAATACCCGTTCAATTTACTTGTAATTACTTCGACAATTTTAAACGTCTTTTTTCTCGTAGTACGACAACGTCCGCAAATTGATCTTGAGGAATACAATTTTCTCGAACGAATTTTTGTCAAGACCCAGCCAGAGGAGAGGACTTGGGCCAAACTGGTCAATCTTGATACCATACATTGGTATTGTGATGGACCCACTACAACACAAGCAACCATTAAATACGAGAAAAGGATACGCCAACGTAAGACCGTCATCTTCATTTTATTTGAATGATTTTGTTTTCAATCTTTGTAATTGACTTAATCCGTCCCCCCTACAGAAATGGATTACGCTAAGAGGAGGGCTTTAACCAAGGCTAATGCTGCCAAGAACCGGGAGGCCGGCAACGTTGGCCTCAAGGATACGGGCTCAAGCAATCCGTCATCTAAAAGGAAACAACCGTCCAAAGGGGACCATCCTACAAAAAAGCCCAAGGTCCCTTTAGATCCCGTCGTAGGTCTAATGGTCGAGGGTGCCAAGACGGTATCTCTTGCGAAGCATGGGGCTGGCAAAGGCCTTATGAAGGCTCCGTCCTCAAGCCTAAAGAAACCACCCGTCCTCCTCTGAGAGGATTCTAAGCATGCCTTAGAGAAAATTTCGTCCATCATATCCACAGAGGACTATGAGGACTTATGCAACCACTCCACGGAAGCAATGGGAGAGAAGGGGCTATTTAATATCGCTCAGGTCATTCTGCCCGTCCACTTTTCATCCGTCTATATAACTCTGTTTGAAACTAATTCTTTCCCATTTTTCAAGCCATGGTTATGATGAAGGGGTTAATGGGACGGTGCCTGAATCATGAGACGACACTAGGCTGTATCCATGAAAAAGTAAGGTTGACGGAGGATGAACTGATAAAACTAAAGGCCTGGAAGGTGACCCATGAAAGGAAGCTCAAAATGGCGGAGGAGGCTAGGGATGAGTACCTCAAGCTGACGGATGATCTGAAGAAGGCTCTTGAAGATAAAGAAAAAGAGATCCGTCTAGCGAAGGATGCTGCAGTACGGGAGTACCCGCGATTCCGATACCCTTTTGTTCGAGCTTGGGGTTTCGTATGGTGACGGTTTTAACGAGGTGATCCGTCAAGTGAAGGTCCTATACCCAGAGTTGGATGTGTCCACCGTCAACATCAACGCCCAGGAGCAGACCTCCGTCCAACCTGCTCAATCTGAAGATACGGCTGATCTCTTTGGTGAGAATGCGCCTGTCAACAATACCCCCGGTGACCAGAATATCGTTGAAACCCAAAGCGATCTAAAAGATGGTCAGGACCATCCTATTGAGGATGAAAACCCTGTCGTAGATGTATAATTTTTATTTTTCTCTTTTTAAATCGTTTTGGAGAACATTATTCATCCGTCGTGGATAATATGTAAACACTTTAACTCTTTTGTTCTAATCATTTACTCTTTTATTTAATCCGTCATTGTTATAATGTTATGTCATTGTGGAATGCATTCATCTCCTTTGTGGACTAAGGCTGTCCTGATATTCTAAGATATCCGTCTTCTTTTGTGGACTCTGATTTCATCCCTTTGGGATTATCCGTCCATTTTATGGATTAATAAAATTTCGCCTTTTAGGATTATCCGCCCATGTTGTGGACTTGGGTAGAATTTCATCCTTTTAGGATGATCAATCCACCCTGTGGACTTGAATAAAATTTCATCCTTTTAGGATGATCCGTCCACTCTGTGGATGATCCGTCCACCCTGTGGGCTTGAATAAAATTTCACATAGTTTATTCATCCATTTTATGGACTTTGTTTATATCCTTCCAATTTTTGGGACTTGTAATTTCATCCCTTTGGAATGATCCGTCCACTTTGTGGACTTAGTTTATGTCCATCCTTTTTTGGATTTGTAATTTCATCCTTTTGGGATTATCCGTCTACTTTGTGGACATTAATAAATTTTCACCCTGTTAGGATGATCCGCCCACTTTATGGAGTAATAGATTTTCACCTTCTTAGGATGATCTATCCATTTTATGGACTTAATTATATTCGTCCACTTGTGGGCTTAGATTATATCTGTCCACTTGTGGACTTAGTTTCTATCTATCCATTTCTTGGTTTTGTAGAATCCGTCCATTTTATGGACTAATTATCTGTCCACTTATGGACTTTGAATTTTCATCCACTTGGGACGATCCATCCATTTCGTGGTCGTAGATTATTTATGTAATGACGAACTCCGTCCATTTTTTGGACCGTAAGAGCTTAAGTAGAAAAAACATAGTCGTGTCTAAATATTCCTCTTATTAATTAAAAAGAAAACCATGCATTCGTAGAAAGAGTACCTGCCTCCTTAGGCTTAAAAAGGTACTTGTAGAAAGAATTGTTCAAAGTAAAAATTAGTAACAGTAAAAAAAACTAAATAATAAACTGGGAAATTCGGAACGTCGATGATGCTCGTCACGTCGTCTCTATTGGTAGTATTTCCGTAAGTGCTCTGTGTTCCATGGGTGTTGCAGCTTTCGTCCGTCCAGAGTTTCAAGGTGGTAGGTTCCCTTCCTTCGCCATGATGCGATCCTGTAAGGTCCTTCCCAGTTAGGGCCGAGCTTTCCTTGTGAAGGATCTCTAGCAACGCCTATTACCTTCCGTAGTACAAGATCTCCAATCTGAAAGTCTCTACGCCTGACATTAGAGTTGTAATATTTCGCCATGAGATTTTGGTACCGTGCCAACCTCTGCTCTACTATTGCTCGGATCTTGTCCACTAGGTCTAGCTAAAGGCGCAAGGCCTCTATGTTCTTGTCCTCGTCGTAGTTCTCCACCCGATAGCTTGTGAGTCCTATCTTTGCTGGGATGACAGCATCACTTCCCTATGCTAGTTGAAACGGTGTTTCTCCTGTCAGTGTTCTTGTTGTAGTACGGTATGCCTATAGGACGCTTGGTAGCTCGTCAAGCCAGATAGCCTTTGCCCCTTCAAGCCGGGTCTTGATGATATTGAGCAAGGACTGGTTCGTGACTTCAACTTGCCCATTGGCTTGTGGGTGTGCTGGTAATGAGTAGTGACTTTTAATTCCCAGCTCTGCGCAGAAGTCCCTAAATGTGCTATTGTCGAATTGCTTTCCGTTGTCAGAGACAAGCACTCTTGGTATCCCGTATCTGTAGATAATATTCCTCCATACAAAATTTCTAATGTTCTTCTCTGTAATAGTGGCTAGGGCTTCTGCTTCCACCCATTTAGTAAAGTAGTCGATACCAACTACCAGGAATTTGAGCTGCCTTATCGCTGTCGAGAATGGGCCCATAATATCTGGTCTCCATTGAGCGAACGGCCACGGGGCTGTCATGAGGGTCAACTCTTCGGACAGTTGCCTGACGAAATTACTAAACCTTTGGCACTTATCGCAAGTCTTAACATAGGCTTGCGCATCTTTTAACATTGTAGGCCAATAGTATCCTGCTCGGATCAACTTGTGTGCTAATGCCCGTGCCTTCGAGTGGCTTCCACGGATACCCTCGTGGACTTCTCTCATCACGTAGTATGCTTCCTCATGGCTCAAACATCTCAGGTACGGTCGAGAGAATCCTCTTTTGTACAAGACATCTTTGATTAGCACAAATCGTGAGGCTCGAACTTTCAACTTTCTAGTGGCATCTTTCCCGTCTGGCAACGTGTCAAATCTTAGGTATGCTATTAATGGTGTAGTCTAATTGTTCTCCGAATTTACTTCCTGCACATTTGATCCGTCATCGATAAGTGAAGAGATTTGGACAAACGACAAAACATGTTCGGGGATAAGCATAAATTCTGCTGAGGCAGCCTTTGCTAGGCGGTCGGCACATTCATTTTCTTCCTTTGGGATCTAAATGAATCTGACTTCAAGGCCGCTGATTCGACTCTTCACCTCTTCCAAATACCTCTTTATCCTTTCACTCTTGCACTCGTAGCCACCGTTAATCTGACTTGTTACAACCTAGGAGTCGTAATGTATGACCATGTGTTCAGCACCTGCTGCTTTTGCGAGGTCTAGCCCTGCCACCAATGCTTCATATTCGGCCTCGTTGTTGGTTATGGGGAAGTCTAGTCGAATCATGCACTCAATCTTATCCCCCTCTGGGGTTTCAATTACCACCCCGGCTCCTTCAGCTCTTTGGTTTGAAGATTCGTCCGTGTGGATTGTCCATTGTGCGGCGTTTTCTGCCATCTTGTCTTCCACTCAAGTGATTTCAATGATGAAGTCAGCCGTAGCTTGCCCTTTTATGGCGGTTCGCGGGCGATACTATATGTCAAACTCACTCAGCTCTACTGCCTATAAAGTCATCCGTCCAGCAGTTTCAGGGCTACTCATTGCTCTTCTCAAGGGTCGGTCAGTTAAGACTATAATAGTATGCGCTTGGAAGTATGGCTTAAGCTTCCGTGACGCAGTTACTAACGCGAAGGCCAATTTCTCCATTGGGGGGTACCTTTCTTCCGCTCCTCGGAATGCCCGACTTATGAAGTAGACAGGTCTTTGGGATCCACCTTCCTCTCTTACTAAGGCCGCGCTTACCGCTGCTTGCGAAACGGCTAAGTAAAGGTAGAGTTCTTCCCCTAGTTTGGACGGACTGAGTAATGGTGAGGATGAAAGGTACTCCTTCAGATCTTCGAATGCCTTCTGGCACTCGTCTGTCCACTTAAATGATTTTCTCAAAATGCAAAAGAATGGTAGACACTTGTCCGTCGCTTTTGAGACGAGCCTGTTTAATACTGCAATTTTGCCATTCAAACTTTGCACCTCCTTGACCGTCTTCGGTGGTTCTAACTCCATTATGGCCAATATCTTCTTTGGGTTAGCCTCTATACCCTTCTGGGATACCATGAAGCCCAAGAATTTCCCTGCCGTTACTCCAAATGCGCACTTGTTTGGGTTCAACTTCATGTTATGTAAGCGGAGGGTGTCGAACGTCTCTCGCAAGTCGTTTAGGTGATCATCTTCGTGCACGCTCTTCACTAACATATTATCGACATAGACCTGCACGTTCTTCCCAATTTGTTGTGCGAACATTTTGTTCATCAGCCTTTGGTAAGTTGCCCCCGTGTTTTTGAGCCCAAATGGCATCACCTTGTAACAAAAAAGTCCTTGGCTGGTGACAAAGGAAGTTTTCTCTTGATCAGCCTCCTTCATCTTGATTTGGTTATAGCCTGAAAAGGCGTCCATGAAACTCAAGAGCTGGTGTCTCACCGTTGAGTCTACTAAAGTGTTTATCCTAGGGAGTGGGTAGCCGTCCTTCGGGCATGCCTTGTTAAGGTCCGTGAAATCGACACATATTTGCCACTTCCCATTGGCCTTTTTAACCATGACCACATTCGCCAACCAGTCAAGGTAGTATACTTCTAGAATAAAGTTCGCATCCAGCAGCTTCCTGACCTCTTTTGCTATCGCTTTGTCTTGCTCCTATGCGAACACTCGCTTTTTCTATCGAACAGGTGAGGATGCGGGGTTCATATTCAGACTGTGAACTATGATCGAAGGATCAATCCTTGGCATGTCCCCATGGCTCCATGCGAATACGTCTTGATTCATCCTAAGGAAAGCTGCAAGTGCTTGACGTATTGTCGGGCTGGCCAATGTCCCCACTCTAGTCATCTGTTCGAGTCTTAATTCATCGAGGGTTATCTCTTCTAGCTCTTCGACTGGCTCTGCTTTGGTTCGTTGCTCTTCTATGCACATAGTCTATTGGTGATCTTCCATCTCCAGCATGGCTATGTAGCATTCACGTGCGGTTATCTGATCTCCTCATAACTCGCCAACCCCGTAATCCGTAGGGAATTTGATCATTAGGTGGTATGACGATGTTGCTGCCTTCCACGAGTTAAGAGTGGGTCGTCTGAGGATGGCATTGTAAGCAGACGAACAATTGACCACGAGGAATGTCACATCCTTTGTGATCTGCTAAGGATAATTGCCTACTGTTACCGAAAGCGTGACCGCACCCAATGGGAATACTCTTGTTCCTCCAAAGCCTACCAACAGGGAGTTCGTCGGTATCGATCTTTCTCTGTCAATTCTCATTTGCAAGAACGTCGAGTAATATAGGATGTCTGCCAAGCTGCCATTGTCGATCAACACCCGATGCACATTGTAGTCCCCCACATGTATGCTGACAACAAGTGCGTCGTCATGCGGATGATGAAGGTGTCACGCATCTTCTTCCAAGAACCCAATGATGGGGCTTTCCCTCCGCGCTATCTTTGGTACGGAACCAGTCAGCTAGACGTTATGGACCATCCTAATGTAGGTTTTTCGAGCCTTTTTGGACAAGCCAATAGTTGCGGTTCCCCCTACAATCATCCTTATATCTCCAATAGGGGGTCTTTGACGCTCGTTATCCCGTCGGGGGGCCTGCTTTGGGTGATTTGGATCCGCTCTCCCCTTGTTGATGAACTTCTGCAACTTTCCCTGCCTAATAAGGGCCTCAATCTCTTGCTTTAAGTCGTAGCAATCGGCCGTGTCATGACCGTGGTCACGGTGGAAGCGTCAATACTTGTCTCTAGATCGCTTACTTGGATACTCTTCAGCTTTCCTGGAAACGTTAGGGCCCCTTCGTCTTTGATCTGCATCAGGACTTGGTCTATTGGGGCGTTCAATGGAGTGAAGCTTGTAAACCTTCCTCCCGGGGGCCTAGGGCACCTTTCATCCCTTCTGTTTCCTGTTCTGGGTTTCTTTCGCCTTGGTCCTGCCGTGTGTCTTCCTGTCGCTCTCTCTTCCTAGGCTTTTCTTCCCGAGCAAGCAATGCGTCTTCCGCATTCATATATTTGGTTGCTCTGTAGAGTACTTCTGACATGGTCTTGGGGTCATTTTTGTATAAAGAGAACAAAAACTTACCCTTACGTAACCCGTTCGTGAAGGCTGCTACTAGTATCTTGTCATCAGCTTCATCGATCGAGAGCGCTTCCTTATTGAAGTGCGTTATGTAGGACCTCAGTGTTTCGTCCTCTCGTTGCCTGATGCTCATCAAGCACGCCGTGGATTTCTTGTACCTATGTCCTCCAATGAAGTGTGCAGTGAACTGAGCACTTAGCTCCTTAAAAGTGCTAATGGAGTTAGGCATCAGTCGGCTGAACCAAATCCTGGCCGCTCCCTTCAGTGTCGTAAGGAAAGCCCTACACATGATTTCATCCGCTACCCCTTGAAGATGCATCAAGATTTTGAAGGTTTCTAGGTGGTCCAGAGGGTCTTTCACTCCGTCGTAGCTATTAATCTGAGGCATGCGAAACTTATGTGGTAGAGGGAAAAAGTTGACGGCCACAGTGAACGACGAGTCGATGCGGTTGACCAGGTCATCAAGGTCGCTGGACACTCGTCCCTTGAGGGCGTTCATCATGACTTCCATCTGTTCTTTCATCGCTTGCATCTCCGCGATAATGGGTTGTGGAGTTATGTCCGTGAGGGCTGGGAGGCTCATGTTTTGCCTCTCCAGTCTGCTTGGGGCGTTGCTGCCCTCAGGTTTCTCTTGGTTCCTTTTTTCAACGCCAGTCCCCTCTTGATCTCCTCGTTGGTCATTCGGTGCTGCATTCTTCTAGCGCAGCTGCTCTTCTAGGTCGTAGTTTTGTTTGGTGAGGCGTTCTACTGCAGCGACGAGAGTTCGAACTTGTCTCTCGAGGGTAATCGTGGGTGGTTCCTCTCCTTGAACATCATTTGTGGTTTCCATTGAGCGAGTGAGTACCATGCAACCCTTTTGTCTGGGAAATGATAATATGGCTTACAAATCTCAACTTTCGAATTCCCCACAGACGGCACCAATTGATGATACCGAGAAATTCACCAGTGAGTTACACATTACTTGTACACTTGAAAGCAATACCTGCAAAACACAAGGAGAAAACCTAACAGAGAGCACCGATGTGGTGCCGGCCGACTACCCTCCGAAGGTTAAGTTAGAACTATTCTCACAACTCTAGAGTGCTAGAGAGGGGATTAATTATGTGTACCTTGATTTATGAGGGTATTGGGACTTTTATAGTAGTAGAGGGTTAACCTTTCCTCCTTGATTCGGAAGTCTTTTCCTTATAGGAAACATCTTAGGCAATCCTAAACGTGATGGACAATGTATTTCCATATAGAGTAGATCTTCCAGAATCCTCCTTGCACTAGAATTCTAATTACGTTAAAATTCTGAAGTGGTTAAGCGTGTACCGCAAGTAAACTACTCTAGGGCTTCCTCACCACTCCATGGGTGTTTGACCCATCTTCGTGGTGTCCGTCCATGTATGGTCCGTTCATAACAGATCATGGGTGTTAGGCCCTCCCCTTATCGGCCCATGGACTTTGATCCATCAGGAATATCTTCAAGGAGATCCGTCATCCCAGATTTTACCTCTTCAAGAACAGTAGCTACATATGACATGCATGTGCAAGTGAGTTCATAATCAGTCAAAACCATGCAAACCATGCACCAAGTTTCTTGTATTTTCTTTCTCAAAACTAAAAATCAAAATTAAAAATCACTTCGGGGAATGAAAAAAAAAATGGGTAAAACATTTGACTGCTCTGATAACTCAGTTACAGAAACACCACTTACAGGGATGAGATGCTAACATTAATACATATTGAACTACAACCTAAGTAATCTAACTCAAGCTTTAACATAATTCTTTAACCTATCTAAGTTCTTGTCCATGTGACTTGAGAAACATGACTCTTGTATGGCTCACCATGACACAAATGCAGATAATATGACCTAATTTAATTTAAGAAGTGCTACGTCCACAACAAATGTTGATAATATGACCCAATTTACTTTCTTGCCCTCCAATTATATCAAGTAACAACTTGTGTACTTGGGCTGTTTTATTTTCTTAATAAAAGTTTTAATATTTCTTATCAAAAAATAACAGCAAGTAACAACCTGCCACCTAAGATTTAAGGTGAAAATGTTGTGAACATAGCATTTCCCGTTTAATTTTTGCACGACACATTCAAGCCAACATTGTTGCGTTCATCCCAAAAGACCAATTCAGTTAAGATCAAATTGTACAATTTCCAACTTAAATAAAGTACATATAAATTAAGAATACTCCTATTCATTTAATCCCTCCACCACCCCTCCCCCCCCCCCCCCCCCCTCCCCACCAAAAAAAAAAAAACTGTATATAGTTCCCCAAGAGAAGGGTTAAGCAAATAACTTATAATGAGTGATGTCCTAGTCAATCCCCAAAGAGGAAGTATGAACTACTTAAATTCAGTTAATCAGACAAAAATGAAAACAGTGGCCTCTTCTGGAAGTACTTGGCAATTCATAGAAACTGTTAGAAACTGAAAGAATATGGACAGTCACCCAATGTGAGCATGTCCCTCTATTTGCCTCTATCAGATTGTAACACCCAAGAGTTAAGAAGTAATTATTGGACTGTTACTCTACCCCACTAAGTCCACTATCCTACTCAATATTAATGGAGTGGTGTGTATATAAACACCAAGAATGATAACCATTGGAGTGTGGACGAATTCTGCATTTCTCATAGTGTTTATTGAGTGTTGTGAGGCTCTTAGGTTGTGGGTTATGTTTGCATCACTCTAGTAGTGTGCAACACCGTCGGAGGAACGTTTTTGGTTCGTGGGTTGCTCAAACTGGAATTCAAAACGTGTTTGGATAGCTGGTTTGTGTGGAGGCTGGCTCTAGACAACGTAGAACAATCTCAAAGCTCCTGTGCGATCATCGGCTTAGGCCAAGAGAGGTATGCCAAAACACCGACTGTTTATATATCCGCTGCTATTCTCTATTTCTTACAGAAACTAAAAACATATTCTTCCTATATTAAATTTAAGTTTAAGCTAAAATGTGTCTCTTAATGTACAGTTCCGATGACCACATCAACTTTCCTGACTGAAAATGTGAGTAGCAAAAGATATTCATAGGCTGCCAAAAGATGATCCCTTGTACAGACCTAAGATCATTTCCAAACGAGGCACTAGGCTAATGATAAAACATAGCACTCTACATACAAAACCAACACGTTATATACTTATATCTTTCTAACTAAAACCAGTTAAGTTTCTAATGTATCTCATACCTCGTCATCTCGTTCGAGTGAGCCATGAGCCTGTAAAGTAAGAACAAGAAGTCAAATAAGTAAATGAACAATTATCAACCAAATGAACTATATCCGGACATAGTATGACAGTAGGACTGAATTAAAATACACTAAGGTTGCATTTGGAAACTTGAACTTGGATTTTAAATCAATAGATTTGAAATGCCTTGATTTTAGATGTTATTTCAAATCCAACGATTTTAAAAGTTTAAAATCCCTGGTAGATATAGTCCAATTCAAATCCTTGATATTTTAAAGCTATCCAAACAAGGTATTTGGATTTTATTCACTCAAATCTAAATCCACAAATCCTGCTATCCAAACAAACCATAAATTAAAGTGAGTACTTGAAATTGCATTTAGTGTGGACACTGGCCTTCCAATGATTGTCTAAGAAATAAAAGTAAACAGAAAGTTTGATTAAGAATTGTAGAGAATATCACGTGGTCAACCCTAATTAGTCTGTTTGAGGATTATGGCTGACCCAATAGTTCTGGGACAAACTCTTTGTTGGGTTAAATTCTTATTACCAAGAGTAACATACAAAATTATTAAAATCTTAAGTTGCTGTTCAATAAAAGCTCAGGGGAAGAAAATACAACACAGTGTGATATTAGGTAAACAGGTAAAGACCGACCAAGCCACTGATGCTTAGCTGGTCTTTTGGGATGACAGCCTCTTTTTTTTTTTTTTTTAGTTTATGCTTACTGCTTGTTTATCTATAGATTTTTTTGTAGAGACCATGGTTCACATGATTTTGCAGAATCATTCGTCACTCTATATACATAAACTTTAATTTCACAAATCTCTACTGAATCTTTTCCTCAGGATCCTAGCCCAAAATCTAATATATAGCCATAAGATTGGTCTTGAGGTATGCCCATCTTATTAGACTTATACCTCCTACATCCCGTTTTGCTGCTAACTTGTATTATTCCTTGCCACTATGGTAAAATCCTTTCTTTTAAATGATAATGAGATTATATGAAATTATTGCTGTACCTCTCATACTTACACTTAACATATATGTTTCTTATCTAAAAAGAAAACCAAGAAAAACAAAACTAAATGAACTATTATGTGAAAGTTTTAAAAGGAACCTCATCAATATCATCATTACTGTAAATGCCATATCGAAAAGCCTGGCTTTAGTTATTTGCAAGAGCTGCGACATCATAGTCTCTATCTTGGTAATCGTCGTCGTCGCTATCCCTATTCCGATCTTGCAGTGCTGTTGGCCGCCTATTAAAAACGATTAAATCATGATAAATATAAAAGTAAATGTGGAAAGAGAAAATAAAAAATAAAAAATAAAAAAAACACAAAAAAAAACAGGTCCATTATTCTATAAGATATGACCAGCTCACTTCCAATTTCATTCACCTCCTAAGTCTCAGAGATTACTGCAAAGCATGAAATATTTACAGTTCAGTAGGTAATTTAAGGCTCTAACCCCTGCCTGTTATACCTCTCAAATATTGATAGCCATACCTGAGAGAAAAGCAATATTGCCTCACAAAAAGCTCTAACTGTGAGCAAAGCAACAAGTAAATCTAATAACTAGAAAACCAACTGAAGAAGTGGCAACAGACCAAAAACAAAACAAAAAATTGACATTTGCAAGCATCAGTGGCTGCTCTGACATACCATTGAAGTTCCAATGGCAAAGCGACAAACGAAATCATCTTAAACATTATCATTAGCATATTTTGCATTGTATAACGCAGAGTACATTTTTTTTTTTTTTTTTTTTTTGATGAGAAAATACAAAGAAAAGTAATATTGCCTCACAAAAAGCTCTAACTGTGAGCAAAGCAACAAGTAAACCTAATAACTGGAAAACCAACTGAAGAAGTGGCACAGACCAAAAACAAAACAAAAAATTGGCATTTGCAAGCATCAGTGGCTGCTCTGACATACCATTGAAGTTCCAATGGCAAAGCGACAAACGAAATCATCTTAAACATTATCATTAGCATATTTTGCATTATATAACGTAGAGTACATTTTTTTTTTTTTTTTTTAATGAGAAAATACAAGAAACCCAGCAACTGAAAGGGAGATACGACAAAGAGGACAAAACAACAGCAGGGAGAACAAACACAACAGCTACGCACAATCATCCTTCAAGATAATATGCTCCACAAAGCTTGGACACACACCTTTCCAGACTTGCGTAACCCCTGAATCTCTAGCTGCTCTTGCAAGTTCATGGGCTGCACTATTGCCACTCCTTTTCACACGCTGAAAAGAGCACCAAGAAAAAGAAGAAGAGATGTCTTTTATGTTCTGCACAATGTGACCCAACTCACCTCCCCAAACACCTTCAATAATAGCTTGGATAACTGAGAGGGCATCAGATTCGACAATAACATGAGAGATCCCTAGCTCCAAGGCAAGCAACACACCATCTTGCAGCACTAAAGCTTCTGTGACCTCGGCAGAGAATGTTGATGGCAGCAACTTGCTTGAAGCTGCAATAAGGCAACCCCGACAATCCCAAATCGCCACACCAGTACAGGAAGGGCTGCCATCTAAAGCAGCGCCATCAGTATTAATTTTGAAAAAACCCAAGGGAGGGGCTTGCCAAGCCGTCAGAGAAGGGGCTGAAGAAAGGGCAGGGAGAGAGCAAGCATCTTTATATTCATGTAACATTCTGTTTGCCATATCCCATACTTGACTTGGAGAAGAACCCGAATCCTCATGTATAGCTTGGTTACGGTTTCACCAAATGGACCAAGCCACAACAAAGAATAGTTCCAAATCATGAAGGGATCCTTTCACAATAAATTCCAAGGCAACATCCAATAAGTCCCTATGTGGGGAAGTTACTTCAACTGGGCAATTGTGCCACTTTGCCCAAGTCAACTTGGCGTGATCACATAAAAGAAGAGTATGGGCAGTGGATTCCAAGGCCTTATCACAAATAGGGCAAAAGCTTGAACAGTGAACACCTCTATGACTTAAGTTGAGCATGGTTGGAAGGCCATTTACACAAGACCTCCAAGCAAAGATTTTGAGCTTTTGAGGGATTTTCTTATGCCAAATCCGCTTCCAAAGGCAAATTCTAGAATCAGGAAAAGAGCATTCGCCCTCCTCATTTAAGTCCACTAGGCTTGAGGCAATGTGATATGCACTTTTGACTATAAAAACCCCCCATTTTATTGCCAATCCAGATGAGGCAATCTTCAGGGAGATTATAATTGAGGGGGATTTTTTAAATTGTGCTGGCTTCAAAAGGAAGGAAGATGGATCTGACCGCTTCTACTTTCCACCACCTAGTGTCATTGTCAATAAGGGAGGAAACCATTGGGAAGTCACCAAAATCTGATTGGGGAGAGATCACCTTGTAAGAAGATGGCGTTGGCAACCATTTATCATCCCAAATATGTATTCTTCGACCATTACCAACCCTCCATCTTGTTCCCTTTTTTAATACTCCAAGACTATTATGAATGCTCTGCCAAACATACAAGGGGCTGCCACCTTTTTTAGAGTTTAGAAAATCATCATAAGGAAAGTACTAAGCTTTAAAAACCCGACACATCAAAGAATTTGGGTTGGAGAGAATTCTCCAGCCTTGCTTGGCCAACATGGCGAGGTTGAAAGCTTGGATGTTTCTGAAGCCCATCCCTCCATAAAACTTTGATTTACACATCTTTTTCCAGCTGACCCAAGCAATTTTGTTCTCATCGTCTCTTTGCCCCCACCAAAAGTTCCTCATCATATTTTCTAACTCTTTGCACAAAGTTTTGGGGAGTTGGAAGCAGCTCATTGTATATGTGGGCACTGCTTGGGCAACCGCCTTGATAAGAATTTCCCTCCCACCAATTGAGAGAAGCTTTCCCTTCCAACCAGCAAGTTTTTTTGCTACCCGATCCTTTAGTTCTGCAAACACTTGAGCCTTGGATTTTCCAATGATAGAAGACAGCCCCAGTATTTGTTATGCTTGGAAACATGCATTGGACCAATAAAAAATATTGAAACACAAGTACAAAAGACATTTATTACAAACTACAGACATAATCAATCAATCACTTATTTTATGGTCATTAATGCAGTAATATTTCACAAAAATTAATTTCAATTCATCAAAATATATTACCACACTCAAAATTTAGAAAATTTAGAAACACAAGTACATGAAAACAATAAAAAATATTGAAACACAAGTACAAAAGACATTTATTACAAACTCCAGACATAATAAATCAATCACTTATTTTATGGTCATTAATGCAGTAATATTTCACAAAAATTAATTTCAATTCATGAAAATATATTACCACGCTCAAAATTTAGAAAATTATTTTATTTTCAAGTTACAATGCATAAAGTAAATAATTCACACCACATTTAAAAGACTCACAAGAAAGTGTCTTTTCACTTGGGATGACGCATTCTTCCCTGCTGCCCATAGGGGGAAGAGGTTCCTTGACTGTGTGTGGGTGAGGTTGCTGCCCATGGGCCCAAAAGACCACATGCAAAAGAGGTCCTATTTGACGCGCTCTCCCTGTTGCCCATGGGGGGAAAGAAAAACCTTGAGGATATATGTGAGGTTGCTATCCATGAGGCCAAGAGACTGCATACCAAAGAGGACAATATCATGCCAGTTGTAAATGGGTAGATCTTTTGACCGGTCTATATGGTAGTGTGGTATATTTGTGATTAATTACCTTATGTTAGATTTTTTTGGTTTTGGAAGTATATTGGTGGTGCTCATATATTATAGTATATAGTTTCAAAGTATTTACTTTGAGAAACTTTGTGTTTCATTATTCAATCATTCTTGTCATATTATTATTATTGAAAATGAAACTTGCATTTCCCCACCCCCATTAATTATGCTATTTACTGGACTCTGTCTCATCCCATTATTTTATAAACATTTTAGAGTAGGCAACAATCTTTTGAGACAGCTTTTTGGTGGCTAACAGTAGTCAGTAGTTAGACTAATTACTGATGGAGGCTGAACTTTTGTGTTGAAAATATTAGATGATATACATCTTAGAGTAGGCTTGACTCATTCTTTTGTATATTATAGTGGTTGTGAATTTATTCCCATTGATGGGACAAGCTGATGATATGTAATTATTTATTCAGACCTCCATTCTTTTGTGGCCAATGGTCCTTGTAATTATTGTTTACAGTTTTGATTTACTTTGAGAGTATATTTAATGGAATTATTATGATATTCTTGATGTTAGTACTTGATACTGTTAGGACATATGTGTTTACATGTTAGGAACATATGTCACATTTTATGTAAATTGGCTAATCCTTTGACAAAACGCACTCTACTTGTAATTGGGTAGTTCTAGGTGTATTTAATACTTCAAGAAACTATGTTTCAAGATCAAGTGTTGAAGTCATCAAGTCTGTCCAAGAAAAAGCAAGTTGAAGTGCAGAATGTTTAAAGCTCGACACCTTCTCGACACCTACCTCGACACCTGCTAGCTGTCGAGATTTACAAAAGTCAGAATTCTAATCTGATTTTCTTGGGATCCGTGAATGTGTTTTTGGGCCTTCTTTTCTTCTAACCCTAAACATATTTAAGGAGTGTTTTAAGAGCCGTCAACATAGACACAAGTTGCAGAAGCATTGAGCAATCCTTGTTCAAGCAAATTGTGCTCTAAGACGAAGTTCTTAACCTAGATCATCTTCTTCAAGAAGTTGCTGTGCATTGTGCACCTTAGGGTTTTGTGACCAAGCATCTTCCTGATCTTCATGCATAGGATGATCTGAAGAACTCTGCAGCCAACCTCTCATTCTAAAGTTGGTGATTGAAGTCGCGTACTGGGATCCGCGCATCTGGTTAGTCACGTACTTGGGAGCCGTGCATCAAAAGGGGGAACTGTCACTACAGATCAAGTCCGATTGGGTATTGGGGTAAGAGTTCAACTGTAGGTTGATAAGGTACTTGGGATTCCTTATTTGTAACTGCTTGATTTGATAATAGTGGAGTTTCGGGAGTGGTGACCTGAAAATCACCCGGTGGGGTTTTTGCCGTTAGGGTTTTTCCCCATTCGTGAACAAATCACCGTGTCTTTTATTTTCCGCTGCATATTTAGTTATTCGGTGATTTGTTTGTGCTGCCACATATTTGCATGTTAAATTGATTAATTAATAACTTGACTTAATTAATTAATTAGTTTAAATCACAAGGGGTCATTCAGTTTGTGGCCTATCAAGTGGTATCAGAGCGGGCACACTCTGATTAGTTATTAATCTTTGCTGTGATTGATCCATTGACCCCTGTTTGTCATGGATAGAGGACAATCTCTTATTATACCTCCTTTATTTGATGGGACTAACTATGCCTACTGGAAAGTACGCATGAGAGCTTTTTTGCAGTCCTTAGATGAGAAGGTGTGGCAAGCTGTGGAGATTGGCTGGACAAAGCCAAAAGAAGCGCCGGCTGATTGGGATGAAGCCAAGATCAAGGCGGCGAACTTCAACAGCAGAGCGCTGAATGCTCTATTTAGCGCTGTCACCAATGAGGAGTTCAAGAAGATATCCTCAACAGAAACTGCCAAGGAGGCGTGGACCATCCTCCAGACAACCTATGAAATAACAAAGGCTGTCAAAGATTCAAAGCTACAAAGGCTCACTACTAGCTTTGAAGAAATTAAGATGGAGGAGGATGAGTCGTTCGATGAGTTCTATGCCAAGCTGAAAGACATAGTGAACTCAGCCTTCAATCTTGGGGAAACCATCCCTGAACCCAAGGTTGTAAGGAAGGTGCTCAGATCTCTACCTGAGAGATTTCATGCCAAGATTACGGCAATTGAAGAATCAAAGGACATTGATAAAATTCCTTTGACTGAGCTGGTTGGGAACTTGCAGACCTACGAGCTAGGGTTATCAAGAATAGGCAAGTCAAGCAAGGGCAAGAGCATGGCCCTGAAGGCGAAGAGCAGTGATACTGATGAGTCTTCCGATGATGAAGATTCCAAGATGAAGTCCTACATTACAAGGCAGTTCAAGAAGTTTATGAAGAATGCCAATGGGAGGAGCTTCGACAAAGACCGAAGGCAATCCGGTTCCTCACAGTTCAAGGGCCAAGACAAGGGAAGGAAGGATGCCAAGGATGGCGGTCAGTACACTGTTCCGGCAGGACCAAAATGTTTTGGGTGTCATGGGTTTGGACACATGAAGAATGAGTGTCCTACATATCTGAAAAGCATTGGAAAGAGTAAGGCTCTTGCTGCAACCCTGAGTGACACTGAGCCTGAAGATGATTCCGATAGTGAAGATGACGGAATCCTAAATGCTTTCACTGCTTCAGTCAATTCTACTGATGGGATTGTTGAAGAAGAAGAAGAAGAATTGGTGGACACTGAATGTGAAAAGATGGATGACAAAGATGATATCCATTCAGCCTATGAGAAGCTTTACAAGCTTTCTGAAAAGCATGAAAAGCTATACAGGCTAGCCACCAAGAAGCTCAGTGATGTGGAACTCGATAGAGAAGAATTGTCCACAAAGTTTGATGAGGCGAATCAAACTATTGGTGCACTGAGGTTTGAGAACAACTTCCTGGCTGAAAAGACCAAGAAGCTTGAAGCAGAGCTGTTTCAAGTGAGAGCTCAACTGGAGAGGACTTCAAGTGCAAGACTTGATGAGATGCTCAGCAACCAGAAATCTGCTTCAGATCGAACAGGTTTAGGGTATGGTCTTTCTTTCTCTAACTCTGCTTCTACTAGTTCTACTGTTTTTGTTCCTCCTGCTAATAATGTTAAAATTGAGAACATTGATGTTAAAACTGAATTAGCTAGTAAGAACATAGACAAGGGTAAATCCATCTTAGGAGCACCCCCTAAATCAGAAAAGAAAGATGCTAAACTCCCTAGGGATAAGAAGGCTAACTCTCAAAAGCCTAAACAAAAGAAGCAGCATCTCTGTTATCATTGTGGAGCTGCAGGTCATACTCGACCAAATTGCTACAAGTGGCTAGCCACCCAAAAGAGCAACAGTATGACAGCATCTGGAAGCCAAAATCAGCTTCAATCCTCTCTTGCTCCTCTTGGAGATCTTCTGAAAGCCCTCATGTTCCTTTCGAACTTGAACGGGTGTAATCCTTCCCCCTCACCGCCGTTTCAAAGTCTTAATCAAAGGAAAGGTTCTTCCAAGGCGTGGAAGAAAAAGGACTCTAAGTGATTTTATCACTTTCTTCTCCCTTCTTGTTTATCTTGTTTGTTGCATTACTTGTGTGTTTTGCATTTTTGCTGAGTCAGTCTAGTTTTATGCATTGTTTTGTTTTTCTTAACATGTCTTTGTGTGTTTACTTTCAGTTTTGTTTATTTTGTTTTTCATATAAAAAAAAAATTGAAAAATTGAAAAATACAAAAACAGTGTGTGTTTTGTGTACTTTGGTACTTGTGTACCTTAGATGGCCAATGAAACAAAGTTTTCTAAACTTTGTATCTCTTGTAGCTTAGATGAGCATTCCTATGCACAACTAAGCAAGTGAGCTTTGTGGCTCGTGTTTGTGATGAGTAAGATTAGGTTATTTCTTAGACTTAACACTCATATCACTCTTTTTGACGGGTAGGACTAGAAAATCCTAAGAGAAAGGCATAAATAACCATCTCACCACTGTTGCCCGCCAATCATTAATGACATCTGTATGCTCCGGCATAGCAAAAGTGTGATGTCAATGACATTTGTGTGCCTAGGCATAGCAAAATTGAAATGTCAAAATATCAATGGGTATTTCTTTTCTTTCTCATAAGCCCATGTATGATATGCTTAAAAAGAAAATATGCAAAGAAATAAAAAGCAAAAAGATTAAAAATGCTTTAAAATGGTTGCAAGCGTGTATTCTAGGAGATGTGGGAGTTATAGGATGTACCTCGAAGGTGATAGTCCCCATCAAACAGTTATGATTGTGTGTGAGTTAAAGTTATCTGCTCATATCTCAAATCGTCATAACATGTATACACATATGCAATCTTGCTATGTTTTTCACACAACACGCAATATTCTTTGCTACTTTTGATACATGTGCAGGTACAATGTGATTTGGCCATCACAAAGGTTTACATGTGCTTTTGTATGCTCACTAAACTGTCATGGCTTATTTTTGAAATATAAAATTTGTTAGACTTGTTTAGTGTGTGTGTGTGTTCTTGGGAGATCCATGTGCTCATTTTTTTCATTAAGAGATGTTAATTGAGAGCTTTTTATGTTGGTTGGATCATGGTTGAGGTGCATGTCTTGATTGCATTCATGTTTGTGTTTTTCACTTCTCGAAAAACTGCATTTCATAGCTGGCTCGACACCTTCTCGATACCTCCTCGATACCTGTTCAGCTGTCGAGCCTCTAAGCCTTTTCTTTATCGCAATCTCGATACCTCCTCGACACCTGGTGGATCGATCGAGAAAATCTCTGTCTCCTCGATACCTCCTCGACACCACGTCGATCGATCGAGCTTCTGATGTTGGATGAGCTGTTTGGTACCTCGACACCTCCTCGATACCTTAGCTGTCGAAGGCATTTTCTCTCGATACCTGTCTCGACACCATCTCGATACCTCTCGACACCTTTGCTGTCGAGATTTACTGGAGATCCTATTTAAGCCTCTGTCGCGATTTTCTTCGCATTTCTCTCGATCTCTCTTCGATCTGTCCGAGGCGGTTCGTGTTCCTGAGCAGTTTTCTTCTCTCCAATCTTCATTCAACTTGATTTCTGGCACTTTCCTGCTTCAAATCACCTGGTATGATCTTGTTATTCTTTATTCTTCATGCATTTCATGATTTGAAACTTAGGTTTTGGGATTTTCTTTGAAAACTTTGGGTTTTTCAAAATCATTGAGTTTTTATTGAAATTTTGGGTTGGGTTTTCAATAAAAAGTGTTTAAAATGTCATGCATTACATTCCATAAGCATTAGAATGATATATTCATGCATTTAGTTGTGTGATTCTTGTCTGTGTGCTGATAGGATTGGATTGGGCTGAGCCCATGATTTTTTTTGCATGTCACATGATCATGCATTCCCATGCATACGTCCATTTTTGTTCAAGATATTGTTATATTTGAACTGTTTGGGACTTTTCTGATTGTCTCCCTCTCTATCTCTTTTCTCATTGTTTTACGTTAGTTGCACCTATGGCACCTAAACGTAAATCCACTCCTGCTCGGAACCCTCTGCGTTCTGGAGCTTCTTCATCTTCTGATACTGCTCCTCATAATCTTCGGTTCCGTGATGGAGATGCCTACAAGGCATTTACTGAGAACTTTTCTAAACGAGGTGTTCATTCGGAACGCCACGTCGTACTGGCAGACTTTGCCGACACTGACCTTCCCTCTGTCATTCACAGTAGGGGATGGGAGTCACTGTGTGACGTCCCGGTCACTTGTCCTCTCGTACTCATTCAGGAGTTTTACTCCAACATGTACGGGATAGATCGTTCAGTACCTCTCTTTCATACTCGCGTTCGAGGTACACGCATTTCTGTCACACCGCAGCTGGTTGCGGATGTGCTTCATGTTCCTAGGATAGAGTTTCCTGACTATCCTACTTGTGAGCGACTGAGGACTGTGTCCAGGGATGAGCTCATTTCTGCTTTCTGTGAGCGCCCTTCTGAGTGGGGTGAGCATATGTACACATCATGTAGACCTTTTGCTAAAGGTCCTAGATTCCTTAACATGGTGATGACTTGTGTACTTCATCCTCTTTCCCATTATAACTCTATCACCGAGCCTCGTGCTCGTTTCTTGCTTTCTCTACTTGAGCATCTCACGATAGATTTTCCTTCCCACTTCATTTTCTCTATCATAGATGTTCATTTAGATGCGGCGTCCCGTGATAAGCTCATCTTTCCTTCCGCTATCACGAGGATTCTACGCCATTTTTCCATCCCTTTTCCCTCGTCCGACCACTTCACACACATCTCTGCCATAGATGCCGCTACCGTAAAACGTAGTGAGGCACAGTTCAGGGCGAGACAGCCGGATTCCACTCCTCCCTCCCGTTCAGCTCCATCCAGATCTGCTCCATCTACATCGACTCCTCTTCCTTCCTCCAGTGATGTATCTCTTGGAGACATTATGGCGCAGCTGCAACGCATGGATGCTCGCCTCGATACACTCACTACTGAGTTGTATCAGGTGAATGTTCGTGTTGGTCGTATTGCACGACGGCAGGCGACCATGGGTGGTTTTGCTTCTGAGGCTTCTCCTCCACCACCTCCTCCAGTGGATTCAGATTCTGACTCTGAGGATGATGATGATGATGGTGATGACGATGATGCTTCAGATGATGATGATGGAGATGCTAGCTCTACTGATGAGATGTCTACATGACACTCTACCCTTTGTCATTCGTGACAAAAAGGGGGAGTAGTTTTGGATTATGAGAGTAGTCATCTTAGGGGGAGAGTTAGGATAGGACATTGCTGTTAGGGGGAGTGTTCATACTTTTTGAGGGATGTAGTGAGGCTTTTGATGTATCTTTTTCTTTTCTAGTCTTATTAGATACATTGGCCTTGTATATCAGTTTACATACATTGTACTTATCTTCTATATATGTGGATGTATGTTTCTTTTTCACCTACCTCTTCATGTGTTGTTTCTTTTCTCTCTTTATACACATGTTCTTTATATTTGTATGCAATCTAATTATTTCTGTTTCACACAAGATGCCTTGATGAGTTTTGTTTATAAGTGTTTCAGAAATACAGGTTGTCAAAGTCTACTTGCCATAAACTCTCTTTTTGCAAAGTTCTTCAAGAGTTTGTGTTAGGATAGATTTTATTGTATGTAACAAGTGAATATGAGTTGAGTGATTTATGACTTCTCTCATATGTTCATTTGTTTGTTGTGGTTTTGTCACGGATTGCCAAAGGGGGAGATTGTTAGAACATATGTGTTTACATGTTAGGAACATATGTCACATTTTATGTAAATTGGCTAATCCTTTGACAAAACGCACTCTACTTGTAATTGGGTAGTTCTAGGTGTATTTAATACTTCAAGAAATTATGTTTCAAGATCAAGTGTTGAAGTCATCAAGTCTGTCCAAGAAAAAGCAAGTTGAAGTGCAGAATGTTTAAAGCTCGACACCTTCTCGACACCTACCTCGACACCTGCTAGCTGTCGAGATTTACAAAAGTCAGAATTCTAATCTGATTTTCTTGGGATCCGTGAATGTGTTTTTGGGCCTTCTTTTCTTCTAACCCTAAACATATTTAAGGAGTGTTTTAAGAGCCGTCAACATAGACACAAGTTGCAGAAGCATTGAGCAATCCTTGTTCAAGCAAATTGTGCTCTAAGACGAAGTTCTTAACCTAGATCATCTTCTTCAAGAAGTTGCTGTGCATTGTGCACCTTAGGGTTTTGTGACCAAGCATCTTCCTGATCTTCATGCATAGGATGATCTGAGGAACTCTGCAGCCAACCTCTCATTCTAAAGTTGGTGATTGAAGTCGCGTACTGGGATCCGCGCATCTGGTTAGTCACGTACTTGGGAGCCGTGCATCAAAAGGGGGAACTGTCACTACAGATCAAGTCCGATTGGGTATTGGGGTAAGAGTTCAACTATAGGTTGATAAGGTACTTGGGATTCCTTATTTGTAACTGCTTGATTTGATAATAGTGGAGTTTCGGGAGTGGTGACCTGAAAATCACCCGGTGGGGTTTTTGCCGTTAGGGTTTTTCCCCATTCGTGAACAAATCACCGTGTCTTTTATTTTCCGCTGCATATTTAGTTATTCGGTGATTTGTTTGTGCTGCCACGTATTTGCATGTTAAATTGATTAATTAATAACTTGACTTAATTAATTAATTAGTTTAAATCACAAGGGGTCATTCAGTTTGTGGCCTATCAGATACGATTTATTTGGATTGAATTGTCAAAAAGGAAAAATCTATAGGTACTTTTGAAATGTCTTTCTCATGCTTTGGACCCTTGAGGTATGGGGCATGACAATGTCAGCATTTAATATGCAACCTATGCACTCCGTCTGCCATGTAGGACTTTTCTGTTAGTAGGTTGACGACAGTGACCAAAATAGAATTGATTTTCATTTTTTAGGGATTACATTAGTAGCAAAATCAATTTAGAAACCAAAATAAGAATCAGCCCAAAATATATGGACAAAAAGTGTATTTTCGCCTTATTTTTAATTCAATCAGTTTTTTTTTTTTTTTTTTTTTTGGAGTCGTTAAAGATTTTAGTTAAAAAGATATTGATTTGTATTTTACCATTAGTGTTAAAAAGATATTTATATATATATATATATATAATTATTATTATTTATTTTCTTTTTTTCAAATGCAAATTATGTATGCAACAATGCAATGGACATACTCAAGTCCTCCTCTTTTTTATTTTTATTTTTTTAATTTTTTATTGAAATATCTGTTATCATCCAACTAAAGTTGGAATGGAAGACAACAAGGTGAAAAAGGCGAAAAGTATTAGGCTTTTATTAGCTGGATGATGTGTTGCACCGTAGGAGGTGAAACTCCCTTCCAAACCTGTTTGGTACCAGTACATTTTGCTTCTTGTGCTAGCTTGTGGGCGACTTTGTTGCATTCCCTTTTCAAGTATTTAATCTGCCAACTGCTAAAAGATCTCAAAGTGTCTCTGATTCCTGAGAAATTATTAGGTTAACTAAAAGGTATGTTGCCGTGATTCTCTCTCACCTTCTAACCAATAAAACATTGTTATTTATGTAAATGTAATATCATTTTATTTTTTATTTCTTGTGCTGATTAGAAATCTTACATATATATTTACACAGATAGCATCATCTCATTGATCAAGAAAGACAACATTAGCAGTCCTCCAATGTAAATAATAATTTCTCCTGGTCCCTTGAATAAGATGGCCCAATTGTCCTTTTTTTGTCACCTACTAACATAAAAAATTAACCACTCACCATACGTTCTTATAAATATCTTGTGAAAATTCAAACCCAAGTTAGCGTGCAACTGGAGACGCTGCTTGTGCTGCCCATAGAGGACCTGGAAGTAAGTCACCAACGATTTGAGAATTTATCCGATTGGTTTGATCTACCTCTGAATCTTTTATATATTGCTATATCTTTCTTTAGAGGGTAAACTTCACAAACCACCCGAGGTTGGTGATAATACTAACTCCAAAACATTTTAAAACCTACCAATTTCATCTAAAAGGCAATTTTGTCCCTGAACTTTTAAAAAAAAAAAAAAAAATGTCGTTACTTTATTTTATTTTATTTTCTTCCTTTGTCTTCTGTCTCTTTCCTCTCTCGCTCTCTTCTCTGAGTTCTCCATCTCAGAACTCTCTCTCTCTCTCTAATGGAACCTTAGCCATGGCAAAGCCCATTACTTGGTCACCGGCATCAACAACACCACCAATAGAAATCTCTTTCAAAAAAAAAAAAAAAAAAAACAACAACAACAAGAATCCAAGCCAAACAACACACAGAAATCCCTTTAAAAATTCCTAATGAAATCTCCAAAAAATCCCAATAGAAAATTCGAAAAGTGTTTGAAACAAAAGCTGACTTGTGGAAATAAGAAGGTCAACGATTTTGTCGGCAGGATTTTCACTAGTGACGGTGAAGCACCGGCGCTGTTCGGTCTCCCGATACTCTAACGAGATCTGCTGCCAGAGATTATTGAAACTCTCCATTGAATCCTTCAGCTTCTTCCTCAGCCCGTTCACCACAGAGGTCCTGGTCTGGTTCGAAGATGAGCCGGGTCCACATCCAGGCAGGCACCGGTTCAACGCATCGGACTAGTCCAGCGCCTCGAGCTTGACTTTGATCAGCTTGGCCTTCTTGAGAGCGAGGGACACATTGGCGTCCATGCGAGATTGGAGGTCCTTCACGGCCTTGGCATTGTGGAGAGTCTAGGAATTGTCATGCGAGGAGCGTAGCATTTGGTTGAGCCAGTTGAGCTCTTTGAGCTCGTCTTTGATGGACTTGTTTTTCTGAGATAGAGAGAGTTCTGAGATGGAGAAACTTAGAGAAGAGAGGGTGAGAGGAAAGAGGCAGAAGACAAAGGAAGAAGAGAAAATAAAAAAAGTAATAGTTTTTTTTTTTTTTTTGTTAGTTTAAAGACAAAATTGATAGACCTCAATGGTTTGTGGAGGGATTATTTGGTTTATAACCAAATTCCTCAAACAATATCATTAGTTAGGCAACGTTTCAAACATATTGCATTTCTAACAATTCAACTTCAGAGGAGTCGATTTTACTGTTCATATCGCCTATTTTTTGCGCCACGTAGCAAAAGAAATCGACTTCAGAGAAGTCCCTTTGTGCAAAAATCGACTCCAGTGGAGTCGGTTTCTTTGAATAGATTCCACACAAATATTTGTAGCACCATGGGTCTTTTTGTTGCTGATTTTTCTTGCTAGAGGCTGAAGAGACTTGGGTTGACCACAGTACTGGGTAGTTTCTGCAATTACAAGAAAAACGCATGCCCTCAAAACACAAAATCTCTCCATATTAAGAATGATATTAAATTTCCATTCCTTCCACGGTTGAAACCACAACTTCGAATCTTATCTTCATTAAAAAAGACCCTTACCTGAACTGCATATTTTTTTTTATGCTCCATCCCAGTAGCTGTAGGAACTACCCTGTGGTCAACCCCAAGTCTCTTCAACCGAGCAAGAAAAATCAACAACAGACCCACATGGTGCCTCAAATGTTTTGTGTGGAGCATTTGAATTTTTTCTATACAAAGAAATCGACTCCACTGGAGTTGGTTTCTATGTATAGAAAACGACTCCAGTGGAGTCGATTTCTATACAAAGGAATAGACTTCTCTGAAGTCGATTTCTTTTGCTACGTGGCACAAAAAATAGGCGATATAAACAGTAAAATCGACTACTCTAAAGTTGAATTGTTAAAAATACAATATATTTGAAATGTTGCCTAACTAATGATATTATTTGAAGAATTTGGTTATAAACCAAATAATCCCGTTTGTGGAATTTAACCTTCTCTAAAACGTCTTTTATTTTATTTTTTTTAATTAAATAATTGCAATCGGTGCGTTGCATGACATCATTTTTGACTGATGGTTCAGCAGTCATACTCAATTTTGACCGATGGGTCAGAAATGAAGGGAAGTGGCTGATGGCTCAGAAAGAAAACAAAGAATATGGGATGCATCCGGGCCCACCTTTTCCAATTCGCGAAATTGAGCAGAAATGGAGAGGAAAGTGGAATGGGAGGGCAGCCGCATTTTCTTTTTCTTTTTCTTTTTTTGGTTTTCTCTTCCCCTCACTACTTTCAAACATATTCAAAGGAAACGTTCTCTTTATCATTTATTTTCCCCTTAATCTCTTTATGATTGAGTGAAGCGTCAATGAAAGGTGTTTCAAAGTTATTCAGAACTTCCAAGAAGGGAGCAAAACCATCACCATCTTCAGCTCTTCCTGAGGGATTACGCCGTCAATTTTCACTGGCTGAGATGAAGATTGCTACCAATAACTTCGATGCTAATTTAGTAATTGGTGAGGGGGATTTTGGCACAGCATACAAGGGATTTTTTAACGACTGTAACGGTACCAGAATCGTTGCAATAAAGCGCTTGAAACTCGAGGACTTAAGGAACGAGGTGCTGTTCGTTTGCCAGCTACACCACCCTAACTTCGTCCCTCTCATCGGATATTGTATTGATGAAGGCGTGAATGTCCTAGTCTACGAGTTCATGGTCAATGCAAACCTCTTCAGTAAACTCCACGATCGCCTCTCGTGGAAACAAAGACTAAAGATTTGCGTTGGAGTGTCACGTGCACTGCACTACCTTCACTCCGGGGTCAAGCAAACTATTATCCACGGTGACGTGAAGCCGACCAACATTCTTTTGGACAAGAATTGGGAGGCCAAGTTGTCAGATTTCAGGTTGTCCAACATGCTTCCCCCGGGTTTCAAATTCGTGGAAATCAAACGGGATTCGGAAACTACTCTGAGATACTTGGATCCCGAATGTTTCATTACATATAGGCTGACCGATAAAACCGACGTCTACTCTTTTGGTGTGGTACTGTTGGAAGTACTCTGTGGGAGAGAAGCAATGGACTTCAAATTGATGGAAAAACGGCAGGGTCTGGTTAAGTGGGCCCAAAAATGCAAGCGAGAAGGGACCATCAATGAAATAATTGATCCGTATCTGATGGGGAAGATAGATCCAGAGTGTTTCAAGATTTATGTTGACGTTGCCATTTCTTGTGTGCGAAATAAGGGAGAGGCTCGTCCCAACATGGGTGAAGTGGAGTTAATCCTTGAACGTGCACTTGAACTACAACAGAGTGCAGATGCTGCAATGAAGGATGAAGATCCTACTGGTGATGTCTGTATATATCCCATTGATGAATATACCTGTAATGATTCTTCAGGAGACGCTTCTCCCCCATCTTATTTTCATAATTAATAGATTTATACTATAAATTAAAGATCTTATTTATATTGTTTATCGAAATTGCATTCCCATAAGCTAAGCAGGTTCGGCATTTAATATATATTTTTTCATTTGCCCATGTGATGGGTAGTAGATTAATTTGAGAATATTGTGAGATGAGTTGTCCCTAAATTGTTATTAATTAGTAAATCATGTTAGATTCATCTTTAGGTAAATTTATAGTAAAAGTGTTTCAGAATCCCAAGAGATTGCCGACAACTCCTTGTAATTTGGTTGAGTTCAATTTCATTAGAATAAAATTTGAAAAGTTTGTAATTTGCAACTTGTAAATGAATTTATTTTACCACTGAATTTCATGTATTTGCAGACTTCTTAATGGATATACATGTGAGTAAAATCCCATATTGAGCAAGAATGATAAGAGAGAGTAATTGACATAGTTTGACCCAAAGTTATAGGCATAAGCTTTTGGATTAAGTGGTGTCATTATAGATTAAACCTTCAATTGGAGGCTCTCCAATGAGAGAGATGTATTTCAGATATGAAAACTTAGATATTGTCACATCTACGATACTGGATTTTTTGGTATGTTGAAGTACGTATTTTGCGTTCAAATCCTCTCAATCTCACCAAAAATGATACAATGAGTGTCTCTTAGGTCAATGGAATATTGAAGTGTGTATGTTTTCATAAACAGGTTAGTGAGGAAAAGTTGTCAAGAGTAGATGGGTTAGTTTCCTTGCACAAGAACAAGGTGACAAATTGTGATTTGGTGGCACTCTGCACTATAGTTATTGCTATAGAAAGGACAGATAGAAATGAAAAGCCAAAGTCAAAAGTCAAAGACAAATTACTTCAACAAGAGTAATGTCCATGGCACAACAATCATCAACAATGAAAGGAGATGCAATCTCTCAGTTTGCAGTCTTGTTAGAAATAAGATAGAACGCACAAAAAATGGTGATATAATGCCAATCCCAATGTTTCTAGTTTTTTCCCCTTGCAATAGGCATTGAGCTATTGAGTGAGGAGGACATAGAGTAATGCATAGGCTTGTGTAGAAATAAAATAGAGAATGATGCATTGCATTGTGGATGGGGGAAGGTGCAGTTGAACTCTACCCATGCTTCCACCCTTTGCTTGGCAGGGGGAGGAGCTCAGCGGAGAGAATTATCCAGATCAGACTACTTGGTGGAAGCTGAATTACACATAGTTGAAGTTTAGTGTTAGAATGGTTCATTTGGATTGATATAATTGCCTTGTAATATTAGGAAATGGTATAGCATGTATGACATGATATCAGTAGCAAATTCTTCAATAATCTAAGTGGATAAAAAGGAAAATCGAATGACATTAAAGATCATGTGGAATATGGACCCAATGGGACTATCAGTATCTACACAGGGAACTTCTATTGGCAATGCTTGGGAAATCAATGAGTGGTTATTAGGATATTTAGGAATATAATATTAAATTTTGTATCCTTAAACTGCTGTTGTTTGTTGCCAATGAACTATAGCTCAACTGATACTTTCCTCCTCCCATAACAATGAAATGGATGGTGAGGTTATGAGTTCAAAATCCATTGGGTGCGTGTAATTTAACAATAAAAAACTGCTGCTATTTTGTTGATATTTAATTTTACATGAAATTCTAAAATATTATTTCTTTAGATCTTCATATAAGTATAGTATCTATCAGTAGATTTTTTTTTTTTCTTTGGTGTCTTAGAAGCATTTCGGGAGATCTATTGGTTCTGTTGCAAGGTAAGCATTTTGCTGACCTTGTAAAATAAAACAATTGTAGAGTT
Source organism: Quercus gilva (assembly GCA_023621385.1). Lineage (NCBI taxonomy): Eukaryota > Viridiplantae > Streptophyta > Magnoliopsida > Fagales > Fagaceae > Quercus > Quercus gilva. The sequence goes on from CM042477.1 coordinate 71,416,375, forward strand.
AGTTATTGGCAGTAAGATCTCATTAGTGCAATCAATCTGTTTTCCAAGCCAGCAAGTGACTAAAACCTTTTTGTGAGGAAGTGGATGCAGACGGCACAAGAATCTGCATTGCACTTCAAGATGTACTCTCTTGTATGTCAATTTAAATGGTAAGAAATGGCAGAATCTAGTTGTTGCCATCTTTTTTCCTTCGGTACAGGCGATCTCAATTGCAGCAGAATCAAAACAGGTGGAGGAGAAAGCTATGGGAGTCAATCCAGATAATGTCCCATTCAATGACAATGAATGAGAGGAAGAAGAGGCAGGGGAATCATGCAGCCCCCTCACATGCCACTGGCACGTGGAGCCAGACCTATCTCAGGGATGCAGGGTTTTATAGGTGCTGATGGGTTATCTTATGGACCTGCTACACCTGATGGGTTTCCTATGCTAGATCTTGGCAGGGTCAAGAGATGCTGAGTCATCATCTTCACCATCAATAACATTGTCATCACTGCCACCATTAATTACACCAGTCACCTCAGTTTTGGGTGATGGGGAAACGAGTGAGCCAGTTGAGCGTTCACTGCCAACTCTGTCATCCTCGAAAGCAAACCAGTTGGAATTTGTATAGAGTGAGCCACTGAACACACCAAGAGAAATGCAATAAATCATTTATCAGTTTCTAGAAAAAGAATATGGACAGAAAGTTTGTAATACAAAAGCATTGTTTGGATGAATAAAATATGAAGAATGAAAGCATAGTAAACCAAAATCACAAGTTAGCCAGCACTGAGGTTACAATATTACGGAAAATTCTAAAATAGCTCCCGTGGCCGATTGAGGTATAATTATAAGCTGAAAGTCACACCGCACCCCAGCCATCTTGATCGGCAGTGAACACATTAGTTTTCAAAAGGCCAACCATCCTTCTCTGTACGAACTTGGAGTTGTGAAGACCATCATCAAATTCAACAAAAGGCTACAAATGTATGGTTGTAGCCTATAAGTGTTATTAAAAGCATGCCAAAGCAGAAGAGTGGAGGGGAAAAAGCACCTATTAAAGCAAACTGCATTTCAATTAAGCAAAGCAGAGTTGTGTTTACTACACACAAACTGTAACGCAGTTTTACACGCCCCAATTTTGAGCTGAAACTTTGACTTGAAGTCATGATTTTGAACTTGGAAATCATGGTTTCAGCTAAAAAATTGGGTGTGTAAAACTGTGTGTAAGGCTCTATGCAGTAATACTTGAAGTTTATTAAAATAATCATTCACTCTGCAACCGGTTAAGATAGACCATTGATTTGTAATGCTCACTTCACTGTTATGGTTTATTTCACTACAATCAAGTCAATTCTCCCCCCTTTTACTTCTCTCACCTTTCAAGACTCATTTACACACAGATTAAGAGAAAAAAAAAAAAAAAAAAAAAAAAAAAAAAAAAAAAAAAAAAAAAAAAAATCCAAGAAAACAGAAAGCAAAGATGGAAAACAACTTGAACAGATATTTATGGGCGATTTAACAGATATGGGGGACTATACTATTGATGTAGACTAATGAACTCGTAAAGGAATTTAACAGCATTGTATTACGAAGGTTGCTGAGTTGATGTTTACAAATTCTCCACTAATATTGGTCGATAAACATATAAATGTTCTGTTTTTTATTCTATTTATTTGACAAGCTAAATGTTTTGAAGGGAGTTTGTATAAATCAAGACTGTTATGAAGGACCTTAAGAACTATGTATCAGACGAGAATTTTGGCGGTCAGTCACAATGCAGTACGTTCTAAGATGTAGGGGCGAATGGAATCTTATACATAAATCAGTTAATAAAAGAATGGAAAGAACTTTTATTTTGTCGCTTACATTATATAGAAATTCTTGGGAAATGTTCAAGTTCTTAACTCCTAGGTAGTTCCTAATATTTGGCACTTTCTATATTTTATTTTTGTATGTTGTTCAATCCATCGAGATGCTCTCAAAATGAAATTCAAGATCTTCTGATGGCCAACTCACAAGTTGGAACTTGTGTTCTATGGATTGGGGTCTTGTGGAATGCTTTGCCACTGATCTTGATTTGAAGCTCAATGAGAATTTCGGCTTGTTGACAGAAAATCATTTTCTTGTGCTAAAGTTTTGTTTACCAGAAACCCTTAATAGCACATTAGGATTTCATCCATGTATTTAACTAATAACTTCTTCTTCTTTTTGAGAAGAATGTATTCAAGGTGGAGCTGAAGATTATTTTGCACTCTTCCTGCTGGACTTCAATAACTTTGAAATAGACTCTGAAACACCTTCAATTTATGCTTCAGTCAACTGATGAGAAGCTTCCAAAGCTGTTGAAATGGCAAAACATATCCTAAAATTATAAAATTGCCGTCAATTCAGAATGAGAATTGTCAATCTACATTTTTTTTTATATATATTTTTTATAACCGTTAGAAATTCCTAAATCACTCTAGATCTATTATCAATTCTTTAGTAATTGTACCAGCTAATATGAACTAGTTTATCAAAAAATATATAAAATTTCTTGTTAGTATTCTATTCAATCAACATCTTGAGAAAATTAAAACCCAAACCATTGTGCGACTGGAGCCACCGCTGGTGCTGCCCGCAGAGGACCAGGAAGTTGCCATGGATTGAAAATTTTCTGCTTGGTTTGATCCGCCTCTGAATCTTTTATTGCCACTAAATCATGTAAACTCTTCTTGAAAAGACTACTCCTTTTATAAGTCTTTCTGTTATCAATTTATCATTATTATTATTATTTTTAAAATGATGGCATCATTGCATTGCGTGATATTATCATTTTGACTTATGGGCCAGCATACATATCTAAATCTAATGGTTTCTCAATCATTCATAGTCATGGAGAAGAATAACTCCTTATGCTCATGAATGATGTTTATTATGGACAAATTCTCAATTGTCTGAAGCGATTTCTATTTCTAATTTATGAGCTGCCAGCCAATGGAATCTGTTTCACTGTTATATCAAAGTTATTGAGGAGACCAAAACAATCTTCAGCTCTTCCTAAGGAATTATGCTGTCGATTTTCACTGGCTGAGATCAAGATAGCTACCAATAACTTAATGATTTAGTAATTCACCAGTGGGGATTTTGCAGAGCATATAAGGGATTTATTGATGACTGTACCAGAACCGTTACAATAAAGCGGTTGATTACCAAGTCAGGACAGGGTTTTGAGTACTTATTAAGGACTGAGGTGCTATTGCTTTGTCAGCTTCGCCACCCTAACCTCGTCCCTCTCATTGGATATTGCATTGATGAAGATGAGAATATCCTAGTCTGCGAGTTCATGGTCAATGGATGCCTCTACAGAAAACTCCTCTACAAGGACCACAACAAAGATCCACTTCCATGGAAACAAAGACTAAAGATTTGTGTTGGAGTGGCGAGTGTACTACACTACCTTCACACTGGGGTAAAGCATACTATCATCCACCATGACGTGAAGCTAGACAACATTCTGTTGGACGAGAAATGGGAGGCCAAGTTGTCAGATTTCATGTCCTCAAAGACGTGTCCCCCGAATTTGTCAACGGTTCGTTTTGTATACACGGAGGAAGATACAACTTCTTTGATTCACGGTGCTATGGCACAACACTTGGATGCCGAGTTCCTTGTGAGTGAGGAGCTGACTGATAAATCTGACGTCTACTCTTTTGGTGTGGTACTTCTGCAACTACTCTGTTGCAGAAAAGCATCCTATGTGGTTGATTGGGCCAGAAAGCGCATACAAGAAGGAACCATTAATGAGATGATTGATCCGTATCTGATAGGGAAGATAGCTCCAGAGTGTTTGAAGATATACTTGGACATTGCCGCTTCTTGTATTCAAACTAAGGAAGTGGATCGTCCTACGATGGGTGAAGTGGAGATAGAGCTTGAACATGCACTGCAGCTGCAAGACAGTGCAGATGCTACGAGCAAGGATGGCGTGGATCCTTCTGGTGAATACAACTATCCCGTTGTTGAATATACAGGCCCTGCTTCTCCAACGCCTGAGCCTGAGGATTCAATTTGGGATTCAGATAGCACCCTTCTGCCGACTTTTCCTTCAACACCACCATGCCAAACAACCAATGATTAATCACAAACGATTATCGAAATTGCATTCGCAGAAGCAAATGGTATGATTAATCATTATTTGACCCCAAAAAAATAAAGAAGAGTTGGCATTTCTAGATTGGCAAAAACTAGTTACTGAATGCATTTCCTTGTGTATAAAGCTTTCAACATGGTTGAATTAAATTGGAAAAGATGAGTTGCAATACCAAAGTCCAACTCTTCCAAAATATGAAAACTTTTTAATTTATTTTCTTTCTTTTTTTTCTTGTATATTTATTTTTAATGTCTATATGATAAAAATGTCTGCAGACATTATAAAAACTTGATTCAAGCTGTCTTTGTGGTACTACTTTCGTATCTACTATGGCTGAATATATAAAGAAGGGTAAAACTTAGAATAGAGTACACTTTAGTAAGTGTAGTACATTAAGTTCTATCATTAAAATCAAAATATAGTTGCATTGAATTTAAATCTCCCTGGAAAATATACAACATCTAAGGAATAGTACTTAAATATTTCTTGAAATCTTTTCCTAAAGCAAAGGGTTGAGAATGAAAGTAAAAGAGGTGGAAAAATGAAAAAGGATTACTCCAAATAGAAGGAACCAGCAATGTTCAGATTGTATAAAAACCTGAATAGATTCAAGCTAACTTTGAAAAAGTTTAACATAGGGAATTTTGGTAATCTTTCTTGAGGGGTTCAATAGGCAAGGGAGGGATTGGAAGCAACGCAAAAATAAAATATTTCTGTTTCGAGTATAGATTATATACGTAATGGAGGAGAATAAAAAAATGACGCTAACTCATCTATAAGAAGAGCTATGGAAGCTATTTTCATAACATAGGTTCAAGAATCAGTGACTGAAGTTTAAAACCAGAGTTTAATTGGTTTTTATAAACTAGTCAAGACCCTTTATCCCAAAACAAAAGAAACAAAAAGAAAGAAAGAAAAAGAAAAGGGAACTAGTTAAGATCAGAAATGCGAAAAGTACTTTCAGATGCTTATATAATGATCAAGGAGTGAAAACTGTTGATGGATAGCAGATAAAAGATATGGTTTTTGAGTTCGACCAAAGGTTGCTGGGGAGTTGTATTTAGAATCAAATCATTACTCAAGCTGGCCTAGATCAAACAATATAGTTTACTATAGTAGCTGAGAAAATGAATTTTCTACAAAAAGGTGTGATTGGTATAGAAATCAAGGAGACTATCTTTCATTGAAAGGGGACAAGACTCCTAATGGCTATTCATCCCATCTATATCTATATCTATATCTATATATTACTAAAAGCTAAAGCGTAGTATTTATTGTTGTTACGCTCACATTAAGCCACAACAGCAGCCATGTCATTCCAATCCTATTTTCTTAATTTTTAATTCAATTTTAAAATACTAATAAAACTAAAATTATTTTCAGCCCTATCTCTACTTTAAAGTCCACTTTTTATACATTTAAATCCACTATAAAGCCCAAGCCCACCCCCAAAGCCTTTTCAACTAACTTCCTTTGTCAAACCTAATTGCTTTTCACGGTTACAACTTATGCTATTCCCTTTTGTTACATGGATTCAAATTCTTGTCTCCCACGTTTTGTTTCATTGTTTCAGGTTTAGTTCCTTCCCCTTCCCCACCTTTTGATTCTCACGGTTTCATCTTCTATTCTATTGTTTCACTCACAGTTTCATCTTCCTATTCTACGGTTTCAGCTTCTGTTTTGGCTTCTAATGGCACCCTCTCTGTCTTCCTTCCTCTCCTTACATCTATATAAATACTGCTGTAAGCTGGGTGGTTCAATTGAGGTATCCCTACATCCTAATTTCTTTTGTACTCTATTCTTTTGCTTGATGGTTTTTTTTTTTTTCCCCTTTCTACGTTTGTTTCTGCTTATTTCTTGCTGTGGTGTGGATGGTTGTTAGGGTGTTGAATTTGTTACTACTAGGTTATTTAATTGGAGCACTGCTTTTTTGGGTATGTTCATTCGGAGTTCTTTTGGGGATTTTCTAGGTTGGGAAAACCCAAAAATAGTGTGACAATAATGTAGCAAAGCAAAGTTGACAAAAGCTCAAGGTGTGACAATTTGTGACAATCACGTTGCCTTTATTTTGTTCACAAATTTAAATCTGTCACCTTTTAGTTAATGAGACAAAAGCTCATCAAATGGCTGTCCTATGTATGTGTCAAATGGGGGAAGCAAACACAAAAAACAATACACCCCAAAACATAAAACATTAGATCTTTTTTAGTGTATGTGTATTTGCACGTGATTTGTGTTCATTCATCAAAAAAAAAAAAAAAAATTGGTGTTCAAATTGAAAAGGTCTTGGATTTAATTTTGTGAATTCTTATCTAGGTTCATGTGGCTCCCTCTTAGAAACTTGATTTTAGGGTATAGTTTCTCTTCTAGATATAAATTTGAAATTCATAAGGAATTTTAAATTCTAATTTATTTTGGTTTCCATTTTGAAATTATAGGTTCTAATTTGAACCAAGATGGAACCACAATAGACTTTGAGATTGTGTATTTGAACTTTTAGGGGAAATTGATCTTTGGGTTTGAATTTTTTTATGATTCATTTTGTGGTGGGTTTGTGCATTGAGATTAGAGTTTGGTATTAGTTTCTTTTGAATTGTGGGTTTGGGTTTGATTTAGAGGTTGATCTGTGAATATGAGGTCATATGTTAGATATTTTTACTGATTTAGTAGATTATTGGTGGTGGGATTGGTATTAAATTTGGACTTGGTCTTAACGTTTTGGTATTTAACTTTTGAAGACAATTTCAGGTTTGCAAATAGGATAGGTTTATATAGTAGAAAGGAGATGATTGAATCATAATGGTCTTTGAGATTATGTATTTGAAAGTTTAAGGGATTTTAAGAAGAAGGTTTTCTTTTTTAATGATTTATTTCATGGTGGGTTTGTGCATTGAGATTAGAGTTTGGGATATTCTCTGCAAATTTGAATTTTATCATTGAGAATGAATTGTGGGTTCAATGAATTTAGGTCTAATTTAAAAGTGGTCTTGGTCTTAGGTTCTATCCAAATAGAAAAGATTTATACCAGACAACAGCAATGGCTACCACTACTGCATAAGATTGGTTTACAAAAGTAAGGGGGTCTATTGGAAGTTGTCACGGCTTTTAGTGCATAAAATTGTACATTCATGTTGCTAAACTCATCCGAATAGAGATTTTAGTAATGCATGTCAATGACTACATGATTGAAGTTTCCAGCAAATGAGAGTTGCTCCTTTGGATCAGCATTCCCCAACTGGTTTGGGAGGATCACATAAGCACTTGGTGTGTACTTTTTCACAGCATCATACCCAGATTTATAATAGTTTTTAAGATGGTCTAGAGTGACTCCTGGTGCATGAGGTTCGTTCATTAACTCAATTGCTGCAAGACTTGGATTGTTGGCATACCTACGCAAAAAACAACGTCTAATTTAGGATGTAGGGAACATTCAAAATTCATCAATTGCTCTTATTGGAGTGGTCTATATTGCATATGTGGTCTGTCACTCTTAGACAGCATTCTCAAACCATTTTATCAACCAAAAAAAAAAACATTAGCAATTAATCAAAGATATGGTACTTTATAGTAAGAATAAAAGTTAAGTTTATTGAACCTTTTTGCTAGGAAGTCTATGATTGCCACATATCCTTTATATTGGAATCTCCCCATTCCTGAAATCCATCTCTTATCCCACTGTGATCATTTCCATTCTATGATCCTCAAACCACATGCAGGTTAGCAATTACTTTCATCCCACATTTCATAAAATTTTCAAAGGAAACATCAACTTAAAGTAATTTGTTACAACCTTTGTTCTTAATAATTTGTGCATCTTGTATCTTAAAAGAGCTTAATTGGGATCATAAGTAAAACTGTCTTTTTAATATATATGGCAGGAAGTTAGAATATGGGAAGACTTCTAGGTCATGGTCATAATTTCAAACACATTGCTAAGATAGCTTAGTGGTTCAACATCAACTGGTGGTTAGTTTGCTAATTGATGTAATGAGAGGAGAGTGGGACTTGGCAAAGTTACATGACCTGTTTGATGTAGCTCCAATCTGTGCCATTGTAGAAATTCCTCTCAATAAGAAATACACCAAATAAGATTATGTGGATAACAAATGCTCAAGGGAGGTTTACTGTGAGGTTAGCATATTTTTTGCAATAGGGGGTGATGTCAAGAGTAGAGATCAGTCTGGAAGAAGCAATGGAATTTGAAAATACTATGGAGAACAACTCAAAGAAATTTACCTACTAAATGTAGGTTACAAGAGTTGGGATCATTACTACTTATTACAAGCTAATCAAGATCTAACATTTTAGGTGGTTTTTCAGGATCATCAAGATCTATTATTGCTTAAGTTTTATAAATTTTTTTATGCTATTAGATAATGCAATTGGTCTGAATGATTGATAGGATGCTTTTAAACCCATATAGAATGGCTGCATTATAATGATTTTTAGTTATTTGAGTTCTGAAATTATCTACAAGTTAATTTGCAATTATCAAAATGTTTAATGTTGGCGATTCTCTTTTATTTGTCAGAAATGAATTGATATTGATATAATGCATAAGAACATTAGTGCATGTTGTGCCAAAATTGTATCGCTCTGTGACCAGCTACTGGATCAACCTACTGTGCAATCACTTGAAAAAATTCAATAATTCAAGGCTTCATTAAATTCATTGGCCCTGTACATGGTTTATCTTTAAAACAATTGAGGCCAAATTCAAGTGCTATTTTTGTTTCTTTGGTTGATCTTTGAAATAATTATGGCCAAATTCAAGTGTACTTTTTGGTTCTTTGGAGATATAAGAGGGGAGGGGTCTAGCTTTTTGGTTCTTTGGATCTGAAGGAAAGAGGAAACATTTTGAAAATTAGGCTACTTATTGGCCTTAATAAATAGATAAATCGTCAAATATTTAGAAACAAATTATAAGTTGCATGTAACTTTGCAATATGAACTAAACATTTCACTTGCATATCTCTTTTTCAACCACCAAGTGTACCAATAATGAGAAGTTCTATTTTGAAAGGGAACTTAACTAGGAAATAAATGTGCTTGCTGGAGGAGCAATGATCTATAATTTTTTTGCTTTCGCAAGACTAGAATGGAGTATATGAATATTAGGAATTAATCTTATAAATAAATAAATAAGTTCTTGATCATTTTTCTCAATTTTCCCATGCATCGCACGGATTAGCAACTAGTTTCTTTAAAAAGCATGGTATGTGCTTCATTAAGAAGTTATTGAAGCAGTTAAACCCTTTTTTCACCACAGGCAGGCTACTTGGGGAAGTTGATGCCACCAGTATCATATTGGTTTATAAGTTTGTAGCCCCTAAGAAATGGAGTACTTTAGAGCAATTTCTTGTTTCAACGTAATCTAAAATTTAATTAAAAACATCTTAGCCAAATGGTTGGATAAGTGCTTGACTGATCTCATAAGCCTAACCTATACAGCTTTTATAACAGCAAGGGGCATAACTGAAAATGTACTCCTGGCTCAGGAGCTGATGAACAATTATCACAGGATCCTTGGCCTTGCTAGATGCACACTGATACTAGATAAAATGAAGGCATATGATTTTGAAAAAGCTCTTTTCTAAATTGTGCCACTATCATTGGCTTTCCCAAAATATTTGTAGCGTGGACGAGTGAATGCATCACTTCTCCTAGGTTCTCTTGCAATATATGGAAGTTTAATGGGGTATTTCAAAGGGGAAAAAAGGAATAATAAAAGGATATTCTTTATATCCTTATTTGTTTGTTGAATTTAAGAAAGTATTTTCAAGAATATTAATGAAAGTTGCTGTTAAAGCAAAGAGCTGTAAGTTTCATACTGGGGTGTGAAAGATTAAATCTTACTTGAAATTTGTTCATGAAGAATGCAGTTCATGAAGAATGCAGTGTTCTTTGCTAGGATGTCAAAAGAAACCAAAAATTTAGAATCACTCTATCTTGCATTCAAGGAGGGCAGGTTGTTAGTAATACCTTGTATTGCCTCTGATCTCAGCAAACTCAAAGCTTAAGATTGTAGGCTAGTTGAAAAGATTACAGTTAGGATAACATCCTAAATGGGAGAGGAAAAGAAACTTTCTTTTACGGGGAAGCTTCAAATGCTGCAATTTGTGCCTTACGAAATCTAAATGTATTGGAATAACATTTTTATCTTACCAATGAAGATCATGTTAGCTACTGAATAAAGGTTTTAACTACTTTCTGTAAGTGGTAAGGAAGGTTCTCCCATTCGAGCAAACATGGCTTGGAAGAAATTTGTCTATCCAATATGAAGGAAGGTTAGACATGAAAAAGAATCAAAGAACGGAAATTATGGAATAAAGCTGCTATTCTCGGGCCTGTACGAAACCTATTTTCTCAGTCTGGCTCGATATGGGTTGCTTGGACATATAGGTATTTATTAAGAGGAAAAATCTTTTGGAAGGTCAAAATTCCTTTAGCCAGTTCATGGGGAGGGGGAAAATGCTACGAGTAAGAGAGATAGCTAGACCTCTAATCAAATTTTGGGTGGGGAGGGGAGATAGAATCCTTCTTTGGCATGATAACTAGCATCCAATGGTGCTGTACTTCATAAAAATGGATTCAGAGTGATACATGCATGGTTCAAGAAGTTCTACCACTATTAAAATTTCAGTTTTCATTTGAGACGGGCAAAGATATTGGATACCTGCTACATTGGATGATCTGGTGGACTTCCAATATAATCTTACCAAGTTAAATTTGATCAGGAAGATAAGGCATATGAGATTCCATCCAAATAAGGGAGGTTTCTTTGCCACAGTGCCACTTATCACAGAATGAAATAAAGAGTAAGGCTTTGAGCCTGTGACAATTGAATGGTGAAAGCTCATATGGTTTTCAACAGTTATTACTAAGCACTCATTTATTTATTTATTGGTTGGCACTGAAGGATAGGCTCTCAACTCTAGCAAAATGGAGTTACACTGGAGATTTTCTATTCGTTTAATGCAGAAGTCTAATTGAGAGTCAAAAACATGAATTCTTTGAGTATTCTCTTACTCGAAGAATATGGCATCATGTGTTATATGCATGTCTATTTGATAGGATTTTTTTCCACAATGGAAGACTCTTGACATAGGAAGAAGCCTCTCAAATTGATATGGGATGATATTTGGTATAGAAAGGGAGTTTGTAGAAATATCAAGAACTGAATCCTAATGATCCCATTTTCTGTTTTGCATGGAGGCTTGGATCCTGAAAGCCGATTTAGATACTGCACTTGATTTACGAGATTTTATCGATAAGGGTTGTGCACCAATGATTCAGCTGCTTGTAATATTGTTATTTTCGCAAGTTGTATTATCCTGTTTTTCAGTTTGTATTTGTTGCTTTGTGCAACTTTCATTTTGGTGGTAGTTAACGTATCAATCAATCGGTAAAGGGCAAGGGTACCTATGTTTCGTGAGTGAATGAGTCTTGTTCACGTGTGAATATATTGCAAGATAATGATCAATCCGTAAAAGGGCAAGGGTAAAACCTTTGTTTCCTGTGTTAACAGGACTTGTTCACTTTTGGATATACTGCAAGTTGATGACATAAGTCTTCCACAACAGGACCTCACAAGATTGGATGTTGGTTGCTAAACCATTAATTAATTTCCCACATAGCAGAAGAAACAAGACTATATGTTTTTCCCGACTAAAACCCAGGAACCAAAATAAACAAATTACTAAAAGGAAGAGATCTCAGCCAATTTCAATGAAATCCTGAGCTCTTGGGAAGTCATAAAAAATTAAGAAAAATCTGTCACGAGAAGAACAGGTCATTATCATGTGCCACATTTCGTGAACCATGCTCACAGGCCACAAACCTAGGCAGGAGGGTCTTAAATAATTTGCTAATTACGCAAAACATCTTTATATTACAACTTCGGGGAAACCAAAAACTATAGCCGATCCTTACTGGACTGAAATCCAGAATTTTATTAGGAAGCCATTGTTTCGTACAGTTCGATAATCAAGACATTCATGTGGAATTAACTTCTAATAATAAACACTTGATATTCTTGGAGGAAGGACAATCGTACAATATAGACAGATTCTTGTGGCAACACGTGACAATTCAGTCTCTGTATCACCTAACAAAGGTACTTGATTTATGAAACATTGAATTTTTTGGTAGAAAAGTTTGAAAATCAGAACCTGCCCTTTCTGTTTTTCCTAAATCAGAGAGAGCAACTTTCATGGATGGGGGTAAAGAATCATCAGCCCTATTTAACAAACACTGCCCCCATTGATGATGTACAGAAGGCTCTTAAAGTTACAGTCGCCTATCCAACCTCCAGAATCCATCTTCCGACCTGCTCAATGTTGCAATGTATGAGTTAGCCCAATAAAACTGGTTCTTGCAAATTTACATTAGTTGCCGGCTTCCTTAACATCCTTCTTCTCTTCTTCTCCCTCAGGAGTGCCTTCCTTTTCTTCAGCCACCACCACACCATCAGAATCAGTTGGACCTAAACTTGATTTCTCATTATCATCCTTTTTGTCTTCTTCTGCCTTAGGAGTGCCTTCTATGCCTTCAGCCACAACCACGTCATCAGAATTGGTTGGGCCTAAACTTGATTTCTCATCAACATCCTTTTTTTCTTCTTCTGCTGTAGAAGTGCCTTCCATTGCTTGGGCTGCAACCGCATCATCAGAATCAGTGGGGCCTAAACCTGATTTCTCATCAACATCCTTTTTTTCTTTTTCTGCCTTAGAAGTGACTTCCATTCCTTCGGCTGCAACCACATCATCTGAATCAGTGGGGCCTAAACCCGATTTCTCATCAACATCCTTTTTTTCTTCTTCTTCCTTAGGAATGCCTTCCTTTCCTTCAGCCGCAACTACATCCAAATTGGTTGGGTCCAAGCCTGATTTCTCATTAACATCCTTTTCGTCTTCTTCTGCCATAGATTTGCCTTCTGCCCCTTCAGCCACCGCCACATCATCAGAATTGGTTGGGTCTAAACTTAAATTCTCATTAGCTGATTCCGGCTGCTCAGAAGGATCAGGACTCAGGTTTGCATCTGCTGATTCAGGCAAATGTCCTGCAGCGGTTTCATCATTCTTTTCCAATCCATCAGTGGAAGATGAAGCTTCAGCTGCATCTGCCTCACTAAGTTCTAATCCAACTTGAATCTCACCATTGGGTAGAACATCAGACGGGTCACTGGAATCTGTAGTCTCCCTCCACTCAACCCATTCAGGTGGTTTATCAGTTTCAGTGTGTCCCGTTTCTCTTGAGTTATCAAGATGTGTAGTGTCTTCTGACTTTGTCCCTGCTTCTGGAGAAGATGTTGCAGTGTCAACCAAGTCGTCATCTTCACCAACAATAACATTATCATCACTACCACCATTAATTACACACATCTCCTCCGTGTTGGGTGATGGGGATGCGTGTGAGCCAGTTGAGCGTTCATTGGCAACTCTATCATCCTCAAAAGCAAACCAGTTGGAATTTGTAAAGAGTGAGCCACTGCACACACCCCAAGAAATGCAACAAATCATTTAGCAGTTTCTATAAATAGAATATGGACAGAGGGTTTGAACTAAGACAGCATTGTTTAGATGAATAAAATATAAAGAATGAAAGCATAGTAAAAACACTATTCAATTCCCAACATATCATTTAGCAGGTTATACTCTGAATTACAGGCCCCACCAAAGAGAATTAACCCACTAAATCTTCAATGTGCATGTAAGCCAAAATCACAAGTTAGCCAGTACTAAGGTTCAAAATATTCCAGAAAATTCTAAAATAGCTCCCCTAGCCAATTGAAATATAAGCTGAAATTCACACTGCACCCCTACCATCCTGATCAACTTATTAACAAATTAGTTTTCGAAAGGCCAACCATTCTTCTCTGTTCGGACTTGGACTGTTAAGACCATTATCAAATTCAACAAAAGGCACATGCAAACATTAGGCACATGCTCTTTCTTAAGTACTACGTAGTAAGGCCACTTTTTAATAGTATATGAGATTTATTAATTAAAAATAATCATTCACTCAGCAACCGATTAAGATTGACCATTGATTTGTAATACTCACTTCGCTGTTATGGTCTATTTCACTGCACGCAAGTCAATTCTTTTTTCTTATGCTTAACTGCACCTTGAGCTTCTAACAACACTAACCTACATGCATAAATTGTCACCTATCACCCACCGACCCCATCTCTCAAGACGCATATACACACAATATAAAAAATAATAATCCAACAATACAGAGCAAAGATGAAAGACAACTTCCAGCTTCACAGCCGACAAAACAAACTGAGTTCTAATAAAGAATTGAAGTGTACCTTTCCTGGTCATCTCCCAGTCGTAGAGAAGATAAGACAACTTCAGCAGATTCATCATCAAAGTAAACATCCTGCCAAGTATATCCAGGTAAGAAACTTCTATTATTCACAAAACTTCTGTTTCCCACAAAAACAGCCTGCTACCAAGAAATAGAACAGTAGCTACATATGACATGCATGTGTAAGTGAGATCATAATCAGTCAAAACCATGCAAACCATGCACCAAGTTTCTTGTATTTTCTTTCTCAAAACTAAAAATCAAAATTAAAAATCACTTCGGGAATGAAAAAAAAAGGGGTAAAACATTTGACTGCTCTGATAACTCAGTTACAGAAACACCACTTACAGGGATGAGATGCTAACATTAAAACATATTGAACTGCAACCTAAGTAATCTAACTCAAGCTTTAACATAATTCTTTAACCTATCTAAGTTCTTGTCCATGTGACTTGAGAAACATGACTCATGTATGGCTCACCATGACACAAATGCAGATAATATGACCCAATTTAATTTAAGAAGTGCTACGTCCACAACAAATGCAAATAATATGACCCAATTTACTTTCTTGCCCTCCAATAGCAGCAAGTAACAACCTGTGTACTTGGGCTGTTTTATTTTCTTAATAAAAGTTTTAATATTACTTATCAAAAAATAACAGCAAGTAACAGCCTGCCACCTAGGATTTGAGGTGGAAATGTTGTGAACATAGCATTTCCCATTTAATTTTTGCACAACACATTCAAGCCAACCCAACATTGTTGCGCTCATCCCAAAAGACCAATTCAGTTAAGATCAAATTGTACGATTTCCAACTTAAATAAAGAACATATAAATTGAGTATACTCCTATTCATTTAATCCCTCCCCCTCCCCCCCAAAAAAGAAAAAAAAAACTATATATAGTTCCCCAGGAGAAGGGTTAAGCAAATAACTTATAATGAGTAATGTCCTAGTCAATCCCCAAAGAGGAAGTATGAACTACTTAAATTCAGTTAATCAGACAAAAATGAAAGACAGTGGCCTCTTCTGGAAGTACTTGGCAATTCATAGAAACTAAAAACATATTCTTCCTATATTAAATTTAAGTTTAAGCTAAAATGTGTCTCTTAATGTACAGTTCCGATGACTACATGTGAGTAGCAAAAGATATTCATAGGCTGCCAAAAGATGATCCCTTGTACAGACCTAAGATCATTTCCAAATGAGGCACTAGGCTAATGATAAAACATAGCACTCAACATACAAAACCAACATGTTATATACTTATATTTTTCTAACTAAAACCAGTTAAGTTTTTAATGTATCTCATACCTCGTCATCTCGTTCGAGTGAGCCATGAGCCTGGAAAGTATGAACAAGAAGTCAAATAAGTAAATGAACAATTATCACACAAATGAACTGTAACTGGACATAGCAATGTACACATGATAATAGTATGACAGTAGGACTGAATTAAAATACACTAATGTTGCATTTGGAAACTTGAATTTGGATTTTAAATCAATAGATTTGAAATGCCTTGATTTTAGATGTTATTTCAAATCCAACGATTTTGAAAGTTAAAAATCCCTGGTAGATATGGTCCAATCCAAATCCTTGATATTTTGAAGCTGTCCAAACAAGGTATTTGGATTTTAATCACTCAAATCCAAATCCACAAATCCTGCTATCCAAACACAGAAAGTTTGATTAAGAATTGTAGAAAATAATACATGTGGTCAACCCTGATTGGTCTGATTGAGGATTTATGGCTGACCCAATAGTTCTGGGACTAACGCTTTGTTGGGTTAAATTCTTATTACCAAGAGTAACATACAAAATTATTAAAATCTTAAGTTGCTGTTCAATAAAAGCTCAGGAAGAAAACACAACACAGTGTGATATTAGGTAAACAGGTAAGGACTGACCAAGCCACTGATGCTTAGCTGGTCTTTTGGGATGATAGCCACATTTTTTATTTTTTTTATTTTAGTTTATGCTTACTGCTTGTTTATCTCTAGCTTTTTTGTAGAGACCATGGTTCACATGATTTTGCAGAATCATTCGTCACTCTATATACATAAACTTTAATTTCACAAATCTCTACTGAATCTTTTCCTCAGGATCCTAGCCCAAAAGCTAATATATAGCCATAAGATTGGTCTTGAGGTATGCCCATCTTATTAGACTTATACCTCATACATCCCGTTTTGTTGCTAACTTGTTTTATTCCTTGCCACTATGGTAAAATCCTTTCTTTTAAATGATAATGAGATTATAAGAAATTATTGCTGTACCTCTCATACTTCCACTTAACATATATGTTTCTTATCTAAAAAGAAAACCAAGAAAAACAAAACTAAATTAGCTATTATGTGAAAGTTTTAAAAGGAACCTCATCAATGTCATCATTACTGTAAATGCCATATCGAAAAGCCTGGCTTAAGTTATTTGCAAGAGCTGCAACATCATAGTCTCTATCTTGGTAATCGTCATCGTCGCTATCCCTATTCCGATCTTGCAGTGCTGTTGGCCGCCTATTAAAAATGATTAAATCATGAGAAATATAAAAGTAAATGTGGAAAGAGAAAATAAAAAATAAATAAATAAATAAATAAAACAGGCCCATTATTCTATAAGATATGACCAGCTCACTTCCAATTCCATTCACCTCCTAAGTCTCAGAGATTACTGTAAAGCATGAAATATTTACAGTTCAGTAGGTTATTTAAGGCTCTAACCCATGCCTGATATACCTCTCAAATATTGATAGCCATACCTGAGAGAAAAGCAATATTGCCTCACAAAAAGCTCTAACTGTGAGCAAAGCAACAAGTAAATCTAATAACTAGAAAACCAACTAAAGAAGTGGCAACACACCAAAAACAAAACAAAAAATTGGCTTTTGCAGGCATCAGTGGCTGCTCTAACATACCATTGAAGTTCCAATGGCAAAGCAACAAACCAAATCATCTTAAACATTATCATTAGCATATTTTGCATTATATATCGTAGAGTACATGAAAACAATAAAAATAATAGATACACAAGTACAAATGACATTTATTACAAACTACAGACATAATCAATCAATCACTTATTTTATGGTCATTAATGCAGTAATATTTCACAAAAACTAATTTCAATTCATGAAAATATATTACCACACTCAAAATTTAGAAAATTATTTTATTTTCAAGTTACAATGCATAAAGTAAATAATTCACACTTCACATTTAAAAGACTCACGAGAAAGTGACAACACATCCTTACGGATAATATGATTTGAGAGCTTTTCTGATACACCCAAGTGATTTAAAATTATTTTACAAATGATTCCATACCATTGTTTGATACGATACATGATACACTCAATTATAACAATTATGCTCCATACATTTGTAGCTAAATGATACTACAATACGCAGACACACAATCACACAATAGATACTTTTTCTTTTTTAGATTAGTAAGTTACAATAGCATCTATTGGGTCTTTGTACCCAAGACCCTCCACCCTGCTCTTATTTGAAGATTTATTGCCATTTAAGCAAGAGCTCATTGGCACATGCATAGTGTGGTTTTCAACAAGCTGTTCCGCTAGTTGCAATACAACTGGTTGTATTCTCATATAGTTCAAGTTATTCCATGCATGGTCCAATGCAGAGTGATTCATCAGAATATCAACCTTGCCTGTCTGGGCCATGCATGGAATAATTATAACTATATGAAAGTACTTTAATTTCATTTACTTAAGCTTGACTCAGAATATTGGGAGCTGCAAATGTGAGAGGAGTTGCAACATTTGAAATGAAGAAAACATACCCACATGCCCACTGAAAGACATTTTCCACTGCATTCCGCTTGGATAGAACATTTGTATGCCAATCAGTCCACTCGCTATTTTCCTGTCAAAAGTAAATTCACTTTAAAGCATGCCTTTTGTGGATAAAGCTGTCCATGATGGTCACATGTCAGGCTTTGGTGTGGGTCATGAAGAGGGAAGATCATTGGCGGTGTCTCATCTTCTCTTTGCGGACGACACTTTGATTTTTTGTGGTGCTGATCTGGATCAGGTTCTATTTCTCCGTATGATCCTCATTTGGTTTGAGGCAGTCTCTGGTCTAAAGATAAATTTGGGTAAATCAGAGTTGGTTCCTGTTGGTATGGTGTATAATTTGGACTTATTGTTGAATGTCCTTGGCTGTAAACAAGGTACACTTCCAATGAAGTATTTGGGTCTTCCTTTTGGAGCTAAATTCAAGGACAAGGCAATATGGAATCCAATTATGGAGAAGATAGAACGGAGATTAGCAAGATGGAAACGTTTGTACTTATCCAAGGGAGGTAGAGTCACTTTAATTAAAAGCACTCTATCTAATTTATCCACTTATTTTCTATCTCTATTTCCTATTCCTGCAGCTATGGCTAACCGAATTGAGAAACTTCAAAGAAATTTCTTATGGGGTGGCATTGGAGATGAACCAAAATTCCATTTGGTTAAATGGGCTACTGTTTGCAGTCCCATTGCTTTAGGTGGCTTGGGGATAAGGAAGGTAAGACTTTTTAATGAAGCTTTGCTTGGGAAGTGGCTATGGAGGTTTGGGATGGAGAGGGCTGCCCTTTGGAGGCAAGTGATAGAGGTGAAATATGGCTGTGAATGGGGTGGCTAGGGTACTAGACCTGTTAATGGTCCATATGGTGCTGGCTTATGGAAATATATTAATCGGGGATGGCCTTCTTTTTCTCGCCACATTCTATATGATATTGGGGATGGGTCTAGGGTGAAATTTTGGCAAGATCATTGGTGTGGTGAGACTTCTCTTGCAATCAGCTATCCTGAATTGTTTAGAGTTTTTCGAGACAATCCTGAATTGTTTAGAGTTTTCCGAGACAAGGAGGTTAGTGTGGCTAAGCTTATGAAGCTTGATAATGGAGTCCTTTTTTGGGATGTAAGTTTCTTTAGGGGTGTGCATGCTCGGGAATTAGAGGCACTAGCCGGTTTCATGGATACCATTTATGGTGCTTCGGTGAAAGGGTTTGGTGAGTATAAGATGTGTTGGAAACTTGATAGAAAGAAGGGCTTTCTAGTTAAAGATTATTATAGTCTCTTAGTGGGCTCTAATGACTATTGTTTTCCTTGGAAAAGTATTCGGAAATAGAAGATTCCTTCTCGAGTAGCTTTCTTTGTTTGGACTGCTGCTTTGAGGAAATGCTTAACGATTGACAATTTACAAAAAATGAAGGTTTAGATATTGGATTGGTGCTAAATGTGCAAGTGTAATGGTGAATCGGTTGATCATTTTTTTCTTCATTGTCCGGTTGCAATGGATATGTGGGCTACGGTGTTCAGATTGTTTGGAGTGAGCTGGGTTATGCCGCAATCTGTAGTGGGGCTTTTAGCATGTTGGCAAGGCAGATTTGGTTGTCATCGAAATGAGTATATATGGTTGATTGTTCCCCATTGCTTATTGTGGTGTCTTTGGAGAGAGAGAAATAGTAGGTGCTTTGAAGATAAGGAGAGATCAATATCAGACTTGAAGCTATTTTTCTTTAGAACTTTAATGGATTGGTTGGCTGCATTGCGGAACCAATCATTTTTATTTTTTCTAGATTTCCTAGATTCTTGTAATTTTTGTTCTTGATTGTTTGACCCCTTGTACACTCCTTGTGTACTAGGGTGCTCCCCCTTGTTTGATATCAATAAACTTATTACTTATCAAAAAAAATAATGTCAAATAGACAACAAAAGCATTTACACTGAATCATAGCCCCACAAAGATTGGTAGTATAAATATGTCAACAACAACAACTACTGGAGACTTAGGACAACACCTGCAAATATGCCTGAAACTTAGCGCTGTTATTCCCCAGTTGAATAAGTTTGTTAGATATACGTGTCAAGTGGCCAATATTCCCTATTCTGGGTGGCAATCTACCCTCAGAAGGGACAGTTGGCTGCAGAAAAGAATTAAACAAAGATAGTGTCAAATACTTTTTACACATCTGGAACAAGATCTCCAGAATATTTAGATTTAAAAGAAGTAAAAGAAAAAACAAAAATCCTAAGGCCTGTACTGCCATGAAGACATTAATCATTTATAGATGACTGCACCATTACCTTGTTCAAATCAGCTGCCAATTTGTAATTATTTTCAGCTTCAAGAATTCTCCCAACAAGATTACATTCATGAAGAAGATGTTCAATAAGAGGAACATTCTTGCTCTCCAAACACGACACTAGAATGTTCTCTATATGATGATGCAGAAAGTTATTGTACGGGTACCTTCACAAGCAAAGAAATAAATAAGAGTTGAGTCCTGCCACCCTTCATAAATAAAAATTTTAAATTTTAAAAAGATATTAACTTACTCAAAGAACAAGTCTAAAATTCTCTGTACAGCTCCAAGGCGAATTAATTCCTTCTCAGCAGCTTCACTACCAACTGTCACTAAGACTGAGATGAACTCTACTATCTAAAAAAAAAAATTCTATGCTCAGTGATTACCAGCTAAAATGCAAATATCACTAATCAGAATCTGTTAATATAATCAATACCATATTTGTACAGGTAATCTGTTAATATAATCAATACCATATGTGTACAGGTAATCTGTTAATAACAAAATTCAAACAAATTAAGACAATCAAACATAAAAAACAGCCCATGATTATATAGGAAAGAAAACATACGAAATAGTCAGTACTCCTAACACACCAAAAAAGATGTTAAATACTCATGAACAATACCTTTAAACGATGTTTTCCAAGAGGTGGCTGTAACTTTCCATAAGTAGTTAACAACTCATTCTCCGCAGATGAGACCTCCAAAAGCTTGAGTAAATCACCTGCAGGATAAATCTGATCAATACTTGATTTGCTGATGGGAATTTTAACAAAATATAATGCTCATAAGATTTCCAGGAGATTAATTCCCAAAGAGAAGGAATAGGGGAAGTAGGGGAAGTTAGCGTTAAATAATTAAAAAAGAAAAAGAAAAAAGACACCAACATATAAGAGGTACCCTTACCTAAGCTTTCCAGCATGCCTTCAACTGTCTCAGGATTAGCAGTTACAGGAGGTCCTTGAGTTATCTGGCGGTTGTATGTATGATGATATACTCCCAAGGTTAGCCTCTTAGGGTCTAACAAAGATATGCATACAGACAAAGAGTTAACCAGAACGGACTTTGGTCGTGCATCTTCTAAAGCATGACGAAATAATCTTCCTATAAAACTGCAACCAGAAAGACAAATTTAAATAAATAATGGAAAAGCCAGAGTAGAATTATACATATTTCCATGCAACATGAGAACAAAAGCAAACCCTACCTTGGGCTGGAGATTTTAGCAGCCAGCCCAGGTGGAGCAAATCGTGTAATAGCACAAAGTGTTTCTGCTGCACTAGCATGAACTTCAGGAGAGTCCTGTAAAAACCATGTCCCACAAACGTTTCTTTAACATCAGTACAAAGTTCTTACAAAAATAAATCATACTCATCAAACAGATTATCCTATAAATGAGACAAGCATTACAGGAAAAAAGGCACAGTATATGCTGGCATGATACCAAATAACTATCTGACAAGAAGATTATCCTGCCTCAGTTCTTCATATTTGTGGGCAAAGATTGCAGTAACAGACCTTAAGAAACCAGATTTTGGTTCCTAAAAGGAAGTTTCATCAGCACTTTAGTGCAATGAAGGATCAGCAGGTAGTAGCAAACAAAATTTACAAAAAGAGGCACACCAAATTCAAGTGTCCATACATGAGCACATGGGTGTATAAACGTGTAACATCAAATTTCCATCAATTCGTTCAAAACTCTTTTATCCTAGATAGACACACCCATGACACATTCATATCCTATATTGAATTTTCAGTACAGCATCTACATTCAATCAAAGAATATTTAAAATCCAAGTGATGTTGCAGTCACAGCATCATTGAATAGAAAATATTGTCTTCGCAAATCAAACCTAAAAAATGGTATATAAAAGTTATAGATATTTCAAGTACTCAGAAATATCTAAACAATATATCTAAATCTCATGATATTTCAATTACATTATTTATTATTATTTATTTTACAACTCCTTTGCAATAGCATGATGCAGCAACAAATGATCTCGAGTCTCCCCAGCCCCTTTGCACATACAACACCAACTCGCCAAAATTGTGCTTATGTACATGTGGCTAACCTTACTAATTTGTCGAGGACCCATAGCAAACCCCAAAATTTGGGCTTGGTTAGAATTTTGGCTTCTCTCTCTCTCTCTCTCTCTCTCTCTCTCTCTCTCTCCCCCCCCCCCCCCCCCTCTTCACATTCAAAGCACTAATTACAGTTTCCAAGACCATCTTTCTTGCAATCATGTTAGCTAAAGTCTAGAACTCTATTCATTAATCATTTAAATCCCTTAATTCCCCAGACTGTAGCTGCCAAATGATCTATTAAATCATACTCAAAAACCCTTCTAGTGAGCTACATTTTTCAAATTTTCAGCATTGTGATTTCTTAAAGAAACAACCCCTCTTGCTTTTGTTCCATATATTTTCTAACCTGTAATCAATCTACAAACCATGTGCACATTCTTCTAATTCCAAGCACTTAAACTAAAACATCTCAGATTGCTGAGCCTGATAACATAGACTTGTCAGCAAGTGGGGCATCAAAGTGGTTGGATCTATGTTAGATTTGCCAAGGTGGGATCACTGGGATGTGGCTGGCTTGTTGGTCTGTCTTCCTCGCCCATGGGCTAACGGGCAAACCCCATCCATCATGGGTAGGTAGCCATCACAAACCATAGCCCACCATAAAACACTCATAAGTTTATAGGCAGGTTATCTAACCCATCCAATTTCACTAAGTTTCCTACTTAAAAGACTATCAAATAATAAATAAACCTTGTTGCACCAAATCTCTTAAATAAGAAAAGAATGCTAAAGGGTATGGCATATGGGGATGATATGAAAGGAAAGGCTAAGACAGAGATGGATATGAGTGCTGGAAAATGGTTGTAATCCTAAGGAACTTTGAGCTGTGATTGCAGATAGGTTTTTAAATTCAGGAAGGTTAAAGGCTACTTTGTTTTTCAAAATGTCTAAGCTAGATATCAGAGTGCAAAGAAATAAAATGAGAACAAGAAATGGAACACAGAGTAACATGTATAAAGTAGTGCCAAGAGCCTTGTAGCTCCACTGGTTGGCACCTCCTGATGTTTCCAATTGAGACATCTAGGGTTCAAATCCCCCCTCTCCCATTGTAACTATCGAATTACAAAAATAAAAAATAAAAAGAGATCAACCAAGCACTGAGACAGAACCATTCACATCTGTAGGTTCTTGGTATGCATATTACTTACTGAAGAACTAAACTTGTCCACTATCATCTCTAGCACATCTGTGTCTTCAATCCACTGCATTGCTTCCATATAGTTTGTATACATATGTTCATCAGCACCAATCAGACGTATTAAAACCTGTTGAGCAGGAAAATAGGTCTCAGAAACTACACTGCCAAATTGAGCAGAGTCAATCAAAAGTACACTAAAACTTTAACAGCTTCTTTTAATGGCTGATGGGGTCAAAAGTTCAAATTGCCAATCATTGTTTTAACTTTAAAAGATAAGAGGAGGTGAATTCAGTAATTCAGTTGCAAACTAAAAAAAATAAACTATGATAATGATGATGATGATGATTATGAAACGTGCAAATATTAATTCTTATAATACAAACAATAAAAATCAAATATATAAACCACAAATAGTCAATGATGCCACAAGAATACACATGTACAGAGACTGCAGATAACATATATTTGCAACTGAAGATGAATAAACACTTACACAAGGAGTTCAATATCAAAAGCAATAAATGGACAGTATCAACAACCAACCTCCATGATAGATGTAATTCCAATCAGCTCAACTAGCTTCTTGACAATATCCTGATTAGCCTGGATGAATGCACAAAAAGAACAATTCAACCCTTATCTTTTCTTTTCTTTTTTTGGATAGGTAAATAAAGGTGAATTCCCAATACTTAGGATGTGTACTTAAATAACACAAAAGAGTACAAAAGAAGAAAATGAAAGAATAGAAAAAGAAAAGTTAGCTAATATACAAAAATTCCATGAAATCTAAGGATAATTACATTAAAGAAGAAGAAACATTACACTTACTTGAATATAATGCATAAAAGGAACTGTCTTACGCAACAACAGGCATATGACAACCTAGCATAAAGAAATTAGGGCACAAATGACCCAGGTAATATGTTATTGATAATTCCTTTGAAACAAAAAAGAAACTGAAGATATAACGGGGCTAAAATAGAATGCATGGTAGTAAAAGTTATATCTACAAAAGGACCATCCTACTGAAGTAGAAGATAAACTAGATTCTAAAAGTTCAACAAAGAACAACCTTGCTAAAATACCCAGCCAATAGTGTGCTATGGGGCTGTTCTGGCTCCAAAAAGGAAAACAACAAGTTCATCAACTGCCAACAACCAATGATCAAAAGAAATCAGTAACAGAAATAAGTTTTCAAAGAGTAATAGAAGTGTAGTTTCAAAGAAAAAGGGGCTTATATGATTAATGTTTCTCACCTCCTCATCCTCCACCAGTGTTTTGAGTATAATATCAACTTCACAAGTAAAAATCTCACAGGCAATAAAAGGAAACCTGTGAAAACAATAATTTGACAAAATCAATCACAGGATTCATCAGGGTAAAGAAGAGCATCTGGGAAACAAAAGCACCCTACTTGAAAGTTCGCCTCTTTTCAGCATCCTCAGGAGCTTCTTCCACGATAAATCGTATGAGCTGTTCAACTTGAGCTCTTTCTCGCAAACTGCAGAAAACACAGTACAACAATATCAAATAAAGCCCAAAAAGGATGAAAACAAAATTCAGTTGATAAAGTAATTTAACATCTAACCATCATTAACACTAATCTACTAAAAATTAGAGTAAAATTTTTCTTTATTTATTTTTTATTGGTAAGTTACAAATGTACTAGCTTGATCTTGAACCCACAACCTCACCATCCATCTTTCTCTTACAAGGGAAATATGTGCCACTAGAGCAAGTGCTCATTGAACTGTGAAAATTAACCGACAGTGTCATTACATAAGCTGTTGTTGGATGGCTGTGCCATTACATAAGCTTTGTTGTCATTAACATGCCATAATTGTCAGTTTAGAAGGCATTCGGAATAAATAAGCTATTGTTAAAAAAAATCTAATCATGTAATGGCACAGCCATCCAACAACCTTAACTGACATTTTTTTTTTTTTTGATAATTCAATAGTTAAAATGAGGGAGAGGAGATTTTAACCATAGATAGCTCCATTGAAAACACTAGGAGATGTCAGTTAAGTTACAAGGCTCTTTGCCTTAATTGAAAATGCTGACCATGGCAACATTGTTACAAAAGGTATAATCATGTCCCTCACACAAAGGAAATTATTATCACAATTGATTTAACAAATAATTGGATCCTTAATTGATTTAAAATCGGAATATTTTATTCAAACACATACTTAGAAAAGCATAATCTTCATCCACATGACAAGATATGAAATCAAACCATGAGGGCCTACAATTTCAACTACTTATACCATATGAATTCAAACCATCTCCTTCTTCACTATCACGTAGCGCATTCCTTATGGGTATCTATGCTTTAGGCTTTCGGTATTCAGTGGGTCCAGCTAGGCTCTATGGTGGAAGTATTATTTTGTTGGAGTCATTGGCTTGGAAAACATAATTCAGATATTTGGAATTTGATTCCAGGTTGTTTGATGTGGACTATTTGGACAGAACGGAATCGTTTCCTTTGAAGATTCTGAGAAGTCTTTGGTTGAGTTAAAAGGCCTGTGTCAGCATAGCCTTTTTAATTGGTCTCGGTTCTAGGAATTTACAGATTGTTCTTCTCTTTTACAGGTTTTCTCTTCTCTTAGTTTAGTTTCCTGATTGTTTTTCTTTTTTTTTTCTGTTTTGTGCTTTGCTGTTGTTCATCCTCATGAACACATTGTATGTTTCTTTTTTATGATTTCATCAATAATAGTACTCATATTACCTATCAAAAATAAAATTTGATCACTTTAAGAACAAACTGCTCCCAAAATGCATAAATAAATGGCAATACTTGTATGAATGTATTTTATATTGTCACTTATCCAAAAAAAAAAAAAAAAATGTTTTGAATATTGTCACTTTTTTTATAATCTTTTTATTAAAACAGGTGGCAAAAGGGCAATTTATTACACTATAAAATTTTAACCCTTCATTATTTATAGTCAAATTATCAAAGCATAATGTCACATCATACAAAATCCTGTTAAAAGCCTTTCACCAGAAAACATAGTACGGACATCAATCACTCATTGACAGACACATCTTGACACTAAAAGATTTGGGAAAATGTGAAAATGAAGAGAGCATTACAAATTGATAAGGCGGCCATTAAGAGCTTTGCATTCTTGAATAATTTCATCCTCATCAAGAAGTTCCTCCAATGTATAATTTTCCTTATCCAAAATAGTCTCCACCTGCAATAAGCATATATCGAAAACAAAGACAATGGAAGAATAAAAATCACATTTGAAAAAACATTCACAAAGAATATATGTTACCTTCCAAATTACCAACAACCAAGTAAGGTAAGAAAGGACGGGTGAAATTCCTCAACAGAAAACTAGCAACAAGCAAAGGTTATTTCAGCAAATCAATCCAGCCCTCTTACAAGAGGCATGGCAAATGATAACCCTATTAGTCCACTCCTAGGTTCGGACAAAAGTGAAGATCACAAAATTGCCAACCCTTCTAGTGTGCTCTCAGGTTTACACATAAAATGAAACTCTGTTCTCCTAAGCTTTATTATAAGCAGTTAATTTCTGCTTATAATGCATTAAATAAGCACAAAAAAGGTGCAACCCTAGTACACCGGAAGAATACAATAGAAACACCAAAAAAAAACTATCCTCTAAAATTTGATGAGTCTATGACTTCCAATATATATTATATAAAAAATAAATAAATAAATAAAGTAAAAACACAAACAAACAAGTCTTTATCCATGCATATGGTGACTGTAGGAAATGAAGCCTCAACTCCATAAATTTAGGTTAATAAAGACCAATATTGCACAGCCAAGTACCAATAACTCAATTACATAGCTTTCAAATTAAAGAGGCTATTCCAACATATGCTCTTCAGATTCTCATCGTTTTAAAAATGCAATGTTACATCAGTATGAAGGAGAATGCTTATATAAAATCAGCATGATGGGTCAATTGGAATCCAGATTCCAGCATGTGAAAGGATTATATCAACTGTAGCTATATGACACCACTCTAGACACATCATCCACCCTGCTTCACAGTAAAATCCTACTCAGTTTCCCCTTCAATAAGAATGATTATTCTAACACATTGAAAATAATCACTATTAGGTCTCTTCCTCTCTAATAAAGTTTTAACACCTCCACTCGTGTTAGAGCATAGGGCTAAAAAAAATTGCAATCCAAACATTCCCATCCTACTTAACCAAAGGTCCCTACATTCCAATGTTTTGATATCATCAACTAAGACTATATTGGTGTAAATGTTTTGATAAGTAAGACTATATCAGTGTAAAATACGTGCGTCAAAAAGCATCATCCTAAACATCCTGTGTATTGGGATTGCACTTTTATTTTAATGAATTTATTTACCTATCAATATATACATTGATAGATAAGAATAATTCAATTAAAAAGAGACTACTTCATGAGCAACATGAATAAACCTAAAGAATTACAAAGAAAATTATGTACAAAAGGGCAGCGATTGCAAAAACATCGCAACAGAGTCAAAATGCAAAAGCAAATACAAGGCACTTTTAAATAAATAAATAAATAAGTAACAAATACAAGAAACATTTTGATAAGTAACATTTTGGTTGGATACTTATGTGATGATGGACTTTTATAAAATCTATGTTTTTTTTCTGAATTTTTATTGGTTATATTCATTATTATGATTATAAGCACAATCCATAATTCTCATTATTTGTTTAAGTGTTCCCCACTAAGAGGCGTACTTACTTCAGAGTACCAATCATTACCAAATCTAATAAGTAACCAGCACACATGTGCAGGTAACAATAAAAATATATATTTAAATATGTACCTGTAAATAACAAAGCGTAATTTTATCAAAATAAGGATACTGCTCATATTACAGATGAAATTATGCATGGATATGTTTAGTGGTCAATTTTTAAGTCTTTAAAGGGAAAATAAAATGTTAGTATCAAATACAGAAATACATATACAGTGAAAATACACATTTCAAAACCTACCAGTAAGTAGAAATGATAACTTTATCAGGATATGGTAGGATAAAACTTGACTATGACTGGGATACTGTGCGGATATGTCAGCAATAAGTTTTGAATCTTCTATAGAGAGAGAGAGAGAGAGAGAGAGAGAGAGAGGCCTGTAACTATCCTGTACATATATGCAGGGAATGATGGAAATACATATTTGGATCCATAGCTGTAAATAATTTAAAAAAAAAAAAAAAAATTCACAGGATATGGTAGGTAGGATACAGATTGAATATGATTGGGATATGGCATTTTTTTTTTTTTTTTTTTTGATAACTCTAAGGGATGGCGAAATGGGGGAATCAAATTGGGGGATACAGCATGGATATGTTTGGGAGTAATTTTGGATTCTCATTAACCAAAAAACAAAAGAGGGCTTAAATGTAAGCTATGGGATCGAATGCTTAAGTGAGAAACATTCATATTTTCAATATCTACGTATGTCAAGTATGGGTCATGTGGACTTTGTTATTTATAGCTTCAAAATAAATTTTACTATTTTCATATTTTACGCATATTGCGCACTAAAATTTCAATATATAATATATATATATATATATATTGAAATTTTAGTGCGCCAAATGCGTAAAATATGAAAATAGTAAAATTTTATCTGTACCATATTGTGTGCTAAAATTTCAAGAACTGACCTACTGTGCCTAGTCCATTTCCTCAGCTTCATATAATTTCCCATTATAAAGCCCATCTCTCTCTCTCTCTCTCTCTCTCTCTCTCTACACACACACACACACACACATATATATATACATATATATATATATATATATATACACACGCTAAAAATGTATCTGTTCCATATTGTGTGCTAAAATTTCAAAAACTGACATACTGCCTTGACCATTTCCTCAGCTTCATATAATTCCCCATTATCAAAGCCCATCTATACTTTTTGTACCAACCAAGTTTAGCCAACACTATCCTCAAATTTGAATGGGCAACGATTGCAGTGACACCCATCAAAGCAAGAACATGAACAAAACACCTAAATTTAGTCTTCCCTCACAGTACTACATTGTAATGTCACTCTCACAAAGAATTCGGAGAGTATAAAAGTTCTTTCCAACTGCCAATTTACCTTAGTTCTGATAAAATCCAACATTTAATGAAAGAACCATTCAATCTAAACCTCAACCCCCAAAAAAGAAAACCAAAGATATTCATTGAGTTATATTCCCTAAGAAGACAAATAACGCTTTTAACAAATAAAGACTCAAAATCTACAATGACTCCTGAATAGCTGTAAATTGCGCTTTGTTAAACAAGATTCACAAATTCAATTTCCTACATTTTCTCAGCAACCAAACATAAAAAATAAAAAAAATAAAAACCAGGCACAATCCACACAAATCACAATTATCTCATTGCGCACAAAAAATGCAAAACGAAACCGAGGACTCACGGGAGAGGCCGTGGACAAGCCCGCCATACGCCAAAACATCTTGGAATTGTAGAGCGAAATCTCCCCCCAAGGGAACGAACCAGTCTCAGATCTACGTAGCCTCGGAAACCCTAGGGCGAAGCCCAATGAATCGCCGCGAGCGAATGATCGAAACACGAAAACCCTAGAATCCGATTCGAATGGAATTGGATCGAATCCACAAAGCGAATACGAGAGAGAAAGAAAGCGAGCGAGCGAGAGAGAGAAAGAGAGAGAGAGAGAGAACCTAACACCTGCAATCGCGGGAGTGAGCGTTTGGAAATGGAAATGGAAATGGAAATGAATAGAGGAGTTGTGAATACGGCTGAAAAATAATTTCCCCTAATATATAATACAGGGGTCTTCTTGGTTAATTTTAGTGTTTTTCTTTTTCTTTTTTTTACGTAGGAAGTGATTTTTTTTTGTAAGAAATGGTATTTTTTTTTTTTTTTTTTTTTTTTTTTTTAGTTATGAAATGACGTTGGGGTATTAGCTATTCGGGTATGGAAAAGAGGTTATGATCCGCCAAGTAGGTTATAGTTGCTTCAACCCTTCCTTTAATGTTGGAGGTTTGTTGTCCACTAGCTTCAGGGCATTTAATGTGTCTCACTGTCTCCACGACCTTTGTTTTCACTTTTTTTCTTTACTTTTCTTTGAAAATATATATGGAAAGCATTATATTGTAAACCTTTTCTTTTCTTTTCTTTTTTTGGAATTATAGGGTAAACTCTTTTTTTTTTTGAACTTATATGGTAGACCCTTAAACTATAAACCATATGATTTGATTTAATTTTTCTTATGTACAGATGCTTTGTAATACAGTTGCACACTCACTAGCACAAAGAACTATTTTTTCTTCTTATTTAGAAGTTTAGATGGAAAATGTTTCACAAGACATTTCATATATACTTCATACTAATTTGAACATTCTTCCTTAATAATACGGCGTAATGTCTTTCTTCTCAAAAAAAAAAAAAAAAAACATATGATTTCAAAATTAACAAAATTTAAATTCTAAGATTTCTTTAAACTATGTAATTTTAAAAGTAATAAATTATTTTATCTTTTATCTCAAAACAAAGGCAACAAATTAGACCAAATAATTTCAAAATTAGCAAATTTTAAATTCTAAGATGTCATAAAATAATAAAATAAATCTAAAACACAATATTATTCCACTTAAATGGTTGGTATTTAATTTGTTAGTTTTTGAAACATTAGGATTTAATTTGTTACTTTTGAAAACACAAGTATAAATGCTTGTAGGGTGTGAGGGACAAGAGTCAAGGTTCAAATCTCCAAGAATGAGTTTCACACACATATATACTTAGATTAGACTATAGTAGAATTTCTATCTTGTATAAAAAAAAGAATACAAGATTTAATTAGGCATTAAACTATACGTATGCAGTTTAAAATGTTACTTTCGTATTTTCTATGGGGAAAATATGTAATTTTTATATATGAGAAAAAAACCCCAAGGGGTTGGTCTAGATTTAATGGTTCTTATGGTCTCGTGAGATCCATGAGGTCCTTAACCCATAGGTCCTAAGATCGAAACTTAGCTCTAATACTAATATTGAAAATCAATGTCTTTCTCAAATTGAGATTTGAATGGTGGTGTTTGTTTCAAGATTGAAACACACAATATCCACAATCCCATATGCTTTTATGAAGTTGATAAGAAAGATTGAGATATGTTTCTCTTGGTGTTGTTCCATGCAATACTATGTGTTAATTTTATTTCAATCATTTGCACCAATGATCCCTAACCCCTTTTATATAGACAACCAAATGGTACAAAGATCAGAGATGCAAATCTTTGTCAATAAACACAACATTTTGCAATGGGTTGGACTGTACCCACTATTAGGCACACTTTATTTGGGTTTGGAATAACTCAATATATTGAACTATTTCAAAACCTCTAGCCAACATTTTGGAACCACCTCCAAGGATTTTTCTCTATAATTATCTAGTGTAAGTGAGACGAAAGTACTACACACACTTATGGAAATAGTAAGGTTTTCAAAGATAATGATTCTAATAAATCATTGTATGGATTATATATATATATATATTAAACACTCATAGTGTGTGTGTATATGTATATATTGTGGATAAGTGTTTTAAAAAAATAAAAAAACAATTTTTTTATCAATATTGTATTAGCCATTTGGGTTAGGAAAAAGGGCTATGATCTACCTAAATACTACAAGATTAAGTTGTCTTGTTGAAGGTCTATTGTCTATTGAAAGATACTACCTAAATACTTCTCTATTGAAAAATCACTTTTAACCTAAACTAACATTAAGTCCCAATATTAGTGAATAGTCAATTTGATACTGCATGCATATTAATATACCAACTAAATAAAATAAAGCAATATGAAAAGCAGACCAAAAATATGCAAACCACACAAAAACACCGAAGTTGTTTTCAAAGAGAAAAGTTGGAGTTCTTTGCTCACACACACACACACAAAAATAATAATAATAAAAATAAAAATAAAAAAAAAATAAACAAAAGAAGAAGAAGAAGAAGAAAAAACTCTCTAGGGCATCACCATCAAATCTCCCCTAGTGAATAGTTGCAGTATAAGTTTACAATAGACTTTCTAAGCCTAAAGCAACCCTAATACTTCAACCCTTTAAGCTCTAGCTAACAATCGACTATTCTGTGTTCTTTTTTTCATTTAGTCTCTAAAGTCCACACGTTGAGTGATAAAAAATAAGCACCGAGTCCTCTTGGATTTGTGTTATTACTTCTCTAATGATTTTCAACATCAATCAATCACCAAAAATCACTCAAAGATAATATGGAGTATTTGGATAATTCCCTCTCAAGCTATGGAAGTTTTGAAAGGAAAAGAGAAAAGAGAATGGTAGAGATTCACTCAAGGAACATAGGCTCTCTCTCTCTCTCTCTCTCTCTCTCTCTCTCTCTCTCTCTCTCTCACACACACACACAAAGGGATGAGTACACTATTGCTCTCACAATCTACTCTCTAGGGTTTCTCACATAGTACATGCAAATTGGAATGGGTTGAGATTGATTGGAATGAACTAGCCAAGGTGATCAGAATGACTCGCTAGATTCTTTCCTTGAGTAAATGGTGGGTGCTACTTGGTCGTGACTTGCAAAGAAAAAGGTCTCTCCTTTATCTGCCACATGCCCATCTTGCATGAAAAGCTTGAATCTTACGAGCGTGACTTGGTCATAATTTCTTCTTCACAATAATTTTGGTCAAGACTCAAGTGCATATGTCCAATTACATTGTAATTTCAAAATACTTGAAAATTTAGAATTATAAGTAAATTTAACACGTAATTAAGCCAACAGAAAACATAGACTTAACATTTGTTGTCCACATGCATAGGAGGCAAGAGGAAGAGCTCCATAGAGAATACTAGAAATTACAAAGAAAAGAATGAATAAGCTATTTCAGTTAAAATAAACAAATTAAAAAAAATAAATAAAAATAAATAAATAAAAAACAACAACAACTAGGGTTTAGTGGTTTACGGCCCTAGACCTCAACATTAGGTTGTTTCTCCTGACTATGATTATAGGAATGAAGAGAAGCGCAATTGAATTTCTAAAAATAAATAAAAAGTGGGAATTGGGTGTCCTGGTTTTTTGTGAAAAACTCATAATTTCTAGAGGAAGCACAAAAATGTAATATAATCAATGGTTACAAGAGACGAAAATGATGAGCTCACTAAGGTCTCTATAGAAGAAAAAATCAAGAAAACAATTTTTAGTATGAGATTCTTTAAAGCCTCAAGATTGTATAGCATGCCCCCTTTATTTTTCAAACACAATTGGAACATTGTTAAGATGGAGGTGGTTAGAGCAATGCAATTTTTCTTCATAAACAAGTATATGTTCTTCTATAATAATAATAATAATAAAAAAGTATATATGTTAAAACAACTAAACCACTCCTTCATAACTTTAATTCCAAAAGTTGAGGGAATTACCAAAGTGGAAGGGTATAAACTTATCAGCCTATGCAAATAGGCTAAAAAAATCTCCCTAAAATGATATCCCCTTAAAGGAGCCTTTGTACGGGGAAGAGTTAGACAAGACAACAATATAAATAATAGTGTATGAGATAACTTGGGCAATGAGAAAAATGAAACGAAAGCAAGAATTTATAACTCTAAAAATTTGACATGGAAAATGCCTATGATAAAATGCAATGAGGTTTCATTTTGGAGACAATCGGGGTTTTTGATGAATGGATTGATATGGTAAAGGAATGCATCTTAAGTCTCAACCACATTCTTCTCATTGATAAATGGGACACCCTCGAGTATGATTATTCCTAAAGAGGTTTGAGGTAAGGAGACCCTGTTTCTCCATTCCTCTTTATCCTTGGGGTTGAGGTCCTTTTGAGACTTCTCCAAAATAGGAAGGTATCATTAAGGGGTTTTGTTGGAGTGTTTTAATAATAAAAAAAAATTATAATTTATTTCCCCACTAATATTTAAGTGAAAATTTGACCATGAGGTTTTACCTTTAGATTGAGGTTTAAGATTTATAACCATATTAAATCCATAGTTTTATGCCCATTGTTTTAAATTTATTTGGCCTATTTAATCTCTTTGTAACTAACAAATCCATTAAACCTATAAATAGGTTCTTCTCCTCCTTTTCTCCAAGGGGAAAAAGAGGTTCTTCTCCTCCACCTATTGAGATAGATACACCATTAGTCTAATATATACTCTTGTTTCTTGTGTTATTCACTCCAATTCCTTATGTAAAACCTAGTTTTTTTAAAAAAAATTATAAAACTTTAAGTATGAAGGAGAGTACTATTTTACCAAGTAGTCCAGACTAGTAAAATAACGGCAAGGGTGGCCAAGTTATTGTATCTTAGAGATGGTGTCTCTAAAAAGTTTGTTGCATTGATTGATAAAATAATATGCAAACAACGCATATCATCTCAAGAAAGCAA
Organism: Quercus gilva; assembly: GCA_023621385.1. Classification (NCBI taxonomy): domain Eukaryota; kingdom Viridiplantae; phylum Streptophyta; class Magnoliopsida; order Fagales; family Fagaceae; genus Quercus; species Quercus gilva. The sequence continues at coordinate 71,451,567 of CM042477.1, forward strand.
CACTGTCTACGCATCAATTTGGTCTCCCACAGACTCATGGAATTAACAGTAACATTTCTATTTTTCATGTTAAAAGATATGTTGAAGCATCAATGAGGTAACATCTCTCTCTTTCTCTTCTTTTTTTTTTTTTTTCATCTTGTGGTGAAATTGATCTTCTGTGGGATATTATATTTAAAGTATAAGTTTGTAAATATGAAATTCATTTTATCTATTAATTTATGTTCATTGGAACAAGTTTAACCTAGCCCTAGGGTTCCCTATAGTCTTTTTTTTTTTAATTTTATTTAAAATTTGATAATTACAAAAGGCAATGGGGAATTTGAATCTTAGATGTTGGTCACCTTACAATTTGCGGATAATCTAATAATTTTTGTTAAGGCCACTCATGAAAATGTATTTAAAGATTGGGAATGCTTATCAAAGAATATTAGAGCATCTGCAAGCGGAAATGTCATCTCATCTTATTTTACCGTCCCAAAAAAATTATTTTATCAATTATACTATACCATTTTTCAATGCACCTAACATCTCAAAACTCAATTTTTTTCCCAGTTTATTTAAATAGTCTTTTTTATTATTTTTTTACTATTTCTCTCTCTCTCTCTCTCTCTCTCTCTCTTCCTTTTCGTCTCTCTCCCTCAACCTTTAGCACAAGCCACAGCAGAAAAGAAAAAAAAAACAACCAGCAAGGTCTTTCATGGGCTTAATGCCACCACTGTTAAACCACCGCCAAACCAAAACCAAATTAAATCACCATCAAACAACACCACCACCCTAAAGCAACGGCACCACCATCAAACCAAAACCAAAACCAAAACTACATTAAAAAAAAAAAAAAAAAAAAAACCATCAAACCCAACAATCAACCCATTAAAAAAATCACTATCCAAGCCATCGGAGCTCCGATTCAAACCCATCAGAGCCATCACTAGCAAACCCAGCCCTCAAGCCGATCCAAACCCAGCCTGCCAATCCAAACCTAGCCCGCCAATCCACGCCGATCCAAACCCACCATCAACCGCTCCTAGCCCACCACCATGCCCATATCAACCCATAATCCTCTCGCCCAGATCAACACAGAAACCCACAAATCCATAGCAACCCCATTGGAATCCATAACAAACCCACTGGAATCCATAGCAAATTGATCTGAGATAGAGAGGAAGGAAGTGCTGAAATTGTATGGGTTTCGGGTTTAAAGAGGAGAGAGTAGAACAAAGTAGAGAGAAATTAGAGAGAGAAAGTGAAATGAAATGAGAGAGAGGAGACAGAAGAAGCATAAGACAAATAAAAAACTAATCTTTATTATACAATACTGCTACAGTATCATCTTACATATAAGATGGTACTATAGCAAGATTGTAAATTTTTTTGCAATGGGATGATTTTGCAAGTCTGGTTGTTGGGGGATTTTAAGGCTTAGATGCTAAATACTAGTGGCATATGGCATTTGCAAGTCCTGCTACTGATGCTAAGAAGTGCCCTGGCCATATGGTAAATTTCAAGAAATCTACAATTATGTTTAGCAAAAATGCCCCTCCTAGAAACAAAAAAAAAAAACCAAATATAGCTTCCTTAAACTTAAGTCAACAGATTTGCACTCTAGATATCAAGGTCTCCCTTTGAATCACGTCTCAAATAGTAACACTGTAGAGCAAGTTATTGCAAAAGTACAACACACAGTACAAGGGTGGAAACAAAAAATACTTTCCTAAGCCTCTAGTTCTTGCCTAATTAAGACAGAGGGAAACTAATGGATTTACTAAGAGCATCCACATCAGAATGTGGAAAATCTTGTATAATAGAAAAAGATACCACTTTTACACATTTTGCTTCAAAAATGCTCCACATCAGTGCTTCTGAAATGTGTAAATTTGTGTATATTTATACACTTGTTACAGTAACCGTGTATATTTACACGGTTACTTTAGCTCATTCATTTTTTATTTTATTAATTTTTTCTCTCACTTCTCTGGTTGGTCTCTTCTTTTTTTTCCTTCTCTCTTACTCCTCATTCACTCTCTGCTTCGACCACTCATCTAGAAGTTCTTCTTTCTTCAAGCATTTTTTTTACATTGTTTTTTTCTACATCTGTAAGCTCCCAACCATTTGGTAAACGAAGAACATGGCGTCCTTTTTGTCGGCGTCGACTTCGGCGAGAGCCTGAGGAGGCTCCGATCAACCTTCACAGCCGCAGCAGAGGAATGGGTCTGATCAACCTTGTGTTTCGACTTGAACAGGTCTGGGTTTCGGCTTCATCTGGGTCTCGGCTTCATCTGGGTTTCGGCTCCGATCAACCATGAGAATGAGAAACAAAAGCTCCGATCAACCATGAGAATGAGAAACAAAAAAAGCACAAAGCAAGTAAACAGATCTAGGTTTCGGCTTGATGGTGGCGGGTGATGATGACGGTGGTTGGGTCTGAGAGAGAGAGGGGCAATGAGAGAGAGAGAGAGGCCATGAGTGAGAAAATAAAAAAAAAAATGTAAAAGAATGTATATTTTATTGAATAATTATGTAGAATAGATAAACTAATATGAGTGTTTTATAAAAATGAATGTGTAAAATAGAAAAAATAGGTTTTAAATGTGCAAAATGGAAAAATTTTTCCATGGACTGATGTGAATGCTCTAAGGATGTTAATTTAGGAAATTTTTTTAGAAATTTTTTTATAAGAAAAGAAAAAAGTAACTAATTTTTTTTTTTTATATTTTATATAAAAGTAGTATTAAAACTTTCTAAAATAATCTTTTAACAAATATACTGAAGCACCCATTGACAACTGTCTTGCTACAAAATTCAAGTCTTCCTACCTACGAGTGGAAGGACGGACCAAGTCACCAACGAGTGTCTTGGTAAAAAATCTAAGTCCTACTACCTACGGGTGGAAGGATGGACCAAGTCACTAACAAGTGTCTTGGTACAACATTTAAGTCCTACCACCTGCGGGTGGAAGGACGAACCAAGTCACTTATAAGTGCCTTGGTACAACATTTAAGTCTTACTACCTACGGGTGGAAGGACAAACCAAGGCACTCATAAATGCCTTGGTACAAAATTCAAGTCTTCCTACCTACGGGTGGAAGGACGGACCAAGTCACTCACGAGTGTCTTAGTACAACATTTAAGTCCTACTACCTACAGGTGGAAGAACGGACTAAGTCACTCATAAGTGTCTTGGTACAAAATTCAAGTCTTCCTACCTACGGATGGAAGGACGAACCAAGTCACCAACGAATGTCTTGGTAAAAATTCTAAGTCCTACTACCTACGGGTGGAAGGACGGACCAAGTCACTCATGAGTGCCTTGGTACAACCTTTAAGTCTTACTACCTACGGGTGTAAGGACTAACCAAGTCACTAACAAGTGCCTTGGTACAAATTTTAAGTCCTACTACCTACGGGTGTAAGGACTAACCAAGTCACTAACAAGTGCCTTGGTACAAATTTTAAGTCCTACTACCTACGGGTGTAAGGACTAACAAAGTCACTAACAAGTGCCTTGGTACAAATTTTAAGTCTTACTACCTATGGGTGGAAGGACGAACCAAGTCGCCTTCCACCCGCGAGTGCCTTGGTGAAAATTCTAAGTCTTCCTACCTATGGGAGGACAGATGAACTATGTCACCCAAAAGTGCCTTGGTCAAAATTTAGGTCCCCTACACCATAAATAATTTCAGGCCAGCCTGTCAAAGTCTAACAAGTTTCCCAGGATCCAAATCAAACCGTCACCCCACGGGTCCTTTCACTCCGAGATCACGGACCCATAGGGTGAAGGGGGCAACTGAAGAGGAAAAATTATGCATGACAGAGCTATCTGGATAGAGGTGTCATGGACAGACGTGGCATTTACGGACCGAACGGCCACGTTGCATCCATCCGATTATTATGTGGTCTCCAAGTGAAAGGGTAAAAATCTTTATAAGGTGGGCCTGACGGAACATCCTCCGCGGGCCAATAGAGGACAGACCCAGGCATCCTCTTTCCGTTATGAACGGATCCAGCTCAGACGGACATGATGGTGACCGGTCCAACTACTAGCATGAAGACCCCTGTTATAAGATACTTGCGGCACACTTCAAGGAATCCCAAGGTTAAAGGAATTCTAGTGATAAGAGGATTCTAGAATATACACACATTAATAAGTATCTTCCCCACAAGGAAATATCTTGTCCATCACGTTTAGGATTCTACAAAAAAGAGTCCTATAAGGAAAAGACTTCCGCGCGAAGGAAGAGATGTCAATCTTCTACTACTATAAAAGCCCCAATACTGTCACAAATCAAGGTACGCATAATCAACCCCTCTCTAGCACTCTAGAGTTGTGAGAATAGTTCTAACTTAACCTTCGGAGGATATTTGGTCGGCACCACACCAGTGCTCTCTGTTGGGTTCTCTTTCTGTGTTGCGCAGGTGCTAATTTGAGTGTGCAAGGATCGTGTAGCTCACTGGCGGTTTTTTCGGCATCATCAGTTACAATAACTGTGCATATATGCACGATTATTGTAGTTCTTGTATTTAATATTTTATTTTTTTCTCTCTCCACCTCACTCTCTCTTTTTCTCTCTGGTTTGGCTCTCACCTCATGCAATGATCATAGCAACTCAACAAAGAAGAAGAAGACAAATATCGAACCACCAACTTAGCACAACCTAACTATCACCACCACAACCCAAACCTGCCGAAAAACCCATTCCAAATCCAAACCAAAATCAATAAAATCTAAATCCAACGAAAAACCCATATGAAAAATCCAACAAAAACCCACATGAAAAACCTAATAGAAATCAATCAAATATGCCACCATTGTTGCAGCCGAATCTACCTTGTTGTTGTCGTCGTATTTGCCTTGTTGCCATCGCCAAAGCCAACCCAAATGGACTTAGATTGACATGGGTTTGTGTCGAAATGAAGTTTTTTGGCTTGTTTATGGAGTTTTATGGTTTATTAATGGAGTTTTTCGGTGAAAAAAGGGGCTAGAGAAGAAAACTTGACCGATGCAGAAAGATGAGAGAAAGAAGAAAAAGAAAGAAAATTCACCGTGTGAGAGAAAGAGAGAGAGAGAGAGAATAGTGTTCAGAAAAGAAAAGAGAGAAAGTGGGTTTGACTGGTTGTTGAAATAATAAAAAAAGAATATAAAATGATTATTTAAAGAAAAGAGTGTGTATAATAGACAAACTGATGTGGGAGTTTTGGACAAGTGACTGTGTAAAATAGAAAAAGTGGGTTCTTATGTTAAAATAGACAAGAAATTTTGCATAGACTGATGCAATTGCTCTAATGCTAGTGCTTTAAGACCCATATTTGAAAAAGAAATGGCTTCTCTACCTCATTGTGGGCCCGTTGTACCCTTGGATGTTGCAAATCACTGTGCTTGCATGAATAATAACATGCCTTAATGTTGGCTTCCTTAGAGCACTAGCAATAATGGTGCTAAAAAGCTAAAAAGCTATTTTTAGCACCACTATATATAAAAAAAAGTCTTGCAATAGTGGTGGTATAGGCAAATTTTTTACCTACATTGCTACAGTGCACAACTATATATGGTTGTGCACTATAGCTGAAATCTAAACTATTATTTGTTTGTTCGTTCCTTTAAATTATTATTTGTTTGTTCTTTTCTTTTCTTTTTTTCTATTTCTTTTTATCTCAGTGTCCTCTCTCTCACCTCTCTCTCTCAACTCTCAACTCTCTCTCAATTGTCACCGGCTCAACTTTCACCTGCCTATCCCTTGCCCCATGTTGCAGACCCATCTCGCCCACGCCGCCGACCCATCTCACCCAGTCCTCCATCTCACCACTCACCCAACGCCGACAAGCCTAGTCCTCCATCTCACCACCAATCCAAGCTTCTTTGCATCTTCAGCATGAACTCCATCACTTTGAATCTGTTTAAATGCCCATATAAACTTAAAAGAGAGAGCAAGAACCATATGGGTTTTTTGTCTTGCAACAGTGAAAGCTGAGGAAAAAACGGATTTTTAATGGAAAAAACTATGATCTGAGGGTGAAATATTGGATACCCAAATCAAGAAACATTGAGATTCAAATAGAATAAGGATTAGAATATAAGGTACAACATGGTGGCTCCTCTTAAATAAGTTGTCCAAAAAATGAAACAAAGAATGCTTCACAGAGAGAGAGAGAGAGAGAGAGAGAGAGAGAGAGAGATATTTGTTGGTTAATTTGGATTTTCGACAGTGGTTGTGGGTGGTCGTTCTTGGCTTGCTAGTTGTTTTTGGGTGGTTGTGGGTGGTTATTCTTGGTTGACAGTGGTTGTGGTTTGTGCCATTGATCAATTGAAAGATAAAAATTCATATAAATTCAAAATTTAAAATATAGAATATACAAAGAAATCCTGAAATTAAACCTTGTTTTAAACTTAAACAACTAGAATTATGACAAAATCTATACTAGTCTTCCTCTGAGTTACCCTCCAAGCTATTTTCATCCCTCGTGTTATTGATCGAGTTGTCCTCTTCATCTCTACTAGTACCATCCTTAAAAAAAACAAAAAAACAAAACAAAACAAAATATTAAACATAATTCATACACTAGAATATTAACTTTTATAAAAAAAATAACAAATAATGGTTAAAGAGAGTGCAAGAGAGATAGAGAGAATTCATGGCATTTATTTCATTTATACTCACCCCCTAATCTCCATCCATCCATATATCCACCATCTTTTTCCAAAAGAGTGTAGGAATGAAGGAAGGACCATTCTTATAACAATCTTCTTTCTTTGTGTACTTAAAAATAGGATTTTTAATGTGAAACATCCAATCAGAATAACAACGTTTCACCAATTCTACAAATTCTTTTTTCACTTCCTCATCTAATTGCTTATGCCTTTATTTTTACCTTCCCTTGCCATGTCTGCCCTTTTTTTTATAAGCCCTTGCCACATCTACCTACTATTAGTTAATATTAATATGATGAAAGTATATAATATAAATATGTATTTCCAATACAATTGTGTTAAAGACATGACCCACTAGTAAAAGATGATACTCTAGTATAAGATGATACTAGACCTTATCCTCAATCCAACAATACTTATTGCTACAATCAACACACAAATAATTGATTTTCATATCTTTATTTATTAAATGTTTAAATGCATACTCAAGAAAATTTTCAACCCCATTAATATATCTAGTAGAATGATGCATCCAAAATTTATCAACTGACATTTTATCTACTCCCTATAAAGCATCATATTATATAACTAACAACAATAATGGTTGCTAACACATATAATTATGCACTCTTAAAAATAACTAGCACAGTTAACATTGGGTCTTGTAAAATAGAAATATCAAGAATTCGCATATCTAGCCACAAAATTGAAATATCAACACAACCTAAAGCAAATCTCAAGCCAAACAATTGAGCTTGGACAAATATGTTGTCAACATCATCATCCTAATTAACTTTTTCAAATAATGTATAGATTTTCAGCTCACTACAAGCCTTACACATTTAAAACTCACATCAGAGAACTCTACAAAATTTCTGCATTTAACATTCCTTATAGTGTTCTGAAAATTACCACAATATATATATATATATATATTTTCAATAAGATACAAAAGTTTGTATGTGCCTATATATCCAAGATAAAATAAATAAATAAATAAAAACTTTTTCACCTCTTTCTTACGGCAATGGATTGTGTGTCATACTTTAGAAGCAATCACCAATATGAAAACATAAAAAAGTATTGTTATTGATGTGAAGCAAACAAACAACCTTTAAATTGAGAGCTGGAGAAAGAAAGAGAGAATGAGGATTCGTTGGAATGTTCTTGAATGAGGGAAGGGGGGGGGGGATAGAGATGGGACACTGGACACGTGTGGAGGACAAAAACAAGAAAAAAAAAATGAAACATATAGATGAAAATGAAATGAAAGAAAGGAAAAATAATATAAAGAATAAAAACATAAGGTTCAATCCCCAGTTGCTGTAATCAAAGGCAAAAGTTTCTGCTATTATTCTTCTTCTACTGTATTTTTTTTAATTTTTTTTTTAAGAAAACTATTATTTTTTTTACTTATCATTGCGTTGTGCAAGTAGTCAAATTATTATGAGTTAAACTTGTAGCTTTGATACTCATAATGGACTACTTTTTTTTGTCAATATAAATGGCTGGTTTAAATGCCTAGACATGGGGTTCTAGACTTCTAGTTACAGGCTTACAGCTTATATTTTTCACACTTTAAGATATTTTTTGCACTAAAACAGAATATACGTATAGCACATTCCCTGATGCAAAATATGATTTCCCCTCCATTTTTAAAGGCGGTTTGGATGTTTGACTTATTAATGGTACTTTTCAATAATTACTTGATTGTGCAATATATGAAAACTCATTCAAACATTTTCACAAACAATACATATGCATTGATTGATGTACCTGAATCTTCAATTCATAGCCACCTCCATTAGTAATATAAAAAAATCACATGGGTACACAAAGCTGCACACAAGATAATAACAAAAAAAATTAAAAAGAATCCCTACTGGTAGCATTAATTTTTTTTGAATTTGATGGTTTTGACAGTGGTAGAGGCAAGATATACGAACCATTATAGTAGTCTCTCCTTGTTTTACCTATGTCTTTCTCTCTATCTCTATCTTTCAAATCACTGCCAGCTTTGAATCTACACTTCTTCCCCTACAAAGCAAATTTTGCTACTCCATTTTCGATATAAAGTTCCAAGACTCATAAATTCCATATACCCAAATCCACGAAATAGAAAAAAAATCTATAAAACTCAAAATTATAGAGGGAGTCAAAATAGAATATTAAAAGAGAGTGTTAGTAAAGAATTAAACTTTCCCTAAAACAATAACCCATACCCAGAAACCAAAAAAACATAAACAAATAGAGGGGAGCATGCAAAACAGTCTTTCATATAAAAGGGAAAAAAAGAGAGGGGAAGCTATACCGTCGGCCCGATTGACGGTGGAGAGAAAGATGGACAGAGGCGAGATGGTGGGTAAGGCCGGCAGCGGGATGGACGGTCAGGCCAACGACAGGCTGGACGGCAGTGGGATGGGTAGGCCGATCGGCGAGGGAGTGAGATGGAGAACGAGAGAGAGTGAGGTTTAGGTGTTGTTTGGATTTAGGGTATCTCATATCTCAAAACTCAAAAAAACTGAGTTTTGTTAACTCAAAATCCAAAACCCGGTGGGCCCCACGTATAGATGTTTGTTTGGCTGAATTTTCCAGATGCAACTCAGTTTTCAAAACCCAAAATTATGGGATATGAGTTACCGAAAAAAAAAACTCAGAGGACTTGTTTTCATTTTGTTTGAGATATGAGATTTGTTAACTCAATGGCATATATGTAATATTGGAGCTGTCATTGGGTCCCACAGCAGTGATACATCAACTCACAGCAGAGACCCATGTGTTCAACGGCACTTTGGACTTGACTTTACCAACTGCCTTCAGCCTTCAGCCTTCACTGCTACTTCATTTCATTACCTTTCAGCACTTGCATTTTCCTTCTCCCAAGCAAACATCACAGCAACACTTTGAAGTCTGAAGCGAACCGATCAGCACAACGTGAACCTGCATTTTTTTTTCCGGTGAGAATATTCAGCCCCTCCATCTATTGGGTTTTATTTTTATATTTTTTTTTCCATATTCCTCCATTTTTGAAGTTGTGCTTACTGAGACCTTGATTCATCACTTCCATTTTCCTTCTCCCAAGCAAACAGCACAGCAACACCTGAAGAAGCTCACCGATCAGCACCTTCGCACAGCTCCGTGAACCTGATTTTTTTTTCCGGTGAGAATATTCAGCCCCTCCATCTGTTGGGTTTTATTTTTATATTTTTTTTTCCATGTTCCTCCATTTTTGAAGTTGTGCTTGCTGAGACCTTGAGGAATGGCTGTGAAGTTGTGCTTGTTTTTTTGCCCTTTTTATGTTTTAAAATTTTTTTTTTACATTAGAACTGTCTGGGTTTGTTCCTTTGTTAGAACTGTCTGGGATCTAACGCAGTGGAGGTGGAGAAGTGAGGGGCAGAAAATGAGAGGCGGAGTGAGGCTTCGAAAATCTGAAGATCGGTGGTGAGAGGGATGTGTGCGCAGAGAGGGATGAAGTTGCTGTGTGCGCAGAGAGGGATGAAGTTGGGGAGAGAGTGCTTTTGGTGTGGAAAGGTCTGGAAGAGAGGAAAGAGAGTGCCAACGCGGGACGGGCTTGTGACCGTTCTGTGCGCCTCTGTTGGGAAGTGATTTTTGTGGGCCCACTGAATGACATAAAGGTGAGTAATTGAGTTGAGAAATTCATTGAGATGTTTCACCCAAACAGCCCACAATTTGAGTTATACAAATTTGAGTATTTTTGAGTGAAGAGTGATGAGTTATCAGTGATGAGTGATGAGTGATAAAAATTGAGTGATGAGTGATGAGTGAACAAAAAAAATAAACCAAACAGGGCCTTAGCTTTTATTTTTTTGGTATTTGAGTGAGAGACCAAAAGTTTTGTTTAAGGGTGTGTAGGAGACCAAAAAATTTTGAGTGGGAACTCCAAAATTTGAGTGGGAATCCTGAAAATAAGTAAATAGACTTATTATGGCAACATTGCCTTGTTGTGGCGATTATGAAAATTGTCGTAATAAGAGCATTCGTATTCCATATCTTTAAACTATTCTATTTTACTATCTTAAAACTTATTTTATCATTTATACAATACTATTTTACAATACACTTAGCATTCCAACTTTTATTTTCCTATTCTACTCATTAAAATAATATATCTCTACAATAAAATATTTTTTTTACTTTTTTGTTTTTTCCCACACGCGTATGTGCCTTCCCCCGACCTCTAACAACGCCCCTCCACTGCCCAGTCACCACCACTGCACCTCCACCATGCACAGCGTCGCAACAAAAAAAAAATAAATAAATAAAAAAACGCAAAACCCAGACTTACCCACACAGTCCACGACCACCACCACCAAGCCAAACCCAACCCAACCCACCACCACCACCAACATCAACCTAACCAAAATTAAATCTCTCATCCAACCACCACCATCAACACAACCAAAACCACCACCATCAACCCATTTTGGAAATTCAATCGTTGGATTACATGTTTTATATGTTCTTAATATACATGCCAATTTTCATGTCAATCGGATGTAATTTACCATTTGTTCAATAAACTCTTCTTTTATACATTATTTTAAATTACAAAAACTTGAATTTAGACAATTAATTAATGACATGCTTATTAATCTTTGATAACCTTTAAATTTTGTAACCATGAAAAATATATGAAGATAATGTAATCTAATGGTAGATTTGTCAAAATTCACATCAAATTCAGAAATATAGGGTTGGGTACGAGTTACACTTGACATAACTCTAAAAAATATTACACTACCCAATAACTTATTATTGAATTCATATTTTGAAAATCCAACCATTTGATTACATGTTCTATATGATCTTAACATGCATGCCAATTTTCATGTCAATTGGATGTAATTTACCATTTAATCTATAAATTCATTTTTTATGCATTATCTTAAACTACTAAAACTTGAATCTAGACAATTGATCGATAATATGGCTATTAATCTTTGATCACCTTGAAATTTTGTAAATATGAAAAATATATGAAGATAATGTAATCTAACGGTAGATTTGTCTAAATTCACATCGAATTAAGAAATATAGGGTTGGGTACGAGTTACACTTGACGTAATTCTAAAAAATGTTACACCACCCAATAACTTATTATTGAATTCATATTTTGAAAATCCAACCGTTGGATTACATGCTCTATATGTTCTTAACATGCATGCCAATTTTCATGTCAATCGGATGTAATTTACCATTTGATCTATAAACTCATCTTTTATGCATTATTTTAAACTACTAAAACTTGAATCTAGACAATTGATTGATGACATGACTATTGATCTTTGATCACCTTGAAATTTTGTAAGCATAAAAAATATACGAAGATAATGTAATCTAACGGTAGATTTATCAAAATTCACATCGAATTAAGAAATATAGGGTTGGGTACGAGTTACACTTGACGTAATTCTAAAAAATGTTACACCACCCAATAACTTATTATTGAATTCATATTTTGAAAATCCAACCGTTGGATTACATGCTCTATATGTTCTTAACATGCATGCCAATTTTCATGCCAATCGGATGTAATTTACCATTTGATCTATAAACTAATCTTTTATGCATTATTTTAAACTACTAAAACTTGAATCTAGACAATTGATTGATGACATGACTATTGATCTTTGATCACTTTGAAATTTTGTAAGCATGAAAAATATACGAAGATAATGTAATCTAACGGTATATTTGTCAAAATTCACATTGAATTAAGAAATATAGGTTTGGGTTCAAGTTACACATGATGTAATTCTAAAAAATGTTACACCACCCAATAACTTATTATTGAATTCATATTTTGAAAATCCAACCGTTGGATTACATGCTCTATATGTTCTTAACATGCATGCCAATTTGCATGCGAATTGGATGTAATTTACCATTTTATCTATAAACTTATCTTTTATGCATTATTTTAAACTACAAAAACTTGAATTTAAACAATTGATTGATGACCTGACAATTAATATTTGATCACTTTTAAATTTTATAAGCATGAAAAATATATGAAGATAATGTAATCTAATGGTAGATTTGTCAAAATTCACAACGAAATAAGAAATATTAAGTTGGGTCCAAGTTACACGTGTTGTAACTCTGAAAAGTGTTACATCACCCAATAACTTATTATTGAATTCATATTTTGAAAATCCAATCGTTTGATTATATGTTCTATATTGTCTTAACATGCATGCAAATTTTCATGTCAATCGAATTTAATTTATCATTTGATCTATAAATTCATCTTTTATGCATTATCTTAAACTACTAAAACTTGAATCTAGACAATTGATCGATGACATGGCTATTATCTTTAATCACCTTGAAATTTTGTAAACATGAAAAATATATGAAGATAATGTAATCTAATTGTAGATTTGTCTAAATTCACATCGAATTAAGAAATATAGGGTTGGGTTCGAGTTACACCTGACGTAACTCTAAAAAATGTTACACCACGTAATAACTTATTACTGAATTTATATTTTGAAAATCCATCCATTGGATCACATGTTCTATATGGTCTTAACATGCATACCAATTTTCATATCAATCGGATGTAATTTACCATTTGATCTATAAACTCATCTTTTATGCATTATTTTAAACTACTAAAACTTGAATTAAGACAATTGATTGATGAAATTACTATTGATTTTTAATCACCTTGAAATTTTTTAAGCATGAAAAATATACGAAGATAATATAATCTAACGGTAGATTTGTCAAAATTCACATTGAATTAAGAAATATAGATTTGGGTTCAAGTTACACATGATGTTATTCTAAAAAATGTTACACCACCCAATAACTTATTATTGAATTCATATTTTGAAAATCCAACCGTTGGATTACATGCTCTACATGTTCTTAACATGCATGCCAATTTTCATGCCAATCGGATGTAATTTACCATTTGATCTATAAACTCAACTTTTATGCAATATTTTAAACTACATAAACTTGAATTTAAACAATTGATTGATGACCTGACAATTAATATTTAATCACCTTGAAATTTTATAAGCATGAAAAATATACGAAGATAATGTAATCTAACGGTAGATTTGTCAAAATTCACATTGAATTAAGAAATATTGGTTTGGGTTCAAGTTACACAAGATGTTATTCTAAAAAATGTTACACCACCCAATAACTTATTATTGAATTCATATTTTGAAAATCCAACCGTTGGATTACATGCTCTATATGTTCTTAACATGCATGCCAATTTTCATGCCAATTGGATGTAATTTACCATTTTATCTATAAACTTATCTTTTATGCATTATTTTAAACTACATAAACTTGAATTTAAACAATTGATTGATAACCTGACAATTAATATTTGATCACCTTGAAATTTTATAAGTATGAAAAAAATATGAAGATAATGTAATCTAACGGTAGATTTGTCAAAATTCACATCGAATTAAAAAATATTGAGTTGGGTTCAAGTTACACATGTTGTAACTCTAAAAAATGTTACATCACCCAATAACTTATTATTGAATTCATATTTTGAAAACCCAACTATTAGATTATATGTTCTATATGTTCTTAACATGCATGCCAATTTTCATGCCAATTGGATGTAATTTACCATTTGATCTATGAACTCATCTTTTATACATTATTTTAATGGGAAGAAATTTTTATTCACTTTTGAGAGAGAGAGAGAGAGTACAAAAGGCTGAAATTCTTGAATTTTAGGCTATCATTTTGAAGTTGAAAGTGCTATCATTTTTTTTATAGGTACAATTGTTTAGAAAATAATGACAGACCTTTCTTATATAGGATGTATATAAAAGGTTTTTTTTTTTTAAGACTGTAAACAAAAGGTTCATTTAAAGAGTACAAAGTGCTATATGTTTATACGTTATTTTTTTCTTTGAATTTTAGAATAACTTTTATCTCCAAAAAAAATTAATATTTTAATAATTTTTTGCGAAGGTCAATCGTGGCCCTTGCAAATAATTTAGTATTAGTAAGGGCATATTTTTAACCCATACAAAAAATAAACTTTTTGCAAGGGATTTTTATTGTCCCTCGAAAATAATTTGGTGGGAATATTTCCCTCCAAAAATTTTGACATTTTAATGATTATTTGTGAAGGTCGATCCTAGCCCTCACAAATAATTTAGTATTAGTGATGGTTTTTTTTAACCGTCACAAATAATACACTTTTTGTGAGAGATTTTTAATTGTCCCTCGCAAATAATATGGAGGGAAAATTTCCCTCCAAAATATTAGTATTTGTGACGGCTATAACACATAATTGCGACAGCTTTTTTTGTTGGTCACAAATATTTCACATTTTTCCAAGTATTTGCAAGGGATTTATTTTGCCATCTCAAATAAGATTTTTTGAGAGGGCTTTTTGGGTCCGTCAAAAATTCTTGGTCGCTAATAGGCATTTTTCTTGTAGTGTGATTTTGTGGTGTTTTTATTTGGTAGTGGGATGTACATGGTGGCAATCAATGGCTATTGGGTGTGATTGGGTTTGGGGCATGGTGGTTGTTGGTAGTTTATTGTAATAGATGTATTATTTTATTGTAGTATATATATTATTTTATTGTGATGTTTATATTATTTTATTGTGTTAAAAACTAAAATAGGATGTTTTGTAAAATGAGTAAGTAAAATAGATAAAATAACTTTTTGTGGTGCCAAATAGTTAAAAAAAAATAGATCCACTACTGTGGATGCTCTTATAACTTTGTATTTGCCTTTGAAAATGCATCAACTTTTCAACCTTATTAAGGTTTGGTTGTACACTTGCATGTAGCAGATCATTGTGCATGAATAACAAAGTGCTTCACTGGGGAAATGGCCTAATTCAGTGATGGCCTGACTCTCAACGGCCCTTGGTAGTTGGCATCATGAAGAGTATTTTCAGTTCTAAAAGCAAAAGTAACCATTGAGCAGGTCTCCTGGAAAAAATGGGTCCTTGTAGTCGTAGGAGTGTTCTTATCGAATTGGACTTGGTAACGAGGTATATGGTGTGCCACTCAACAATGCCACTCAACATTGTTACTCAAAAATTGGAAACTAATATGGATGTGTTTTCAAAATGCAGTGTTTAAACACTATAAATTGAGAACTGTAACTCAAATACTCTTGATAAATAAAAATAAATAAAATAAATAAAAAACCCATTTTTTCGGGGCCTACAGGTTTTAGTATTTAAACACTGAAAGTTGTTGTTTGAGCTTGCTTAAGGGCCTGTTTGGTAGTTATATTCAAGTATTATTGTTTAAAATGTTGTGAAAACTGTAATTTAAAAAGTGTTGTAAAAATACGTGTTTAAAATACTCATAATGCAAAAATTGTGTTTTGTACCCTGTTTCAAATAATATATTTTAAATTATGAAGAAACATATAATTGTGTGTTTAGTATGTGTATGTTTTTTTTTAAAGAAGTAATGAAAAGAATGCTATTTTATTTGAGGGCAGAGAAGAAGAAAGAAAAAAAATAAGAGAGAAGGACAAAGTGGTGGATCACTGGACTCATAAGAAAAAAAAATGTTTGGTTTTGTCAATAAGTCCCACGATTTTCAACTTATTTACATAAAAACCACTTAGTAACATTACTTGAAAACTAAAAATTGGTATGGTGAAATTTCAAAATACATGTTTTTTTTTTTTTTTTTTGGAAAACAAAAGCATTCCATTCAATTCATCAGAAAAATTAGCATCTTGATACAAAGCTTCCCTAGCTATTGGAGGTAAATCTTCCATCCAATACATGTCATTAATAATATTCCTCACAAATTGAGCTAACAAAATATTGTACATGTTTTATACACTTTAAATTGAGAACTATAACTCAAACACTTAAAAAAAAAATTAAAAAAAAAAAAAGATTCTAGCAAAGACATCGTTTTGTAAAATTGAAGAAAGCTGTTATAAACAAAAGCATCAAACGACACCGCTTTGCAGTAAGTGAATTAAGTAAAGCACGTGAGTCTCGACGTAGCATTGACTAATCAATTACTGCTATCTCTTCTTCGTTCTTCAACTGCTCTGTTTGTCTATACTATTATTTAAGGGGCTACACCTGTTTGGACCAGATTTTTTTTGTTCTAAAATACCCCTACATCTATCTATTTAAGTAGAGACAAAACTAAAGGACAATCAAGTAAAAATACAACCCTAACTTCTACTAAAACAATGTCTAAAAATTAGGGTCACTCTCCTGTTGATTTTCAAATTAATTTATCCACTTATTATAACTTCCACTAAAACAATGCCTAAAAATTAGGGTCACTCTCCTATCGATTTTTAAATTGATTTATCAATTTATAAATTAGATTCTTAAAATAAAAATTATATATATAAAATAAAAAAACATAGTTTTTTTTTTTTTTTTTTTTTGCTACTACCACTAAAAAAAGAAGAAAGCCTCATTACACGCGCGAAGCGCGTGTGATGAGGCTAGTACCTATAAAAGCAGAGCATCAATGCATTTTATTCATTCTTGCACATTCAATAAAACATTTACTCTTCTATTTAGAGAGATTCTTCAACGGGTAGTGAATTTTTGCATAGTATCAGAGCTTTTAACAATGGCTTTTGTTGTTCAGATTGAGAGTGTGTAGTGAATTTTTGCATGGTATCAGAGCTTTTAACAATGACTTCTGTTGTTCAAACTCCTTCGATTACCACAGTTCCTTCTTCAGATCATACATATTCTTCAGATTCTAGCGCTGATGGTCTGAATCCCAATCCATATTGACTTGAGAGTGGTGATAACCTTGGTTCCATTTTGGTGACTCAACTAGTGATTGGGCATGATAACTATCCATCTTGGTCACGAGTAATGGTTATAGCTCTCACTGCCAAGAACAAGATAGAGTTCGTCAATGGTGTTATCAGCAAACCAGAGGTCAATTCTCCTTTCTACAAGGCTTGGACTCTTTCCAACACAATGGTTCTGTCTTGGTTGTACAATTTTGTACACAAGACAATCACCTTTAGTGTGATGTATAATGATACTGCTAGACAAGTCTGGTTAGATCTGAAATACAAATTTTCTCAAGGAAATGCAGAAAGGATCTTTGAGCTGCAGAGAGATATTTCTCACATCTCTCAAAACAATCTTCTATTAGCGATTACTTTACTAATTTCAATATCTTATCTAATGAGTTGATCCATTGTGATCCTCTTCTTGAGTGTTTTTGTGGAGCAATGAAGATTTTCACTGATAAGCTTGAAAGAGAATGGCTATCCACCTAGATATAAGCCAAAAGGAAGGTCCTCAGCCAATCAAGCTTCAAGCTTTAATGGCAATTGATAGGGATAATTTTGACTGAGGATCAACAAGTCCCAGTGACACCACGCGAGGAAGCCAACGGTGCTCACAGGTCCGTTAGTTTTACAAATATAGACGAACAATCCAGGGCGACAAAAGCACGAGTGACGACCCCACAATAATTCCTGACGGGAGTCCCCATACGTCGACAAGAAACCCTTAGACGGGGCGAAGGGCTGACAGGTCCAATGTGGCTTGGCTTGGTTCCCACAAATGCTTATACTTGGAAATATCTTTCATGACACGCAAAATTAAACTCATTATTCACCCATATCTCCCTTATATGGAAATGCACCCTAAAATCTTGGAAACCGTAAGTGCCAGACCCTCCCAATAAGAAAAAATCCCTACTTTGAAGGGATTTCGATTCACCACTCACCACTATATAAGCACCAGACATCATCAGCAATGATTAAACTTTTGGAAACAATTCTGGTTCAACCTCCATCATTGGTTTAGTGGAACACAATGTTATGAAACGTCCAATCCCTCAAGAGCAGTACCAACAATCTATGGCTTTCTTAGGTAATCAGTCTCTGGATGGATCTCAGGTTGGAAGTTCTCATCAGACAACCAATGTGATAGCAACAAGTCTTCATTCTCAGTCTATGATTCAGCATCCTCTAATGCCTAATTTCACGTAAACTCATAACTTCAACTGATTCAATTCTAGAGTTATCACATTCCTTTTTTTTTTTCATTCAAAAAAGTAGATAGAACAGCCTTTAGTTCTAAAACTTGGATTATAGACACTGGAGCTAGTGACCACGTTGTTCATTCTGTCATAGTTCTATCTTGTATCTATCACTGAAGCCTATGTGCAATACCTAACGGAGCATCGGCATTAGTAAGTCACATTGGAACTATCATATTAGTGAGTCGCACTTTCTGTGATTGCATTATAAACTATGTTAGAGTTTCCTTCCATAATCACCTGATAAAATCCAATTTGTTTTGCAAAATCTAATCCAAATCTTTAATGAAAATAAAAATACCACATCACAGCTTTATTAGCCACGGAAGGATTACACTAATAACAGTTAACGTGACTAATAGTGCTCATTTTTTTAAAACTTAAAGGACTAATTGTATTTACTAAGTAAACTTGGGGGACCTGTTCCTCAAATAATAAATAAATAAATAAATAAATAAAAGAAGAAGAAGTAAACTTGAGGGACTAATAGTGTATTTTCGCATAAAAAATTATATAATTTCTATCATATGTTCAAACACATGTTTATGTTAATGTTTATGTTAGAAAAATTGTTGACTTCATTATATTTAGCAAATAATTAAATGCAAGTTGATGATCGTCATAATTTTTTAGCTAGCATGTTTGTCCGTATTTGTTGAAGCACTAGTGGCAACCATTATAGTGTACGTTTATTGTATATGATAATTAAGTTTTTCAAATGATTTCAATTATATTAATTTATTCTATATTGAGGTTAACAATCGGATGCGACTCAGATAATATGTTTATAGTCGCAATGTAATTATAAGTTTATACTATATATTTTTGCTATTAACATATATTCCTTTTTTTTTTTCAATAGGAAACATTTTTAGGGTTTCAATATATATACTTCCCGAATTTTCCCTTTAAAAAATGAAATTAAAGCATAACTTAATAGTCTTCTACACAGTAGGAGTGATTGTAGGGTTTATTGTATATCCTGAATGACCAAGTATTGAGTAAACTTTCATAAAGATCAGGATACTAAGAAACCTCTAATATAACAAAAATACCCTTAAATATCTAAATTGACCTAAGTACCCCTAAAATCTCAAAATGACCAAAAATACCTTGGAAATCTCTAAAATAATCAAAATACCCCAAAACCTAAAAAGACCAAAATAGCCTCAAAACTTCAAAACAACCAAAAAAACCCACAAAATTTCTAAAATTACCAAAAATGCCTTGAAACCTCAAAAAGCATAAAAATGCCTCTAAACCACTAAAATATCCAGAATACCTTGAAATCTCTAAATTAATGTTTAGAGTATTTTTTTTCCCCTTCTTTTAGGGATGGAAAATTTGGAAAGAAATTCTACATATCTTCAAACTTAAGAAATTTAAGCAAATCAATCCTTTTCTTTTGCTTTTAAGTTTTTATTTTTTGAATCTAGTGAGCTTTTACATGTTCCATCAAGTGAAGAATCTTGCCAATATTTTTTATTTCTAATTTATATAAAATGAATTTGGTGCATTGCATGTGGTCGTCTTTAGGGGTATTTTGGTCATTTTAAATGTTTTAAGGGCATTTTGGTCGTTTTAGAGGTTTCTAGGTATTTTGTCTCATTTGAGAGATTTAAGGGTGTTTTGGTCATTTTTGAGATTTCAAGAGTATTTTGGTCATTTTTAGAAGTTTTTGGGTATTTTGGCTCATTTTAAATATTTTGGGGGAATTTTGGTCATTTTAGAGGTTTCAGGATATTTTTGTTCAATTGGGGTGTAAAACATCTTAATATTTTCACTTTAATGTGTATAGCATAGTACCCAAAATGTGCACATATGGAGTGAATGTACATAAACTGTTTAATTTCTTCTATATATTTTATAAATTTTATCTATATTTAAAACAAAGTTTTATGAACACTTTCTTAGAACTTCTTTTTATACTTTCAAATTTAAAAGAAAAAACATTATGTAGTTTGAACTATGGTTCCATCATAAAACCCCTAATATTTTATATTTTATATGAATAGCATAGTTCAAGAAATATATGTACATCTAGGATGAATGTAAAAATTATTTAATTTCTTTAATATGTTGAAATATATGTTTATTTTTATTATTTCTGTTAATGTAATTATATAAATGAATAATTATATGCAGGTTAATGCTTTTATAGTTTGATATTACACTTAAAACTCTATATTCTAGGGAGAATTTGTGGAACATCATTTTTTGTAATATTTTCATCAATTTCTAAAAAAGGTAGCCAATAACAAAAAAAAGTGCTCCACACATGTGTTGAGTATTATTTATAACAAAAAATATATATATATAAAAAAACATATACTTAAAACATAAACATATTTTTCAATATATGAAAAAAATTATATAATTTTAGTGTGCATATTTTTAGTATTACGCAACTTGATACTTATATAATTTCATGTTATTTGTAAAAATTATAAATTCTTTGGAGTATAATTTGAACATCATTGATTCTAATAATTACATCAAGTCGAACATCATTGAGTCTAATCAAAGACAAGTACTATTCTTAGGATATGCATTATGGGGTAATTAACACCTTCCCCATGCTGAACTGAACTTCCCAATCCATGTCATTGGCTTGAGACATTTCCAACTTTTTAGCTTAGGAGATTAGGAAATTAGGAAATTAGGAAATCAGGAAAGCCCAAGTTAATTAGGAAATTAAAATAATTTAGACATAAGTGACTAATCATACCTAAAACTATGGTTAGTTGCAATTTCTAAAAAAGAAAAAAGTGAAATATTTTTTAAGAGGTAGAGTTTCAACCTACGACATTTGCTCTTAATGTTTGTCCTTTACCATCAAACCAAAACACCAATAGGTTTTTTGTGTAAGTGGGGATAAAACTCCAAATATCTTATTTGACGACAAAGAACTTTACCAGTTAAATTAACTAGAACAAAAAAAAAAAAAAAAAAAAAAAAAAAAAAACTAAGTAGAAAAGAATCACTGTTATACCCTAACTTTATCATCATCATCTTCATTATTATTATTACTAGCTTTGAGAGGTGATGTGGATAAGCACGTAGTGTCACCATATTAAATACATGTTGAGTATCATGTATGGAACAGGACTAAACATTGCCTTCATAGTATATAAACTTTCAAGGAATTTAAAATTTGAGGTTGATTACTATAAAACCCTTAAAGAGTGATGAATTAAATATAATATTCAAATGTTAATTCTATTATTTAAGTGAGTATAAAAATCTATGTCTGGTTGGATATTCACTATGTGTGGGGCTGCTATGTGTAAGCATTAAAGAAATAAGGTTATTTCTTACTCTATTATAGAATTAAATTCAAAGTATTTGTTGTAACTTATAATGGACAAGGAGAGAAAATGGTTAAGATTTGGATAAAGTGTTGTGGCGACAATTATAATAAGCCATTCCTTGTCCTGTAATGGTGAATCACAATGCATATAGTGTACATGATTTGTGTATAATGTGAGTGTAGACTTAAAAGCCTAAGACAAGAATACATAAGGAAAGTAAAATGTGGTTGGGCTAGTCCCTTGCCTACATAAATTCTAAAAGTAAAATTGGCCTTATACTGAAGTGCGTCTTGAGACATAGTAAGTGTAATATCCATTGGAATGAGACTAAAACTCTTATATTAAAAGAATCACTAATAGTGGAAACCCAACCTCGAATTAATTTAATCTAAAAGGTTTAAATGGTGACAACAAAGCTATTGATATGCTGTTAGTAAAACACTAAAATTTATGTCTCATTTAGAATGGATTAGTGTTATTTGTTATGATGTTATAGATGATGAGTTTTATACTTTTAATGATGTTCATAAAGAGTAAATGTTTGTGTGACAGAGAAACAAAAAAGGAACTTCACTTTTGTGAAAAAAGAGTGGTGCCGCTTCTAGGACTGTCTGGCCTTTTACCCTTAATTTTTTTAAAAATTAGCAATATGCCCATATTTCAAAACTATATAGGGAAATGCCTCTGTTTCGATACTCGATTGCCTTAAAATCGAGTTTTAATGAAATACTCGATTCATAGAAAATCGAGTTATGCCCAATCAAACTTAAAAAAAAAAAAAAAAAAAAAAAAAAAAAAAAAAAGAAGCATGGAACTCGAGTTTATGGAAATCGAGTTCAAAAACGCCATTATAGGACTTTAAAACGTCACTATAGGGCCTAAAAACGCCATTATAGGGTTCCTTGAACTTGGGATCAGACTTATAAAAAAAAATTTGCAGGAAAACGCCGCTATAGGGCTTTAAAACATCACTATAAAGCTTAAAAATGCCACTATAGGGGCTCCCTAAACCTGGTATGGGGTGATCACACTTATAAAAAAAAAATTTGCAAGAAAATGCCGCTATAGGGTTTTAAAACGTTACTGAAAGGCTTAAAAACGCAACTATAGGGCTCACACTTATAAAAAAAATTTTGCATAGAACTCGATTTTCTGAAAGTCGAGTTCCATGCGAATATATATATATATATATATATATTTTTTAATGTTTGATCGGGTATAACTCGATTTTCTATGAATCGAGTATTTTATTAAAACTCGATTTTAGGATAATCGAGTATCGATACAGGGGTATATCCCTATATAATTTTGAAATAGGGGCATATTGCTAATTTTTTAAAAATTTAAGGGCAAAAGGCCAGATAGTCTGCCGCTTCTAGCAAGAGTTAAAGGTTTTTTTTTTGGGGGGGTAAATGTTCACTAATTAAGAAGAGCATAAGGTCATAACAATTCTAACAATAATAGATTTCTCAAAGTGTTGTGAATATTCTCATTTGTGTGTTGTTTTGATTTCAACACTTAAAGAGTTTTGGTGTAAGCTCCAAACCACCATAAACTTTGTTGAAGTCTTGAGGCAATTACACTAATGGGAGGTTTAAGTTGAAAGACACTTTTTTTTTTTTTTTTTTTTGACCACCCATTGACCCCATCTAGGTAAGTAAAAGACACTTTTTTTTTTAAGTTGAAAGATACTTTTTTTATTCATGATAAAATGTCAACCAAATGAAATATGGATATGACAACCAAATGAGAATTGTAGTATATATAGGTATATACAAGATAAATTGCAATATATAATAGAGATTAAAGAGTATACCATTTTAATAAGATGAGGAGTTGTTTACGGAGTTCAATCCCTATTCAACAGGCATTCCAATTCCTTTTTAACAGGTTGAAACGATGGTGGAAAATTTCTAGGCCTCTTGAATTTTTTCAACTCATATTCGAATTCTGTTCAACCAGTTGAAAGTTGAAGAAAACAGTTTATCCATAATTTCTGCAAGATTCTGTTAGGAACCTCACCTACACTTGTGTTTGTATTGAATTGTATAGCAGTTAGTGTATTGTAATGGCATAGCAATTGGTACACGTGTGTGTTATATTGGAATTGTATATCAGCTGGTGTATTGAGATGATTAGTTGGTTAGTGTTGATTAGGAGTTAGTTAAGGAGTTAGTTAAAGAGGGGGCTAACTAACATTCTATTAGGGAAGCTGGGACTGTTACAGATATAAGAGAGGGTTCATTTGTATCAGGCAGTTAAGGAATAATACTCTCAAGCATTCTCTCTATTGTTATCTCTCTATCTCTTTGCTATGGAGGCCTGGTCCCCTGGAAGTGACCAATCTTTTCCTTTTTTTTTCCATCTTCCTATAAGCAGAATCTTAACAGATTCATGGTAACTGTTGCGTATCTTAAACGGTTGTAATGCCTCGTGAATGTTCAAATAAACCGATGCAACTCTCCAAGGGTGTCTTTTGAAGGGTCATAACCCCTTAGTTATAAATTTTGATTCATATTCACTTGGTAACTTCTCTCAACTTTCTTAAAAACATAAGAAATTATATGGATTTTCTCCAAAACTGTTATTTGTAGAACCCAATAGATTTGGTTGTATCAGGGAACAAGTTTGTTGTAACTCCTTTGTGGAGACAAATATTGCCCAAGGATAGCATTTTATTGTGCATCAAGGTTATTAATTTTTCTGTTTGCTTACTAAATCATTTTGTTTTTTCATTGTATATTCCTTTAATTTCCAACACACATTTGCCATGACTGCATTATAAAATGTATTAGAGTCTCCTTCCATAATCTACTGATAAAATTCAATTTGATTTGCAAAAACTAATCCGACTTCCATTGCCAATGCTTTCATTTCACTCACTTGGAGAATCCCTTCTACTCTTCGGCACATGGTAGCCATAGTTTCACCTTTGCGGTCGCGTGTAATCAACATTGATTTTGTATCAACCTGAATGTGGCGGTACCCATCATCACTCTTTGTGTTGCTTTGACTCTTTGCACCCGTGGTTGTGAAGACCCCATTTCTTGAATCAAAGTCAAGACTTCATTGTATATTTGTTATGCTGTGATTCCAGTTTCCTCATGAATAATGTGGTTGCATTTTTACCATATAGTCCATACCATACAAATAAACTGCTCCAGCCTCTTCATTGTTCCCGTAGATAAAACATCCATAGCCATCCCAATAAAATCACCCAACCGTAGTGTTTGCTCCATATCTGAAAAGCCACCTACCTTCCATACTTCAGCTGCATATCGACACTCAAACAGTGCATGCCTAACAGATTTAGCCTCTGTTTTGCAAGGATACATGCTGGATCACTGTATATATGGCATTGGAATAGATTATTTTTCAGTGGCAAAATGTTCCGACTAGCTCTCCTGGCAAATATTTAGATCTTGAGCCTCAACTTTGACAAAATTAATAGTTTAAAAAATTTATCATTAATTTTTGATAAAGAATAAAGCTAGAGTCACAACCAACTACACACTAAAATCCACAATATGCTTAAATGTTACCTTATGATTGGTGCACCTTATTATTCTTTGATAAAGAATAATGCTACAGACTCTTCAATGAAAAATTTCCCAATTTTTTGTGTCTCTAATTATCATTCTACTTGATAGTATAAATTTTTTTGATTTTGCTAGGGTTTTCAGAGCATACGTGTCAAAATGCTAGGTGGATTATGTGTGTTAACAATATAAAATGAGAGAAAGGCTGAATAGTCTATATATTGATGTGTATAAAATAATGTACAAAAGAGAGCCTTATATAGGCTAGGTATGTGTGCAGTACAAGTAATATGAGTGCAGTACAAGTAAGGTATACTGGGCTAAGCCCAATGGGCTAATCTAGCCTAATCTATATACTAACAGTGTGGAGACCTCCCTACACCCTCTTCGGCCTAGCCCAGCAACGCCACCATGTGGTCCAGCTGTGCCAAGATAGCTCTACCAACTCTCCGTAAGTCCTTGTCGGTCTTCGCATTGAAGTAAACCATTCTCAAATCTCAAATCAAACCCAAATATATATGTGTGATTTTTTTTTATCTGTCAAACTCGTACTTTGATTAGTTTAGAGGACTGGGTAGGTGATTCTTGGAATGATATTTGTTGCTCTTGCAAGTGAAAGAATATGCAAAATTTTCTTTGATAGATCTTGTAATTAGAAAATTGATCAAGAACTGGGTTGTAGGTTTAGGTAGTAACAAGGCAATAGGTGAATCTTGATGTTAAGGGTAATGGAAGTAGGTGAAGGATAGGCTAATGTTATGTGGAAGAGAAGGAGATTATGTAATTGGATAAGGGTTTACGTAACACCAGCCTTGCTTAATTTTAATTTGATTGCTTTTAGAGTGAAATTGATGAAATATTTAATTTATTTTGAAAGTGACATTATTTTATATTATGATCACTGCAAAAAAAATAAATAAAAGAAGATGTAACATGAGAGTTATTTTGTGGATTATTCATATTAAATTTTTAATCTCCTTATCAATTAAGGAAAATGATAAGAGATTAAAACTATTTGGATTAGGAGTAGTCTCCTTATCAGTCAAAGGAAAAGGATAAGAGATTAAAACCTATTTAAATTAGGAGTTTAAGTGTTATTGGAATCATTTAGAGTTCTAGCCTATCTAAACAACCTTAATTTGAGTTTAATTGGGAATTAAAGTCTTGGGAGCTTATTTAAGTTTTAATGGGTCTTAAACTCTAGCTCAAGTAGAAAGTGTTATATAAGAGTACTAATTGGAGTGAGATTGGTCTTCCTAGACTGAATTGGAGTGTTATTTTAGATATATATATATATATATATATATATTGGGTCTTTTTAAGTCAGCCACGTGAAAGGTAGAGAGAGACTGTGAGATTACAAGAAACAAAGTTCTACATCCGTGTAGTCATGTGATCAGGTATATCTCTCTCTCAAAGATTCATGGAAATAACCTACGATGCTAGTGTAGTTTAATAGATTTGCTTGGATATCCCATATGAACTCTTGAATGGGTGATAAGCTTTTGAGTGATTAGTTGCTAGAGTTTATGCAACTTGGTAGTGGGGCTGGCTTCATGATGAACCTTGTAATCTATAGTATTGTTTCAAGTTTCAAAAACGTTTGTTGATCAAGATGTGGTGTTGTCCGACCTAGTCACCTAGATCTTAACCTCTAAATCCACACAACTTTCTCTCTTACAATGTCCAAGCAACAAGAATTCACAATTGGAGACTGAGAAGCTGTTCATGCAAAAGGAAGAGGTGGTGGTGGTGGTGGCAGTGGGCTCGAGTCAAGCAAGTTTGGTGAGAACCCACGAATATATGAGTTGGACACTATTACTCTCAGGAGCATCCAAACAAATCCAATTTATCCAACAATTTTCTCAATAGGAAACTTAGTTTGGGAGGAAGGAATGAAATGGAATGGAAATGAACGAAAAAAAAAAAAAAATTAGAATATTCTTTCATTCCCTCGTTTGGGAGTTTTAATTGAGGGAATAGAAAATCTATTCCCTTATTTGGGAGTTTAAGTGAGAGGGAATAGAATGGGTAGGAGGGAACACTCATTTATTTCTATTTTCTTAAAACCTCAAATTTTCATTTTTCTCGAAATTTAGAAGAATAGAAGGGAATGAAATTAGATTTAATAATTTTTTTACTAAAACTCTCAAAATACCCCTATTTATTCAACCCTTTATTTTAAAATAGGAGTCTAATAGTAATATTGTCATAAAATAATTCCATTTCATTCCCTCTATGTTACTCCTAAACAAGATTACTTACATTCCATTCATTTTTATTCATTTCCATTCCTTTATTTTAAAACATCCAATCAAGGTTACCTAATTCCATTCTATTCTTTTCCATTCATTTCCCTTGCTTAAATACATTTTATTTCTTTCCATTCATTTCCATTCCCTTATGATCATTTCATTCCATTCCATTTTCTTATAAACTCTCAAACGAAGCCTTAAAGATCATGATTACAGTGATTTGAAGGAATATTGTTTAATTTCTTTTTTAAACGTTTGGGTCTTAAATCTCATGAAGTTTTCTGCAAGTGACTAGGTCAACGGATCTACATCTTAATCTAAGTTTCTATCATCACTGGTGACAAAATCTCGATAGAGACAAGTTGTTGCCATTGGCGTCAACACAATGGTGAGAAGAAGAAGAGGCATGGCCATGCGATTGGATGTTAGATCTTTTTTTTTTTTTTTTTTAACTAAAATAAATTAAATAACATAAAATGATGAAAATTTGACTTGTCAATTAGTTTTTCCTAAATTACTGATGTTGTATCATTATTTTAAATTATTTATTTGTAAATTAATGACATGGTAGGATCTCAACCATTAATTACAAAATGAAATGTTAGTGATAGGTCAGGAAATCCTTCTCATCCAAAGATGTCGCTAGATGAAGAGAGAGCCATAAATGAGGTTTTTATTGCTCGAGCCGTTACGGTTGGACAGAATAAAGAAGATGACAACTCAGGGGTCTTCATATCTCAGCATTTACTGTCAGAGGCGTTACCTAGACAAAGAATCAATCCATAATTTAATGGCCCTCCAACAGCTAGAAAGAGGGAGGCCTATATAAAGCATATTCAACTTAAGGTAAAGGGATCATAAAAAAAACCCTCTTATCAACACAAATACTTAGTTTTCTCCCTCTCCCACTCTAACTTTGTCATCAGAGGTTCATTAGCTGGCACCATGCCAGTGAGTTATCTGTTTCACTTCCTTATCGTCTTGCAAGTTATGCCAAAGCCATCTGGACGATCTTAACGACTGACGATTTTGGCATCATCAGTTTGGCGCTGTCTGTGGGGAATTTTCTTACTACGCCTTCTTTCCAAATCCTAAGGATAGACATGTTGCCCAACCTCTGTTATCATCCGGATAGAATCTAGCGCGCAACTCAAATCAGCCGCTCTGGCATTGCAAATCCAAGCCCTCACGGCCAGTGTAGAAGAACTCACGAGACAAAACCATGACATGAAGCAACGGTTACAACAGGAGGAAAACCACTCACCAAGAAGGATAAAAAATAACAAGAACAAAGATGAAGCGCAGGACCAGGAAGGTAGCCAAGGGAGAGACGGTTCGAGGAGAACAGAGTGGTTCGATAAAGCCAGTAACAACCTCTTGAAAAGCATGAGGAAAGGGATGGACAAGCTCAAGAATGAAATGAAGGGGAAAATAGCAAAGAATTTGGATAGGGTGATGAGAAGGACGGACTCCCCATTCACAAAGAAAGTCCTTGTGTGTCCCTTCTTACCAAAGTTCCAACTTCCACAGCTAGAGTTGTATGACAAGTTGAAGGACTCACTGGATCACATCACTACCTTTAAGATGACCTTGAGCCTGCAACAAACCCTGGATGAAATAGTGTGTCATTCCTTTCCAACCACCCTCAAGGGAGCTACTCGAGTATGGTTCAATAAGTTGGCACAATCTTCCATCGACGACTTTGACCAGCTTAACAGCCTATTCGTGCGTCATTTCATAAAGGAAAATGCCATAAAAGACATGCAAATCATTTACTGACTATCAAACAAGGAGATAGGGAATCATTGAGGTCGTATGTGAAGCGATTTAATAGAGAAGTGTTGGAGGTTGACAAGGCCGAATATAAGGTGCAGTTAACAACATTCAAAGTTGGGCTAAGATCCAAAGTATTCGTAGTAGCACTTGCTAAAAGCCCGCCAGCATCAATGATGGACCTGCTTATAAAAGCTCTGAAGTACATGAATGCCAAAGATGCTTTTACAGCGATAGAGGAAGATGGGCCTCAGACATCCAAGATAGGCGCTCTAGACAGTCTAAAAGGATAGAAGATAAACAGGAAAGACCACTTGTCCACCAATGATAGAAGCAAGCGAAAGGGTGAAAAGACTAGAAAAATGGTAAATTTCACACCATTGGTAATGCCCATTAACCAAATCATAATGCAGATTAAGGACGACCATCAGCTGAAGTGGCCAAAGCCATTGAGTGGTTCGCCCAATGCCCAAAACAAGAAAAAGTATTGCCGTTTCCACCAAGATCACAGGCACTACATGGACGAATGCAGAGATATCAAAGAACAGATAGAAGATTTGATCCAGAAGGGAAAATTGTAGACATTCGTCAAGAAAGACACATATGGGTGGCCAAAGCAGGAGAATCGAACCAAAACAAAAGATAAGCCCAAAGATGACGATAAGCCACAAGAACGACCCAAGAGATCTATAGGAGAGATAAGGATGATCAATGATGGCCTAACAACGAGGGACTCTTTCAAATCCCTTAAGAAGTCGCAGCAAAGACAGGTTAACAATGTCCACATGACGCCACCGATGAAATATAGGAAAAGAGAGGCAACAGACATGGTTTTCTCAAAAAAAGACGCTAGAGGGGTGAAGCAACCTCACGACGACCCCTTGGTCATTATGCTCATGATAAGGATTCAACACTAGAAGAATTCTAGTAGACAATGGAAGTTCCGCCGACATCTTTATCTCTCCATTTTCAATAATTGAAGGTAGACTCGAATAGGCTTCATTCATTCGAGTCTCCCCTTATCAATTTTAATGGGGATAGGGTTTATCCAAAGGGAATAGTAACCTTAACAGTTACAGCTGGTACATACCCTCAGTAGATAACGAGGCAACTCAATTTGGTAGTAGATTGTCCCTCGTCCTACAATGTCGTCATTGGATGATCAACCTTTAACCATTGGAGAGCTGCAACCTCAACATACTATTTAAAAGTAAAATTCCCCATGGAAAATGGAATGGGAGTGATCAAAGGGGACCAAGTTCTAGCTCGCAAATGTTGTCAAGCAGTATTGGCATCAAGGGAGAACCACGCGTGGATGATCGAGGAAAAGAGCCCAGACATGATGGAAGCATTAGAGACTATTGAATTAGTGGAAGGGGAACCTACGAAGGTAGCAAACATAGGAGCAAACCTTGATTTTGCTATGAAAAAAGGGATAGTGGAGTTCCTGAAAAGAAATCTAGATGTCTTTGCGTGGAGCCATGAAAACATGCCCGACATATCAGAGGATGTCATTCAACATTGGTTAAACGTGGATCTGGAGAAAAAGTCCGTTTATCAGAGAAGAAGAGTCTTCACGCCCGAGAGGAACAAAACTATCATGGACGAGGTCAATAAGCTCCTGGCCACCAAATTCATCCGGGAGGTATACTACTCGGAGTAGCTAGCCAACGTTGTCATGGTGAAGAAAGTAAACGGGAAATGGAGAATGTGTGTGGATTTCACAAATCTAAACTAGGCCTGCCCAAAGGACAACTTCCCCTTACCACGAATTGACCAGCTCGTTGATTCCATAGTAGGATACAAGCTCCTAACATTTATGGATGTGTTCTCAAGGTACAACCAGATCCAAATGTTAGAAGAAGATCAAGAGAAGACAGCCGTCATTACCAGCCAAGGACTCTACTGTTATAGGGTCATGCTATTTGGATTGAAGAATGTGGGAGCTACTTATCAAAGGTTAGTGAATCAAATATTCAGCAAACAGATCGGAAGAAACATGAAGGTGTACATGGACGATATGCTCATCAAGAGCAAAGAGGTGGAAAGTCATTTGGACAACCTCAAGGAAACCTTCGAGACCTTAAGCCAATACCAGATGAGGTTGAACCCAACAAAGTGTGCGTTTGGAGTCTCTTCGGAAAAATTCCTCGGCTTCATGGTGTCACAGCGAGGAATAAAAGCTAATCCGAAGAAAGTGAAAGCCATACTAGAAATCACTTCACCTAGGACCGTCAAGGAGGTGCAGAAGTTGACAGGAAGAGTGGAAGCTCTCAATCGCTTCATCATAATAGCAACGAACAAATGCCTCCCCTTCTTCAAAACTCTTAAACAAGCCTTCATGTGGACCAACAAATGCAAAGCAACGTTCTAGGAGCTGAAACATTATCTGAATAACTCGCCATTTTTGAGCCCGTCAATGGAAGGCAAAGACTTATTCCTGTATTTGGCTATTTCTGCCACGGTAGTAAGCGCAGCACTGATTCGAGAGAAATCAAGGATCCAGTGCCCTATATACTACATCAATCAAGCTTTTTCAAGGAGTAGAGGCAAAATACCCATGCATCAAAGAGATCACTTTTGCTACGATCGTCGTTTCTCAGAAGCTGCGTCCTTACTTTCAGGCAAATCCGATCCTCATCATGACGGACCAACCAATCAAGAAAGCGATGAACAAACCAAAAGTAGTAGGACGAATGTTACAATAAGTAGTCGAGCTGAGCCAATTCGACATCGAGTATAGACCTCGAACAACAATAAAAGCCCAGGTATTAGCAGACTTCATTGTCGAATTCACCATGCCCGAAGAGAGCCCGACAAACCAGTTAGAATTATGGACGATACAAACAGATGGATCTTCAACGAAAGGAAAGGGTGGGGTCAGAGTCATCATAACCTCATCAGAAGGAGACATCTTGAAGTATGGGGTCTAACTCTAGTTTCCAGCCACGAACAACGAGGCAAAGTATGAAGCCATACTGACAGGGCTTAAGATAGCTAAATCTATGGAAGCCAAAAACATACTCTTGAAGAGTGACTCTAAGTTAGTAATCAGGCAAGTCAAAGGGGATTATGAAGCGAAGGAACAGAGAATGCAAAAATACATGATGCTGAGGAGCCAACTTGCCAAGGACATAGAACAGGTAGAGTTTATACAAGCGCTATGAAGCTTGAACACGGAGGCAAACGAAGTGGCAAGATAAGCATCGTCAGGTGTCAAAGAAGAGCCTCTAGGGATAAGACTAGAAGTAGAGAAATTCCCTAGTATCAAGGAATTCCATACATTTGCGATATGAGGTAACACGGGTTGGACGACTCCCATCACATCTTACCTAAAGGACGGTCAGTTGCCATCAAACCAGGACGAAGCAAGAAAGATAAAAAAGCGGGCTACCAGATTCACACTCCTAAATGATGTGCTTTACAAGAGGAGATTTTCTCTCCCTTACTTAAGGTGTGTCGAGCAAGATGAAGCGAGATATATCTTAGAAGACGTTCATGAAGGCATTTACAGAGATCACTCGGGGCCAAGATCCTTGATATTGAAGATCACTAAAGCAGGCTATTTCTCACCGACAATACAGAAAGAAGCGAAGGACTTCGTCAAGAAGTGTGACAAATGCCAATTGCACAATGGGAGATCGACATAGTAGGCCCCTTGCCCCAAGGTAAAAAACAGGTAAAATTTTTACTCGTATCAATTGATTATTTTACAAAGTGGGTAAAAGCAAAGGCTCTGGCAATAATCACAGAGGCAAAGATAAAAAACTTCGTGTGGAAGAACATTGTTTGTAGATTCAGCATACCAAGGACAATCATATCAAACAATGGCAGGCAGTTCAATAGCCAGGCGTTCCGTTCCTTCTGCTTAGGACTCGGAATTAGAAACCAATTTTTGTCACCAGGGCACCCCCAAGCTAACGGACAGACGGAAGTGACCAATTGAACCTTGCTTAAAGCCATCTAAGTTCTAATGGAAATATGCATGAACGCAGTGGAAAAATAAGTTTAAACGGATCTACTTCATTCACAATTGATAACATGTGCCATATAAGTTTCTGAATTAGAGAACAAGAGAATGTACCTTGAAGCGGTGAAATTCAAAAACCGAAGATCAGAAATTCTTGAGAAGACTTTCAATCTTCACTCCAATTCCACTAGATGCCCAAGATGTGTGGTCTCTCAATTGGTAACAAAAGGATTGATTTAAGAGTGACAAAACACTCACATACACACACCTTCACAATGATGTTTCTTACCTTTTTAATTCTGAACGTTTTTCCCTTTTGTATCTAACCAATTATCTAATTGGACTGGCCTTTTGGGCCTTACCAATTGGGCTTAAGTGTGTGGCTTGGAGTGGGACCAAAAGGGACCAATAAGTCACTAGCTCCAATGGGCCTTGGGCTTTTCTGTCAACTCTTGACAAGTCCAAAGTTACCATTAACTATATTTAATACCACTATATAAATATAGTTGCACTCTAGGTCTTATCTATAAATTATATCCCAAGACTTTATTATACATGCAACCCCTTCATAAAATATTCGTAGTAACACAAAGTCTTGAATGAAGACTGCCACTTTGTGAATTACTACATCTTAATCCTTGAGTACCCGGTTTAATCCTTTAATGTTATTCATCATATATTTATGAAATCCAATTTCATAAATATATACTTTAGTCTTACTAAAGTGGTTAGGCCTAACTCATCTGAATAACAAATACATTAAACTTATCTCAAGAGAATATTTTGTATCTCTGTTAAGAGACTATGAATTCCATCTTGAGAATATATGTTCCATCAACACTAAATGTGGCTGCCCAACATACTGAGGTTTTGACCGTTACTTTAGATCTCACTCCTGATATATCAAAGCAACCTACACCTTATGATCAGGTCCATTATTCTCTCAGGATTAAGAGTTCATGCAAATGTAAGTCATGAGATTTATTATTCATTTGACAGTCTTTAGGAGAATAATAAATCTCACAGCGGTCCAGTTCAATATGTCTTAACTCTTAAAACATATTAACACATCAACTAGAAGTCTCCACTTCCATGATCAAGACAAATCATCGTAGTTGATATGTTATAGTCTTCGCAGATGAAATGTCCAATTTCATCACCGACTACGAACCAAATTCTGAGTTTACAAAGAACTTGTGATTTATATATTCTGTGACTTTTCACATAAATCACATACTATGCATCTCATGGACTATATGATAATGTCCAAATATTCATGTTACCTTATTTCAGATAATAATAAAACAACTTTATTAATAACAATATTAAGTCATACATCATGTCATACATAATGTCATACATAATATAGTACATAACATCATACAATAGGATTCTAGGGCACAAATCCCAACAAGTTCAACTAGAAGGGGCAAAGGGTACATGGCCTGAAGAATTACCAAGCGTCCTTTAGGCCTACAGAACCACGACCAGGACCCCAACAAGAGAGATGATGTTTAATCTTACCTATAGTACGGAAGTAGTAATTCATGTTGAGGATGGAGTCACCAGCATGAGGAGTGAATTTTCGACGAAGAGACCAACGACTATCAACTGAGGACGAATCTAAATTGCCTCGACGAGACCAGAGACGAAGCATCTAAGAGAATGACAAAGTACCAATAAAAGATGACCGAATACTATGACTAAAGGGTAAAACTCAAGAGATTCAGCATAGGAGACCTCATCTTACGAAAGGTTATGCCCACAACAAAGGACCCAGCTCTTGGAAAATTGGGGCCAACTTGGGAAGGCCCCTACAAAGTTACTTACTACTCAAGACAAGGAAGCTACCACTTGGAATCCATGGACGGTAGTAAATTACCCCGTCCATGGAATGTTGAACACCTCAAGAGGTATCATCAGTAGGAATATAATCATTTGTAATCATTGACAAGTTCTTGTTTTACTCTAAAGCAGTTCAATAAAGGAATTATTCAAGCCATAAACTTCCACAAAAGCACTAACAACTGATGAGGCCAGTAATGTAAGTCCTCTCACGAACATAAACCACGTGACGAGGCCAGTGATACAAATCCTTCAAAGGATATAAATCACATGACGAGGCAATGATATAAATCCTTCAAAGGATGTAAATCACATAATGAAGCCAGTAACATGAATGCAGTGATGGGTATGAATCACATAAGGGATACAATGACGAGTACAAAGCAAAATACATTGCAACTCCAAGCGAATATGCGAATAAGCACAATGGACTACGAGTCCAATGATCTCTCAAGCATTAAATTCCCTTAGAAAAGCAGTTAGCAAAACTGAGAGGTAAGACAAAAATCTCTGCAAGCTAAAAGATAAAATATGCCATTACTTAGTTACCTGAGGTAGTATTAAAAAAAAAACATGCATAAAGGTAATGTGGAGAAGCAAAAAGCCCTAAAACAAACAAGGCACCTGGAGCATAAACTGTTTGAAAATAAATGCATAAAAAACCCCAAAACAAATAAGGCACCTAAAAAAAATAGTAATTATGAAGTGATAAACAAGTCAGGCGGGAAATTCAAGCAATAGGGTCGTCCTGGCTGTCTTCAGCTCCCTCATCCACACCATCTTCAAGTGCAGCACCTTTTGCAACACTGGCTTCGTCAACTTCCATTTCCTTATCCACGGCTTCAAAATCCAAATTTTTTAGATCCACTCTAGGATTGTGCTTTACCAAGTACCTCCTCAACAACTCGAAACCCTTGAAGTACCAGCTGAGCAGGACGCCGTTGTACTTGTTAGTAAGCTAGAAAGCTTGCACTGCATCATCTTCAGCTACAGAAGCCTCACACTTGACCACTTGAAGTTGCTTGTCCTTTTGCTCCGTCAACAACCTCTCCGCCTTAAAATCATCAGTCAAGGCCTTAGTCTGCTCCTTCATCTGATTCCCACTATCCATTTCTGTTATCAATTCCTTCCTCAGCGTAAAATTTTCAGCCTCCAATGCATCCACCTCAAAACCTACAAAAAAATGAATAAAATAAGAATTCTTTCAAGGAACAAAGAGGATTAAGGCAAGAGTAAGGTCGGGCAAAAGAAGTACCTGGACGAGCTTGTGAACATGACGATTTACCAACTCGTGGGAAGGAACAGCACTTAAACTTTTCAACTCGTCAGGAGTGACGACGTTGTGGGCTCTCCCCATGGCAGTGACAAGATCATCCCAAATGTTGGAGTCCATTTTACTCTTTCCCTTAGCACTACCATGAGCTCTCTTTGGACGAGGAGTGATCTCCTTGATGGAAATAGTAGGAAAGGCTACCTTGGGGTCAGAAGCAACAGGAGTGGACACAATAGTCTTAACGACCTCTTTCGTCACCTTGGGTCGTTTTTGGCCAATGCAGGACAGAGGCTCGTTCTTTCTAGCCCTAAGCTTGGCATACATTTCTTGGTTAAATTTAGTCGTCATCTCTGCAAGGAATGTCATAAGCAAGATATCAGGAGGAAACAAGTACGCCAACACCAAAAAAAAAAAAAACTTACTTTTTTATTCTCCGGCTATTTCTCATAAAACATAAGGAGAAGGTTCAGGACCCAGAAAATGACGAGCCAAAGTTCGAGGGTCGATCAGCTCGTCAAAGTCGTCAATGGTCTGAAGCGTAGTCTAAAGCGTCCTTGACATGGCCTTTATACCTACTCTTTAACTTAGGGCGAACCTTCGCTGAAAGAAAAGAAGAAAAAGCAAGCATTAGGGCTGGATGAAGCAAAGAAAAAAATAAAAATAAATAAATAAATAAAAGAAAGAAGGAAAAACGCACCAAGTTCGAGTCTCCCCTACCTGCGCTATAATCTAGGGACATCGGCTTATAAGTCATCTGCGAGGGTCTCCCAACTGTCACCAGGAACAAAAAAGTATCTAGATTTTGAATAACGAAATGACGAATGGAGATTGCCAATGAGCTTGGCTTTCTTATCCCAAGGCACCAGCTCGTAATACCCAAACTCTTTCGACTTTTTTAGACGATACAGGTACAGCAGTTCGTCCACATGAATCACATCACCCATAATTACTATCATCCAAATCTCCATGCAACTAATGACGATCCGCCAGGAATTCGGCATAAGTTGCCCAGATGATGGAGAAGCTCCATTACAAAAGGGTGGACAAGGAATCTAAGGCCACTTAAAAAGGCAGCTTCATAAAAACACACCTCCCTAGGGTTGAAGGCACAAGCCTTCTCACTTGAACAA
Source organism: Quercus gilva (assembly GCA_023621385.1). Taxonomy (NCBI): domain Eukaryota; kingdom Viridiplantae; phylum Streptophyta; class Magnoliopsida; order Fagales; family Fagaceae; genus Quercus; species Quercus gilva. The sequence continues at coordinate 71,489,344 of CM042477.1, forward strand.
GGAAGACGAATCCTAGTTTCGTCAGGAAGCTGGAACCTATCTCTGAACCTAAAGAGAGTGTCCTCATCTAGGGAACACACTTCTTTGAGAGCATGAAAGGCTCTCAGCATAGTTTGTGAAGAAGATGAAGGGTTTAAGGACGAAGACACCCAAATGGCGGTATCAACTTCCACAGCTTTGTCACTAGACGACAAACCTATGTCTAACTCACTGGACCTCACTTCCACTAACATCCCTCGAATAGATCGAAACCAATCTAAAGATTGAAGTAACAAAGGAGAAAGGTCAGCCAACACCAACCCTAAAGCACTATCCCTAGAGACAAAGGGCCTAACCTCTAGAGAACCACCAATAGACCCAAGAAGTGCTCCTAAACAAGCGAAAGGAAGGAGGTAGAAGGACAAAGACGCCTAACCTCAAAATGATCACAAATAAAAAAAAATAAAATAAAAAAAGAAAAAGAAAAAGAAAATTAGGAGTCCCCAATTGAAACAGAACAAAGGAAAATCAGGTAGAGAAAAGGGGAAGATCGTACCTAAGAAAAAAGAAGCAAGTTGGCTTGAACTCGGAGAAAAGAGAGGACTCAAAAATGTAGAAGGTGCAGAAATGGAGAAGAAAACAAAAGTAAAGGAGGAAGAAAGAGAAACACATTTAAAGGCCTCCCCAAAAAATCGAGACATGGGAAAACCAAATACCTCGTTAAGGAACATGCCCACGTCCAACCAATCAAAACATGACACGTGGCCCACTAGCACGCAACGCCATCACGTCACTATAAATGCAACAGAAACAGAATCCCAAAAGCCACGCTTGATGTGGGGCGACCCTTTGCATTCCTTAGGTTGTCAAGACAACTAATGACGACCAAGGAACGGGGGGCAACTAATAGGTCAAGAAATCTTTCTCGTCCAAAGATGGCGTTGGACAAAAGGAGAGCCATAAATGAGGTTTTTATTGCTCGAGCCGTTACGGTTGGACGGAATAAAGAAGATGACAACTCAGGGATCTTCATATCTCGACTTTACTGTCAGAGGCGTTACCAGAAAAAGAATCAATCCATAATTTAATAGCCCTCCAACGGCTAGAAAGAGGGAGGCCTTTATAAAGCATATCCTTCCTAAGGTAAAGGGATCATAAAAAAAACCCTCTTATCAACACAAATACTCAATTATCTCCCTCTCCCACTCTAACTTTGTCATTAGAGGTTCATTGGCCGGCACCACGCTAGTGACCTATCCGTTTCACTTCCTTATTGTCTTGTAGGTTATGCCGGAGCCATCTGGATGATTTTAACGACTGACGATTTTGGCATCATCAGTTAGAATTCTAAGAACTCTACATGATAGAGTATCCTAGGAAATCTAAAAGATCTTGATCCTCTTTTGTGAACCTGTTCTATATTGCCTTGTAAACTAAGATTTTGATAATCTTTCAACGCCGTGTAAAAGGTATCATCTAGAATTCAGTTTTGAGGATTGGCATTTAATGGGTTATTGTTAAACTATGTTTTACTAGACTTTCAAGTTAGTCTTATCTATAATGTTTGCAAGCTACTTGTTTGGCATTGGTTTCAAAGTATATATCATTTGTTGGTTTTTATAAATGATATAACCGTTTGATACATTTACTAATTATAAGGACAGTGTATCTGTATTGTTGAATACGTATTAATAGTTTGATATATGTGATTCGGATTGCACTTATATACTTTTGTGATTCTATTCTATGCAATCTTCTTGTGTGCTGTTTAGCAAAAAAAAATCTTGTGTGCTGGTGTGTCAACTTTGATTTGATAGTTATTGATTTCTGTACAGGATTGTAATGGCACTAGTTCATGGCATATAATCTATGGTAATACATGCATTTAGACACAATGGTTGATATCATTTGTTAATATGTTAGCTATGTATTTGGCAATACATGCATATGTTATGAAAGTTTGCATGGATGTGAATCACAGTTAAACATGTCATTAATGCTAATAACATGTCCTCGGCCTTTTATGTGCAATAGTGTATGGGCTTGATGAGTAAAGGAAATTGGGAATTTCTTTGGACACAAATTTTTGAGTTCTTTTAAATGCTCTCAATTTTGGGCATAGCTGCCATCTTATTTATTCATTGGCCTTTTCTAATTCATCAAGTAATCCACTAATTGATAATTAATATAGCATTATGAGAGCTATTATTAATAATTTCAAAAGTGTGGATATAAGCCCAATATTTGATTGTTTTGAATTTGAAAGAGAATAAGATGGATTACCATAGATATTATTTATTTATAAAATTTAAGAGAACTTTTCGTATTGATATGGAGGATACATGATTGTTGTAATTGTGCACGTATAGCCTTATTTAATAAACATATTGCCTTAGTTGACATATTTGAGTTTTCTAAGATTTGGAATGTGCAAGAGTCTGTTATAAGTGATTATTAAGTAAGCAAGGATGAGACATTAGAGATGTTCATTCATTATAAGAATGAAATTGAGAAATAGCTTAATGTATGCAATAAGTTCTTGATTACTATAGAACTTATTTGGGTGGGGGGGGGGGGGGGGGAGCTATTATTTTACACCAATTTTTTTTTTTTTTTTTTTGGTTTCACTGAGATGCCTTAAAAGAAAACCACTAAGACACCTTGTGAATTATGGAAAGAGTGATCGCTTTTATTTAAATTCTTTAAATGTGGGGGGTGCCTGGCGAAGGTGGTGGTTTCTATTCCTAAAGGATAAAGATGTGACCAAAAGCTATTGCTTGTGTTTTCATTGGTTATGATCATAACAATAGTGCATAATGCTTTCTAATTTATGAATCTATACGCTTTTTTGTAGTGGTACTTTGGGTTAAGCAATGTGTTTGAGTTTGGTGAGAGAGTGTAATTAAGTGTGTGTGTGTGCGTGTGTGTGTGTGTGTGTGTGTGTCTTTAATAGTTAGTTTGTTTCTCCAAAAAAAATCATGAATCTATTATTCTAATATGCATGAAAATTTATTACAATATATTTCAAGTGTTAAACTTTTTTTTAAAAGAAAGTTTGAGTTTACGTTTAATTAGTATATCCCATGATCAACAGTTGATGGAAGAGAGCTTGAGCCTAAGTGTAGTTAAAGGACAAACATCACATTTGTTTGGTCCAAAATTTTTAATTTAAATGTTAGGAGATGAACTTAAAGCTTCAAAGAAGCGATATGCTGAGGTGCCTTCTTGGAAAAGAGATTGTCAATAGTGTATTAAATCCATCTTAGAAATCTATGCGTAGTAGTTGGTAGATTTACCACCTCAAAATTTGAGAGTTGATGGAATTATTGACGATTACAAGGTGAGACTTGTAGAAGGCTACAAACAAAAGGAAAATGTGTGTTTTCTTGATACCCAATAAATCAAAGGGGTTTATGATTCCTTTACAAGGAAACAAAGTGTGTAGGCTTGTTAAATCTTTGTATAGATTGAAACAAGTTTCAATGTAATGACATGAGAAATTTGACAATAAGATGATGTCAAATGAGTTTAGACTTAATTTGACTAATGTGTGATGTGAAGTATATTACAAAAGGCTATGTTGTTGTGGGATATGCTCATGTATGTAGCAATAATAAAAGCTACCAAGATGATTTTGACTAATAAGTTTAACTCGAAAGATGTAGGTGTTGTAGATGTGATGCAAGAATGAAAATTTCTAATACATTTGATGGACTTGTCTTGTCTCAATCACATGAGAGATGTGATGACAATCTAGTGAGAACACCTTATGTGAAGAGCATATGTATTTTTTGGGAAGTCTTTACAAATTTAAATAAACATGCATTGTTGGATACTTGTGCCTCCTATTTGTATATATTGGTAGGCATAGAGTTATGATTGATCCTGACATATTCATCAGAGACATAATATTAAGAGGCAGTTGCTCTTAAATGGAAGTACTTCTAGATTATAAAGTGGATCCGTAATTAATGTTTGAGTGAAGGGCAAATAAACTATGCGTTTATAGAGCGGAATAGGGTTATTGCCTATGACCTAAAAGTTCTCGAGATGGCAACTCAACCTAGCTGACTGGAGATCCAAAGATTTAGATTCAAAGGGATAACCAAATCGCGGAGATTACTTTTATCACTATGGAGATATGGAGATAACATTTCCCACCAATTGCTATGATTAAATAGTGATGCTTGTAAGCGATGTTCAGGGTAAACTTTGCTTTTAATGATTCTTATATCTTGGAAATCCAAGTGGGGTATAGCAGGCTATTCTTAATAAGAGTCACTTATATAAATGTAAAGTAGGCCACTTCCATGAGAGTTTTAAGGCTGAATTCTCTAGAGCACTTCATGAATTTATCAGGATATGTTCATGGGGGAAATGAACAAAACTATAAGAACGAACTGTGTTTGAAAAGGAACTAAACGAATTGTGTTCGAAAAGGATGTGTGAATTATGTTGTCTTGGTATACACAAATGGTTGACAGTTCAAAAATATCGTGTTTACTGATTAGCCAGTATATCTGATAGTCTTTCACAAAGGAAGATTCAAAGTCAAAAGCCACCTCTCCCAATGCAATAACTTTTCTTCTACTCTCTCTGTGTCTTCATTATCATTTGCATTGTGTTTTATCAATTTCCATTCATGTGGGGGATTGTTAGAAAATATTATGGAGTGAATAAGAAATTGACTTCTAATGTGTTGACTTGAACATGGTATTAAAGTGGCAAGGATCCTTGACTCCCATATAGGAAATGATAGAGAATATGATTTTATATGCTCATAGGTTGGACATTAGGTTGAGTTTTAGGCATGTGTGGACTGGGCCCTCTTGTCCAAATAATAATATTATTTTATTTTTTGAGTTAGTAAGTCTATATAGAGCAATTATTTCTAAAACAATGTATCTGTTCAGTAATGTATATATTAATAATCCCTCATTCATGAAAAATACTTTTGAGAAACTCTCCCATAGGGAAAATATTTTGTTCATTAACATTTGAGTCAAAGAGAGAGAAAGAGACATAAATTAGTTCGCAGAACACGGACCTTGTGTGCTTTTTCTCCGTGCTATAGATCACTTTATCTATAAGGCAGACATTTGTGAGTCTTAAAGCATCACAGATTGTGTGAAGGGCGAAATCTGCTTTAAGTAATTTGTGTCAAATACAAGACTTGATTTGTATCATTCATCCTTCATGCATTTCGTCTGTAGATTTTTTCTTATTTTGCAAATTTCTTCTTATGTATACAGTATCTATTTATTGTTTTTGCCTATCATATCTATTTGTGTTATTACTTATAATTAGATTTGTATGTTGTTCATTTTTTGCTTAATCACAAAAGTAGATTGTTAAAATATATCCAAAAATATGTTTACAATCTTAATGTAATTATAAGTTTATACTATATATTATTTGTTATTAACATATATTCTTTTCTTTTTTCAATAGGGAACATTTCCGTGCTTTAATATATATACTTCTTGATTTTTCCCTTAAGAAATAGAAATTAAAGCATAACTTATATGTTAAAGTTTATTATACTTTTATAGTTTGATATACACGTGAAACTCTATATTCTCGGGAGCATTAGTTGAACATCATTATTTGTAATATTTGCATCAATTTCTAAAAAAGATAGCCAGTAATTATTTTTAATGAATCTTTGTTCTAAAAAAGAACATAATTTGTGAGAGTTAGGGATAATGTGCTCCAAACTCGTGTAGAGTATTATTTATAAAGAAAAATAATTTTTTATATATATAAAAAATGTACTTAAACATAAACATGTTTTTCAACATAAGAGAGAAATTAAATAATTTATGTTATTTGTTAAAATTTTAAATTCTTTGGACTATAAGTTGAATATCATTGATTCCAATAATTACATCAAGTTGAACATCATTGAGTCTAATCAAAGTCAAGTACTATTCTTAGGATATGCATTGTGGGGTAATTAACACCTTCCCTACATGTAACCGAACTTCCCAATCCACGTCATTGACTTAAGTCATTTCCTTACTTTATAGTTTAGGAGACCTTGGGAAAGTCCTAGCTAATTAGGAAATTGAATAATTTAGACATAGGTGACTAATCACACCTATAACCATGGTTAATTGCAATTTATAAAAAGAGAAACTTCTTTTTTTGAGAGTTAGAGTTTCAACCTATGGCGTTTACTCCTAATGATTGCCTTTTTTCATCAAACCAAAACTTCAATTGGTTTTTGGTGTAAGCGATGATAGAACTCCAGATCTTTTATTTGACGATAAGATATTTCACTAGTTAAGCTAACTAAAACCCACAAAAAAGATAAACTTAAGTAGAAAAGAATCATTGTAATACCTTGACTTTATCATCATCATCATCATTATTATTATTAGCTTTGAGAGGTAATGTGGATAAGCATGTAGTGTCATGATATTAAATACATGTTATAAAATTATATACATATTGTGTATCATGCATGGAACAAGACTAGACATTGCTTTCACAGTATATAAGCTTTCAAGGAATTTAAAACTTGACGTTGATTACTAGAAAACCATAAAAGAGTGATGAATATCTATTAAATAAAATATTCAAATGTTAATTATATTATTTATGTGGGTCATAAAATCTATGTTTGGTTGGATATTCACTACATATGGGCGTGATATGTGTAAGCATAAAAGATATAAGGTTATTTCTTACTCTACTATAAAATTAAATTAAAAGTATTGGTTGTAACTTGTAATGGACAAGGAAAGAAAATGGCTAAGGTTTGGATAAAGTTTCGTGGTGATGACCATAGTAAGCCATTCCTTGTACTGCAATGGTGAACCGCAATGCATATAGTGTACATGAGTTGTATATAATGTAAGTGTAGACTTAAAAGCCTAAGACAAGAAAATTTGGTTGGACTAGTCCCTTGCCTACATAAATTCTTAAAGTTAAATAGGCCTTTTACTAAAGTGTGTCTTGAGACTTAGTAAGGGTAACATCCAATGGAATGAGACTAAAATTCTTATATTAAAAGAATCGCCAATAGTGGGAACCCAACTTTGAATTGATTTAATCTAAGAGATTTAAATGTTAACAACAAGATATTGATACATGGTTAGTAGAGCACTAAAATTTGTGTCTCATTTAGGATGGATTAGTGTTGTCCGTTATGATGTTATAAAGGATGAGTTTTATACTTTTAATGATGTTCATAAAGAGTAAACGTTTGTGTGACAAAGACATAAAATGGAACTTCACTTTTGTGAACATAGAGTGGTGCTGCTTCTAGCAAGAGGAAAAGGGTTTTCTCTTGTAAATGTGCACTAAATCGGGAAGAGCACAAGATCATAATAGTTCTAAGTTTTGTGGATATTCTCATATGCATGTTGTTTTCGATTTCAATATATAATAGTTTTGGTTTAAGCACCAAGCAATCATAAACTCTGTTGAAGTCTTGAGATAATTACACTAATGGGGGGTTTAAGTTGAAAGACATTTTTTTTTTATTCATGATAACATGTCAACCAAATGAAATATAGATATGACAACCGAATGAGGGTTGTTGTATATATAGGTATATACAAGATAAATTGTAATATATAATAGAGAGTATAGCATTTGAATAAGTAGATGAGTTGTTTAAGGAGTTTGACTCCTATTCAAAAGGTCAAAGTATTTCGATTCCTTTTTGACAGGCTGAAACAATGGTGGAAAATTTCTGGGCTTTTGAATTTTTCCAATTTATATTTGACTTATGTTCAATCAGTAGAAAGTCGGAGAAAGCAGTTTATGCATAAATATTTTTGCAGGATTCATGGTAACTATATTGCATATCTTAAATGGTTGTAATCCCTTGTGGATGTTCAAATAAACCAACGCAACTCTCTAAGGCGTTTGGTACAGGGGAATCCACATTACTCCCGGCATCCAGATTCTTAGGAATGTGATTCCTAGGAATCACATTCCTAAGAATGTAGCTATTCCTATGTTTGGTTTATTCCCAAGAATCTTAAATGAATTATTTATTTTTCTCATTCTATCCTTAGATTTGAATGTGAACTACCAAGTTATTTTTTAAAAAAAGGGTTAAAATTGTCAATTTATAAAAAATACAATTTCCTTTAAGCTTGGGAATCTGGATTCCCACCTGTTTTAAAGAGAATCCACATTCCCACTGAGAGGGGTTTAAGGGGGGAATCCATATTCCCCTGGCATCTGATTCCCTAGCATGATTTGTAACCAAATATGAGAATCTTTAAACATTCATAGGAATCCTAAAACATTACCCTGTACCAAACGCCACAAGGGTGTCTTTTGAAGGGTAGCTTTTCTCTCAACTTTCTTAAAAACACAAGAATTCTATGGGTCTTCTCCAAAATTGTTATTTGTAGAACAAAATATACTTGGTTGTTTCATGGAACAAGTTTGTAGTATGTGGAGACAAATATTATCTAAGGATTTTATTGTGCATCAAAGTTATCAATTTTTTTGTTTGCTTACTAAATCATTTTGTTTTTTCTTTGTATATTCCTTTAATTTCCAACACACATTTGCCATGGCCGCATTATAAACTGTATTAGAGTCTCTTTCCATAATCTCCTGATAAAATTCAATCTGATTTGCAAAAACTAATTCAACTTCCATTGCCAATGCTTTCATTTCACGCACTTGGAGAACCCCTTGCACTCTTCGGCACATCGTAGCCATAGTTTCACCTTTGTGGCATGGGCAGCTCCACTTGGAGCCCAGGGGGTTCAAATGAACGCCCTGAATTGAACCCAAAAAAAAAATTATTATAATATTTTTATTTTATTTTTCCTGTTTTCACATTTAAAATAAAAATTTGAACACCCTAACCTTAAACCCAACTGAAATAAACTTAAATATAATCATCTTAACAATATCGTAACCTTTTTAAACACAAAGAAAAATCTCAATAACAAAATCAATTTGATCTAAAATCTGGGAAATATTTAAAATTTGCTAATCTTAAACCTTAGAAAAAGCTCATTTAGATCTTAAGAAATTTCAAATAAATCAATCAAATGAGAAATTAGTTGATGAATGATTGCTTGACTATGTACATCGAAACAGATGTAACTAATAAAATTTATAATGAAAATATCATGCAACAATTTCAAAATACGAAACATCGTAAAAAGCAATTGTAAAACTTTGTATTAAAGATTTTTTTTTTTTTTTTTGTGATGTTGATATATTTAATTTATTTTTTGTTTAAAATTTTGTATAATTTATTTTCCTTATTGAACTCTCTAAAAAATAATCCTGGAGCCGTCACTGCTTTGTAAAATAATCCTGGAGTTGTCACTGCTTTGTGGTTGCATATAATCAACATTGATTTTGTACGAACCTGAGTGTGGCGGCACCCATCAACACACTTTGTGTTGCTTTGACTCTTGGCACCTGTGGTTGTGAAGCCCCCATTTCTTGAATCAAAGTCAAGACTTCATTGTATATTTGCTATGCTGTGATTCCGGTTTCCTCATGAATAACACGGTTGCAGTGTTACCTCACAGTCTAATACCATACAAAGAAACTTCTTTAGCCTCAGCTGCATATCGACACTCAAACAGTGCATGCGTAACAGATTTGGCCTCTGTTTCGCAAGGACGACATGCTGGATCATTGCTTATATGGCATTGGAATTGATTATTTTTCATTGGCAAAATATCACGGCTAGCTCTCTAGGCAAACATTTTGATCTTGTTCGGCAGCCATATTTTACTCCACCATAAATGAATATATTCTTTTAATATTGTCAAATAATACTTGCTTGACAAACTAAACATATTTCTTTCATATTTATTTGCATATGCTTCATAGATTAAATTACTTGCACATGAAAAAGCTATTTTTCTCATCACTGCTTATATTATGGTTTTTCCTAGGGGCAAAAAAAAAAAAAAAAAAAAAAAAAAAAAAAAAAAAAGAGAGCAAGACTTAGGTACAGTATTTAGGTGCTGTGCTTTAGGTTTCCCTTTTAAAATTCTGCCATGTGAATTTTTTCTTATGGGATAAAAGTGTATTTTTTAATTTAGTAGTCACATGGCTGAATCTTAAAAAATAAACCTCAGAAACCGCATCTAAGGTACTGTACTTAAATTTTGTCTAAAAAAAAAAAAAAAAAAAAACACAACAATAACGATTAACGAGTGATCCATTGATATGAGTACTAGACTTGACTACCCCAAAGAATCCGGTCTAGTTATTAACCTATCAAAGTATGACATGTGTCAAGGCCACAAAAAGAATGGGAAAAAGGGCATTTGCCCCTAATTTTCAAATTATGCAGTAAAATGCCCATGTTTTGAAATTATTTAGCAAAATGTCACTATTTTTAAAATTCAATTTTAACAAAATCGAGTTATGTGTAAAACTCGATACCCTCAAAATCAAGTTGTATGTATTTTTTTAGTAATGTCGAGTTTTACTTAAATTTTCAAAAAAAATTTAGTAGCAAAATATGCATAAAACTCAATACTGCTAATGTTGAGTTCCACTTGTAACTCGATTTTGTTAAAATCCAATTTCAAAAACAATGACATTTTGCTAAATAATTCAAAACATGAGCATTTTGCTGTATAATTTGTAAATTAGGGGCAAATGACCATTTTCCCTCAAAAAGACTCATACAACTTCTATTATTATTATTATTATTTTTTAATTTGGTGACTTTTGTTAGAGTGATAAATATAAGCTTTTGCATCAATTTCTTATTTAATTTATTTTTTTTTTCAATTATTTTTTGCAATAAAGCTTGGTACCCTAAAAAGTTCATAACAATTTCGTAGCATGTCTAAATTAGCATACTACGTCATATAAGAATTTACCACAATCTATAATTTATAGGTCAATTTGAAAATGCTGTGAAATTATGATATTTTGTCTTTAAAGGTTGTATGGATTTCTACCAAAATTTTAGAAAAAGTTAGGTTTTTTACCCCCTTAAATTACTTAAAACTTTATTCCTTTTGTCAATTATATATATATATATATATATATATAAAAGAGACTTACACTATATGTACTTAAACTTTTGAAAGGAGTTTTTTTCCTATAAACTTTTTCTTTTTCTTTTTAGTCTTGTAATGCATATAAAATAAAACACTTTTCATCCTTAAATTTTATAAATATTGTAAGGTAGGATTTTGATCCCCCCACATCTAATTGTTGTCCGACGCGGTGCCTGGCGCGGTGCGGTTTTTGCCTTCGTCCCCGAGTGCAGGCATGCTTATTGTGCAACAATCCCACATCGGTTAGAAAGAGCGCCCCACTACCCTTTATAATGCTTCAGGAGCTTGGGTAGTGTACCATCACTCACCGCTTTTTGTAGGGTAGGATTTTGATCCCCTCACATCTAATTGTTGTCCGACGCGGTGCCTGGCGCGGTGCGGTTTTTGCCTTCGTCCCCGAGTGCAGGCATGCTTATTGTGCAACAATCCCACATCGGTTAGAAAGAACGCCCCACTACCCTTTATAATGCTTCAGGAGCTTGGGTAGTGTACCATCACTCAGCGTTGGACAACAATTAGATGTGGGGGGATCAAAATCCTACCCTACAAATATCATTTTTCATCTTGAAGCTATTTTATTCAGTAAAAATAAAAGTTATTTTGTCTTTTATTGTACGTTTTCTTTAATTTTGTCCTTCAAAGTTGTGCTAAGTGAATGCATATAAAGTTGAGCTTAAAAAAAACAAAGAAAAAATTTGTTTAGATATCGAAAGAGAGAACAAAACCTAAATACAAAAACATAGGCAAGACCAATTTTAAAAAAAAAAAAAAAAAAAAAAAATTGTTGAGAATAGCTTATTTAATTTTTTATTGAATTTTTTTTAATACTAAAATTGTATTAAATTAAAATATAAAAAAAGTAAAAATTTGAAGAAGTTGTAAATAAAAGTGTTATAAATTAGGGTCGTTCTCCAGTACCCCCACTTTTTTTTAGGGGGTACGGTACCCACCTGAATTTTAGCCATTAGATTTATTTGTTTCAATCTTAGCCATTTGTATCATTTTAACAGGATATCAGTTACCGGTCAGTCAGGTTAACATATAAAACCAAAAATAGAAAAAAAAAAAAACATATGATTCTTCTTCTCTCTCGCATCGCATTTGATCTGAAGCAGGTTCTTCTCTTTCGCCGTCTCTTCTTTCTAACCTTCATCGCTGATGTTCTTGGGAAAATCACTGAATCTATTTGTTGGCATCCCCAAATCTTTGGATTTGGATTTGAGGGCCAAATCCAAATCCTTTGTTTGGATATCTTAAAAAGAGATGGATTTGGATTTGATCCAAATCCATCCAAGATTTGAGGCATCCAAATACCTTGATTTCAAAGCCTCTCACGTTTTTCTTCAAGGAGACGCTCTCTTCTACGTTCTGAAACTGAAGCCACCATCGTTCCCAGGGTTTGTCTCTCTCAATTCATCTTGTCCCCTTAAACGTCTCTATTTGACTCTCCCATCAATTGTAAATCTGAATCACAAAATATTGATAGGATTGTCTAGGTTTATCTATGCCTCTGTGGGTTCCGTTTGATTTGTTTGTGGGTTTTGTTTGATTTGCTTCTTATTTTTTGTGGGCTTGTATCTAACTGGTAAAGTTGGGAATTGGGTTGGTTTAGTTTTGTTAATAAATTGTTGAAATGCAAAGTGTTTGATGAAATGCTTCTATGAGCTGGAATTTCTAGGAGATTCTTGTATGAGTCAGTGATACAAATTTTAAAAGTTGTAGCTATAAAAATATTAAAAATACAGACTTTAACATTTTTTTTTTCTTTTATGAGACCAAGAAATTATCAAAATCTTAAATTTTGTTATCTATAGTTAATTTAATGTCCTGGTTACATATTCAAAGCATCAATATAACCATTCCATTCAAACTGAATTTATGCGAAGTAAATGATGTAGTCCAGATTGCCACCCCTTTCTCTGACTATAATTTGTATCCATCTAAGTGCTCCATAGTCATAATTTATCATATTCTTAGTTGTTTATAATCTTCATGATGATAATGTAAAGGTGGTACACCATTGTGATTGAATCTTAATCTTGACTGAAGGCAGACATCAGGTAATTTTGTTACTAGCCTGGTCATAAAACTCGCAATGAGGGATATTCAGAATAAGCTTGTGACAATTAACTCAAAGCCAAAACACACAAATTCTAAAATAACAAGGAGAACTTACCACTACAAAATATAGATAGTTTTCCCATTAAGCTTGCTAAGGTTGAAAGTGGTACTAAATTTCTTTTCTTTTCTTTTCTTTCTTTTTTTTTTTTTTTCATATTTTTCAATGCTTTTGCTTTTTGTGTGTGTGTGTGTGTGTGTGTGTGTGTGTGTTTTGGTTGTTTCTTAGATTTGGTTGGTTTTTGTATTAAATTTTACAGGCTCCGGGTATGCTAGGTCGTAGGCTTGGACCCTGGTTAGCTTCAAACTCCTTTGGTTTGTTGTAGAACACTGCAGAGTCATACAGGCAAGGTATACACATATACATGTACATATATTCTTTGTGTTTGTGTTTGACTGTTTTGGTTAGGTTGTATCAGTTGTATAATTTTATTGCTGGAAATGGTGATTAAATTACTAGAATGAGTTAGAAATGGTTTACTGTACTTTGCACTTTCAATTTTGAAGTATCAATTTTATCCCTTGGTCAATCAACGGGTAGTTGTCCTATTATTAGTGGATTGGATTGTTGTCACTCTTCTAAAGGTACTGAGAAATTCCGAGGAAAATAAAATGCAATCTTTATTGTAGAGTGGCTTGAGTGGAAATTATTTCTTGGATTTTCTAGTTGTGGAAATTCTGTAATTCAAAGTTGTAGAAAAAATAAAATTTTTTTTCTCATTTTTTCAAGAGATAATTTCTGGAACCATTTTGGTTATATCTTTAATGAGACATCTTTGTGTAATATACCTTGGATTTAGAAATCTTTCTCTTTTGATAAGTAAAATGTAATAGCCACTCCTTGGCATTTAAAATTTATGAAACATTGAGATGGTACAGTGACTACTCTATTGGCAAGACATTGTTGATTTACAAAACACGTTGCCATGCATTTACAAATATTATCTTGTTTTAGTTGATTAAGCCAGATATTTTTATGTACAGATTAATATTTGCTAATTAGGATTCTTAGTTGTCCCTGTTATTATTGGGTTGAAGTGACATTAGTTTCTGAGATTGCTATAGTGACATAACATGCATGAATTTTTTTTTTTTTATTAGCTATAGATTCTTATATTTTGTATTTTAAAAAATAAACAGAGACAAAAATGAGATGGAAGAGATATTTCCACTCAATGAAAACGTAGCAAAGAGGAGATGGAAGTATATGAGGAAAAGGTAATGAGGTGAATTCTCCTAATGCACACCAACCATGTCAACATTCAGTATAAACAAGTTATGTAGCTGAGCCTTGTCAAAAAAAAAAAAAAAAAAAGTAGGAAAAATTCATGTCAACATTCCCTAAATACCCTTCCTCCTACCTATATAGTTAGTTGTTCATGTAGTGGCTACATTAATTTTTCTTTTTTATTTAATGTGCAGAGGTCAAGTTCCCAGCCATCAAACCTAGTTCATTCCTTGTCATATCAGCATCCGCTATATTACCATTGGCAAGCACCCTTCCTCAATCCACAAATGGAGGTATGGTATAAAGGATTTAGTCTCATTATGATTATTTTAATTTATATCCTAAAGTCACTTGCTTTGTTTTTCTTTTGACATAGTGTTTGCAAAGTTCTCAAGAGAATATGAAATTACTAATGTTGGTTATTCATTAGTACCTGGCCTAATTATAGGTCCAAAACAATTTTCCATGCTGAAACAATCATCAAGCTTTTGTATGAGCAACAAATCCAACCAATTGTTTTTTCTTTTAGGTTTGCATTATTAGTTAACTCTGCCCGTATTCACATTACTTGGAAATTTTTTAATCTTTTTTCCTTTGCTTTATCAATTTACAGGAGCTAAATTTGATAATGGAGAGCTTCCTTCAAACCAAATCTCAGTGCATTATAAGTTTCTATAGCTTTTGAGCAACTATTTGAGCTAATTGGCTGCAACTATGATCTTTATTTGTAAAATTACCAAGTAGTTGACCAGAAAATTGTTGCAAAAATATTGAATGTAATTTTTAAGTATTGATAGCATCACATTTTGTCAGACTTTGAAATGTAGTCATAGCATGCGGCTGGTTTGGTGTGTTTTTGCTTTTGCTTGGTTGCTTCCTTTTGTTATTTCCCGACAAGAATATCATTAACTATTTTCATTAGAATGCATAATTTATTTGCTTCTCAATTTTACTCTCTCTTTCCCTTCATATTTTGGATATCAAGTTCTTCAAGAACACGCTCTGAGGCCTAAATTTATTTTAGGTTTCAATTTCAAGCTCTTCAAGAAAACACACTAAGGCCTAAATTGTTTTCTTCCTTAGATTTCACAGCTACAGGATTCTATGGTCTAAATATATAGCTTGTTTGGAATCATTTAGAGGAGCAAATGTTTCCTAACAAATAACGTTTGCTTTGGGTCACCTTTTTTATTATTGAGAAAAATTAACACCATAAAGGCACCAAAAAAGCTGAGATGTGTTTGATTAAAATATCAATGAGATGTCAAAAATCATCAAGTTGTCTTGAAAACCTCTAACATGGCCGAAATATCTTTACAATCACTTAAAAAAAAAAATCCAAGATATCACTCTAACATTGCCAAATTGAGTGGTTTTGATGCTATTATGGTAATTTTAAAAATATTTAGTATTTTAATCATTCTAGGTATTTTTAGCGCTAGTTTGTTCATTTTCAATGTTTTATTATTATTAATTTTGAAAGTTTAAAAAAGTATTTTAGTAATTTTATAGGTTAATATATGTATTTTGGTAATATTTGAGGCATTGGGGTATCTTAGTAATTTTATATATTTTTAGGACTATTTTATTATTTCCCTAATTTCCAAGGTATTTTTGTTAATTTTCAAGTTTATAATTATTTTGGAAAAATTCATTGTTAACATTTTAGTTATTATCAAGATTGTTATGAATCAACAAAAGTACAGTCATATGTGAAGTTGATACTGTCTAATGTGACTAAAAAATAATAAAACTATTGAATATAACAAAAGTATGATTATATGTGATTTGGTACTGCCCAATGTAACATTAGAACCATCAAATATGAGGAAAAAAAATAATGGTACTACCAAATATGACAAAAGTATAATCAGATGTGATGTTGATACTGTCTAATGTGACGATGAAACTGTCAAATATGAGAAAAAAATTAGAGTACCACCGAATGTGACAAAAGTACAGTCAGATGTAATGTTAGTATTGCCTAATGTAACAATGGAACTGTCAAATGTGAATTTTTTTTTTTTTTTTCGAATATGAAAAAAGTATTGTCAAATGTGATGTTAGAACTGCACAATGTGAGAATGGAATTGTTAAATGTAAGAAAAAATAGGAGAACCACCAAATGTGACAAAATAACAGTCACAAGTGATGTTGAAACTACATAATATGATAATAGAACCATCAAATATGAGAAAAAAAATAAGGGAACTACCAAATGTAACAAAAGAACTGTCACATGTGATGTATGCATAATGTAATGATGGAACTGTCAAATGTGAAAAAAAAAAAAAAAAAAAAAAAAAAAAAACCACCAAATGTGACAAAAGAACTGTCATATGTGATATTGGAACTACACAATGTGAGAATGAAACTATTAAATGTGAGGATTTGGTAACCTAGTATAATTCATTGTTAACATTTTAATTATTATCAAGATTATTATGAATCGATAAAAGTACAGTCATATGTGATGTTGGTACTGCTTAATGTGACTAAAAAAATAATAGGACTATTTTCTTTTTTTAGAAGAAAATAATAGTATTATTGAATATAACAAAAGGATGATTATATGTGACTTGGTACTGCCAATGTGACGTTAGAAGTAGAACTATCAAATGTGAGAAAAGAATAATGGCACCATCAAATGTGACAAAAGTACAATCAGATGTGATGTTGGTACTGCCTAATGTGACGATAAAACTGTCAAATGTGAGAAAAAAATTAGAGTACCACCGAATGTAATAAAAGTACGGTCAGATGTGATATTGGTACTGCGCAATGTGAGGCTGGTATAAAATGTGAGGAAAAAAAAAAAGGAACCACCGAATGTAACAAAAGTACAATCACATGTGATGTTAGTATTGCGCTTTGTGAGACTGGTACCATAAAATGTGAGGAAAAAAAATAAGGGAACTATCGTATGTGACAAAAGTACAGTCACATATAATGTTAGTAATGCGCAATGTGAGGATAGTACTATAAAATGTGAGAAAAAATAAGGGAACTACTGAATGTGACAAAAGTACAATCACATGTGGTGTTAGTATTACGCAATGTGTGGATGGTACCATCAAATGTGAGAAAAAAAATAAAGGAACTACCAAATGTGGCAAAATACAATCACATGTGATATTAGTACTACACAATGTGAGGATGGTACCATCAAATGTGAGAAAAATAAATAAAGGAACCATCGAATGTGACAAAAATACAGTCACATGTGATGTTGGTACTGCGCAATGTGAGGATGGTACCATCAAATGTGAGAAAAAATAAGAGAATTACCGAATGTGACAAAAGTACAATTACATGTGATGTTAGTATTATACAATGTGAGGATGGTACCATCAAATGTGAGGAAAAAAATAAAGGAACCACCCAATGTGACAAAAGTACAGTCACATTTGAGTTGGTACTGCAAAATGTGAAGATAGTACTATCAAATGTGAGGAAAAATAAGGGAACTACTGAATGTGACAAAAGTACAATCACATGTGATGTTAGTACTACACAATATGAGGATGGTATCATCAAATATGAGAAAAAAATAAAAGAACTACTGAATGTGACAAAAGTACAATCATATGTGATGTTGATACTACATAATGTGAGGATAGTACTATCAAATGTGAGAAAAAATAAGGGAACCACCGAATGTGACAAAAGTACAATCACATGTAATGTTAGTATTATATAATGTGAGGATGGTACCATCAAATGTGATATTTTAGTAACCTAATATAACAGGTTGCTTATGAGTGGGAACCGTACCACCTAAAAAAAACAGGGGGTACTATAAAATTACCCTGTAAATTAAAAGGCCCAACAGACTCTCTAATTCCATTGTGAAAAAGAAAAAAAATATATAAAAAAACCCCTAATTTAAGCCAATCTCATACTCTCACTCACACAACATCACACACCCAATTCGATTCAAATCAAGCCTGCTACTTTTTACTGCCGCATAAATCTCTAATAATTCAAAACCCGAAGCCTCCCACCTTTTCAATGAAAAACTTCCCAACCCTTTGTTTCTCTAATTATCATACTACTACTACTTTGACAGTGTAAAAAAAAAAATTTCGATTTCGCTAGGGTTTTCCAGAGCCACACGTGTCGAAATGCTAGGTGGGTTGTATGGAGACCTCCCTCCACCCTCTTCGGCCGACGAAGACAAGCCCAGCAACACCACCGTCTGGTCCAGCAGCGCCAAGATGGCTCCGCCGACTCTCCGCAAGTCCTCTTCGGTCTTCGCTCCGCCGCAGACCATTCTCAAATCTCAAACCAAGCCCAAAACCCCCAATCCGGCACTGGCGGCGCAGCCGAAGAGCGTGACGTCGTTTTCGGCTTCGGCGATGCCATCGCTGATGCAGGAAGACTCGGCGCAGCCGGCATTGGTTGGGGTGACGTCGTCGGTGATCGAGGAGTACGATCCGGCGAGGCCGAATGACTACGAGGAGTACAGGAGGGAGAGGAAGAAGAGGGCGATGGAGGCGGAGGTGAGGAGGGAGCTCGATCGGCGGCGGCAGGAGGAGGAGGAGAGAGAGAGGAGGGAGAAGGAGGAGAGGGAAAGAGAAAGGGAAAGGGAAAGGGAAAGAGAGAGGGATTACAGCGATTCGCGGCTGAATATATCGGGAGAAGAAGCTTGGAGGAGGCGTGCAGCGATGAGCGGAGCGGTGCCGCGGCGGTCTCCATCGCCGCCAAGCAATGCCGACGGGTTTATGATCGAGAAGTCGGAGACGGTAGGGTTGGGTGTTGGGGCCGGCGGGCAAATGACCGCGGCGCAGAGGATGATGGCGAAGATGGGATGGAAAGAGGGGCAAGGGCTTGGGAAGCAGGAGCAGGGGATTACTACTCCTTTGATGGCAAAGAAGACGGACCGGCGAGCTGGGGTGATTGTCAATGCCAGTGAGGTGAAGCAGGATAAGAAGGTGAAAGGCGTCAGCTTTAATGGCTCGCCTACTCGGGTTTTGCTGCTTAGAAACATGGTATGCTTATATGCCCAACTTTTTACAAAACTTGATGCTGCTCAATATGTTTTCTTGGAACTTCAATTATTTTTTTCAATTGTTTTCATGTGAATGCACATTTTTAGTAAAGTGTGTGAGTTTATTTTTGTGCTTGTTTCTAATGCTGCTATCAAATAAAGCCACCTTTCTAATCAGTACTAAAATTAAATTGATCCGTTTTGGGTTGTTTGTTGTCTAAGATTCAGTTGTTGCTTTAATTTTTCGTAGGTAGAAAATATCAATTCTTTGTGCTGCTTATTTCTTGGTCCTTTTCTGTTCATTTGTTTCGTTTGGTTCTTATTGTTTCTATCTATTGTATAACAGTTACTTACATCAGATAGAAAGTAACTTTAAGTATGGTGCTTTACAGGGTTATGTCTTGATGTATAAGTTGTTGAGTAAATCATCAATTGAGTTTTAGATTTCAAATTTAGTACCTTTTCCACCTGCAGTTGTCAATAAGAATGTTTGTTAACAAAGTAAAGGTTTGTTCATGGGGCTAATCCAATCTTTTATGGTCTGCACGTAGACCATTTTTTAGCCTAGTTAGGTTGTTGGAAACTAGGGTATTTGTGTAGGGCCTAGTTAAATAATTAGTTTTTTCAAAGCACTGGATTTAGCATATTCATGTAATGATCATGTTCTAAGCTGTGAGTGTGTAGCACTATTGATAAAAAGTGTTGGCAAGCTAGCGTTTACAATGATCTTCAAGGTTTGGTTTTGCATAATGTTGGTTAGGCAATATCTAGAACATTTGTTTGTTTATTCAGGATCCATAGCCTTTATATAAGGCTTAAGTCAGTAGTGGTAGTTCACAAGTGTTGTCATTACGCTTCAAGGTCATGAATTAATAGTTGGGCATGCAGCCAGACAAAATGGGTGTGGGATAGTTCTTGTTTGGTTGGGAATTGAGGTATTTCCAGGCTGATCTGGAAATATACAGAGCCTTAGAAGATCTTTCTCCTCCACATGTTAGTGGCGCTAGATAGATTTTTATCAGTTGATTATCTTATTGAAAGAAATCGAGCTATTCTTTTGATTAAGTATGAGTTGGGCAAAGACTAAGCAGAGTCAAATGGACCATCTTTTTATCCAGTGGTTGTTCTAGGATGAGAACTGGTCTTTCTTTCTTACAGATTTTTTCATATCTTTTGTCATTTCTAGTTAATCAGCTTGCGGGTAATTGGATTCAGAAGGTTTGGCCTCTTAAATCTATTAAAGATACTGAAGAATTTCTTGAATTCTTGGTATTTATTTTGTATTTGATGCCTTATTGTTGGTATGTGTGGATGTTCCTTTTGAGTCTGTTTATTCATCCTCATTGTCATTCGTCCTTCTTGTAAGTGTAATACATGCCTTATTAGTATTCTCCCTTAATTGCAGAAACATTGGCTTTTTTTTTTGTGTGTGTTGGAAGAGGGGGGGGGGGGGGGGGGTGTGCGGGATCGTTCAAGTTACTTTGTGATAATTAGCTATGAAGTTAATGTTGATGGAAATCAAAAGTGAAGTTATGTTGTTACTAGAACTGTTACATTAACTTCTAGAGGGTGGACGGCTACCATAATTATGATCAAGTTTAAATGCTGTAAAAGCCTTTGACTTGATTAAATTTATTGGTATTACCAACAATGAAATAAAAAGTGTAATGTAGATGATAAAGAGTTTGTGAAAATACAAGATTAAATTCCACAACATTCAAGAGTTGTGGTCTAGTTTTGATGTTGGCCCTTCTTGGCGCATTTCATATTCACTTTAGATATTATTGAGTCTAAGTATTGGGTTTCTTTAGGTTAGAAAGTTGCTGGTTCAGTTTTAATTAAGTTGTTAGAATAAGGGCAACTTGGTAGATTCCAGATTTTCTGGAATGGGCTATCCTTGGCTGTAAAAAAGGGTCTTTAATAAGTTCTATAGAGTCCTATTACTTCTAAGAAAGGATGTAGCTATAGCCTATATAGAGGCTTTATTGTAGTCAATAGCATTGGTAGTGAGATTGATTTTATTAAAATTCCAACAGCTTATTTAAGCTTTGAGTGTGTGATTTCCTTGTTCTACCTAAGTGTGATTACTTAAGAAAACCTAGGTGAGATTGCCTAGCATTTACCTAAGTGTGATTCCTCAAACCCTCTTGCACATACAACACCAATCTACAACTATAATATTTTGATTGCAAAGATTGTCAACTGCAAAATTTTACCCAATGTTATTGTCAAAGTGAAAAAGGCAACCTCTCGAGGTACCTTAGCACCCCAAAATGCACCTTCATGGGAATCATATTCATGTAGATCTTTTCATGTCATAACATGGGCAAAATTCAAACTTTTCTTTCTTAGTAAAACGCCAAGGTACCTGATCCTCTTGTTGAGTAGATGGAAAGTTAGAATACAATTAGATTAAAGAAATTCTCTACATGCTCTAATTTTCAATCCTGAAGGAACTAAGTGCATTTAAGATTACATTGCCAAGTACCTTGATTATCTGTGAGATACATGACTATAGATGCATCCTCTTTTTTTCTTGGTTAAGTACTATTGATGTATTATTATCCACTGCCAATCTAAACTGCTCATGAAAGAGATCCTTGAGGGGGCAATCCTCACACCATGATCAGGCCAAATGTGAACACTAGCCATTTCCAATAATAAATTTAATATATTTAGGTTGCTTGTAGGTTTTACTGGTTAAAGGAGATGAAAGGCCTCCTTTAGAAAGGTTCCCTACGTTATTAAAAAATAATAATAATAAAAAAGCATTTCACCCTCCTCTAACACTTTTCATAGACCAACCTGCAGTGTATCTCCATGTTTCACTAAAATAACACCTCCAGAGGTGCTCCTTAACTCCAAAACTTCATAGGCATTTCCCTGAAATGGCTTGATTAAATGTACTCAATTTATGAATCCCCAAATCTCCCTTCTTCAATAGAGAATATGCCATATCCTAGTCTACCAGATTGAATTTAAAGGCATCTCCTGTCCCTCCCACAGAAAATCTGTTTGGAGTTTTTCCATCCTATTTACCATATGAATTGGCATAGTGACAAGTTACATGACATACCTAGGAAGGGAAGATAATGTGTTTTTGCTGAGAGTGACCCTTCCCACCTTTTGAAAGATACAACTTTTTCCACCCAGCAAGCCTTCCCATCAATAATGGCATTCCAAATTGCTCAACTTTTAAGGAAGAACTAAAAGGTCGTTTGAAAATTGAAATTACCTACTTTACGGCCGACTACTGAGGCTAACTAAATTTTATGGCTCTCTTCCTTCACCCACTAGCACTGGTTCCCTTTTTTTTTTCTTTTTTTTTTTTTTTTTTTTTTATAACTTGAAACTGATTCAAAACAAACGAGGAGGCATCAAAGTTATCCTAGCTGTTCTAGATTTGCATTGGGAAATTTTTTTGGTGTCATTAGTAAAGAGCAAGTGTGAAAATTCCATAATATTTTTGCCTTGCCTCAATCCCCTCAAACTTTTAAAGAAACCATCTGAGTTGCCGTATACTATAATGGAGAACTGAATGGTTGAAATGCAATTCCAAATTAATTTTTTCTGTTTTTCACCAAATGCAAACCTTTCCAATTAGAATTGCAAACAATCCCAATTAACATGTTTGCATGACTTTTCAATATCTAGCTTATATAATACCCCGGGGATACCACTCCACATTCTACCGTCCAAGCCATTTGTTTCTTTAACAATGATTATTGAATAAAGAATTTGTCTTTCGGTAATGATCCCAATTACTCTGATTGTCTGTTTTTGAGTTCAATGTATTACTAGATTACTACTTCAGGAGATAATCCTTTTTGTTGAAAGCTTATTTTCTTATTTGCTGAACATATAAGCTGTTGCCCAACTAAATACATTAATTTTTATCACATTAAAGGAACATTAAATGATATACATTTAAAATACTGTTATGAGAAAAATGTTACTATGCCTATTTTTAGTATGAAATTCTCTTCCTTGACAATTTAATGCATTTTTACATCCTAAACATATATATGGATAGATGAGTAAATGGAAGAGTTGGAAACAGGGTATTAGGTCATTTCACATTTCTAGTATTTCCATGGGAATTAGTGTATATTGTTGAAGTATTCTAGCGGTAGCATCCATATACTTAAATTCCTTGGAACACCTACACCATACATAATACATGCTATATACGCCATCAATCACCAATAATAGTTTAATCATGCTTAGTGCATAAAATTTGGCATGGATAAAAAAAAAAAAAAAATGTATTCTCTTTATTGTGGTTTTGGAAAGTGGAGATTATTAAAACGCAGCTAGAAACCCTCATCAATTTCTGCTTGCAGCACAAGAATGTTAATTTTATGTTGACAATTATACCTCACTTATTGGCTTCTTCTAATGTTGGTTACCCCATGCTACATGGGCCATGCAGGCTGTCATTTGTCTTCCACCCTCTAATATTTAAATATCTTGGCCAAGAGCATTGTAGCTCTCTTGGTGTTTTCAAACGGAGACATCTAGGGCTCAAATCCTCCCTCCCTCAATTATAATAAAATAAAAATAAAAATCTTGTGCAGGAGGCTGTCATTTGTCTTCCACCCTCTAATATTTAAATATCTTGGCCAAGAGCATTGTAGCTCTCTTGGTGTTTTCAAACGGAGACATCCAGGCTCAAATCCTCCCTCCCTCAATTATAATATAAAAAAAATAAAAATAAAAATAAAAATCTTGTGCACGATTTCCCCAGTTCCAGCTGTGATATATTTCCCAAAGACATTCTTATTGGCTGTATCTTTTATGTTTTATATCTTTCCTTTTCTTTCTTTAATTAAATATTTTTTAAATCACTATTAAAATCTCTCTAATTGGATGGAGTAGCTATAAATCAATATTTAAACATAAACTTAGTGATCATCATACTAAATTATTGTCTTGAGACATTTGTTTTCTTCATGCTTTTTTATTATGTGATGCTCTACTAAACAAAATGAAGATGAGGATGGCTAATTATTCTGCTTTCCCATTCCCCTCCCCTTGGTGCCAAACTTATTAAAAAGAAAATTGTTTGCTTTCTTCTTGAAGGTGGGCCCTGGTGAGGTTGATGATGAGCTTGAAGATGAGGTAGGATCAGAGTGCGCTAAGTATGGGACAGTAACTCGGGTTCTCATTTTTGAGATAACTGAGCCAAATTTTCCAGTGACTGAGGCAGTCAGAATCTTTGTTCAGTTTGAGAGACCAGAAGAAACAACCAAAGCACTTGTTGACCTAGATGGTCGATACTTTGGAGGTAGGGTGGTCCGAGGCTCATTCTATGATGAGGAGAGGTTTAGCAAGAATGAGCTGGCTCCAATGCCGGGAGAAATCCCAGGCTTTACATAAATTAATGGACTGTTGTTCCAATTCAAATGTCCCTTGTCTAGGGTGGTTGAAATAGATAGATCAACTTGGATTTGATTTTCATTGCCATGCGAGAGTTGTGTGGTGTTGTAAGTAGCATTCAAATTCAAGGAGCAACTCTACATCTCTTAACTAGGTCCAGGTGATGTTTGTAACAGAAGCAAACAGTAGTTGCATAAGGAAATTGTTGAAATCATATGAACAGACAGCATTTATTTTAACAATTGGCCTGCTGATGGTGTATTGTGGTTAAATTGTGTCCAGGAAAAAAGTATGGCTTTTGCGAAGTTATGATTTCGTTGGGGGAAACTAGGTTGAAATCATCAAAGCTGTCCTTAGATGTGAAAGGAATTTTACTTCTAATGCTTTATGATAAAATTATTCCTGATAGACTTTTTGTGCATTCATTACAAATGGTATTGAATTTATTAGTTTTCAGTTTTATGTATTTTGTTGGAATCCCATTAAGAGCTCTCTCTCCCTCTGTCAAATTTGAGGAGATTAGTTGTTGGAGTAATATCGCTATTTTGGATGGATAACTTATCTAATTCTATTCTTTTTGAGTTTCTAACTTTTAAACTTTTGAGAACAATAGTTAACCAAACATATGGGACAGTGATGATATCATCAGCTCGTCAGTTCAAAATGGTAAACTAGTTGTTCTTTCAGCGTAGCAGCAGCACTTCAGATTGACTACTTCTAGTGTGGTTTCAGTTTTGTTTTGGATCCAAACCTTTCCTACCCCTTTGGCCAAAAACTTTGAAAAGCAAATTACATCTTTTTTATTTCTTTTTGGGACAGAAAAAGCAAATTACATTAGCACTTAGCAGTTTCAGGCAACATTGTACCCAAAAACAATAATCTACTTGTTTTAAAGTTCACTGCATCTGCATGTAGCAGCACATAGGAAGGAGGATCATGTAAACTCCTTTTTCTTTTGGAGTTTGTTTTGAAATTCCAACACGAATAGTGGTTGTGTTACTCGGTTAAAATATTTGGGGCCTGTTTGGTTAGGTAATTCAAATAACAGTTTTTAGCGTTTAAACACTAAAAATTGTGGGCTAAAAAAAAGTGCGTTTGGTAAAGAATTTCATTTAGGAGTGTTTAAATTACATTTCTTATTTTAGGGTGTTTGAACGCTAAATTTAGAAAACTCTTTTATTAAGTTTTCAAATAACATTACTCAATAGCATTTTTGTAAATATGATAAAAATCGTAATTCTCACCTGATTATACCACACTTAATAGAACTTCTTTCTCTCTCTCACGCCTCTCTCTCACACCTCTGGTCTTCTTTTCTCACTCTTTCTTACCATTCACGCCTAGCTTTTCTTTGACGCTTCAAACTCCTCTCTCTCCCTCTTTCCCAACAGATTGGACTCTATCTCATAATGCAAACAAGGGGGTAGTGTGTCACAAGCAAAACTATGCGTATACCCTTACTATCTACAGCAAAAAGTCGTTCGTTCTATCTTGAAGCCGTTTCCAAGACAAGATCGCTTTAATTAAAATAAGAAATAAAATTGGTAGCCAACTACGACCTCGCACAGCAAATTTTATAAATGAGAGCAAATAACAAATGAATAGAACAGAGGGTAAAAGAATCAAAGAGAATATGTTCGAGTTGGAACGTGCAATAGGTACCCCAATAAACAAACAGGAAAATTATTAATTTGAACAAATCTATTGCAGACTAAACAAACATGTTTTACACATTTATAAAAAAAAGTATAATATTTATTTAGTCTATAATGCAAATTTGACGTTGATAGTAAAATATAAATCGATAATTGTCCAAACAAATATTTCAATATTTTATACTTGTACAAACCGATATTTCAATATTGTATACTGTTTTTAATATATATAAATTTTATGGAAGGAAAATACTGTTATGTAAATCCAATTAGGTTATAAAATATACTTTTTAAGTTTGTTATATAAAAAATTGTTTTACAAAGAAAAGATTCCAAATGAGAAATTCACTTAAAGTAAGATTCAAAATGAGAAATCCACTTAAAGATAGGGGAGGTTTTATTAGAAGAAGAAGAAGAAGAAAAGAGAGAGAGAGAAGCAATTGTCATTGAAATCAAGTGAATTGATTCTTGTTGAAAAGATGAAAGATTGATGAAGATAAAAATAACTTTAATAGATATAATAAGAAAGGACATGGCAATAAATAAAATAATAGAGAAAAAAAATACATGTGAGGATTTACAACCAATCCCAAAAATTTTGAAACTTTTTTTTCTTTTTTTTTTTGAGAAACAAACAAACACAAAAAGAGAGAAAAACATTCTAACGTAAAGATATACTGCAGCACTAAAAAATGTTGGAACTAGTTATATATAAATAAATTTACTTATACATAAAAAGTACTTATCATATACATATTAATTATCTCTTTAATATTATATGATTCTCAAAAAAATTTCTCTTTAATATTATACTAATGAGAAATTACTATGCTTAATATCAACTGTTTTGACTCTCGAAATTTTTTTCTCCATGAGTTCTAAAGGTTCATAAAGCACTCGCTTACAAGAGTTTTAAAAGTTCTTTTTTTTTTCTTTTTCTTTTTTTCGAGTTTTAAAAGTTCTTAAAAAGACTAACTTCCAGATGTGTAATCCCTGTCTTTACTATTACAATATTTATTAAAAACACATATGACCACTTTGTTTTAAATTTTTCATTACAATCAAGGAATCAATGGTAAGAAAAATACACACACACATTATTCTCTTTCACTTAATCATTAATTTGGACATCTTATTTTCTTTCAATTAATCTTGCATCTCTGTGACCATTTTACAATGATCCTTTCTTTACCCTTTTCTTTTTTTTTTTTTTTTGGTATATTAAAGTCACAAAGTAAATAAGAACTATGACTTCATTGAATCCGATATGATATATCTCTCTTTTATAATTTTTTTGATATTAGGTTAACATTTAATATGATTAGTATTTTCTCCCAAAAAAAAAAAAAAAAGAAGAAGAAGAAGAAGATTAGTGCTAACCCCAACAAGAAAAATGAAATACATTTTGATAAGATATGATCAATTGTTAATAACTTATAAATAATGTTCCTAATAACTTTTTTTTTTCCACCATTAATATGAGCCACAACCCTAAGCCAAAGAGAAAGAGATATAGTAATAAACTGGGGGTTTCTTCTTCATCAATTAAGCAAAAAAAATTAAGAAAAACCCACATTGATACCTGCTTTTCCTATTCTTCTATTCTTTTCCATTACTATTCTAATTGTTTCCAATTTCAGCCTCCTAGCTAGTACCACAGAATTAAAAAAAGTTTCCAACTTTCTAATTTCTTATCAAGCGCGACGCAGAGGTGAACCCGCCGGCGTGTTTTGATTGGAAGCCATGGCTTCCGGCACGTACAACTGACTTTGCTGCTGCTGCTGAGGATATTGGGATCCCATTACCAACGGCCCACCAACGCAGCCACCAGAAGCGGAGGAGGGGTGGTGGTGGAGCCCACCGGGAAGCCCGTTATCGTAGATGTAGAGCTCTAGTGGACTATTGTCACCTTCGGGCAGCGAACTACTCGTGGACCCACCAAATCCAATCTTGTTAGTGTGGTTGTTCACCATAGACACAGACACAGACATAGACATAGAGTCTCCTATAGGCGACGCAGTGGTTGAAGTACAGTACTCTCCTCCACCACCACCCATCACAACGGAGCTGCACGGCGTCGTATTGTTGCTCGTTATCCCGGTCCCACACATTGCACAGCAACTCAAACCCTTAAACCAAACAAAACAAACACAGTACAGTCAGTACTACATTAGCCTCTGTTTGGTTGGTGAGAAAGTAATACTTAAAAAAGAGATAAACTTTGTAGCTGCTACCATACATTGGAGGAGGAGGTGGAGGAAGAGCGGAAAGTGGTTCCATCAGGAAGGACGACCCAGCCAGCCTCACTGGCGAGGTGGCGAAGAAGCTCGTTGATGTCGGCGCGAGGAGAAAGGCAGTAACCGCCGTGTTTCCTCAGGCCCTGAAAGATCTTGGTGGTGATAGCCCTTCTGTTCCTCTCCCTCATCTTCGTCTTCTCCTTCTCGCTCTCTGTCCTCCCCACACTACTACCACCATTTGATCTCTTCATAGTCCTTCCCTGATGGGTCCCACTAGCTTCTCCTTCCACCGCTGCATTTCCCATGGCTGCTTCCTTCATCTTCTACTCTCTCTCTCTCTCTCTCTCAGTCTCTGTTGCTTTGTTTCTGTTTTTCTTTTACTTTTGTAGTAGTGGTGGCAGGGAGGGTTTTGGCTTTGTTTTGGGTTTGAGATCGGGCGGGTGTGGGAGTGACACGTTTACGGTTGTGATGTGTTGAGAGAGGAAGGAGATTCTCTATTTGATTTTGTGGTGTACTGATGATATGTACTGTTTCTCTTCTCTTCGTTTTGCATGAGATGGGGAAGGTGAAGGAGTCACAAACGCGTGTTCTGGATTTGAGAGAGAGCTAAGGATAAGCACTCGCTGAGTTAGCGCGTGAGGGAGATTGGGATTGATTGATAGTGTCTGGAAGTGGTAACTGGGAACTGGTAAGAGCGAGAGGAAGACGGGTGGGCTTGGCGGCTGAAGTGACAGACATACTCATTGCTCAAAGATCAGCATATTATAGAGTGCCTTTACTTTTTCTGACAAAATTAGTTACTCTATTTGTTTTCACTCAGTTTAATTTGGTCCCTTAAGATTATATTTAGTCTGCTTTAATTATGTTTTCCTTTCCAAAAAGATAATCTTTTAATTAAAATGTTCTAGTTAATTTATCACAATTGGCTTCTGTTTGTTACTTATTTCATTTCACTTTTTTTGTCATCTATTTTATTTTGAAATGTCTCAAAATATTATCCTATTTACTAATGTTCTTATTATACGCCTATTAATTTACTAATTCAATTTTTTGATAAATTTTTTAAGGGTAGTTTTGGAAACTTATACATTTTTAAAATGTAGAAAAGACAATAAATGATATTCTCTTAAAAAGTTTAATTTTTTAAACAGAACAAAAAAAAGTTGGACAGAATGAATATAATTTAAGTGAAAGGGAGATATGATTATGTTATTTATTTTTCTTTTTTGGTTGATAATTTGATAATTGAGACTTGAGAGTGAGAGAGGGGAGTTTGAATTTTGTATATCTTTATTGAAATCGTCAAATAGTTTCATATGAGTTACAAAGCCTTCGGATTATAAAGTTGAATTAATTTTGTATCAATTAATTAGGTCATATATCTTAGTAATAATTAATTAATTAATTAATTTTGCGTTAGTGTTTTAGCTCAATCAGCTCAATAGAAAGTCTATGTACATGTACAGTAAATTATCATATTAACTTTATGTTAAATTACGGTGATTCCATTTATTTTTAGTTTATTTAAAATTATGGTAGGTTGACACTTTTAATTTATTGTGAAAATATTATGAGATTTTGTCATGACCAATAAAAGAACTCTTTAACCCAAACATCCAAAGGCCCAAGATTTCATGTGAGAATTTGAGATATCAAATAGGGTTGATGAGAAAATTATTAGATATACTGAGTATACTATGTGCGATGAGAAATGAGAGGCAACAAGTAAAACTAGTCACATATAATGCAACATTAATAAAATATATAAAAATTGTATTAACTAGCATGTAACCTGCACTATGTGTGACTACAATTCTACGTACGCTAAGATTTGAAGATCCTTTACTATAAAAAAAAATTTTTAAAAAAATTCTAGATCATATGTTTAGCTATAGTATTTTAATATTTTTAGGTTGTATTTTTTATTTTAAATCCCTTTATATTGTAGCTTATATTTAACTTAAACATTTATAATTTCATTTAATTTTTTTCTTATTTTAAATATTCTATCATATAGTTTCAAGGAGTTGTTTTGATCCTAATCAACATGTATATACTTACAATTTGGTGTGCGTTTGGATCGCACATTTCTAGCGTACAATCCATTGTTTGCATTTTTGGTTGGGTTCCACATACGACCTAGCCAAAAACGCAAAAACGTGCATACCAATGCATTTTTGTGTCTCACGGAACTATTCACACTTTTAAAAATTATTTTGCTACAGTATTTTCAGGAATAAGTTTTCAGCTTTCAGCAAATAAGTAATATTCAAACACACCTTTGGTCAATAATTTATCATTTTTTTAGGTACTAAAACAAAGCTAATTAGTTGCCACATGTTGCTTCTAGCATATTACATAGTTCATAAAATGTCACATATTATCCCAAGATCAATCTTAAGGTGATTTAGATCATACGTATTTATACAAAAAGAAAGATTAAATTAGGTGTATAATTAGTTTTTTTTATTATTATAATATGGTTCATTTAATGTTGGACTCTTCGTTTTTTTCAATGAATAATTAACTTGGCACCAAAAAAATTAAAAATTAAATTGGAGATTATGTGCAAAATTGAACCTCAACTGAAATCCAAATTAGTACTAATTGTATTTTCTCTAAATTTTGGTTATATATATACATGGTCCGGTATCATAGGTTGAGAAAAACACAATCTTAATTAAGTTCTTTACACAAGAGCACATTAATGATTTTTTTTAATAAGAACAATTCAATTATCACCCAAGAAAAGCCTATGGATTGGATTGGGTTGGTCAACCACGCATAGTATATCTTAGGTTTTTTTCCCCTAAATAAATTAATGAAAAAAGAAGAAGTGAATGGTATCTAAAAAATATGCTTTTAAACCCTTTTTTTTAATTTAAAAATTACTTACGATGCCATTAACTGCAACATTTTGTTCTTTTTCTTTTTTTTTTGCAGCGTTATTACAATTTTATGTAATATTTTAGTAACTTTTAAGTTGTGGGACTAGTTTCATAAAGAAAAAAAAAAATCAAAATAAATTGTGGAGTTAATTTTATGTCTTTTTTTCTATTTATTTAATTTTTTTATTAAATGAAACTACATTAGTACAACCTTAACCAGCACCAATTTGTTCACATTTGCCTATTTTATATACATGATTGTATTAGGCACAATGTCTACCTCGATGTGACACATCACAATGTTATGAATCTCATTCGGAATCTCAACCTGGAGGAGATACAAAGGAAAATGGGAGAAAAAAGAAGCTTAAATCTTAATTGGTGTGAATTGTGAATTTGGAATGCATTGACGTACCCAATTTTGAAACTGGGTATGGGTTCCTAGTTTTAAAGGTAGCAATCATTCTTCTGACAAAAAAAGAAAAAAAAAAAAGAAGGATTTTAATTTTGGACTGGGTTGGAATAGAAAGATGAGAAAGTAAAAGTAACTGTGGTTACAATTTTGAACCGGACAATGATGGCTACAAAGGCATGTTTGTGGAGTTATTTAAGAATTGGTGAATGTGGAAGCTAGGCACAAATAAATAAGGGAGTTTCAGAGAGAGATTTGGGGATCTTTCTAGTTAGGGACTGACTGACTAAGCATAATAGAAACTGTGTGTCCCTCCACTGTAATCGTCCCAGAGAATAAAGAGGATGAGCTACTACTTTCCAGTGCTATAGTGTGATTTATTAAAACCACGCGCTTCTGATCTTTAGTGGAAAATGGCCATCACTTGTTTATAACACACTTTTTTTTTTTTTTTTTTGAGGATTTATAACACACATTGTGGAGTTATTTGGGTAAATATTGCTAAATTTAAAACTAATTTGCGTTATAGTTACTATTAGAAGTTATTTCGGAAAGTGAGGAGAGAGATTAAATTTCGGCAACACTGTTGCCGAAATTCAAGAAAAAGTAGGAGAGAGAATGAGAAAATTGGAGGAGAGAGAAAAACTTGAATTACGGCAATGTTCCTCTGCCCAATCTGCCTGGGTTTGTGCGTGTGAGAAGTGCAATGTGTGAGTGCTCCCAAAAAAAAAATTCCCACAATTTCGGCAATACCATTGCCGAAATTGTGGGGAAATTTTTTTTTTTTTTTTTTTATTTGTGGCAATGGTATTTCGGCAATACCATTGCCACAATTGTGAGAAATTTTTTTTTTTTTTTTTATTTGTGCAATGATATTTCGGCAATACCATTGCCACAATTGGGAATTTTTTTTTTTTTTTCACAATTGGGAAATTTTTTTTTTTTCAATTGTGGCAATGGTATTTACCATTGCCACAATTGGGAATTTTTTTTTTTTTCAATTATGGCAATACTATTGCCAAAATTGTGGGGAAAATTTTTTTCCCCACAATTTCGGCAATACCATTGCCACAATTGTGGGAAATTTTTTTTTTTTTTTTTCAATTGTGGCAATGGTATTTCGGCAATACCATTGCCACAATTGCGAAATTTTTTTTTTTTTTTTCAATTATGGCAATACCATTGCCGATATTGTGGGGAAAATTCCCCACAATTTCGGCAATACTATTGCCACAATTGTGGGAATTTTTTTTTTTTGAATTGTGGCAATGGTATTTCGGCAATACCATTGCCACAATTGGGAAATTTTTTTCCCTTTTCCCCACAATTTCAGCAATTCCATTGCCACAATTGGGAATTTTTTTTTTTCAATTGTGGCAATGGTATTGCCGAAATTGTGGGAAAAAATCAATTTCGGCAATACCATTGCCACAATTGGGAAAAAATGTTTTTTTTTTCCCTCCAATTTTCGACAATGGCACTGCCACAATTGCCATAAGGAGCAACTTGATTCTTATTCTAAAATAGAGGACAACATTATTTTTTTGACCGATGTAGTGTGTATGTTATGTTCTTTTCTTTGTTGTAAAAGTACCATATGAAACAAATAAGGATAGATTCAAGTACAATGAGTACATTGATTCTTATTTTAGAAAAAATATAAAGAAGAAAAAATTATTAATGTGCACGTTGTAAATAAAAACAAAAAAAGTACATACATTCTTATAGAAGAAAAAAATAATTGATGTGCACGTTGTAAATAAAAACAAAAAAAGTACATACATTCTTACAGAAGAAAAAAAATAATTGATGTGCACGTCGTAAATAAAAAAAAAACTACATAGATTCTTACAATAGGAAAGAAAAAAAATGATTGATGTGCACATTATAAACCAAAAAAAAGTAAAGAAAGTACATAGATTTTTATAATATGAAAGAAAAAAAATGATTGATGTACATGTTATAAACAAAAAAAAAAAGCAAAGAAAGTACATAGATTATTATGTGCACGTTGTAAACAAAAAAATAAAACTTCAATCAACCAATTGCCTCAACTTCTCATCTCATCTGATTCTTATTCTTTGCATCGAATATATTTTATCTATTCATATCACGCACGCCTAAAACTCTCGTAGATTTTCTTTTTTGTCTTCTTCACTATTGTAATCTCTCTGAGAGTCTTTTTTGTCTTCTTCAATTTTGTAATAAAAGGTAAGTCAAGTGCAAGCGTCTTCTTCAGTTTTGTAAGTACAAGCGTCTTTTTATTTCTCCTCCTTCGCTGAAGAGTTGTATCTCCTCACATAGGATTGCAAGTCCTCCAATTGTTCAATTAGTCTTTTACTTTGCTTTAGGTGAACAGCTAAGAATTGTAAGTTTTTTTGTTAATGTAAGTGTTTTTGCTTTGTTTATTAACTTACAGTTCTATAAATTAATAGATTTAGTATTATTGTATAAACATGTGCTTTGTAAATATTAGAAGTCAATACATTGTAAAATATTATATATTATTGTAGTTGTAGTTAATATTATTTGTATGCCTATGATTATGATTATTGTTGTTGTTGTTGTTGTTATTCAAATTTTAGATTAATGAATTATTTTTTATGGTTATCTGATTGTGTTATTTTTTTTTTTTGCAAGTATCACTCCATAATTCTCACTCTGTCAGTTGGTATCACAGTTGTGGTAAGCATCTCAACTCTCTAATTAAATTTGTATTTGTTAATTTTGAAATTATTTAATATTATTTATTGTTATTATTAGTACATGACCACAAAAATTGTAATAAATTGTATTATTGTGATCTTTTTATAATCAATATGTGTTTTGTTATTATCAATTATTACATCTATTTCTTGGAAAAAATATATTGCATAATATGTTTGTTGGTTTATAATAAAGATATGTATGTGTATTATTATTATTATTATTATTATTATTATTATTGTTTACTACAAATGGAAGTTGCATGGTTTAACTCATTGTAACATTTAATGTAGGATATATTTGAAATGGAGCAACAACAATATCACATCTCTAATGACACAATGGAAGGCAATGTACGTTGCGAGATCCAAATTTATTAATATCCTAATAATATCTACAATTATTCAATTTACATGAAAATAATTTCAACATTAGCAATATAACATTCTACATTTAAAAAAAAAAAACAGGTTTCCAACTTACGAGTGCGATCCCAATCGTTTGCACCCCTCCTGATGTCGCGGAAGCCTGAAGAAAAGCACACACGATGCTCTCTTGATGGGGCAGAAACTAAACTATTAGTTTCTGGTAGTAAACCTCGAATCCACGAGGGGTTTCCCTGAATCCACAAGGAGATAAAACTGGAATCCACCAGAAGAAAATTTGACAAACGTCTGAAATTTTATTAATAATCAACTATGAAAAACGTTTACAGACTTAGGGGCCTATTTAAGGACTCCTTAAAACTTGACTGACAAGAAAATATAATCTAAAATAACTCCTAATTGATACCTAACCATAACAGGAATCAAATTTGACCTAAAAAGCATTAAATGCACCTAAAAACAAGGAAATAAATCACCTAAACCTAAAACAACGTTTTTTACATAAAAATACCAAAAATATTAAATTACAATAAGTAAATAGTAAATTGTGTCCTACATCAGACCCCTCCACTTGAAACAAACTCGTCCTCGAGTTCATCTTTGAAATCTGAAATCTTCCATGCCAAGAGAACAAATACTTTGAATACTTCATCTTCCTTGTCTTCTTGCCAAACTTGAAAGTCATCAATTTAGCAACTTGAACTTCTTGTCCCTTGATGTTCATGCAATTAACAATATTCAACAAATAGGAGTCAATAATCACATCAAATCTTTCCACCCCAATAAAATCAATAAACTTTGTTTCGGTGTCTCCCACCAAAATAATAGGAGCTTGAACATTGCAATCATCAAACTTGACTTCATCTAGATCATTGACAACTTCTTCTATAATTTCATCTTTAATGGTCTCTACTATCTGGATCTCAAGATCTTTCTCTATAATAGGGTCTTCATTAATCTCCTCCACAATCTTGATTTCAAATTCTTCTTCCATAGTAAGACCTTCATTAATTTCCTCAAAAATCTCTATAATTTCTTCTTTGACTTCTACATATTTTTCAAGAACAATATTTTCTTCAACATTCAATTCTTCCTTTAATGGTGGAATATTTGGCTCTTCAAAATAACTCAAGTATGAACTTCTTGGCCAATAATAATCTTGTATTGTATACGACAAGATTTCTTCACAATCCAAAGGATAAAATTTGATAGCAAGCATCTTTTTCATCCTTGGCCATGATCGAATTTTGTCTTTACCCTGTCGGATTCTATCAGATTGTACTCGTTCCCACCAACATAAGGCATACTTACTAAGTTTATACAAAGCAAGTCCAACTCTTCTCTCATAACAAATACTCTCATAGTCAAATAAATCCTCTAGATCAAGTAACCAATCAAGAAAATCTTCTTTTAAAAAATATCCATTAAAACTTGCAATTCTCCGATAAGGTCTATATGAAATTTGCTTACCAATAGGTTGCCCATGAGTTATGTCTCCGCTGCAGTTATTCCTATTGTTTCCAATCTTCAACGGTGCCATCCTAACATAGATATTTGTGAGTGCTTGTTGTACGTCACATAATACTCGCTAAGTTATTCATCGTTGTTGTGGTGGTGGTTACCGTCTCACCGGTTAGCAATCAGACCAGAGTAAGTCAAGGCTCTGATACCAACTGATGTCGCGGAAGCCTGAAGAAAAGCACACACGATGCTCTCTTGATGGGGCAGAAACTAAACTATTAGTTTCTGGTAGTAAACCTCGAATCCACGAGGGGTTTCCCTGAATCCACAAGGAGATAAAACTGGAATCCACCAGAAGAAAATTTGACAAACGTATGAAATTTTATTAATAATCAACTATGAAAAACGTTTACAGACTTAGGGGCCTATTTAAGGACTCCTTAAAACTTGACTGACAAGAAAATATAATCTAAAATAACTCCTAATTGATACCTAACCATAACAGGAATCAAATTTGACCTAAAAAGCATTAAATGCACCTAAAAACAAGGAAATAAATCACCTAAACCTAAAACAACGTTTTTTACATAAAAATACCAAAAATATTAAATTACAATAAGTAAATAGTAAATTGTGTCCTACATCACTCCCGCAGTTAGGCGAGCATATGATCCCATATTTACAGCAATGTAGACTATACCGTGTTACCCGCTTACCACATATAGATATTGACTGGAGTCTTATCACTTCTTTGGTGGAGCGGTGGCAATCTGATACCCATACATTTCACCTACCTACTTGTGAAATGACGATCACTCTACAGGATATAGCAATCCTTACAAAATTGCCTATTGATGGGAAAACAGTTTGCGAGCTCACTAATTTGCAATGGGAAATAGTTTGTCGTAATTTACTTGGGGTGACGCCACCTGCAACAGCATTGTCATATGGTAGCCTTAAAATAACATGGGTAAGGGATACATTCTCAAGCCTACCAGAGGGTGCCAATGCTATAATAACCCAACGATTTGCTAAGGCATACATGTTCCAGGTTTTGGGTTTCCTATTTGGAAATAAGAGCCAAAATAAATTGCATTGCTGTTTTCTCAAGCTCTTAGATGACTTTGGTCAAGCTGGGGAATATAGCTGGGGTAGTGCCACACTTGCTTTCCTTTATAAAGAGTTGTGTACTGCTTCTATTAAAAAAAGTACGGAGATTGCAGGTCCTGTTTTCATATTACAATTATGGGCGTGGAAGCATCTTCCGTATTTGACCCCAATTCCAATAAATCCAACAAATTTAAATGGCGACAAACCATACGGTTGCAGGTATAATATTTACTTTCTATTTCTATACATTATTATATACTGTAGTGTTTATCCTTGATACTTCCAAACCCTAAAATCAGTGGCAATCATTAATTGTGTATAGGTGGGATACTAGGAGAACGTTTACTCACGCACCAACGCATGTTCTGCGTGCGTACCGTTCTAATCACGACACACAATATACTGAACAGATAATATATCACAATGCATCAATGGTTAATTTACTAGTTATACTATTAATTTTATTGATTATAACATAGTTATTGTAATTGGAATTGCAGGTTGTTTGGACACCATACGATAATTATTTGCATCCATGGTGTCTTGCAGAAAGACATATATGGACTACAACAGCGCCATTGCTATGCTTCCAAATTGTCGAGTATTACCATTTAGAAAGAGTCATGCGACAGTTTGGATTGTTGCAAAGATGTCCAAAATGGCCTACTGACAATTTGGATAAATTTGTGCATTGTGTAAAGATGACAGGGAAGTCCGGTGTCAATTGGCTTACACAGCATGATCAATACTACCGGCTTTGGAACGCGCGCGCTGAACTTGGTGTTAGGGATGAGCATTTTGATGAAGGTGTGGACTACGCAACATGGTACCATCAAAATGGTCACCTATTCACGACACCAGAGGCGGTTGCCCATGTGTACCAGGTAATTATTTTAGCTTTTTCAATAATACTGCACTAATATTAGAACAAATTATACACAAACAAAATACTGCACTAATTTTGATAAAAAATTATTGTTTTAGCTTTTTCAATAATATTGCACTAATAAATTAAAATTTTTTTTTTCTGTGGCAGCAAACTGAGATCAACAATATGTTAAATTTGGCTGTTGCAAACCAACAGAGGAATGATCTCACTGCACAAGTCCTTACACCAATAGTAGAGGGCCTTACCCGAGTGAAGTTATCAATGGAAAAAAATATTTCCTCCGTTCCTACTCAAAGGGTGACACACTTAGGGCGACAACAAAGGCACCAAAGAAGACGGCTGCAAACTCAAACTGAAACCGGACCGTCCACCTCTACACAACGCGGAAATGATGAAGCCGGACCATCCACCTTTACACAACATAATATGTACAGCTCTACCTAAGCAGGGCTGTCAACATTTGCCGGTAATGAGCCAACCACCTTTAATGAGTATAATCCAATTAATGTCAACAACTACGGCATGAATTTAAATGAACAGATTGGATTATTCACTTCCATAGGACAAGGATTTGAGGGTTTGTTTAGCTATGACCCTTATCCCTAACCTAATTCAACACCTTCCTCCTATCACCCATCACCACCTCCATCCTATGCTGAGCAATACAATTATGGCCAAGATAGCCAGTACAACTATAATTTCTGCATACCACAACCTTCCCAACCAGCCCCTTATGTACCTTCCCAACCAGCCCCTTATGTTGGTGATTTTTGCACGCCACCAAATACATGGGCATGTGCTCCAAACAGTGAGGAAGAGGCCTCCGTAACAGACTCTGAGGAAGATGCCTCAAATGAGGATAGTGGGGAAGATGCAGAAGATACAGAAGAGATGAAGGTGTCTTCAGATAATGAAAGTGACGAAGGTGGTAATTATCAAACAGAGGTTGATATTAGAACGCAGCCGAGGCGCATGGGGAAAAGTCCTGTGCAAGCACGAAGGTACCCACAACGAGTAAATAGGCATCCTCCATGTTGTGGAACACAACAAAAACTTCATGTACCCCATCGTCGCAATGACTAATCAATGTAAAATGACTGTTTATTAAGAATATATTAAAGTATTATCGTTGTTTATGCAGCATTGTAGCAAGAAATATTAATGCGTAGATAATATACATAGCACATTATACTACTAACCGTAAGACCTTTGCGAAAATGACAACGAAGTGTGTACACATTTTTTGGCATTTGAATTTAGTGTCCAATTAATCTAATCATACATCTATTTACTATAATTGTCCATTCCTAAAAATCCAACATAGAATCTATATGTGTAGCCACAACTGTAGACGCATAATAGCCCGAAAAAAAATAGTGGTGAAACTTGTATTTTTATGGTTGATCTTTTTTCCTTTGCATGATGGCTACTGTGGTGTACATTTATATTTTTATTCTCCATAGCCTCTCTTCCAAAACCTCGTAAAAGTGTCAAAGAAAAATAAAACTTTCACCATCTAATTTTCGTCAAAATTTACAGCAGCAACTTGTGAGTTAATTTCGGCCAACAAATTTAATGAATTTCAAAAAACTCAAAATAAAAGTTGTAGATATTTAAGTCACGGTTCCATCCCATCCGGCCTTGAGTCAATTGGATTTTTGAAGAGAGAGATATGTCTAAAATACTGAGTAGTGCTCAAATATGATTTTTCCTCTTTAGATTGTGGCCCATTGAGGTGAAAAAAAATTGTAGCAATTGTGGCAATGCCATTGCCGAAAATGGGAGAAAAAAAAAATTCGCAATTGGTTTGTGGCAATGGCATTGCCGAAATATGTGAAAAAAAAAATTTGTGGCAATGCTATTGCCAAAAATGGGAGGGGAAAAAAAAGAGTTGCAATGAGTTTGTGGCAATGACTTTGCCGAAATAGAGGACAAAGAATATGTCAGGGCATAAAAAAGTACGCATATTCTTGTTCATCATAATTTTTTTAACTGAACCAGTTTGGTTTATGTGTATGTCATGTTATTTCCTTTATTGTAAAATACCATATGAAACAAAAGTATAATGAGTATATAGAAGAAAAAAATAATTGATGTGCACGTTGTAAAAAAAACAAAAAAACAGAAAAAGTACTTACATTCTTATAGAAGAAAAAAATGATTGATGTGCACGCCGTAAAAAATTATTGATGTGCGTCCACAATATTTTTACAACAAATCACAGGTATTTTTTTTGTTTACAGCGTGCACATCAATAATCATTTTTTTTTCTTCCGTATTGTAAAAATCTATGTACTTTCTTTGCATTTTTTGATTTACAACGTGCACATGAATCATTTATTTCTTCTATAAGAATCTATGTACTTTTTTTTTTACAGCGTGCACATCAATCATGCGGAGAATAAGAATAAGAATAAGAATCATATATTCATGCAGAGAACATTCATGCAAAGACAAAAAAGGTACTCTAATGGAATTGAAGCTTTGTTTTTTTTTTTTTACTTTCTTTGCTTTTTTTGTTTACAGCGTGCACATTCTTTGCTTTTTTTTTTTTTTTTTTTTTTTTACAGCGTGCACATCAATCATTTTTTTCTTGTATATTGTAAGAATCTATTTACTTTCTTTGCTTTTTTTGGTTTACAGTGTGCACATTAATCATTTTTTTCTGTCCTATTGTAAGAATCTATATACTTTCTTTGTTTTTTTTTTTTTTTGTTTACAGCGTGCACATCAATCATTTTTTTCTTCTATAAGAATCTATGTACTTTTTTTGTTTTTATTTACAGCTTGTACATCTCAATTATTTTTTTTCCATTTCGTATTGTAAGAATGT
Source organism: Quercus gilva (assembly GCA_023621385.1). Classification (NCBI taxonomy): domain Eukaryota; kingdom Viridiplantae; phylum Streptophyta; class Magnoliopsida; order Fagales; family Fagaceae; genus Quercus; species Quercus gilva. The sequence goes on from CM042477.1 coordinate 71,530,633, forward strand.
ATGTACTTTTTTTAGAATAAGAATCAATGTACTCATTGTGTAAGAATCTATCATTATTTTTTCAGAGGGTACTTTTACAAGACGAAAGGAAAGAACATGACACACACACAAACTAAACTGTTTCGGTCAAAAAAACACTGAAGAATAAGAATATGCGTACTTTCTTTGATCTCTCTCCTTTATTTCGGCAATGCCATTGCCATAAACCAATTGCAACAAATTTTGTTTTCCTCCCATTTTCGGCAATGGCATTGCCACAGTTGCCACAAAAATTTTCCCCCCTATTTCGGCAATGCCATTGCCACAAATCCATTACACTTTTTTTTTTTTGGAAAATTGCAGTTAACCCACCTGTGGTTTGGCCCGTTTTAACAATGCCCACCCGTGATTTAAAAGTTGTCACTTAACCCACCTGAGGTGGCCTCCGTTAGACCCCCGTTACCCACCTCTGCCCTTTCCGTTAGAAAATCCCCTTTACTATATGAGCCAAAATTAAAACCGAATTAGAACCCTAAAAAAAAGGAACGAGCTCTCTCCCTCTCTCTACCTTAGAACTCCCAAAAATCCCCAAACCCATAATCCCTTTCTCTCTTTACTTTGATTGCTATTTTTTTTTTTTTTTTTTTTTGTGTTTTTTGGTAGGATGGGAGAATTTGGAACAAAGTCATTGAGTCTACCTTGAAGGCATGTTGTTTTAGTTATTGTATAATTTTGAGCAGAGAGTTTTAAACCCCGAAAAATCGCACAAAGGGAAATGGATATGAACAAAAGGGAGGATCAACAATTTCCAGCACTTAATTTCTAAAGTTTTGATTTTCAACATCCAAGATCTCACACAAAGCCACTGGATATACATTGGCAGCACCCAAGGGGAGGATCAGCGCAAAGATTGACCAAGGGAATAGAGATATGAGAGAGGAAGGTTTCAAAGCCAAACAACAAACCCACTAGAAAAATCACAACATCATGAACAATAGAATAAAAATTACTTGATTTGCTGGGTATAATGAAGCATAGTGAAAATTTCAAAACTAAACAACAACTCAGAACCCACAGAGGGGCGTGGTATTTGATTTGCTAGGTATTTGATTTGCGGCGCATTCTTCGAATCTCCTTGGCCAATTTAGACTTCCGAGAGGGGCGTGGCTTGGCGGAGCTGGGTTGTCACCTCTGTACTTCTCTGTGGTGACCCATTCGTACGACACGTACATAGATTCGGGCTTCAAAACCCTGAAGATCTCGGCGTAGACCTCCTCGAGCTTCAGCGCGTGGCACGTGGCCTCGATCGAGTACGCGCCGTCGAAGCTGTTGTCTAGGAACAGCATCTCGAGGAAGTTCCTGCACACGGCCACGCAGAGCTAGTCGAGCCCACGACCTTCGCACGTGAATGGGCCGTAATGGCTTTCATGGGCCCACCGACTCCGCACCCGATGTCGAGGATTCGATCTCCGGGCTTCACGTCGATTAGATCGACGGCCATTTCTTCGTGGATGCGCGTGGCCTCGCAATTGGACTTTCCGGTGATTGACGGTGAGAAATGGAAGGACTGGCCCCAACCCCACTCGTAAATGTCGAAGGATGCATAGCCTTGCTGGTAGATTGGTGGAATCCACAGATCCGTAGCCTTGCTGGTCTTTGTTGGGGTTTTTTTTTTGCAGATTTTCTTTTTTTGTTTTTACTTGCAAATCTGGGTTTTGATTGTGAAGAAGAAGAAGAAGAAAGAGAGAAAAGAAGAGAGAGATATAAAATATAATGAAAAAGACATATTTACCCCTATTTTTAACGGTGAAAAGGCAGAGGTGGGTAACGGGGGTCTAACGGAGGCCACCTCAAGTGGGTTAAGTGACAAATTTTAAACCATGGGTAGGCACTGTTAAAACGGGCCAAACTACAGGTGGGTAATCTGCAATTTCCCTTTTTTTTTTTTTTTTTTTTTAAGAAATGATAAGTGTACACAATTTTTACAATATTTTTACAACAAATTCTAAATGGCAGATTGTTGCTGATTGTTATTGTTGGATTTAAAAAATAATTTCAATGTTAAATTCAAATTTGAACTAATAATAACTAATTATTGTAAAAATATTGTGTACAAAGCACGTTATATTTTTTTTTAATTCCTCCCCATATTTCGTATTCTCATAGTACCTTTTTTGTCTTTTTATTCTTCAGTACTTTTTTGACTGAAGCAGTTTGGTTTGTGTTTCTTACAATACGAAATGAAAGGAAAAAATGATTGATGTGCATGATTGATGTGCACGTTGAAAAAAAAAAAGTCCATAGATTAATTATTGATGTGCACGCTGTAAACAAAAAAAACAAAGAATGTATTTAAACAGCACTGGGGTTCTTATTTTCTACTCTTTTTCCCCAATAAATTCCATCAACTTTCTTCTCCACTCTTATTCACCTCATAATTCTACCAACCATTTTCAATTCATACGTACCATACATTCTACAAACAACTATAAGTAACAACACTTGCAAATATCTATCCGTTCTTTATCTCTTAGAATGTGAGTTACATCTCTTAAGTAGTTATAGATTCTTTTTATAATATTCATGTTGATATGTTTTTGGGCATAGCTAAGCATGAAAATCTTGTTTTTCTTAAATTTTTTGTTTATGCAAATCTTGTTTTTGTATTATGTGTTTTGCAGCATGAACTAATTTGTATGATATGTTTTAAATTAATTGTCCATGAATTCTTGCCTAAAATTTCCTATAGCAAAAATATATTTCAACATTGTAGGCCCGTTTTTCCTTAAAGAAATACTTAGTTTGTTAGCCTATAATATACATGTATGCTATAAGAAAAAATAATAATAATAATAAGGTTAGTATACGCTCATAAATCTTAATAAAAAAGAATTTAATACTATTATTATCGGTGAAACAATCCTCTTTAACAGAATTCTCTCAGCTCTAGCTATTTAAACATTGAATATTTTTAATGGATTACCTTTTTGTATTGCATTGTAATGGTTGTGTAGTGTTAATATATTAATACTATTATTATGTTTTAGTGTAGATGGCAGAAAAGTTGTTCATTTTTCTCATCCATTCCGACGGAATAATTAAACATGGAGAAAATGGGGTTTATTACGAAGGGCCACCTCCTTCTATGCTTCCATTAAGCCAGGGTGTTACATTTGAAGATCTATGTAATAGCGTAGCATCCTCGCTTTATATAAACAGAAAAGATTCAAAACTGACTATTTGGTATAGATTTTCGCTTCATTGTCATCCACATCCTGTGACTTACCAGCAAGTTTTGGTAGAAGACGATCGTGGTGTCAATGCAATATTCAATATGTTAGACTGCCAATATGGATTTGTAGGTGCAGAGTTATATGTGGATGTAGAGTCCATAAGAAGCCACCGAGATGTTTTTCCTATTCGATATGCCAATGAAGGACTGAGTGGGCACTTCCATGATCCATATGCCACTCATATTGGTCATTATTCTGAAGATGCGGCTCATTCCCCAATCAACTTTGGTGGTGCTAACTATCATGCTCCATATACCCATGTTGCAACTGAAGACCAACATGTTCCTTATCGGCCAATGAACACCAGTGATGCTGACTATGATAATCCAACTGAGCATGTCACACAAGAGACTACTAATGATCCCAATGATACACATCGCATAGCTGCTACTACTGAAAATGCGGTCCATACATTATCAGAAAGGATGCGAGCCATGGATAATGATGACCAACTTGATGACGATGAGGTCCTTGAAGATGTTGGAGATGAACAGGAGCCTCTAAATGAAGGTAATCATGAAAGCAGTCCAGCTATGACATTCCATCAACCTTCATCACTAAGCTTTTCACAAAACACGAGGGATAGTATGATTGATCCAACCCCACCATTTGAAAAGCCCACTCAAAGTATTTGGGACCCTACCCAAGAGTTTTATGTGGGCTTGCTTTTTGCCGATAAGGATGAACTACAAGTTGCTGTTAAACGCTATCACATCAAGAGGAACCAAACATTTTATGTAAGAGAGTCAGATCCAGCATGTTGGTCTGTAAGGTGCAAGCATTGTTCTTGGCATCTTTAAGCATGCTTGCGAGCTGCACATGGGTTGTTTGAGGTTAGGAAATACAAAGGTCCACACACATGTACAGAGTCCACGCTCACATAAGATCACGAGCAATTAGACACCCATGTTATTGAGAAAGAGTTGAGAGATGTTGTCAAAAATGATCCAACCATAAAGATTTCTTCACTTCAACAGACTCTTTACAATAAGTACCAATACCGGCCTTGTTATTTTAAGGTGTGGGAGGCGAAAGAAAAAGCAATTGGTAGAGCGTTTGGTGATTGGGACAAATCTTACCAATTATTGCCAAAATGGTTGAAAGTTTTGACTGATTCAAACCCAGGCAGTAGGGTTATTTGGAAAACAATACCTGCTACTATGCCAGGCTGTGCGATATTCGAGAGAGTGTTCTGGGCTTTTGGTCCATCAATTAAAGGTTTTCAACATTGTAGGCCAGTGATTAGTATAGATGGAACTTTCCTATATGGTAAGTACAAAGGTACGTTACTGATTGCATCAACGTGGGATGGTGAGAACAGACTTTTTCCACTTGCCTTTGATATTGTGGAGAAGGAAACTGATGATAGCTGGTATTGGTTTTTGTGTTGTATTCAGATTAATGTCACTAATCGGGAAGGGTTATGTGTCATATCTGATCATCACCCTGGTATAATGCAGCGATACGGACTATATGTCAATCGACAAATTGGTATCATCGTTTTTGCCTTCGCCTTATGGCTAGTAATTTCAATCAACAAATTGGGAATAAAAACTTGAAGGCTATGGTAATGTGGGCAGGCATGGAGAATCAGTTACGAAAGTATCAAATAACCAGGGATAGAATTACTCAATTAAGTGCAGATGGTGAGAGGTATTTAACGGAAATACTGGTGGACAAGTGGACGTTAGCACACGATGGTGGACATCGTTATGGGGCAATGACGACAAACTTGTCTAAAAGCTTCAATGGAATTCTAAAGAGTGCTAGAAATCTGCCCATAACTGCGTTAGTTGAACTTACTTACTACCGTTGTGTAGCCTACTTTGCCGATCGGTATACTAAGACACGCGTAGAGGTTACTGCCGGTGAACTCATTACGGCCTATGCAAAGAATAAATTCAATAAATGGGAAAAAAAGGCACCAAAGCATTCAGTTACTGTGTTCAGTCATGAAGATGGTCTGTTTGAAGTCAGAACACCAATAAACCCTAACTCTGCATATAGGGGTAATCATCATCATGAGGTAAATTTGAGGCAGAACAGTTGTAATTGTCAAAAATGGAAGGTTTATAAGATTTCGTGCTCACATGTCATTGTCGTGTGTAAATATCAAGGCATCTCTGCAATGCGATATATCGACCGCTGCTACTATTTGGAAGAACAAGTTGCTTGTTATGCACCTAGATTTCGCATGGTTCCAGACAGTGTACATTGGAATGAGCCTGATTTCCCGGTCTTGTATTCTAATATCAAGCTGCGCCGTGAAAAAGGTCGACCAAGAACAACTCGGCTTCGAAATGAAATGGACGAAGGGGAAGAGCATCAACCAAGGCCTCTGTGCAGGCTCTGTAGGCAAGAAGGCCATAATAGAAGAACATGCCCCACTCGAACTGTGGCTGGCTCCACTAGTGGCCAAACTGAATGACCTAACATAAGTATTCAGTCTACTTCAGTGGATTGATTGGTGTGCATAATTTTTTTTTTTTTTTTTGGAGTTGGACCATATTGGTAGTTTGTATTATTTGAAAGAACATGGTACTAATTCCATATGCTATAATGTTTTCTATCACTGCAAGTTGGATTATGGTGCACGTTTATTTATTTTTGTGTGTGTGTGTGTGTGTGTGTGTCTATATATATATATATATATATATATATATTGTGTATTATAGTTTAGGGTTTCGATAAAGGAACTCTGAGGAGTTGAGGTGAATATGACAAAAAAGGAACTTTGAGGAGTTGTGGTGAATATGACAACAAAAGTACTTGAGGTGAATATGACAACAAAGGTACTTGAGATGAATATATTCAATGCATACATAGAATAAGAATCAGATGAGATGAGGAGTTGAGGTGATTGGTTGATTGAAGCTTTGTTTTTTTGTTTACAGTGTGCACATAAGAATCTATGTACTTTTTTTTTTTTTTTTTTTTTTTTACAGTGTGCATATCAATCATTTTTTTCTTCTATAAGAAGGTATGTACTTTTTTTGTTTTTTTTTTTTTATTTACAGCGTGCATATCAATCATTTTTTTCTTTTTTGTACTTTTTTTTAAATAAGAATAAATGTACTCATTGTATTATAGATTCAAACCAAATTGCTTCGGTAAAAAAAAAATAATAATGATGAATAAGAATATGCGTACTTTTTTTTATGTCCTAACATATTCTCTGTCCTCTATTTCGGCAATGCCATTGCCACAAACCAATTGCAACATTTTTTGTTTTTTTTTCTCCCATTTTCGGCAATGGCATTGCCACATATTTTTTTTCCCCCTTATTTCGGCAATACCATTGCCACAAACCAATTGCAACTTTTTTTTTTTTTCATTTTCGGCAATGACATTGCCACAGTTGTCAAAAAAAATTTCCCCCGTCTCGACAATGCCATTGCCACACACCCATTGAAACAATTTTTTTTTTCCTCCTATTTTCGGCAATGGCATTGCCACAATTGTCATAAAAAAATTTTTCACGTATTTCGGCAATCCCATTGCCACAAATCATTATACTTAAAAAAAAAAAAAAAAAAATGAAGTGCACACAATTTTTTCAACATTTTTACAACAAATTCTAAGTGTCAGGTTGTTACTTATTGTTATTGTTGGATTAAAATAGTAATTTCAGTGTTAAATTTAAATTTGAATTAATAATAACCAGTTACCTGTGATTTGTTGTGAAAATATTGTGTACGTAACACATTATTTTTTTTTAATTCCTCCCCAGATTTCAGAATTCACTTCTTTTTTTTTTTCCCACTTCCATTTTCGGCAATGACATTGCCACAATAGGGACAAATTTTTTTTGCCCTTATTTCGGCAATACCATTGCCACAAGAAGTTTCTTTGGGGCCACCTCACACTCAGTCAAAGCACTTCTTTATTAGTCAGATTACAATAGTGAAGACAACAAAAAAAGAATCTCTCAGAGAGATTACAACAGTGAAAAAAAAAAAAAAATCTCTCAGAGAGATTACAATAGTGAAGAAGACAAAAAAGAATATCTACGAGAGTTTTAGGCGTGCGTGATATGAATAGGTAAAATATATTCGATGTAGAGAATAAGAATCAAATGAGATGAGAAGTTTAGGCGATTGGTTGATTGAAGTTTTGTTTTTTTGTTTACAACATGCACATAATAATCTATGTACTTTCTTAGCTTTTTTTTGTTTATAGCGTGCACATCAATCATTTTTTTCTTCCGTATTGTAAAAATCTATATACTTTCTTTGCTTTTTTTGGTTTATAATATGCACATTAATCATTTTTTTCTTTCCTATTGTAAGAATATATATACTTTTTTTTTTTTACGACGTGCACATCAATTATTTTTTTCTTCTGTAAGAATGTATGTACTATTTTTGTTTTTATTTACAACGTGCACATCAATCATTTTTTCTTCTTTATACTTTTTCTAAAATAAGAATCAATGTACTCATTGTACTTGAATCTATCCTTATTTGTTTCATATGGTACTTTTACAATAAAGAAAAGAACATAACATACACACTACATCGGTCAAAAAAATAATGCTGTCCTCTATTTTAGAATAAGAATCAAGTTGCTCCTTATGGCAATTGTGGCAGTGCCATTGTCGAAAATTGGAGGAAAAAAAAAACTTTTTTTCCCAATTGTGGCAATGGTATTGCCGAAATTGATTTTTTCCCACAATTTCGGCAATACCATTGCCACAATTGAAAAAAAAAAAAAAATTCTCAATTGTGGTTGTAGGGACTCAGTTTGTAATGGACCCTTCACAATATAATTTGTAGAGAAGTGGGTATATGGATTTGGCATCATCGAAGTGAACAACGGTTAGTTTGGTGTTTACGATAAGTAATTGATGACAAGAAATTAATAAGAATCTCATCAAATGAATTTGGTTAAGTATTTTTGTAGGGAATGATCATCACTTTGGTTATGTAACTAAAGTGCCTGTTTGTCCTCGGACCAGGCCGAGGATCTATTTTTCTTAGAGTTTTTCCTCCTCCTTTTTTTGGTGGGAGTCCTCTTGGTTATATAGTATTGCTTTAGTTAATCTCAGTCGTCCATCTGTCGGTTATTCGGTCACTCTAGATGAGAGTTTGTCCCATCATCTGTTTTTGTAGACTTTACGTTAGTTCTCAGCCGTCTTTGCAGGCTTTTCTATTAGTCGGAGTAATCGAGGCAATTGGGTTCGTTGGTCACATCATCGTTAAAGCGGTCAGAATGTTGGTGGGATATTTTCGATGGATGGAGGATATTTTCCTTTAGTGATGTCGGTGTGCCGAGGACAGGTTATCCTCGGTTTAGGCCTTGGATGTTGTGGGCTCTATCCCACTGTCCTCGGCTTTTGTTTTATCCTCGGCGCGGGCCTTGGTCCGCATGTAGTGAGCCAGCATGGTTAATGTAATAGGGCCCCACAATAGCCCCTCAAAATTCTGCTGCACGTCCCCTTGGGCGGGGAGGAGGATTTTGATTATCTCGGCGCGTTTTCTCAGCCTGTTGGGTTCTATCTTATCGTCAGTGTTTATCACTACTTCGGTTGTTTTTGCAGCTTTCTTTTTGCGCAAAGTGTCGTCCGAGGATGGTTAGGCTTGGGTTGTTTGTGCTATAGCATTCAATTTCTCATGGTTTTTGTCCCTGATGGGGCTCGTTCACTTGGTGCCTGAAAGGGCGTTGGCTTCGCTTTAGTTTTGAACTCATGATCCGTATAGGAGCCTTGGTCTCGTTCAGCATTCGTATTCTCATTTTTGAATCATACCTAGTTTTCTCATTTTTGAATCATCTGAAGTATCTGGTTTCACCTGGAGGCTTGGGTCCGAGGACCATGCAAGGCCTTGGTTCTGTCCAGTACCTAGTTTTCTCATTTTTGAATCATCTGAAGTATCTGGTTTCACCTTGAGGCTTGGGTCCGAGGACCATGCAAGGCCTTGGTTCTGTCCAGTACCTAGTTTTCTCATTTTTGAATCATCTGAAGTATCTGGTTTCACCTTGAGGCTTGGGTCCGAGGACCATGCAAGGCCTTGGTTCTGTCCAGTACCTAATTTTCTCATTTTTGAATCATCTGAAGTATCTGGTTTCACCTTGAGGCTTGGGTCCGAGGACCATGCAAGGCCTTGGTTCTGTCCAGTACCTAGTTTTCTCATTTTATTCGTTTATTTTAGCTATTTATCCGTAGCTGTTTGGTTCTTTATTGCTATAGTTTACAATAAGCCATAGATAATTACACTTTTCAAGCAGAAATAATAATAAATGCAAGCTGGAGTTGGTGAAGGATAAGACCCTGCCGTGTTCTGCCTCTTCGTTTTGATGGGACTCTTCTGATTACGAGGCGTCTCTTGGGTTGTCCAGGTAACGTGTTTTGACGCTTCGGTGCCTTCTCATTTAATGAGGCGCCTCCTCATTAATGCTAGCCGTGGATCTACGAGGATCTAACGGCTGTTAGGCCCTTTGGAATTTGGGGCGGAATAATGGTCTCCGGAAATCTCTCCCTGGGATTTATTGTGAATTGGCCCTCATTAATGTTCCACCTTCTATATAAGGCGTTTCTAGGGCAGCCTTCTCCTTCACACTTTGACAAACCTCCATCTTACACTTCCCCAAAAATATTACTCAAAAGGGTTCTCCCCAATATTGCCGCTTGAGCCCCTTCGAATGAGCTGGCCCTTAGAGAGGGCGATTTCGAGGGGGCACAGCCCCTACCAGGAGCCGAGGATGACATTCCAACCCTGGCCGCTACGCTGGGATGGGTGGATTGGAGATCCAGAGATTCTCCTTCTTTTCAACCTAACCGGAGACAGAGCCCTCCTCACTGCCTGGAGGAGGATCCGGAGAGAACGTAACCTCCCTCTCTTGGGTCTGGGTTCTTGACCCCCCAAGCCGGCTGCCTAAAGGGTGGGAGGGGAACCAGGCGGAACCTAAAAGTGGAACCGTCCTGTGTCTCGGCCTCTTCCGCCTTATAGGTTGCCTTCCTTTCTTCTAATCCTTCTTCTCTCTTTTCCTTCCTCTTCTCTTACTTCACTTCTTTTCCATCTTCTGATCTTCAGCCAGCTTTGCTTTCTACTTATTTGTTCTTCATCTCTTCTTCCGTTTCTTTTTTCTTTCTTTTCTTTTGCTCCTCAACCAGCTTTGCTTTCTACCCTTTGCTCACTTGCCGGTTTTATCAAGCGTCTGCCTTTGTAGTTAGCTTTAGAACAAGCCCCACGGGCTCCACTTGTAAAAGAAGTTTTTTTTTTTTTTAAGTATGAATAAAAGAAGTAGACCTGTTTTATATTATCTATTTGTGTTATATATATATATATATATATATATATATATATTTTTTTTTTTTTTTTTTTGCGATTATAAATCTCTGAGCGAATGTTGTTCCTATAACCTGTGCGGTTCTTGAATGAAGATTTTTTTTTTTTTTTTTTTTTTTTTACCAACCGTCGCACTTGCCAGCACACAACTTCCGCCCCACGGTGGGCGCCAATTGTAGGGACTCAGTTTGTAATGGACCCTTCACAATAAAATTTGTAGAGAAGTGGGTTTATGGATTTGGCATCATCGAAGTGAACAACGGTTAGTTTGGTGTTTACGATAAGTAATAGATGACAAGAAATTAATAAGAATCTCATCAAATGAATTTGGTTAAGTATTTTTGTAGGGAATGATCATCACTTTGGTTATGTAACTAAAGTGCCTGTTTGTTCTCGGACCAGGCCGAGGATCTATTTTTCTTAGAGTTTTTCCTCCTCCTTTTTTTGGTGGGAGTCCTCTTGGTTATATAGTATTGCTTTAGTTAATGTCAGTCGTCCATCTGTCGGTTATTTGGTCACTCTAGATGAGAGTTTGTCCCATCATCTGTTTTTGTAAACTTTACGTTAGTTCTCAGCCGTCTTTGCAGGCCTTTCTATTAGTCGGAGTAATCGAGGCAATTGGGTTCGTTGGTCACATCATCATTAAAGCGGTCAGAATGTTGGTGGGATATTTTCGATGGATGGAGGATATTTTCCTTTAGTGATGTCGATATGCCGAGGACAGGTCATCCTCGGTTTAGGCCTTGGATGTTGTGGGCTCTATCCCACTGTCCTCGACTTTTGTTTTATCCTCGGCGCGGGCCTTGGTCCGCATGTAGTGGGCCAGCGTGGTTAATGTAATAGGGCCCCACAGTGGTAATGGAATTGCCGAAATTGTGGGGAAAAGGGAAAAAAATTTCCCAATTGTGGCAATGGTATTGCCAAAATACTATTGCCACAATTGAAAAAAAAAAAAAAATTCCCAATTGTGGCAATGGTAAATACCATTGTCACAATTGAAAAAAAAAAATTTCCCAATTGTGAAAAAAAAAAAAAAAAAATCCCAATTGTGGCAATATTATTGCCAAAATACCATTGCCACAAATAAAAAAAAAAAAAAAAAAAAAAAATTTCCCCACAATTGTGGCAATGGTATTGCCGAAATTGTGGGATTTTTTTTTTTTTGGGCACTCACACATTGCACTTCTCACACGCACAAACTCAGGCAGATTGGGCAGAGGAATTACGGCAATACCATTGCCGTAATTCAGGTTTTTCTCTCTCCTCCAATTTTCTCATTCTCTCTCCTACTTTTTCTTGAATTTCGGCAACAGTGTTGCCGAAATTTAATCTCTCTCCTCACTTTCCTAAATAACTTCTAACAGTAACTATAACGCAAATTAGTTTTAAATTTAGCAATATTTACCCAAATGACTCCACATTGTGAGCGTTTGGATTGACCGCGTTTTGTGTTTTGCGTTTTCAAAAAAAAAAAAAAAAAAAAAAAAAAAATTCCCCTGCGCGTGAATAGTAACATCACATGGGTTTACTATGCAGGGGACAAAAATTACTGTTCACTCACTGTTCACGCACTGTTTATCACTGTTCACAGTACTGTTCACGTACTAAAAAAATATTAAAAATGGGTCTCACGGTACTATTTACACATTTAAAAATTATTTTGCTACAGTGTTTTCAGTTTTCAGTTTCAGCAACAATAAGCTCAATCCAAACGGACCCATTAATACCATTCTCCTTGCAACTCCTTGTGACATTCCCAGAATTAAAAACGATACTTTTTTATTTTTTACATTCGAATTCACTTACTAAATTTATAGCAAATTTTACCATGAATGTAAAAGAAGAGAGAATCATTTCTTTGTAATCTGGAAGGAATTGAGATCTGGTGCAATTAACCTCTCTCCTTCTTACAACAATTTTTTACTATTCTTTTTTTTTTTTTTTTTTAATTTTTCTCATTTTTTTAATTTAATAATAGAGTTTAGATTTGCTTTTTACAACTTTAAATCTTAGCCATCCATAGCAATTGCGTCAAGTGCAATATTTACCTTAGGTATTGCACATGATTTCAATCCGACTCTCTGAGAGGAAAATTTATTAAATCCTCCTAGAGTAATGCTCCCCCCTCTCGCATAAGGGGTGGGACTTGTGTACAGTGTAGGACCCACTCCTCATGTGAGACAATGGCGGTTCCAGAAAATTTTTCTAGGGTGGTTATTTAGAAACTTAAATTAAACAATTTAATAAAAAGAGAACTTTATATATTGATAACCAAAAAAAAAAAAAATTTATAATATTTTGGGTAGGAGATGATTCTTGGGTACATGATTTTCGTATCAAATATTTGTCCATAATACTAGCAAAAAAATAAATAATAAACTATAAGTTCAATTGAAATATTATTTCTTGGTATAATAAAAAATATTAATTATTATTATGTCCATATCATGACTCTATTAACAATTTTACACAACATAAATTTTTGTTGTTTAGTTGTTTTATTATTTTTCTTTATTGACCACTAACAGTCTAGCACACACCCCATTACCACAATGTAAAATCTAACCTAGTAAATACAATGCCTCATCCCACTGCCTAACAATTGCATAGTTTAATTTTTTTTTTCTTTTATAATTATTTGTTTACTTACTTTACTACCACTAGTCAGCTAGTCCATTACCCTAATTGCCCAAAGCATACCCAAAGCTCACGTTTCGGCTTGTCCATTAGAACAAAATATTTTAGTACCAATCTATTTCGACGTACTATTACGAAGTTACCATTAATATAAATATATATGTATAATATTGATTAAAACTCATAAATTATTAAGGGTCGTAAAATTTTAAGTCATATTTCAATTAGTATGTCAATCTTTAAGCCCAAAAAATAAAAAAATAAATAACAATCAATTTTTTAAAATATAATAAGATTAAAATGTATTTAATAATGAAAGAAAGAAAGAAGAAGAAAAAAATTAGAAGAAGAAGATGATAATGTGGAGGTAGGAGGCTTAAAGTCAGTATAAAAAGCTGAATTTCAGCTTCCTTTTCAAATACTACTTGTACTAGTCACGCACTTGTCACGTGAAGGTTGACAAAACTAAAAATAATATTACACAAAACTAGGCAATAAAGTTGAAGTGAGCGGAAGAGGCCAAAATGGGTAATTAGACATAATTATCCAACTATGTAGTTAGTTGGCCCGGTTCAGAAACTATATAATTTAATAGCATCTCGAGTTTAAGAGACTCGATTTCGAGTCCATAAATCGAGTTTAAGAGACCTTTTTTTCTTTTTTGCACCTTTCGGCTTGTACATGAGAGACTTGGAGACTTGAAATTTTTTCAAATTTTTTTGGTTTGTAAATCGAGTCTCTAAGACTCGATTTCCAGGTGGTCTCCATGTGGAAAAAGATGCCACATCAGACCATGGAAATCGAGTCTTTGAGACTCGATTTATAGGCCAAAATCGAGTCTCTTAGACTCGAGATGCTAGTAAGTAATATAGTTTGAAAACCGAAACAACTAACTAGATAGTTAGAAAAAAAAAATTAGTTAACTATTTTCCCCCGGACAACTCAAGGATTAGAAAAATTGAAAATAACTGCAGAGGAAATGTAGAACGAAGAAGGAGGAGGAGGAGAAGAAAAAGAAGAAGAAGAAGGAGAAGGAGGAGGAGAAGGAGGAGGAAAAGGAAGAGGAGGAGGAGGCAACAGCTGTGATGGGCTGCATTCCTTCAGGAGATCGGGGATGCGACTGTATGGGTTGATTTAGGCCATTCTTAAGGTTGAAGCGATGAAGGCTGGGCCAGTGGGTCTAGGATCAGCGGTGGTTGGGACAGTGGGACACAGACAGTGGCTTTGCTATCTAGTAATGAAAGGGGCTAGAGCGGACTGCCGAAAGGTTGAAATTATTTCCCCTTTAGGTTACGATTTTTTTTATTCAAAATTTGATTGGGTATTTTTTTTATTGGGTATTTGGTTTATAGCAATTTAAATTTTATTTTCAGATTTTAGTTCTATAAATTTTTTTTGATTGGGCTGGGACAATAGGATAGAGACTGTGGGTCTTCATTAATTTTCATATTTTTGTTTTATAAATTTGTTTGAAAGGCCACAACTTTATGAGACCAAATTATGGATCAATATTTAATTTTTTTGGGGCTTAAAAGAATTTTAGAGTGGTCACAACTCTTTTTTAAAGGGTGGGCAAATATAAAATTTTAAATTATTATATATAATTTTTTTTTCCCAGGCCAGGGTGGTCCTGTGATTACCCTAATTTGAAAGTGGTGCCGTCCTTGATGTGAGAGGAGAAAGCATTGCTCCGGGAGTATGCAATAATTTCTCCTCTGAGAGTACTTAATAAATTTCCTCCTTCTTCGTCACTCTTTTGACATTTCTTTTTTTACCAAAAAGAGGCATTTGTTAGTTTCTTACTTTTTGTGGACCCGATAAAATCAATCTTATGAAAAGGGGGAGGAATTCTAAAAAAAACAAGAATACGAAAATGAGATTAAAAAAAAAAAAAAAAAGTGATGAAAAAAAAAGAGAATTTTTTTTTAATTTTTTTTATGTTGCCAATTTCTATTATTTCACTTTTAATAATAAAAGTATAATAGTAATTTACTCGTTATTTTTTACTTTTTCATCTCTCTTCACCAAACATACATGATAAAAAATACAAATACTATTTATTATCTAATTTTCTATTCTTTCCATCAATATTTTTTGCCCTCCCTCTTTTTCATTGTCCCAACATTAACCAATCTAAATTTGTTTGGGTCATATGTTTTGATCCATACTAGACCTGAAAACAAACAAATCAAAATGGTATAAAAACCTGAAAACCTATAGGTCATATATACTGAGTTTATTTGGCCCAAAAAAGACCATGCAAGGATGATAAAATAGCATTATGTTTTCCTGTTTTAGTCCGATACATTTGTGACTCCTACATGGTTTGATTTGTACCTAATTGGTTCAAAAAAGTTCAAACACAAATCTATTTGACTTGATTCATTAGTCTTTATTTTTTCTTTTTAAGAAAAATATATCAAGTCTAGTATATAGTGATGATGGTGTAGTTTTGAAACAAAGCTATTTGTGAAAATTCCCACACAAAAAAAGCTATTTGCGGGGGAAAAAAAAAAATTTGTCCCACTCTTAATTTTTCACTTTATAATTCATTAACTGTTGTATGTTATGCGTCTAATTTTTTTCTTTTTTTAAAAATCAAAATGAGATAGAGGATTTTTATTTATAACTTACCAATATAAATACAGATAGCATTCCATGAATTAGTACTCTTTTCCATTTTTAATTTCTTTGTGTTCATAAAGATAAAGATCAGAGGCTCACGGTGAGATTGTGATGAATCTGATGATCAATGGCATAACCGTATAATGATTAACAAAATCGTGATCTAAATCGGAATAAAATCGCCGTAAGACAACAAAATTGAAGTAAATCTGCATGCACGTTGGACCATCCATTTTTCAGCCTATGCATATTTTTTTGAGAACCATTTAGAGCCCAAACTGGATTCTTTGAATTTGAGCCCAAAGTGAAAGGAAATATATTAATAATAAATCGAGAGTATTGTAGCTCAACTAATTCACATCTTTTGGTATTTGCAACAAAAACATCTAGAATTCAAATTTCCCTCCCTCTCCAACTATCAAATTAAAAAAAAAAAAAAAAAATGAAAGAAAGAAAGAGGAACAACTTCTTGTTGTGCATGTGTTTTTTTCCCCATACTTTTAATTTCTTGGGCATTTGATTCTTTTGAATTTTAGGAAAATTTAAAGATTTACAATCATGTTGGGGCTATATAAATAATTTTGCATAGTTGCATACCAATTGTAACTTACATTAATGTTTACAAAATACAACGTAAATGTGATTAAATGACAAATGATATCTTGACAATAAAATACTCTTTGAGAGCCGCACACGAGTTGTACAATGTCATAATTTGCTCGTGTGCAGTGGAGCCTACATGTCTATGAGACGGATGCTATATAAGATAGACGCAAGAGATACTTTCTCAGTTGTTTGGGAGTCTCATAACGACTAGAGATGGAAAGTTTGAGAAGTTTAGGACTCCTAAACACCGCTTGGGTTAGCGTTTTGGGCTCAAAGGATCGAACTAGGTGTTACAAATAATATTAGAGCATTATCCTACTTTTGAACTGAGGGTTAGTAATTGTTGTATTTGAATATATATATATATATATATAGAGAGAGAGAGAGAGAGAGAGAGAGAGAGAGAGAGAGAGAGATTTTCTAATTGGCCTGCATAATATTTTTTTTTGTCTTTTTAACTGAGTACCATGCTAGTTGACTGACATGGTCCCAATTACATCCACCTCTTATAATTTTGGCATTGTTACACAATTAAAAATATTGTAGACATATCACTACTCTTTTATTAGACATGTATTTTTGACAAATATAGTCATTAGGATTAGGATCTATGATATTTCTCTCTTTTATCTTCTTTGTAACAAATATAAAGATTGCAGTAGAGAAGCTTCAGAATTTAGAAGAAAAGTTTATATAAACAGTAAGTCCGTTTTACCGAATGATCACCCTTATTTTCTAAGCTTAATTCAGAAAAATAATGGAAAGCATGTGTTGGACTACTGTCACCAGTCATTTGATGGTTAACCTTGATCCGCTGGATGCATACATAACACGGAGATGACATCATATAGAAATCCAAACAGACTACTGTCAAGCTTCAACACAGAAAAAGAATTGAACTCAAGTATAGTAGGGAACCAAAAAAAAAAAAAAAAAAAAACTCTCACACGCTAACACATATAAACGTGTTACGAACACGTGAGATTTAAACTGAAATTGTGATTTCAAATCAACCAATAGATGACTATAAATTAAATCTAGTATCGAGTCAAGATTCTCTTTATGGTGACTCCTCGCAGCTGCAAACTTCAAATATTATTGTAGGCACAAAATCATTCTTTCACCTTGCTATCCAGTAGTTGCTCCCATTAATGTACCTACACATGAAACAAACCATTTCATAGGCGATTCTTTGTAACCACTATGGGTGCTATCATTTGCTATTTGTGCTAATAAAGGAGTAACAAGTGCCATGGCAGTTAATCGACTTCAGTTCCTCCTATAGTCCCAATTATAGTCACCTACTACAACTTTTGGCATTTTTACACAACTTAATATCTTTCTATTGGATTAGGATTAGCATTGTGACATTTCTTTCTCTCATCTTCTTTTTAACAAAAATAAAGGTTGCAGTAGAGAAGCTAAAGAATTTAGAAAATAAGTTTACACAAACCTTTGAGTGCGTTTTACCAAATGATCACCCTTGTATTCAAAGCTCAATTCAGAAAAGTAATGGAAGGCACGTGCTGGACTTTGTAGAAATCCTCTCCTCCTTCTTCAAGCCTATGTTTAAATGCTCTTGGCATCCATCGAATCTCCAGTTCCTGAAGTGCGCTGACAAACTTCAATCCATCTGGAACCGTCTCCAACTTGTTGCAATCTGTAATCTCTAAACGGAAAAGACTTGGCATGGCACCTGCATCCACTATCCACTCTTGTAAATTAGGCAAGCCCCGTAGGAGTAAAGATTTGAGTTGAGGAAATCCTTTTTCAGAACAAACCATTTGCTTTCCAATGAAGGCTTCCCATCCTCTTAAGACCCTCAAGTAAGGTAGCTTCTCGAGTATTGGCATTGGATCTTCCACAAGTCTAGATCCCCACAAAGTTAACTTGGCAAGGTATGGAGGAAATTCCTGGTGATTTGGTAGTTTGTTAATCCGCCCTTCTATGTGCAGCTTGTGAAGACGAGGACAGCCTTGTACTACTTGCTCTATGTCTACTACCTTATCAGGGAATGAAAGCATTTCAGTCTTCATGGACAAGGACCGAAGGCTGCTTAATTTTTTATTAGGAGGATTGAAGATTTCCCCAAACTCTTGGAAATCTCTCGGGTCATTTAGCACCAATTTTTTGAGATTGGTCAAACTGAGAAGATCTCTTACATCACATTTGTTTGTGGGAAAGTTCACTAGCGTCTGCAAGTTGCTCAGTTTTGCTAGTTGCAGCTTATCATCAGTTAAATAGTTACACCACTTTGGAAGATATAGATGTCTCAACTTTTTCATCTTCCATATCACTGTTGGTATTAGTACAGTTGATTCCCAACTCAATTCTTCAATGGTTTCCAAATTTAGGGTCTCTAAACACACCAAATTGACTATGGAGGAAGGCAATTCTCGTATATGAGTTTTCTTCAAGCTTAAGAACCTCAAATGAATCAAGCTTCCTATTTGCTCTGGTAACTGTCCATCCAATGACTGGATTCCTTCCAGATCCAAAACTCTAAGCAATTTTGAGTACTTAAAAACTGATTTGACTTGCTCGCTAATATCATTGAAGTATATAATGGACCTGATTTGGGGATTCTCTTTGAAAAAATTATTTGTGGGAACATCAGAAAAGATGGAAAGCCTTCGAATACTACCAGTTGATGAATCAACTGTCTCATTTCTACTCCAAGGACTTAGTATGTGGAGGAAATTTTCCTGCTTTGCATTTGACAAGCATAGATCTCGCATAAGATCATGGAGACGGCAAGATTTAATCCTTCCATTTGAGCCAATTACACCCACTTGAACCATGCATCTATTTATCAACTCAACCAAGTAGCGTTCTGCATAATCTTCCAACTTTTCATCTCCCTCTTGTTCATACTTCGGAGGCACAAAGCCTTCTGCCACCCATAGTCGAACCAATTTCTTTGCTGGTATATCGAAGTCCTCTGGGAAATGGCTCAAATAGAGGAAGCATGGTTTCAATTGGTAAGGCAATTCAAAGTAACTCAAAGCCAACACCTCATAAACTTTTGATTGTTGACCGCGGCCTCTACCTAAGTGTGACTTTATATTTCGATGCACAATATCCCATTCATCCAATGTTTCTTTTGTTGCCAAAAGTCCTCCAAGCACAATAATTGCCAATGGTAAACCAGCACACCTTGCCACCATTTCTTTCCCTATATTCTCCATGTCTTTGGAAATTCTGAATTCTGCATCATGATGATAAACATATATAACGACAACACTAACACCATCAACAATAATGATAAAAGGAACTACATTAGAAAGTATAACACTTTCAAGTATTAGAAGCTCAACATTGTTATTGGAAGCAAAAGTGATGTGGATGGAAGGGGTAGAAAGAGAAAATTAGAGGCACAACAAGTTTTAAGAGATAGATAAATGGGACCTATGCTCAACCAAATGACAACACTTAGTATAGAATTAGTTCAAAATACTTAATTTGGAATCCTACAGTTTACTATCATATATAGAGTCTAGAGACAACACCACCCTCATTATTTCTACCACCTCCAACAATTGAAATCACAACTCACAAGACAAACTCAAATGACAGGGGGCACATAATTATACAGCTTATTTTCAAGACAAAGACTTAATTGACCAAGTCCACACTTTAAACTGACTTTTAATCTGCAATGGCCGTCTCTTCAGCGCTTGCTTGGAAATTACTTACATTTTTTCCCGGGTCGGAAAGAATTTGTCCTCTAGTTTACAATTTAAAATGATAGCCTTTCCCCTAATCTTTCAGAAGCCAAATAAATCATTCTAGTCCTTTTTAGCAAACAAGACAAACTAACAGGCTACTTATCAATCTTAAATCATTAGTGATATGCATTGTTGAATGAATTTCAATGCATAATCTTCTTTTGATTGATTGAGATTGAAGTCGTTTGCACCTAATTACATTGTAGCTTTCGATAGCTGATTTGAAGCCCTACTCACAAGCTTTAAGTTAATACCTTGATTAAATATTACCTAAATAAACTAAAAACTACAACAGAAAGAAACCACTTGCGTTTCTCAGCTTTTAATACCTTGATCAAATAATAATTACAATAAAAACTACTATAATAAAAGAACATTTATGAGATTATAAGATGTTCTAAACATGAATCAAGATTTCCTCAATTTGTAGTGTGTCAAAGCAATTGTACATATGTAAACCATAAAAGTGGTAGGACGAGAATATACCTGGATCTTGTCTCTGAAATGCCTTCTTCTGAAACAGCTCCCAGCTCTGTTCTTCGGTCAAACACCCCGGTTCATGTAGAAAACCACTTGGATCTATATGCAAGGCTACTTCTCGATTGCGAGTTGTTAGTAGAATTTTGCTACTAATTACCTGTCCTGATGGGAAGCCAGGACTAAGTAAATCCCATGCCTCTGTGCTCCAAATATCATCTAGGATCACCAAACATCTCTTCTCTTTCTGAACTTGATTAAGCTTCTTTGCCACCTCTTCATCTTTCATTTTCGAAATTTGATCCCTCTCATCTTTGGTTGGAGAGGTAAGTTTGATTAATATTCCTTCCCAAACATCCCTTGTTTTGCATTGCTGGGATATATAAGCCCAAGCGAAACCATCAAAATGACGCCTAACATCACTGTGATGGTAAACTTTCTTAGCAAGAGTGGTCTTTCCTAGACCACCCATACCACAAATAGACACAACTTGACACTGTTTATCTTCCTTCACCAACTGACCAACAACTTCTTTTATATTTTCATCCAATCCCACAATATACTCTTCGACAATATGGGAATATGACCATCTCAATTGCCTTTGCCTGTCCAAAGCTAAACTCGAACCCTCTTCTTTCATGGGAGTCACACCATAAGTTTGTAAGCTTCTAGTGAGATCGGAAATTCTTGTTTTAATGGACTCAATCTTGGACCCCACTTTGTGAAGCTTTCTGCTGTTGTTGAAGCTAGGAACATATCTCTTGACTGGGTTGTTGTCTCTGTTCTTTGAAGCGATCTCAAGGGCGAAAGTTTCAATGACATCCTGAACGTCGTAGGCAGCTTCCCGAATCTCTGAAACCCAATTTTGAACACTTTCATCATCGTTTTGCTTTTTGTCTGCGTCTTTCAAGAAGCACTGCATCCGCTTTAATTCGATTTGAATCTGATCTACTTGCTGTTTCACTCCTTGTAAAAACGCTGCTTCTTCAATTAGAAGGTTGCCTAGCCTTTGCACAACAAAGGACACTACGGGCTCTGCCATGCTGTGCGCCTCCTCCTGCTTTTTCCTTCTTGAACCAGAACAGGAAGCAATCGCAACACTTCTAGCATGAAGATATCAAACTAAAGTAAATTACCAAATGTGGTTCTGGTTTGGCTCAATTGATTTGAATGTGAACACAGCCTTTTTTGACCAGCTGCAAGTGGAGGATGAGGCCCAAGAGGGAAGACTATGATGATATTTTTTTTTTTTGAGAATATACTCTGATGACTTAAGAGCATCTTTACCAATAATGCTAAAATTTTTAGCATTTAACACTTTAAAATTTTACTTTATTTATTATACAATTCTATTTTAAAATACATTAAACATCAAAACTTCTATATTTTTTACTATTTTATTTAAATAATATAAATTACTCATTAAAATAATAATAAAACAAGTTAACACAAACAACCAGCCAACCACCTCACCAACACGAGAATAAATTTTTTTTTTTTTATTTTTACAAACAGTGAGCTTGTATTAATACAAGCTCACTGTGCAAGTATGTCTAAAATTTTACAATTTGAAAGTTTTGATAGAGTTGCTTTTTTGGTGTTTTGACTTTTGATGCTAAAATTTAGCATATACCCCTTTTAGTATCCTTAATAAGGATGCTCTAAGAGCACAGCATTGCAAAAATTATAGAAAAGATAATGTGTTAAATTTACTCTGATGACTTTTTTATTTTTTATTTTAGAGCATTTCCTTTTATAATAGAAAAATGTGTTAATTTAACACATTTTTTATCTTAAAAATAACTCATAACAGTCTATATATAATTGTGTAAATTTACAAGTTTGCTATAGTAACTTACATTGACATTATTTATTTTACATTTAGTTATATATTCTTTCTTTAAATATGTCGAGAATTTTAATGTTTTAATAATATTCTTTCTTTAAATAATAAGAAAAATTCATACTTAATATTTTAAAATACATTTTAATTAAAATATTAAAACAAAGAATTTTAATTATAAAATATGATAATTTTGAAAACTTATCCTTAAAGAAAAGGGCAAGTTAGTACACAATAGTGATGGAGTCAAAAATTTAGGGGGGGCCAAACCTAAAATTAGACAATTAATTATTTCTCTGTGTATATATTAAATATATCCATACTAATAGTAATGTACATAGAATCTAATAATCAAAACCCAAAAGTGTATTATTTCTGAATTATCATCTCCTAAACTTGTCCATAAACCTAGATTTTTCAAATTAAATTATCACCCATTAAATATAATGACTAAATTAAAAAAAAATACTAATAACTTAAAGATTTTTAAATAAAAGACAAACAATCATTCAAATTTCAATATATATAAAAAAATATCTCTAACTGCAACCAAATACATGTTATATTATTTTATATATAAATTAAATGATAAAAATAATATATTTTAATCATATGCATTTATAATGTTTTGATATATTGATTATTTTAAAATTTTAGGAACAAATAAAAATATGAGAAAAGTCAAATCCAACAAAATGAAAAATAAAATAAAAGTACATGGTAAAGTGGGAGTAGCCTACACAACTAGGCACCTATTTTTGCAGGAAGTATTTTAACCACACACATGGTTATCTAGTGGAGGAGAATAATTTAATTGCTACCCCCCACAATATTTTTATAACAATTTTACAATAAATATTAAGTGATAACATGTTACTAGTTCTAATTTTAATCTACAATTTAAATAACTTTTTTGTGCACCTATGACAGCTAATAATAACTTGCCACTTAGAATTTGTTGTAAAAATATTACAAATATAGCATCTCTTTATTAAAATAACTCTATTATATATATATATATATACACTAATTTTTTTTCAAATAATTTGAGGGGGGGGGGGGGGGTTGTGGGGGGCCAAGGCCCCCTTTAGTCCCAATGTGACTCTGTCACTGACACAACATTGTCATAACTATGTTAATTGACATTTTTGATATCACTAAAGAAGATGTATAATGTTCGAATCCACCCTCCTAATTGTCGCGACTATTAATTTTTAGAAAGTATAGAATAAAAAAAAAATGTGTGCTTTTTTTAAAAAAAACTTAAAATATCTACTAGTTTTAGAATAAATATATTAGTTTCCTAATGTTATTATGGTACCATTTCGCAGTCTACAGGTTGGTTCTTAAGATAAAGACCTTTTCCTCCAAGTTTCTATCACTAAAGCAACCAATTTTTTAATTTTTACCCTTTTTCTAAAAAAAAAACTAAGGGTCCATTTGCATACAACTTATTTTACTGAAAACTGAAAACACTGTAGTAAAATAAATTTTAAATGTGTGAATAGTGCCGTGAGACCCATTTTTAAATTATTTTTTTTTCTGAATAAAGTGATTGTAGATCCTATGAAAAGTGCGTAAACAATGCATAAATAGTACGTGAATAGTGTGTGAACAGTACACTTGTCCTCTAAAGATGAAACGCGTGCAGCAAAAAAAAAAAAAAACAAAAAAAAAAAACGCAAAACGCCAGATGCTGGTTCATCTGAATCTAAATACATACTAAGAGTCCGTTTGGATACAGCTGAAAACTGAAAATTGAAACTGAAAACTGAAAAACATTGTAGCAAACTAATTTTTAAATGTGTGAATAGTATTGTAGGACCCATTTTTAATGAAAAAATTGCTGAAAAGTGAAATTTGTGGGTCCGTAAACAGTGAAATTTATGCTGAAAAGTCAACTATTGCGGCTACTGTTCATTGAACAGTATCTGCTATAGTGCTGCTACAGTAAAAAAAAGCTAGAAACGCGTCCAAAAAAAAAAAAAAAAGCTGAAAAATCGCAGACGTCAAACATAAAAGTGCCAGCCAAACGAGCACTAAGTGGTTCCTAGCTACTTAGGGTCTCACAGCACTGTTTATGGGACCTCCAAACTCAGTAACATGCGCATATTTATGCATTTTTAGGTCTCATGGTACTATTTACACATTTAAAAATTATTTCGTTACAGTATTTTCAGAAATAAATTTTTAGTTTTTAACAAATAAGCGATATCCTAACCGATATTAAAAGTGTATCCGCTACAGTGCTGCTACAGTAAAAAAAAAGCTGGAAACAAGTCAAAAAAAAAAAAAAAAGCTGAAAAAACGCAGACGTCAATCGTAAAAGTGCCAGCCAAACGAGCACTAAGTGTTTCCTAGCTACTTAGGGTCTCACAGCACTATTTATGGGACCTCCAAACTCAGCAACATGCGCATATTTATGCATTTTTAGGGCTCATTGTACTATTTACATATTTAAAAATTATTTTATTACAGTATTTTCAGCAATAAATTTTTAATTTTTAACAAATAAGAGATATCCTTACCGATACTAAAAGTTAGAAATTGAAGCTAACACCCCTGACTAGTGGGCAGATATTTGTGTGCCATGAGGAAAGTATTTCAGGAATACAATCACCGAGATACCTGTTAGTTGTTTTTTTTTTCTTTATCTTTTTTTGTATTTCGGCAACACATTACTCATTTCTCTCTCTCTCCTAACGCTTCTCTTCTCATTTTTCAAATAAATTTGAACAGTACTCATGTTACAGATAAACTTTATTTTTTTATAATATTCAACCAAAAAACTCTTACATTGAGCCAAAAATAGCCTTAATCTTAGCATTTTTTATTTTTATTTTTTTTTATAGGAGCATTTTTTTTTTTTTTTTTTTAACTTTTCCAGACTCACGCTTTGATACTAAAACGGTCCAAACGGACACCAAATGTGAACACCGATTTTTTTTATTATTTTTTATTTCCATTAAGGAAAAAAAAGGTGAGCACTACTTTTTTGACCAGAAGGTTGTTCCGACAATATCTGAGTTTGGACCACCGCACCACAAATATCTAAAATATAAAATATTTCGTGAAGATATTTTTACCGACCTGCTCATGTACAATTACTTAGGGTCTGATTAAATATAGTTTATTATTGTTAAAAACTGATAATTGTTGGTAAAAATACTGTAGTAAAATAATTTTTAAATGTATAAATAGTACCATGGGACCTATTTTTAATATATTTTTTTAATAAAGTGGTTGTAAGTTCTACAGTACGTAAACAGTACCAAAATAATGCGTTACGTAAACAGTGCACGCACTGTATATGAATAGTACTTTTTTTCCTCAAAAGTCAATAACTCTGGCGTAAAAAAAAAAACAAAAAAAAAAAAATGCAGGGAACAAACGCAACACAACATTCCGCCGTATCCAAACCCTTACTTAATAAATTGGTCAGGATTTTGGTGTTTAGCAACCAATCAGGATGCAAGAGTGGATTGATGTGTTGGGCTTTGGCCCCAAGCAAAAATCATATAATAAGGGAAAGAATGAAAATCATAAGTAAGGACTAATAGTTATAACTATCGAGATAAGATTCTAGAGGGAGATAGAGAGACACAAAAATATTATAGATTGTTAAATAAAAGACACTATTTTACTATATTACCAAAATAAAAGACCTGAAACTAACAAAACATTTGAAAGAGAGAGAAAGAGGAATTTGAGGGGTTACTACCTCCATTATTCTGGCCTCCCACCACCATCAAGACACCAAGACCTATATGGGTAATCTTTTTTTCTTTTTAAATTAGGGGCTTAAATATGATTTAGATTTAGGTAATTTGGTTAGTTAGTTTTTGTTTTACGTATATAAGTAGAGAAAATATTTGGTTCGCAATGTAAAGTCATATTCTACCACGGTTTAATTTTAAATCATCTAAAAAATACATGCATACACACTTGCTTACACCATGTCTCAATGTCGCTCTCAATGTCGCACTATCGATGAGTGGAAGACAATCACAGAGTTGTGTATACTTTTATTTCATAGTATGAAACATGTGAACACAACACAAATTAGTTTATTTTCGTGGTCCTGTTACTCTTTTGCATTTATTTTTGATTTCATGATTTAAAAAAATAATAATCTTACTTTAAGAAGGTTACAAATATGCAGTGAAGCTACTAAACCAATTTTTAATATCTCTAAATGTATATGTTTCTTTACCCCAATTTAGTTTACTTTTTCTTTATAATTTATGTACAACATTATTCAAAACTGTTTTTCATAAAATATCACAAAATTATCCGTGCATCGAACGGGCAACTTGCACGATTATTGTAGCATGTGCATTTAATATTTTAATACTTTTTTCTCTCTCCTTGTCTCTGCTCCCACTCTCACTCTCGACTGACTCTCTCCTTGTCTCTGCTCTCACCTCACCTCACTCTCCCATCGTATTAGCCAAATTGAAATCTCAAAAAATTATAGAGCATGAACATGCAAGAAGGTAATGAAAGAAAATTTTCCAAAACAAAGATTAAAGACTTCTTTCTTGGTCATAAACTTCACCTTTTGAACCACAAAACAAAGACATCCCCACCCTTTTTCAGATCACTGTCCACCTCCTCAAGTCAAAAGCATCAGCTTTGGGTGGTGGTGTTGTGGGTCCAGGTTTGAGTTGTAGGTCGGCAGCAGTGTGGGTGATAATGGTGGAGAATTGGGCTGTTTGGTGGTGGTGGCAGGTAATTTAGGATTTCAGTTTAGCTAAAATGGTGGGTTTTGGGTTTGTAGTTTTTGCTATGAAATTTTTTCAATTTGGCTCAAAAGATGAAGGTGAAGTTGCATATTTTTTTGGCAAGAGCAGAAAGAGAGAGAGAGAGAGGCTATGAGTGAGAAAATAATAAAAAATAGTAAAAGAATGAATATTTTATTGAATAAATGTATAGAATAAATAGACTGATGTGTGTGTTTTGTAAAAATAGATGTGTAAAATAGAAAAAGTATGTTTTAAATATGTAAATTTATAAAAATTTTGCATCCAATGACATGGATGCTCTTAGAAATTGAAACTAACACCCTTACCAATGGGCAGATATTTGTGTGCCACGAGGAAAGTATTTCGGTAATACAATTACCGAAATACTTGTTAGTTGTTGTTGTTTTTTTTTGTTTTTTGTATTTCGGCAACACATTACTCATATCTCTCTCTCTCTCTCTCTCTCTCTCTCTCAACGCTTCTCTTCTCATTTTTCAAATAAGTTTCAACAACACTCATATTATAAATAAACTTTATTTTTTACAAAATTCAACCAAAATACTCTTACATTGAGCCAAATATAGCCTTAGTCTTAGCATTTTTTTATTTTACTTTTCCAGACTCACCCTTTGATGCTAAAACGGACACCAAATGTGAACACCGATTTTTTTATTTTTTTTTATTTCCATCAGGAAAAAAAAGTGAACACTACTTTTTTGACCAGATGGTTGTTCCGACAGAGCCTGAGTTTGGACCACCGCACCACAAAAATCAAAAATATAAAATATTGCGTGAAGATGTTTTTACCGACCTGCTTCCGTACAATTAATTAATAAATTAGTCAGGGTTTTGGTGTTTAGCGATCAGTCAGGATGCAACTTGCAAGAGTGGATCGATGTGTTGGGCTTTGGGCCCCATCAAAAATTATATAATAAGGAAAAGAATGAAAATTATAAGTAAAGGTGCTCAAATTAATATTAGAAAAGAAAAATTCTATTCGCACATTAATATTATATTTTTTGGCTTTTGTTTCCACTTGTTTATAATATTACTACTTTGTTGAATCATGTTGCATTTTAAGGAGGTGCTCAAATTATCCATATTGGAACAACTTTTTGAATTAATCTTACTTGGGCCAAAGCTAAGATTGATTTGATTAGGATTAATGGCCTAAACCTTGAGAGTATATAATGCAGAATAGCAGCAACCAGATGCATGTCATTTTCCATGACGGTGATATCTCTATTCCATAGGTTGATATATGCATGGTAAATTTTTCCTTTAAGAGAAGCAAAAGCAATTTGTTGGGCAATGGAAATAACAAAGTAAAAGAGGATGATATCTAGATTATTTCGATCATTGCAAATTTAAAGCTACAAGTGACAAATTTTTTTTTTTTTTTTAAATTTACTTTTCAATAAGGGAAGGAGATTCAAATTAAAGTTCTCTTCTATGGAGAACCTAATAATAATAAGATAGAATAATTATACAATATTTTAGAATTATAATGACATTCAAAATCGCAACAAACTATTTAAACATTAGAATAAAAACTGCAATAATATATGATGCCATTTATAGGACACTCAGTACTACCATAATGACCTATTCATCAAAAAACTTAACTACGATGACCTTAAATCTCAGAAAACCAGCAAAGAAAAAGTCTGAAACTACATGAAACTCAAATTCGTTTACAAGCAGCAAACAAGCTCTAAAGACATTGAACTCAACCAAATTACAAGGATTCAGCGCCGGTATTTATCATCTCCGGTGATTCTAAAACATCAAAATTGGCTCTTTTCCAATTATATTTAATATTTAATTAGCTGTTTGTGATTAATCAGATAATTCGGTGCTATCTGAATCCGAAAAAGAATTCTCCACCGTACACAGAGAAGCACCTCTGCTATATCTGTCCATCTCAATTGGAGAATCACTACAGGTTCATTCATCAGTGGGATAGTCATATTCACCTTCCTCCCTTGCAGCATCTGCGTTCTCTTGCAACTGCAGTGCACGTTCAAGTCCTACCTCCACTTCACCCATTGCTGGACGATCCTTACCCTCTTCTCGCACGCAAGAACTCGCAATGCCGATGTAAATCTTGAAACACTCTGGAGCTATCTTCCCCATCAGATACGGATCAATTATCTCATTGATGGTCCCTTCTTGTTTACATTTGCTGGCCCAGCTAATCAGATTCTGCCGTTCGGCTTCCAAATTCCGATCCAATGTTGATCTGCCACAAAGTAGTTCAAACAGTACTACACCGAAAGAGTAGACGTCGGATTTATCGGTCAGCTCCTGGAGCCTGGAATATTCGGGATCCAGGTATCCATAAGTACCTTTCACTACAGATTCGATCCTAATTAGAGCCTTTGACAAACTCGCGGGACCCATTTTGGACAACCCGAAATTTCCTAACTTGGCTTCCAATTTCTCGTCCAACAGAATGCTTATTATCTTCACGTCACGGTGGATAATAGTATGCTTTAGCCCAGTGTGAAGATAGTGCAGTCCACGCGCGACTCCGATGCAAATCGCTAGTCTTTGTTTCCACGGGATGGGATCGTGGTCAGTGCCGCAGATGTGTTGGCGCAGGTTTCCATTGACCATGAATTCGTAGACAAGGCACCCTTCGCCTTCATCAATACAATATCCGATGAGAGGGATGAGGTTAGGGTGGCGTAGCTGGCAAACCAACACCACCTCGTCCGTTAACATGTGAGAACCCGGCCTTGATGACGAATTGATATTCAAACGCTTTATTGCAACGCTTATGCCACGGTCATCAATAAACCCCTTATAGACTTTATTGCCAAAAGCCTCACCAATTACTAAATCGTCAGCGAAGTAATTGGTAGCTTTCTTGATCTCAGCGAGTGAAAATCGACGACATAATCCCTCAGGAAGAACTGAAGAGTAATATTGTTTTTCTTTGTCTGGCCTTCCCTTTCCGGACGTCCTTAATAACTTCGAAATAGACTGTGATATACCTTCCATTGACGCTTCGGTCCTATACCCACGAACGACGAGAGAATGATGCACTGCGAGTGGAAAGGATTTATTGTTTTGGAACCCCCTGCAAACAATTTTATCTAGTGTTGTTGTTGTTGTTGTTGTTGTTGTTTTTATTTATTTATTTTGCTTATTTATTTATTTTGTTTCTTGGAGCAGATAAGGGTAATTAATTATGGGCTAAGTTTTTTTTTTTTTTTTTGGAATCTTTTGAATCTTTTATGGGCTAAGTTTGTTGGATACATTTTCTGCATTTACATTTGGTTCAAAACAACTCGTAATACTTGTGTGTAACAAAATTTTCCCAAGAGGGCGTACATTTATGTATCTCAAGGATAAAAGAATAGAGTAGATATTGTGATTTTTTTATTTTTTTTATTTTTTATAATCGTAGATATTGTGATTGTGTGTGAAGAAATACAAACAACTCATCCATTTCAACGCGTATATAATATAAAAGTCAGATGCGTGTCTACATTGGGTTGACTTTAGTTCATTAGAGAGCTAAATTTTTCAAAAGAAAGAGCCCACACTACGGTCCAAAAGGAAAACGACAAGACACAACGAATCCATTCCAATGTGTTGCTTATCATCATGATAGATGTAAAAGTACGTTCCAAGGTTGTTACATCCAGCATTCTAGAACAAACAAGTCTTGGTGCTAGCCTGCTAGGCTGTTAATGAAAGTTAATGAGTGCTGGATAGAATGTATTTGACATGATTAGTAGTCATTTTGGCAATTGAAAAAATAGATAAGGGTGAAAATCTGACTTCCATAACCTCTTAACCACCATAGTAACTTCTTAACTGCTTCCAACTAGACTCCTATTAAGAAAGCAATATAGGGGTACAAGGAGCACCAACAACTTGCTAGTGTAAGGACTTGAACCCACGATCGAAGTTGTGCTAGCCCAAGTTCCTTACTGCTATACCACCAACCCAGTTGGTACATGAATTGTTGAAATTAACCTATTTCATACAATGTCTTAGTTTGAATTATGTCCATTTTCTGTGCTCAATCAGTGGTGAAATACATGTAAAGCTTGATTTGTGTTCTGTCTAACAGACTGAAATGTAAAATGCATACCTTATAATGATATTTTTTAGGCTTTTTTTTTTAATTTTGAATGAATCTTTATATGAATAATCCTGACTCTTCTGTTATATCTTTGAAAAGTGATAGGTATTATAAGAAGGATTTGTTTTGTGATGGAATGCTGGGCTTATGAAGATATGTTTTAACCAAAATGCTCCTATAAAATCAATGAATTAGTCAGGTTTAGCAAATCAGTCAGTGTGTTAGAACATTAGCATTGGGAAATTCCAATTCTACTCTATTTTACCATTCCAAAAAATTACTTTATCATTATATCATACCATTTTACAATACTTCCAGCATCCAAAAACTCTATTTTTATTAAAATATTATTTTTTAATCTTTCTTTATTATTTCTTTCCAACCATATTTCAGTCACATTTTCCTGGCTTTCCAACAGTATTTTTTTTCCTCTCTTTCTCCCTCAACCTCTAGCACCAGTTCAACACACAGAGCCCCACACACACACAGACCCATGATACACCGATCAACCTATCCAAACCCATCACCACACACATAAAGCCACACACACACAAACACAAACTATCAAACCATCAACAAAGCCACACACACACAAACACAAACTATCAAACCATCAACAAAGCCACACACACACAAACACAAACCATCAACAGAGTCACACACACAAACCATCAAACCAGTTGGAGCCAACAACGGCCACCACACCCACCACCCAAACCATCGATCAGAAACCCACGCCGCCGATTTGAAATCCAGGCCACTGATCAAAAAAATTATCACCGGAGCAAACCCATTAAAAAAAAAACCCATTAAAAAAAAAATCATCATCGGAACAAACCCATTTAAAAAAAATCATCATCGAAGCAAACCAATTCAAAAAAAAGCATCACCTCTGCAAACATCAACAACAATTCTTTGATCAAAACCCAAACACAAACACAAGCTGAATCCCTTTTTTTCTTGCAGAGAGAGAAAAGAAACACAAACACAAAAACTCTAATACATTGATCAAAACCCATCTTACAGTTAGCACCAACATCGACGGAGCTGAATCCCCCAACACCGACGGAGTTTCATTTTTGCAAAATCTTAACCCAAACCCAAAAACCCTTGAGAATGGGTGAGGGTGAATCGGTGAATGGGTGAGGGCGAATTGGTGAATGGGTGAGGGTGAAGCTTCAGCGATGGAGATGGGTGAGGGTGAATCGGGTGAGAAATTTTGGAGATGGAGATGGGTGAGAAATTTCGGAGATGGCAATGAAGCTTCAGAGATGAGAGAGCAGATGGAGAAATAGAAAAGGAAGAGAGAGAAGAGACCGTGTAGAATGTGTTGATGAGAGAGAAGTTTTGGGGGAAAACATCATAAAATATATATATATATATATATATATATATATATATATATATATATATATATATATATATATATATATATATATATATTACAATACATGCTATAGTGCAATTCTATGTTTAGAATTGCACTGTAGCAATATTGCAAAAAAATTTGCAATACTGCTATTTACAATTCTCTGATGCAATGGTTTTTGGGGCTGCAAATGCCAAATGACCCTTAAATTTGGCATTAGCATTCCCCAATGCTAATGCTCTTACATCCAGCATACATGCTGATAAGCAAGAGAAATTTGTGGCTGGACTCCTTTCAAGGTCTCCATCCAGTCTAGCCTGATTGAAAGCAAGAAATCCTGGCGGCACTTTTCTTTTCCAAAGTAAGAAAATATTCCATCATCGAAACAGAGATCTCTACAACAAAGAAGCCATTAACTTTTCAAAAGAAAGAGACTAAACTATAGTCCGAAAGAAAAACCAATCAAAAAGGTGTGATTGGTTTTTCTTTCGGATAGGCTATCTTTTGTATTGGGAATGTGTAGACTAAACTATATTGATTGATTGATTGATGATTGATGATGTGGCATTTTTTAGTGAAAAAGATACAAAAATTATTTTACATGTCAGAGACCCATTAACCCAGTTCTAAAATCAAATCTTACTTTTAACTGGTTCCATTTCAAATTCCCTCCTTATTTTAATTATGTAACACATCACCTATCCTGTTATAACAAAAGAATTAAATAAACTTGAAATAGTATTTGTGATAGATTTTATCAATGTATAAAAGCAAATAAAAGTTTGAACACGAAGTCGATGGAAACTGAAACTTTGAAGGTGACAAAAAGAATGCATTCAAACTGGGCATGGTCTAAGATCTAGTGCTAAAACCGAGCTAATCCAGACAATGATCAGAGGGATATAGATCTTCTCTTCATTAATATATCAAAAGTGAATGCAACAAAAATTTGAGGTTTCAGTTATCAAATCGGGATTTTGGATTTAAGATTTTAATTTGGTATTACTCTGTAATTCAATATTCTAATATTAATAGTTTTGTAATGTGTATAGTAATTTTTGTAATTTTTCATTAAAAAATGTCACATTGATAACAAAATAACTTATACTGCTAATTTTTAAAACTTGAGAGACTAATTGTGGTTACTTGAAACTTAAGGGACAAATTGCACTCATAAGATAAACTTCAAGGACCAATAATGTAGTTTTGCCTACTATCAAAGTAAACCGTAAAAGGCTACAAAAGAAGGATATAAGAATTTTAGAGTAGTTAGTTAATGGATGTATTAATTATGACAATCAAATTGCAAAGAACATATACCCAAATTCCGGTTTTCCAAAGTTGATTTATTGGGTGGAAGTTGAGTGATGGTTGATGGGTGGATATTGGGAGGTCATTAAATCCTAAACCCTTTAATGTCAACAACGTTATCGTGCTGCAAGTATCGTGATTGGAGGGTTAGGGTGTCATTTTCCTTTTGTTGTTTATTATCTTAATCTTAATTATAAGGGTCCTTATAAGGGGTGACTTTTGTGCAATTTTTATACATTATTTTCATAAAATAAAATAAAAAAGTCTATACTGCATTAAATAGATTTTGGAATTATAATGTGTATCACTTTCTGTACTTTTCAAATGATAATAAAATTTTTTTGAACTATTTCCAAAGTCACAATATAGCAAAGAAAAATAAGAAAAAATTTCTTTAAAAAAAAAATTAATTTCTACCACAGAAGTGAGTTTCTCCACACACACACACACACACACACCAAAAAAAAAAAAAAAAAAAAAAACATAAGGAATGTGAATATTTACTTTTTTGTCAATAAAAATTAAGAAGATGATAATGATTTTGTTGTTTGAGATCTGTTTGTTTTGATTGAAAACATTATATAAAGATTGTTTCCGTATTTTTCAATGTTGGTCGCATATATAAAAGGGTTGTTATTACATACTCTAGGAGTATGCTCCCTCTCTCTCACAGAGAGGTGGGCCCCGTAGTGGGTGGGACCCACCCATCTGTGAGAGGAAGGGACTATACAATAATTTTCCACAAAAAAAAAAATAATAATAATAAAGGAAATCTGTTTTTGGTCAACAGAAAAAGTATGGCTTACTTTAAGGATTGTTTTCAAGCAATATTTTTTTGGAAATAATCTCTATCTCATAGCAAGCTAAAAATGGGAAGTTAGGAAAAGTTAGAGGATAGAAAAAAAAATTTTAATTTCCCTCATTTTTGTTTGGTTGGGAGTGAAAAAGTGAAGAGATAGAAAAAGTAAGTTTGTATAAATTTACTCATATATCCTTGTTAAAAAACTAATGCTCTCTCGCATGAGATCTCTACTTATATATATATATATATATATTAAAATCTACATATAATACTTAATACTTATTTTTTTGTATAATATTTATGTTTGCCCACAATGTTGTTAATTTTGAAACTTGATTTTCTTAATTCACATTTTCTTAAAAAAAAATTGTATAGCATTGTAAGATTATAATATATTATAATATTTACTATTATAAGTAGATTTTATTTTTCAAAATGATCAAATGATTTTGAAGTTTACAAATAAGAATTTAAAGTATACAATACTTTTATATCCTAAAATTATATAAATTTCAACAACCTGTCAAACACTTAATTCCTCAACCTCTCTATTCTCACAACCAAATATAAAGACCTTGATCACAAACACCCAATTAATTATCTCAATGAAATGAAGGAAATCATTTGAAAGTGTCAACATAAAGAGAACGTGATTAAAGAAAGAGAAATTTGCTAAAAACACATTCATTTATCAAAATTCAATTGTCTTTAGTTGGGTTTTTGTATCCTTTAAAAAAAAAAAAAAAAAGTGAAAAACACTTTTAAATCACCATCGATTTTTGTTTTTATCATTATGGCTCATACCGCACAAAATAGTAGTAAAATAAAATTACAAAGAAACCTACAATTTATGAATATTAACACAATTTTTTTTTAAAAAAGAAGCTAACTTCATAAATAATCAATTAGAATGTTTCTTTTTCTTTTTCTTTAGTTCTAAAAAAAATACATTTATAACTTTCTCAAACCAAAATCTCAAACACCCAAAAACTCCAAGCGAATCATAATCTTCACAAAATCTACAATGTCTGACTTCAACATCAAAACCGTAAGTTTCCGTCACTGAATAAAAAGCGCAAGCCCCCTTCCTTGGTCATAGCCTACTCATACGGGTTCCGATCAAATGATACTACAATGTTGGAGTTATGTATATGTCATTGAAAGGTTGAAAGTAAATGACATAGTTTTTTGTCTAAGCGTATATAAGATGGAATGGTATGAAAGGTTATGGATGTGTATATAAAGGAGTAGAAGTGAAAAGGGCGAATGGAAATGCAAAGAGATTTTTTGTGTGTGTGAGAGATGAAAAGTTTTGAAACATTGAACCAAATGAAACAAATAGTAATCTTAAAACATTGAATAATAATGTAATAAAAATAGTCTTGAAACATTGAACCAAAGGAAATAAAGAATCTCTATTTTTAAATTTGTTCTTATCTCTAATGTGGCTTAAGGGAATTTCAATTCTCTTCATAGATTGCGCCACAAGGTAGATCCTCATGCTTTCTCGCATAATGTCTTTGCTTTTATATATATATATTTATATATTGATTGATTGATTGATGATTGATGATGTGGCATTTTTTAGTGAAAAAGGCACAAAAATTATTTTACATGTCAGAGACCCATTAACCCAATTCTAAAATCAAATCTTAATTTTAACTGGTTCCATTTCAAATTCCCTCCCTATTTTAATTATGTACCACATCACCTATCCTGTTATAACAAAAGAATTAAATAAACTTGAAATAGTATTTGTGATAGATTTTGTCAATGTATAAAAGCAAATAAGTTTGAAAACGAAGTCGATGGAAACTGAAACTTTGAAGGTGACAAAAAGAATGCGTTCAAACTGGGCGTGGTCTAAGATCTAGTGCTAAAATCGAGCTAATCTAGCCAATGATTAGAGGGATATAGATCTTCTCTTCATTAATATATCAAAAGTGAATGCAACAAAAATTTGAGGTTTCAGTTATCAAATCAGGATTTTGGATTTAAGATTTTAATTTGGTATTACTCTGTATTTCAATATTCTAATATTAATAGTTTTGTAATGTGTATAGTAATTTTGTAATTTTTTTCATTAAAAAATGTCACATTGATAACAAAATAACTTATACTGCTAATTTTTAAAACTTGAGAGACTAATTGTGGTTACTTGAAACTTAAGGGACAAATTGCACTCATAGGATAAACTTCAGGGACCATTAATATAGTTTTGCCTATTATCAAAGTAAACGGTAAAAGGCTGCAAAAGAAGGATATAAGAATTTTAAAGGAGTTAGTTAATGGATGTATTAATTATGACAATCAAATTGCAAAGAACATATACCCAAATTCCGATTTTCCAAAGTTGATTTATTGGGTGGAAGTTGAGTGATGGCCGATGGGTGGATATTGGGAGGTCATTAAATCCTAAACCCTCTAATGTCAACAACGTTATCGTGCTGCAAGTCCCGTGATTGGAGGGTTAGGGCGTCATTTTCCTTTGTTTTTTAATTATCTTAATCTTAATTATAAGGGTCCTTATAATGGGTGACTTTTGTACCATTTTTATACTTTATTTTCATAAAATAAAATAAAAAAGTTTATAATGCATTAAACAAATTTTGGAATTATAATGTGTATCACATTCTGTACATTTCAAATGATAATAAATTTTTTTTGAACTATTTCCAAAGTCACAATATGGCAAAGAAAAATAAGAAAAAATTTCTTTTAAAAAAAATAATTAATTTCTACCACAGAAGTGAGTTTCTCAAAAAAAAAAAAAAAAAAAAAAAAAAACCAACAAAACAAAAGGAATGTGAATATTTACTTTTTTGTCAATAAAAATGAAGAAGATGATAATGATTTTGTTGTTTAAGATCTGTTTGTTTTGATTGAAAACATTATATAAAGATTGTTTCTGTATTTTTCAATGTTGGTCGCTGTAGGGGCCTTTTTTTATGTTTGGGCTGGGCTGCCTCCTGCGGTGATGGGCCCGAATGTGTTTCTGAGTAGGAAAGTTGAGACCGGCCCAACTGTAACTCACTTTGGGCCGGCTTGTGCACAAACTTAGCCTTGTCTGCCAGGAACACCCTTACGGCAAGCAGAGTTATTACAACAAGATTACGGCAGGCAGATATAATAACAATAAAAGAAAAACATAATGCAGTAGCTTTTGTTAATAACAAAGACCGAATATCACAGTAATAATAATGGTAATGATAATAATGACTTTTATAAAAAATAATAATTGATTGAATGATGATGGAAGTTAATCAAAAAATAAATATTAAGTCAAGCCCAAGTCTGTAATGACAAAGAATCAAAGAGGAAGAACGCTTCCTCTCAATGAAACTAATCTCCTAGGAGAATATCCTGCCGTGAGGATTAATGACTTTGAGGGAATCAGACCTAAATGATAAATGCTTGAAGAAATTCTTACTACTTGATTGTTCCTTAGAGAGTGGGATTTCGAGGGGGAGAGAAGAGAAAAGATCTATTGGTGCATGCCCATTATCCTCACTCTTTGTTTTCTTATCTTTTCTTCTTTTCTTTTCTTTTTCTTTTTAGTTTTCTTTCTCTGTTTTCTCCTCCTCTGTTTTTCGGTCCCTTCTACAAGGCATGGCAAGGATCCTTTTATAGGGCTTGCCGTGATTGTTTTTTACCATTTCACCCTTTAATGGCCTTTGTCTGGTCTGGGCATGCTTGCTGACCACCGTCTGTACACTGCTTACCCTCGCCAGACAAAAACAGATTTGTGTTGTTTCTGTCCGTCGTGGCATTGTCTTCTGCCGTGGCTTAAATGCTCTCTCTCTCTTCCTATGGCATGCACCCAACGTTCCCTCCCCAACCTTACCTCTTTTAGGCGGTCTGTCATCCCAGCAGGACGTACCTCCCAAAAGGGTTTGGACAGGGAACGTAAAATAAATCTTTTCCCCCCTCCCCACCACCAAACCACACCCCCCTTTACCTCTTTCCACTGACCCATGGCCCCACCACGACCCATATTGGCTGGGTATAGGCTGATGGCACCTGGGCCTTGCATATGCTTTCCTGTACGTTCAAAGCTGGCCTGCGGCCCATGTGTTTGTTGTGATCTGGAGCTTTGTTTGCATTCGTCTGCCATACTTTTTTGTTCTTTCATGTAGGCCGTTCTATACTTTCACTACTTCCCTTTGGGATTTGGCTTTTCTTAATATTGGGTTTCACATCTCTCTTAGCTCATTTCTCGGTTTGTGCTTATGTCTTGTTTCATTACTTGGCATTTCCTACCATGATGATATGTTCTTGCTAGGCCTCTTTCAAGCCTGCCGTTTCATTCCTTCCCCCAGTGACTTAAGAGAGCCTACTGGTGTTCTTACTCATGGGCTCCATTGTCCCTTTCTTTTTTCCCCTTGGGCCTGCGGCCCTCTTACTTTCCTTGGGTTTTCTCGGCCCATTTACTGACTTTGCATTCCCATGGGCTTTTACTAACTTAATTGGGCTTCCCGGCCCAATCTCCTCATTCTCATCCTTGGGGTTCATGGGCTTGCCATCAACCCCTACTTTCTTTGTTTACATTGCTTTGGGCCTGCCGCGGCCCATTCTCACTTTTTCATACCATACACTACCCATGTGTGTCATTTCTCTCTTTCCGGGCCCTTTGGGCTCATTTGCTTCCTCAAGACCCATTTATTCATGTTATGGGCCTGTGTTCTATTATTTTTGCCGCTTGGGCCTAATAGTCTTATTTTATGCCTGCCACTCTTATTGCCTGCTTTGCTGGGTTGGGTTGGCTTTACAAAAAATGACCCTCAACAGTCGCATATATAAAAGGGTTGTTATTGCATACTCTAGGAGTATGCTCCCTCTCTCTCACAGAGAGGTGGGCCCCATAGTGGGTGGGACCCACCCATCTGTGAGAGGAAGGTACTATACAATAATTTTCTACGAAAAAAAAAAAATAATAATAATAAAGGAAAACTATTTTTGATCAACAGAAAAAGTATGGCTTACTTTAAGGATTGTTTTCAAGCAAATTTTTTTTTTTGGAAATAGTCTCTATCTCATAGCAAGCTAAAAATGGGAAGTTAGGAAAAGTTTGAGGATAGAATTTTTTTTTATTATTATTTAATTTCCCTCCTTTTTGTTTGGTTGGGAGTAAAAAAGTGAAGGGATAGAAAAAGTGAGTTTATATAAATTTACTCATATATCTTTGTTAAAAAATTAATGCTCTCTCGCATGAGATCTCTACTTATATATATATATATATATATATATATATATATTAAAATCTATATTTAATACTTAATACTTATTTTTTTGTATAATATTTATGTTTGCCCACAATATTGTTAATTTTGAAACTTGATTTTCTTAATTCACATTTTCTTAAAAAAAAATTGTATAGCATTGTAAGAGTATAATATATTATAATATTTACTATTATAAATAGATTTTATTTTTCAAACTGATTAAATGATTTTGAAATCTACAAATAAGAATTGAAAGTATACAATACTTTTTTATCCTAAAATTATATAAATTTCAGCAACCTATCAAACACTTAATTTCTCAACCACTCTATTCTCACAACCAAATATAGAGATCTTGATCACAAACACCCAATTAATTATCTCAATGAAATGAAGTAAATCATTTGTATGTATCAACATAAAGAGAAAGTGATTAAAGAAAGAGAAATTTGCTAATTAAAACACATTCATTTATCAAAATTAAATTGTCTTTAGTTGGGTTTTTTTATCCTTTAAAAAAAAAAAGCGAAAAACACTTTTAAATCACCATCGATTTTTGTTTTTATCATTGTGGCTCATACCACACAAAATAGTAGTAAAATAAACTTACAAAGAAACCTACAAATTATGAATATTAAAACAATTTTTTTTTTTAAAAAAGAAGCTAACTTCATAAATAATCAATTAGAATGTTTCTTATTCTTTTTTCTTTAGTTCTAAAAAAAATACATTTATAACTTTCTCAAACCAAAATCTCAAACACCCAAAAACTCCAAGCGAATCATAATTTTCACAAAATCTACAACATCTGACTTCAACATCAAAACCGTAAGTTACCGTCACTAAATAAAAAATGCAAGCCCCTTTCCTTGGTCATAGCCTACTCATACGGGTTCCGATCAAATGATACTACAATGTTGGAGTTATGTATATATCATTGAAAGGTTGAAAGTAAATGACATAGTTTTTGTCTAAGCGTATTTAAGATGGAATGGTATGAAAGGTTATGGATGTGTATATAAAGGAGTTGAAGTGAAAAGGGTGAATGGAAATGCAAAGAAATTTTTTGTGTGTGTGAGAGATGAAAAGTTTTGAAACATTGAATCAAATGAAACAAATAGTAGTCTTAAAACATTGAATAATAATGTAATAAAAATAGTTTTGAAACATTGAACCAAAGGAAATAAAGAGTCTCTACTTTTAAATTTGTTCTCATCTCTAATGTGGCGCTTAAGGGAATTTTAATTTTCTTCATAGACTGTGCCACATGGCAGATCCTCATACTCTCTCGCATAATGTCTCTGCTTTTATATGTATATTGATTGATGTGTGTGTGTGTGTGTGAGAGAGAGGGACTTCTAAACTTGAATTGTTTTTTGTTATACAAAAAAAGGCCCATAAATATAAAATCATTCAAAAATTATATTTTTTATGGTTTACTTATATTGGACTCCTTGTTTTTTTACACTAAATTAACTCATTTGATGTAAAAATTAAAAAACTTAGATTAGATGGGACACATGGCATAAAATTAAGCTCTAATTGAAATCCAATTTTTACATTGAATTAACTCACTTGGGACAAAAATTTAAAAATTTAGATTAGATGGGATACATGACATAAAATTAGACTCTAAATTAATTCTAATTTGAAATCTAATTGGATTTTCTCTAAGCTTTACCTATTATTATATACTAGTCGCTAACCTGTGCGATGCACGGGAAAGCTACTAAAAATGAGATCAACTCTAAAATTAGAATCATTTTGCAAGTTAGACTACAAAATTAGGTAAAAGAATTAATTTCATGTTATAGTCTTGTTTTTTATTGGTAGCAAAATCACTTGCATGATCGTATTTGGTCTCAATGGATCAAGTGCAAATCCTTCATCAAGACATTCAAGTATTAGGATAAATTATGTGTTTTTAATAGGTAAAAATTAAGATAAATAACAATTACACATGTACATAGAACCCAAAAAAAAAAAATTTTGTTTACCAAAGAACCTCAAATATGTAAAATTTGCCAAAAAGATATATCACATATTAATGCATAAACATGTCTACATAACTTTTGAATAATCCAAGTGCAGCAACATTAGCCTAAAGGTTGCTTCTAATGTTGTTGCACTTGGATTATTCAAAAGTTATGTAGACGTGTTTATGCATTAATTTGTTTACCAAAGAACCTCAAATATGTAAAATTTGCCAAAAAGATACATCACATATTAATGCATAAACACGTCTACATAACTTTTGAATAATCCAAGTGCAGCAACATTAGAAGCAACCTTTAGGCTTCTTCACTATTTCAAGTGGCTCCTAAACAATGTCATATTTACTTCTCAGTATTCATCATTCTACAATATAAAAGTCACAATCAAAGAGAAACCAAAGTGAATAAAAAAAGTTTAAAATTTAAAACTGAAAAGTTAACGTTTACTTCTTTATGGTGTTTCACACAAAGTAGATACAAAACCATGTATTTTTTATAAGAGTTCAAGTTAATTTCAAAACACAAACAAGTCTACTTCAATATGATGTAGCAAGAACCTTTGAGAATGAAACTACTACAACATACTTCAAATAATGATGAAATTGCCCATTTTCGTAATTTGACTCTCTTCCTTACAAATAAGAGGACTCATAATGTTGAAAGAACTTCCTCTTCTTTTAGTGGGTAAAACAGTAAGATCAAAATTATTATGTGTAACAAATATTATCATATTAAAGTGAAAATAAATTGGTTAAGCAGAGATATTCAGCTGAACACAGATGTACCTACATTTTTGCATCATCAAGAATCAAACTCAACATACATTTTCCTAGTTTTTCATCCTCTTAACACAGGTTCAAAATTTATGGTAGCACCAAAACATCTGCTTATGGGGAGCATCATGTGTGCTTGACCCCTCAAAAGCCTCTGGGTTGAAGACAGGTGAGTAGTATTTGTTTAGAACCTTTCTCTCTCCCATCCTTCAACTATTAAAACCAAGAAAATTTTCAAAATCCAACACCTAATTGTAATGTGTAAGATACAGATAAACATTAAATCATAAGAAAAAATTTGTTAGCAATCTCCATCATTTAATCAAACAAAACACATCCACTTAGCTTATTTTTACCAATCAGCATCCGATACCAAATGCCCCTTTTTTTTTTATAGAGAAAAGAGTTCAATAGTGATACACGTGATTTCTTAGAATGAGCCAGCAATTATGAACAATAGCATGATAACAAAGTCAATGTTTGGTACATGTTTAGTCATATAATATACAAACGAATAAAAGAAATGAAAGTCATAGATTTCAAGTTATGCATGTCTACTCTTAGATTCATTGTGACAGTTTTGGTTCTCATTAAGATTATAAAATATGCAGATTGAAGTGGCTTTTCATTCTTCTTCTCATAGTCATGCTTCAATTCCTCCCAACACATAGACACCTAATAATTAAATAAAACATATATAAAAAAAAAGCCAGAGT
The DNA here is from genome assembly GCA_023621385.1 of Quercus gilva. Taxonomy (NCBI): domain Eukaryota; kingdom Viridiplantae; phylum Streptophyta; class Magnoliopsida; order Fagales; family Fagaceae; genus Quercus; species Quercus gilva. The sequence goes on from CM042477.1 coordinate 71,574,138, forward strand.
TCCAAAGATTGGTCATTTAGAAGCATTCAAATAAAAAAAAATTAATAGAAATGAAAAAGAGAAGAAAAAGAATCTGTCCAATACCAGAACAATCTTGTATACAAAACATTCGACTCCATGTTTCATCCGGTTGTGTCAGATTAGCAATTAATATAGTAATCTCTTCATTAGTATCAGAGGGGATCGGTTTGATAGTAATGAAGGGCCTCCCGTAGATCTCTCTCTCCAACTCTCTTTGCACAACACATATTCATTACAGAAAAAACGAAATCAAAATTAAATTGCTGAAAACTATAACAGAACAAAAGGGTTTGAAACAAAATTGGAATAGAAAATTACCCAAAAGGATTACCCAAAACTTTTTTTTAATTTTCATAACTTATTTTACATTAAATTTAGTAGGCAAAAATTTCGAGAGAAAACCAAAAGCCCAAAATAGAACTGAATCTACATAGATACCTAAACCTAAACAAATCCATAAAAAATACCCAAAACTGAGTTGTATATAATACCCAAGTCTTAAAAAGCGTTTTAAAAAAAAAATTTCCCTGTTGATGGTTTAGACGATCTGATGGAAGGTGGTCAAATGGCGGTTCGTTCATCTCTCTCTATAATTGGCTACAGTTTCGGCGATCTAAGGCTGGCGTTGGAGTGACCCTTCGATATTCCTTCCAAACTATCTCTCAGTTTCTCTATTTGCACCTTTCAAACTGTCTCTAGTCTCTCTCTTTTCTAAATTCATTTGTGTGTTTTTAAAACCGTTAACAGTTATTAAGAACCTTTTAATAGGCTTTAAAATTTAAATGGTGTATTAACAATCCCAGAGTAGCCAAACGAAAAGGTAACAATGTTTCGGTGTTTTTAATGGTATATGTGGCATTAATTTATGTAGTCACGTGGTGCAACGAAGAGTAGTCAACAAAAAGTCAAACGTTTCGGCTATTAGTTATTATATAAATATAGATTCTAGATATCAAAATGAATTTCAAAACCTAATTACATGACAGGTAAAACTCCATGATTATCATAACATTCAAAGTAATGCTACAGTCACAAACTATTTTACGATATTTTTGTAAAATATTAATGAGGCCAATCTCTTATTGATTTTCATTTAGACGAAGTTTGTAAAATAGTTTGTATCTCAAGCATTATTCTAACATTTATGTATTAAAACATTTAATAATAAGGACAATAACGTTTGGCTATTGAATTGAGCAACTAAATGGGTGAATAGTTAACAAGGATATTGACGTTATTGAGAAGTTAAAAGATATAAGTATCAAAATATCATGGAGTAACTTTCAAAAAAAAAAAAATCATGGAGTATATTAATCAAAATTATGATTGTTATAAAGATACTCTAAAAATCTTCTCCAAGTTATCTTTTGACTTTTTACAAAAAGACAGTCTTGAAAATGTTGAGATGGATGTGGTTGTTAATTAAGGCTTACAAAATACAAACAAAGTCATGTACATCAATCTATGAATATTGTGTAGCATTCATCACCGTGAAAACTTCCAACTACAATTCAACATATAAATCTAACAAAACAAAAATCAGATCCATTTCCCAAAAACATCAAACCAAGATTTTTTTTTTTGAGGGGGAATCAAACCAAGATTTTGAAAGTGAACACAGGCATTTTTTACCAGCTGCAAGTGGAGGATGAGGGGAGACTTTGATGACTCACGTACCTTTTGATAATAAGTTAGACACCAACCGGTTTTTATGTGAACACCTGACTTTTTATGACTAGCTGGTTCTGCCGACAGTTGGGTCTGGACATGGACCACATAGGACTACAAATTTCTAAAATCATGAAGATATTTTTACTAAAATGCTCCCACAAAATTCCAAGAATGAAAATCCCAAAAACACTCTATCCTAATTAACCAAGATGACAATTCATCAAAAGACATTATCCACAATAATCTTAAATCCGAGAAAACCACTAAAGAAAAAGTCTACGAAACTACATGAAACCCAAAATGGATGGGTAAAATAAATTCATTTAGCAAATAACTAAAATTTTCCAATTATACTCTAAAGACATTGAACTCAACCAAATTACAATGGTTCAGCACAGGTATTTATCATCTCTTGGGATTGTGAAACACTTTGAAATCAGCTCTTTTCCAACTATATTTAATATTCAACTGTTTGTGGTTATTCATCCTCGGAAAATTCGGTGCTATCTGAAGCACTTCTGCCATATCTGTTCATCTCTATCGGAGAAGATTCTCCCGGAGAATCATTACAGGTTAATCCATCAATGGGATAGTCATATTCACCATCCTTCCTTGCAGCATCTGCGCTCTCTTGCAACTGCAGTGCATGTTCAATTTCTACCTCCACTTCACCAATTGTGGGACGATCCTTTTCCTTTTTTCGCACGCAAGAACTCGCAATGTCAACGTAAATCTTGAAACACTCTGGAGCTATCTTCCCCGTCAGATACGGATCAACTATCTCATTGATGGTTCCTTCTCGTTTACATTTGCCGGCCCAGCTAATCAGTTGCTGTTCTTCCACTTGTAATCTCTTATTCAATACAATTCTGCCACAGAGTAGCTCAAACAGTACTACACCGAAAGAGTAGACGTCGGATTTATCGGTCAGCACCCCGTGCTGGATATACGCGGGATCAGCGTATCCGTAAGTACCCCTCACATGAGATTCGATCCTAATTAAAGCCTTTGCCAGACTCGGGGGACTCATTTTGGACAACCGGAAATCTCCCAACTTGGATTCCAATTTCTCGTCCAACAGAATGTTTCTCGTCTTCACTTCACGGAGGATAGTAGTACGCTTTAGCCCAGTGTGAAGATAGTGCAATCCACGCGCGACTCCGATACAAATCGCTAGTCTTTGTTTCCACGGGAGGGGATCGTGGTCAGTGCCGTAGATGTGTTGGCCCAGGGTTCCATTGACCATGAATTCGTAGACAAGGTACCCTTCGCCTTCATCAATACAATATCCGATGAGAGGGATGAGGTTAGGGTGGCGTAGCTGGCAAAGCAACACCACCTCGTTCGTTAACTCACGAATACCCTGCCTTAAGTCCATATCCAAACGCTTTATTGCAACGCTTATGACACGGTCATCAATAAACCCCTTATAGACTTTGCCAAAACCCCCCTTACCAATTACTAAATCGTCAGCGAAGTTATTGGTAGCTTTCTTGATCTCACCGAGTGAAAATCGACGACATAATCCCTCAGGAAGAACTGATGAAAATTGTTTTGTTTCGTCTGAACTTCCCTTTCCCGGACGTCCATACTAACTTTGAAATAGACTCTGATATACCTTCCATTGATGCTTCGGTCCTATAACCACGAGCTTGACGACCAGAGAATGATGCGGGATTAGTTTTGTATCCCCTACAAACAACTTCAACAAGTAAAGTGTTGTTTTTGCTTTGTGCGTGTGTTTTTTGGGAGCAGATAAGGGTAATTAATTATGGGTGGTCTTTGTTGTATGTTCATTTACACTGGAGCGGCAATTTGTACTCACCTTATGTTGACTCAGGAGTATTAGTTTATATGAGCCAAGTAGCAAATATTAACTTGACATATTTATTAAACGAGCTAAAATTCTTTTTATTTTAACAAATTTTTTTTATTAAACAGGTCAATTTTATCAACTTGTTTATCATCCAAAAAAAAGTATTAACCAAATTGATTCAAACTATAAAAAACCAAACAAATAAATTTTTATAATATAATCAAAACTAATGAGTAACTACATCACAAATAATCATTTAAAATTAAAACATATCTCAATATCACAAATAATTAATTATAAGTCATAACATGTGAAAGAAAATAAACCAAAATAACTAATAAGTTTATATATCTAGGGTTTGAAGGGTAGTTAAATAGTCATTTAGTTAAACGAGATAGACAGGTTAAGTGAGTGCCATGGGTGGGACACGAACCTGACACGTTTATTAAACGGGTAAGTTGTGTCAACCTAAATATGATACAATTCTGTTAAGACTCAACTCATAACTGTTAATTTCATGTTGTGTCGTGTCATATTAAGTTCATGCATCGTGTTGAATTTTGCCACTCCTAATCTACAAAGCCCAAAACAACTGAATTTCTAATTTTAAGTTGGAACTTAAAATCACAATTTTAGTCATGTTTGTGTGTAGCATAATTTTTTCATTTAATTATTGGGGAATGTCTATTACACACAATTACACAAACTTTGAAATCTTGACTTGAAGTAAACTCAAGATTTTTTTTTCTATTAATTTCATGCTCCTGTTAATGAGAGAGAGAATTAAATCACCAAATGCTGCTTCAAGTAAACAACATCAATCAAGATAATAAAATAGATCAGGGGCTATGTAAGAATAAGGAACTCAGCATACGTAGAGCTTCAAAAACAACAGTATAGTTGCAAAACGCATCAAATTTACGAGTCAATAGAAAAGTTCAGACATTCGGGCAGTAGGAAATTAACTGATTCATATAAAAGAAAATAGAGAAGGTGAAGGCAGAAGCAAGATAAAGTTGGAGATTCACTTTGACAAAATATTCCAAATGAAGTGCAGCATAAAAGGCTGCACAAGACTTAATCAACAGAAAATATGCTAATTGAACTCATAACATCTTCATCCACATAAATTTGGTAAAAAGAAATTATATGCCCAATAAAAACTTGCAACCTGGCACCTGAAATTTAAAAATAGTTTCATGCCAACACACAAATCTTAATAGGCTTTGAACATATGCGGGTCCTTTCCTAGAGAAGAATGAATATATAACTGGAAGCTTAAAGCTCTTTTAAATTATCCAGCTGCCACAATTTGTTTTCCTGGTATTGAATTCCAATTTCAAACACAAATGCACACATCCAGTACACATGGATATTCAAGACACCAAGCAAACCAATTGATTTCAGCCAATTTCCTCATTTATCATGGTTCAGTACAACGTTTATTCAGGGGGGTTGGGGGAACACCTATGATATCAATTCAGTAGTAGGTTCGTGTACATCAATCTATGAATACTGTGTAGCATCCATCACCCCGAAAACTTCAAACTACATTTCAACATAAAAATCTAACAGAACTAAAAAATCGGATCCATTTCCCAGTTCTGTTCCTAAAGCAGTGCAAAAACTACTCAGCCACTGTGCTCTCGTTTTGGTTACTCCTAACTTTGAAATGGAGAGGAGCATCCCTATCCTTGGAAATGTGATTTTGATAATTGATTGTGGTTAATCATTGGCCGTTTGGGTTTTGGACGGAGATGTCCAAGGACAATTCAGCTGATGTGGTGCTATTCGAATCCAAAATAGATTCTTTAGGCTCAAGCAGAGAAGCACTAAAGGTATATTCAAGAACAGGATAGTTATATTCTTCACTACCAGGATCCACATCCTTTCTCGCAGCATCTGCGCTCTCTTGCAGCTCCAATGCCTTTTTAAGGATTACCTCCACTTCACCCATCGTGGGACGATCTTTACCCTCAAATCGCACACAAGAAGTGGCAATGTCCATGTATATCTTGAAACACTTTGGGGCTATCTTCCCCATCAGATACGGATCAATTATTTGACTGAAGGTCCCTTCTTGTACGCATATTTGGGGCCAGAAAGCTTGATCAATCTGATCCCTCTCCGATTCACGTTCCGCTGCTTTTCTTCCACAGAGTGCTTGCAACAATACCACATCAAAAGAGTAGACATTGGATTTATCGGTCAACACCTTGTTGAGGAGATAATCGCGATCCAAGTATCCTAAAGTACCCACCACCTCCTCAGACTCTATCCTAAGTAAATCCTTGGACAAACTCGGAGGAACCATCTTGAAATCCCCGAAATCAATCAACTTGGCCTCCACTGAAATAAAAACACACGTCCAAAGAATAGCAACAAATTCTACAGTACTCTAGACGACCCTTGGACAAGGGGGCAACTGATGGTGACCTGAAGATTGTACAACTCCAATTCGTCCATGAGTGTTGTCCAAATCAAGAAGACAGGAATGGACATCCCTCGTAGGATGGTCATCCATGGAGATGAGGGTCATCCATCAGGAAAGCGCTTGGACTACCCCCAACACCGGGACGACCCTAACACTTGGGAAATTTCCAGAGAGATTTACCTACAAAAGACTAGTGAATCGAACGACGTGTTACTATTTTGAAACATGAGCGAGATCTTGATTCATCGCTATAACTTCCTACTAAAGACTTAATTTCCAATGACAGTTATAGAAGATAAGATTGAACATTCAAACTTCTATAGCGGTTTGTAAAAGTTAAGTTTGAACCTTCTAGCTTCCACAAATATTGGGGAAGTTACGAGACAAGTAACCGCTCCAAAGCACACTATATAAACATTCATCCAAATCTAATGGAACAGCCAAAATTGGAATTCTAACAGTCCAGAGGCAAAAAACTAACTTAAACATCGGAGGGATCTTGGTCGGTTCATCCCAGTTACCTTTGATCTTGTCTTTTTCTTTTTAGGCCTCTTAAGCAATCACTAGCCTATTGAAATCCGGAGCATTCAGCCTACTGATTTTCTTTGCATCATCAATAGTAATTTTTTTTTCTTAATAACTTTTACTTTAAAAGTTAGAATAAGGTCCCATCTATTTTAGGACGTCTCTTAGAGATAGTATTTTTGATTTTCGCAATTGTTTCAATTTTGCTATTTTTGGTAAAAATCACTATTTTGCTACCTAATTACGTGATTCGCGAAAATTAGAGTTTCTGAGCATTGCCCTAGCCGCCATAGGGTTTCTTTTACTATTTAAACATATTGTAATTTTCAAGGCAATGAATTTTTTTAGATTTATAAAAATACAGACTTTGTCTATTTCTCTTTGGTAGATTCTAGAACCCTATCACTTTATGGATTCAAAGAACCCCTCAAGGATTTAAGGGTTTCATTCAGAAGCTAATGTGGTTAGTTTATTTTTCCATTTAGAAAGCAATGCGTTTGTCTTCTTGTATCTTTTGCAACATCACTATGACACTTTCATTTAAGGACCCAGAAATTTTATTTTTATTTTTATTGTAGGTGATATGATATATTGTGATTCAATCAACATTATTTATACTTGGATAATTAAAACTATTTTAATTATGCAAAAATCATATTATTTTACATAAAAATATATGAATATATAAATTTACAAATTTACAAATGTATTTGTTAGTGTAGTTTAGAAAATTATTATGTTTTCTATGTTTGGTTCTAGTTCCCCTTCATCAAATTTTGATTTTTGGAACCATCATGTTGACTCTTTTGTCTCATCCAATAATGTATAATATCCTGGGCAATGTAACTCATTATCTATTATTTCAATATTTTTTAGATATTTACACAGTCCAGCTAACAATGCCCTTAGGGGAATTAGTTTATGGAAATTAGTTATGGAAAATTTCAAAAAATTTCAAAAAACAGTTATTTTTTCGCATAAAAATTTTCTAAGAATATATCTTAAATCAATGCACTTAGGCATCCATTAATTTTTCCCAAGATTTTATAGGCATAAGATATTGCTAAGGCGTGATAATTTTTGCCTTGATACTACTAGACTATGGACTATCTGGCCTTTTGCCCCTTTGGGGAAAAATAATTGGCGTTATGCCCCTGTTTCGAAACTATATAGGGGCGTGCCCCTATTTCGATACTCGGCTAGCCCAAATTCGAGTTACTAATAGTACTCGTTTATAACAAAACCGAGTTATAGGCAGGCTCTTGCCATGCTGGTCTTCCAGCATGGCGTTTGGGCAATAAAATAATCCCGCGTAACTGTTTGCAACTCGACAATGGAGAAACCGAGTTATGTGCGGAATATGAACCAGTTTTGAATGTAACGCCTCTAAAACAGTTTGTCTTTGTCTTCCTTCCGCAACAGTTTCTCTCCCTTCCTCAGTCTGATCAGTAGCCACCCTCAGTCCGTTCAGTAGAGCCTTCCCAAGTTCAACGAATATTCAAGTTCTCCTATTTTTACCCGTACCCAAACCAAATCATTCCGTAGACCCTTTTCGAAGTTCAATCCAAACCCACAACCAAACCCACACCTTTTCACTCTCACCATAGCCAAAGCTCAACCCATTCCATCTTCAGAGCGAAAGGAGGCAAAGGAGTAGAAACGTATTAAGGTAATTTCTAAATGCTAAGTTCAAATTTTCTTTTTTTCCCTTTGCATGTAATCTGAGTTAAGTGTTGCTTGTGTATGTACTCTGAGTTAAGTTTTTCTCTGTTAAATGTTTCTCTATCTCTATTCATTATTATTGTTGCTGTTTTAGGTTTGTTGGGTTTGGTTTTGAAATGGGTTTTGATGCACATCTAGGGCAGAAATTCATGTAAAATACAGTTAGCATGACAACGGTGTCCATTGTTAGGGAAAATTGCTTTTTAATTCAACTCTATAATTTCAGCAAATTATGTTGTAAGTTATGTCATGATTTTGAATTAGGGAAAATTGCTTTTTAATTCAATGCAGAATGATCTTGAATTGAGAAGCTATTGGTTTTACTGGCTTTTACAAGCTTCCACTCTGTATAATCTGTGTATAATGGATATGCACGCATATATCTACACACAGAGCATAAAATGCACATCATGGACATCCACTATCACTGAACTAAATTGAGCTCATAACTATGCAATTATATCTACTGATTTGGGTTCCTAAAAGCTTTGCTGCCACATTTTGTGTACAAATGCATAATTGATTGTCTCAAGAGACTATAATTGTCTTAGAAGTTGTTAAAGTACTTATTTTATTTGTTATTAGAATTCCTAGTCTTTCTAAGAAAGGATTTAGAAATAGCCTATATAATGGCTTTATTGTAGTCGATAATATTGATAGATTTCAATAACATTCCAATTTTTTTCAAGCGCGATTGCTATCTCCTACCTAAGTGTGACTGCTTACGAAAGCCTAGGTGTGATTGCCCAGTGTTTTATCTTTCTTTATTTGATGTTCTTTTTATTGTTTTAATACCAAACAGCCATCAACACATTCAATATCTCATCAAGAATCTAGTTTAGTGCTGAAATTCCTAAAAATCCTACATCAAATTTGGTATTAAAGCCCGTTCAAGCTTCTGTCTTGTGTCAGATTAGTCCGTCATTTGTGGGTTATGTTTATTGACTAAGTACATAAATTTATTATTATTATCATCTACTACATGTGGGGTTGAAAAGGGAACTTAGTGGCCTTTTAGGGTCACCAATCCTTTCCTAATAGGTTGGGTTAGGTTAGGGGGAGCATTAAGATTTGTGCTGGCTTTGGGAATGGAAATAGTAAATCCTCTGAAAAGCCAACTATTTTCAGGTGTCGGTGCCTCTAGGGTGCTTCTGACGGATCTAAGACTTTGATTATTTATTTATTTTGGCCACCTATACTTATTTCCCAAGGGTATTGGTGGAGTTATTGATTTCTCTGTGTCGAAAATAATTTTTGTGGGTATAAAGGTTTAGGTTTAGGCTTTTGAATGGAAATTCATATATAATGTAATTAATGGAAAAGAATGGAATATGAATTGCTGTTCTTATTTTGTGTGAATGATGTAGAACGAGCTTTGATACTAAAATTTGACGTAGATGGAAAATTTCAATAAAGAAACAAAGACGAAAAATGATAAAAAATTAAAAACCTAGGAGTTAGTGACGGGAACGTAACTGGTAGTTTCCTTTAAAGAGTTCTATAATTTGGGATGTTTCAGATGACGAAGAGTTCTATTGGGACCTTCCTTAGTCTAAAGTTAAATGTGCTCTTATTTGATTGCAGTTTCCTTTAAAGACTTTTTAATTAGGGAATTTCAGATGATGAAGAGTTTTATTGGGACCTTCCTTGGTCAATCTAAAGTTGAATTGACTCTGATTTGATTGTTTGTTTTTGTTTTTCCCTGTTGGATTGCTTTTAATTAAGTTCTCCCAGAATAAAGACAATTTGGTAAATTCCAAGTCTTCTCGAATGGGCTGCCCTTGGCTGCACCAAAGGGCTTGTCGCTTCACACCTTAGGGCGTCGGGCAATGTAAGGCCTTGGCACCTTAAGGTTGCCTTTCACCTTTAACTACGTTGACCCTATTTCTAGTTGGGTTTGGAAAGCCAACTATTGATTTACAAAAAATGTGCTTGATTCAAAGAAAAGAAATGAATTACTAAGAACCTAATTTACGACCAACACTTGACCAATAAAAATATAATTGACTTCTAATATTAACAAAATATTTAATTTGTAGGTTTCATACATTTTATGTACATAATCGAGTTTGCAGTTGTAGGGTAGAAGAATATTTGACTTCTTTTTGTAAGGCTTGTGGCTTTTATAGAAAAATGCTAGATAATCTATTTTTTTCTTCTTCTTGCAAAAATTTAAGAATTCTTTTCCCATTTCTGTCTCGTTTGTATCCATAATCTCAAAATTGTTTACTCTTGGATTGTGGGGTTCATAAAAACAAGTAAAGAAAAAAAAACCCAAAAGAAAAGAAAGCAATGTTCTTGGACTGTTATGGTCTTCAATCCAGTGTTCATTTGACACATAACTATGCACACACCATCATTTGATGGTGTAGGTCTCACAATTGTTTAATTCATTTAATTAAGTTCAATATTAATTTGATTATTATTAGTTGCCTCCAAAGCTGTGCTTGTGAGTGAGATGTCCATTGCACTAGGGTCTCTAATGGCACCTTTGCCTACTTCCATGTTTGTCTCGCCCTTTTTTGTTGAAAACACACCTCAGTAGCCACTAAGTTACAATGAATCCTTTTCAGTTCTTGCTTTATGAAATAAAATTTATTTTAGAGTGTGATGTCAAGTACGGAAAAACTTAAAGCTTAGGGGAAAAACTTAAAGGGTACGGAAACAACTTTACACTTTGTTTAAAGAAGGGACTTTCTAGGTAGGGCCTGTTTAGGGGTAGTTGGGTACCTTTTACAACTATGTTTTAGTATTTTCCAATGGTGTTTTTTGTGGTGCGTAATTGATTCATCGGTTTGCATTTTGCTGTGTTCATTTGTTGGTTTACTTTGTTTGATTTAGACATTGATTTGCACATTGGTTGGTTGGTTAGGTTGCTTATACATTTTGCAACTATGTGTCCTTTTTGTTTATGCCTTGCAGCCATGAACATTAGGATCAAGTTAGGCATATATGCTTAGGCTAGCTGTTTTATATTTTACTGTTTTAATTTAACTCTTCCTTGATATGATGAAATGGATTGAAAATCAGTGTATATATAGAACAATAGCAAGATGTATAATTCAGTTGAGCAATTATATGTTTTCAATTTTATGTGAAATCTCTCTCTATTTGTTTTTGTCAGCATGTTCTAGAACATTCAATTACTTGCTTGTGTTTACTTGCAAAAGCCAAGATTTTCTTTACTATTAAACATAGACCTACGTGTCTAACATGATTGTATGCGTGTCAGATATGCAGCAACTACAAAATGTGGATCTTGGACCCACGGTAAATACACAATTGACATAGCAGCCGGGTCATTGATCCACGGCGCTGTGGGAGACGCCTGCCGGTCAGGTACATTGTTGCAAAATGTTCGTAACTAACTAGTTAGCCTACTGTTTCTTGCATATCCTAAGACAGTGCTCTTTCGTGTGCAGGTAGCGCCGGACGTGCTAAGGTGCAGACATCGATGCAAGTTACCCCGGCATGGGCTGGACCCCCGAATTGCTCAATACATAACTGCGGCGGGTTTTGAAGGGTTATTCAAGGTTCCAAACTTGGAAGTGGGTCATGCGTTGATCACAGCACTAGTTGAGCGGTGGCGTCCGGAGACGCACACATTCCACCTACTGCATGGAGAGATAGGCATCACCTTATAAGATATTGAGGTGATGCTAGGGGTTGCTGTTGATGGGTTGCCAGTGACTGGGTGTGTCAAGCTGGGGTGGCAAACGTCATGTCTTGAGTTTCTGGGTCATCGTCCTCCAAATCCGGTATCGCATCCCAATGAAAACAAGTCTATCCTTACTGGGGCGAGGTTAAGAGTCACCTGGCTGGATGCACATTTTAGAGGTCCCCTAGCTGCGGATGCTACTAACGAGGTAGTGTAGCAATATGCGCGCTATCACATACTTCTCAGATTGGGGACCATTCTATTTATGGACAAGTCAGGGGACCGGGTGTCAGTGATGCCTCTACAATTCTTGAACCCAATCAGCAACGTAAAGAGGTACAGTTGGGGTAGTGGAGCATTAGCTTGGTTGTATAGGCAGTTGTGCAAGGCATCGGAGACGAAGGCGATGCAGATGGGAGGAGCATTGCTATTGGTGTAGCTCTGGGCGTATTTGAGGTTCCCAGTGATATGCCCTGTTGCGAGGCTGCCGCAACTACCGGTGGAGGTAGGTCCCCTTGCCATTCGGTATGTTATTTGATTAGTTTGATACAATCGTTATGACATTTGTCATTCACCGTGCACGTGTCTATAGTAGTTGGACAAAATCCCTGCATGTATGTTATGAAACAATGAATTTGTTTGTGTTTATTATATTTTCCAACGGCATACTTCATCAATTCTAATAAGTATTTATTCTACGCATTTTTTCATCAATTCCCCCTAGAAAGCTAATTACTGCCTTCATTTTTTCTATGCATTTATTGTCGTGGCAGCATTGTTGTTTGATATTAACTAATGAGCATTGTTTGATATTGTATGTTTACTAGATGGAAGGGGTCGAAGAGCACGACAGAGCATGCCACACATGTGCTAGTTGCGTATCGGGCGTCATTATCGAGTATACGAGCACACCAGGTATTTTACCAGTTCATGTCAGAAGGATATAATTATCCATATTTTTGTTTTTGACTTGGTAGGGTTGTCAACTACTGCATGTGTATAGTTAATAATGTAACTTTGGTCGATTAGACCATAGATATACAACGAATTAGTGACAAACATTTCAAAAGGTGGGCAAGTCAATATAGAGTACCTTTATTCGTAATACCCACTCCGATGTTTGTCGTTTTGATTCCACACATATTTCGCTAGTGCAATCAGTAGTATCTGGGGAAATAGGTCAAGAATGTCTTAGGATTTTTATTGAAGTGGTTCCTCAATGGTCTTTTACATATTTGCTCACATTGATGATTGACACAAATAAGTACGTATTTGATTTGTTTTTTTGTTGACCATTTATGCAGGTTGTTTGGGAGCCGTACAGGGATGTCCTAGACTCGTTGCCCCCATATTGCACTGCTGGCCGACATATATGGAGGGCCATTGTGTCGTTGATATATTTTTGGATAGTAGAGGATCATCATCCTGAACGTGTCTTTCGTCAGTTCGGGATGAAGCAAGCGCCACCGGATATTGTGGATACATTGGTTGATCTCCACAGAATCTCCCTCCAAGGTAAATTAGACAGGGATTGAGTGCAAGAGCATGCTATATACATTGACCGATGGGCCCATAGAGAGGAACATCTTGCCGATGCACCGATATTGGATGGGGACACGACATACCTTGTTGCTTACATGGAGTCATACCGAAGGACGACCAGACGGTACATTACACGTGAGTCGGCGTATTGGGAAATCCTGGTAAGGCAACAATTCGATGCTTCTTTGATGGATTGACAATTTATGTGTGTTGCTGCATGCATTCTGAAAATTAAAGTGCGACTAGAAGCCATTGAATCAATATTTTGACATTCATTTTAGATAACATTTCATTCCTTGCCGCTAGATATGCATTTGTCACTAGCAATATATACTGTTGTGGCATTTCAATGTTCATATATATATGAATAAGCTCAACATGCATAATTTGTTTCCAAATCGGTCATGCACAACACAAAAGTAACTAGAAAATTTTTAACGGGACTCCTTTATTTCGCAGGTTCAGTCCAATGTGGAATTATTGTCGCAATGCAAACCAAACTCCCAAGTGTACAACCACCTGAAAAGGACGCTGGATCTTGTCGGAGAGTTGAGCTGAGTGGCATTGGAGAACGCGTGTGCCATGACGATTGAGGTGAGCACACAGGCCACTAGCCATGGTGGGAGAGGTCGTGGACGCAGTGGAGGTCCTGGAGGTGGTCATGAGGATGAGGATGACTTGGGTAACTTCTAACTCTAATACCTCCAATTCTTGCTGACTTCCACTTCTATTACTTTGAGTTGTAATTTATTTAGAGGACGTATTATAGTAGCGACACATATATCAATTAGAGAAGTAGTTTTTAGGGTTAATATGCACCTCCTTATTTAATTATGGTATAATTAGTTACAAGGTTCTCCCAAACTTTTTTGTTGAAACTAAGCACTTTAAATATCAACCAGCAGGTACGGCTTATTAAGTTCTTCCAACCAAAATATATATGTATTGAAATGTAAGACATGCAAACCTGTTTCATTCATTCCTTATAAACTACAATCACAATAATATTATCCACTTTAACATATACCCATCAATGCTAATATATTTAACACATTGATGACAAAACAGCAAGTCTATTTAGTTAATCGAGTATAAAGCACAATAATCTGGTTGCTAATGTAATTCCTTTTAAAAATATTTCTATGCGACCATGGAAATAAACTTAGATGTATAAATGCGAAAAATTCAAAGTTGTGATCACATTCTGCAGTTCATACAATTAGAGTTTAAAAATTTACTGATAATAACAATGATAGATTACATACAGGTAAACAAAGCTGGACTTTGTAATACAAAGGTTTTTTTATAATTTTTTTTTTAGTTAATTACATATGCTAATAATGAATTAAAAACCTACAGTCTTATTAGATTTATCAACAAAACAAGGTTTATATAGGGTAGTCTAGGTGTCCTAAGCATTAGTTTTATTGGGTAGGGTTTACACTTGACAATAGTTATTGGATTCTATGAACAACATGTACTAGGCAACGGTCCATTTGGATTGCTTATGCATTTGGCGTTGCGTAGGGTTTACACTTTACAACAGATATTGGATTCTATCAACTTACTTACGAATTAACCTCTCCTTTATACTGTCTAGTTTCTAGGGTAATTATACAGTTTCTAGGGTAATTATACATGTTGAATCTTGTGTTGAAAACAATGTTTTATTGTTATTGTATCAGCTTTGTAGCTGCTGTGTGTTTTCAGCTCCGTTCTAGCTTTGTTTTTGCAGTTTGTTGTCTTACATTTTCAGTTGAATGAATGCAGACTGTTCCAATACAAAAAAAAAAAAAAAAAAAAAAGACTTTTTTTGGACTTATTTTACAGATTTGGGCTTTTTACTGGTGGGTTACATGATTGTTTGATATTGAAATCAAACTTTTAGAACTTATTTTGGCTGAGAGATCTGTTGCTGCTGCCGTTTTTGTTTCTTCATGGGTTGTGGATTTATTTGGGTTTTTGGCTACTTTTGAGACCTGCCCATTTTGGGTTTTGATTATAATTATTTCTTTATATTTGTAGACACATAAATATCATTGGAATTAGACCCCTGTGTTTGTTTTTGGCGGGTTGGGAATAAATGGATGAAGGAGTTTTCTTTATTATGTTTCTCATTCAAGAATCATGATTGTATTTATGGGCTTTTGATAAAAATTCAATTTTTAACATTCTTTAGTGATAAAATGCTTAATAGGTTTGTGTAAATGCACTTTCAGTATAGTGTTTGTGTATCCTCTCTATTTATGTGTGCTGCTAGGGAGTTGAGGGTTAGATATGTCTATCTCTATGTGCTTGTAGTGGGCATAGTTCTGATAACAAAGAGGAGAAGAGCAAAAATACTATTTATTGAAACTAATAATTTGCTATTATGGAGAAAATTTGGATTGATAAAGAATTTTACTTGTGGTCTTTACCAAGAAGTCTGCTATCATGTTTGTCAGCTTTTACATGACTAGATATTGGATTCATCCTTTACATGAACCATATAATTCAATGCACGTATATGAACCATATATTTTAGTTGAGTATGCAGAGTTGCACTTGCCCTTGGAAATGGGTGTTTTTCCAATATTTCAACCTTCATGGATTTTAGACAGGGGATTATATTGTTAAATTTAAAAATTTGCATGTATAACTCAAACCTTTTCACATTGAAGGACCAAAAATGCAATTTACCCTCAACACTAAATAGTGGTAGTATAATTATAGTTCTTGAAGCAAACAAAGGCAACAAATATAAACCTACAATTGATATTGCTCAATTTTGAGCTTCACCAAACTTTACAAAGTGCAGTGTTAGTACCTTGATGACAATATACAAAAAATGCATAATCATCTTGCTCATTTAAGCATCAATGAAAAACCAAAAGAAAATGATACACATGCATACACCTCTGGGAACAAAAGCAAAAGCACTACAAACAACTGTAACGTTGTTTGTAGTATATGTAGGCTTTTACATTGCTTTTATTACGCTTAAGCGTTGCTGAAGACAGCATATTTGAAATGCTGGAGCTATTTGAAAGTATTGAGTTTGTTTTCGTAGATACTACTGAGTTTTCACTTGTTATTTACAAAAGCTTTTGTTCCGACTACTATGATTGTTTTTTTGTTGTGTACATGAGCTGCCATTTCTCAGTCGAGATATTGATGTTGAAATTGGATTCCAGATGAGAGTGGTTGTGTCTTATACGAACTTTAGCTTTTATTTGAGAGGTTAGACTAATTTAAGCCTTAATTTGATTCTCTCTTTTTTATATTATTTTCTCCATAATGTTTTGTGCATTAATCTCAATCTGAAGATCTGGTTTTATGTACTAGAGTTAATGTCAAGTATCTTGGGGGCAGTTGTTGTATGTGGTATAATATTTGTGTGAGTGAAAATGCAGGTACTTCTGAGACTATTAGGACGTGTATCTTAGTTAATCACGTTGTTGTTGTAGTAAATTGTTCTTGAACTGAACTTGCCACGTTTTTTAATGATGTGGTTTTCCTAGTCCCTCATAATAGCTTGGAAGAGTAAGCTCCCTTCAGCTTGGTTGGGCTCGTAATGGCTCCCTAATTAGGTAGGCATGGGCCCAATATCGTGCACAATTTATAACACTTGATATTGTGCTGGAAATTAACGAAAGAAAGTATCCTATTCTTGTGGGGTTTTCACTTTTTTTGGGGTTCAATTTCTTTCTAAGTATGTTACAACCCAATAAGTTTGATGGTGTTTGTGATGCACTATCCTACGCTTGAAAATGTGCTTCATAATTGTTTGTTTACGAGACATCTTACTATTAATGAAATTAGTCATAATTTCATAGTTTTCAATTTACAAAGAGCTTTCCAAAATTTAGAATTAATTGCAGATTGGATTAGCAATGTTTTGAAATTCTATCAATACACTGTTGCTCATAAGGTAAGCTAAGTTTTTGCTCATACTGTTTTGGATTCCAAGAGTCTTGTTGCCTCACCTAGTTATTTTCACCATGTTGGATTGTGTACAAGTATTAGAGGGAGAAAGAGAGAGAGGAAACATACCAATAATCACTGTCCAAAGTTTTAATAGTTTCGTTAGTAGGTTCTACGAACCCGAGTGCAAATCAGACCCCTATGGTACCAACAAGGAATCTTTCCATTTCTTTGTGCCATATGAGTATCATTCCCCAAATTAAATTTCCTGTAAAGGGCCAAATTCCATTGATTCATATCTAGGCTGCAGATAGTAATACATTTTCTGACTGAATCCCTTGTTGTCGTCTTAATAAATACAGCTGTTTTTGTACAGATGATGAGGCGTTGGAGGGCGACTGGGGCATGTACATGGATGGCGTTGGGTCATCATGAAGCACGTTTGACGCTCCTGCCCAGCCATCCCACCCTGCTGGCCATGACGATAGTGCAGAACACACATCCTGTGCTCAAGCCGACCCTCGGTCCCCACCACCCACTCGGCTACCCCCCCCCTTTGTTCAGCGATTCTGCCCACAACGGTGGCTGTATATTTGTACCCACACCTGGCCGACCGACCCCACCCGTAGTTCAGGCTGAGCCCACCCAGGACCCTTCACTTCCTAACCCCGACAAACCGTCTGCACAGATTGAACAGATACCGAGTGATAATATTGAGGCAATACATGGGTTGCAAAGATCACTCCGCACTGACATACACCCCCCTGGTTGTGGGACTAGTGACAGTAATTATTTGCACAGCTAGGACAGCATCTTTCTTAACTGCTATCTATGAATTAGAATGTTGAGATTAACAATCTTGTGCTCATTTTGCATTAGATATTGTTATTTAGCCAGTGCACCTCCATGCTATGTAAACCGTTTATCATTTACCTTAATAGAATGTCACATGACTTGCATATAATGTTGTTTGCTCTGAGTGATGATCATACTCAGATCAAACATTTTCTGATAATTAAATTCAGTTGAGGGTTTGTCAACTATTACTCACTTCACTTGGTAGATATTTCAAAGGCTTCATCATCAAACGCATAATCCAAGAGTCTTAAGTATACCCTCTATAGTATTGAACTACTATTGCCATTGTTGCAATGCAGTTAATAATGTATTAACCATCATTATTTGTGGTTGTAGAATTTGTAGTAGTCATGTGACATTGGAGGTGTACCCAATCCATCACCCAATTTATTACTGCTGTCAAGGGTGATCAATCATTGCTATAGAAACCACTAGCCTTATTTTTTATTTTTTCATTTAACGAAATCCTCACAGAATTTGCCCAATGATGTAGCCTATTGAGTGTTGACCCCAATTTATTGGATGAGTAAAGGAGAAGCTATATAGCTCCTTTCCACATCATTGTGGCCTTAGAGAAGCTATAAACTCTACTTTGGCTGTTAGGGAATGTGTGCATTCATGTAATGTGCTCTGCTTTGAATTTCAGGTAAGACGAGACCGGCGAAGGCAACTGTGAGGAAACGAAAACAACGTTGAGCTGTTGATGCTGTGGAGCATATGGGGGTAAAACCTTGCCCAATATCTGGACTTCTTAATTTATTTTCAGTTTTTGATGTTCATTTTCCGATAATTACAATTCACAACCAAAAAAAAGAGAAAAATCAAAAACAGTATTAAGCTTTGTTTGATTTGCAAGACAGTGTTGGAAAAAAAGGTGCCCTGCATATCAAATTATTATTATTAAAATCAGCCCTACACATCAAACCATACATATGTGCGTATGAGTAAGAAATTAGGACACAGACACAACACAATTGTTATATTTCAGCTTGGACATAGCATGTTAGAGCCAGGAACTTGTTAAATTTCAGACCATACATATGTTGCAGGACCAGCATACTTGGAACAAAGAGAATGCATTTCTTTTTGTCTTCTAATTGGTAAGTGAAAAATAGAAAAGGCATTTGTTCTACATTTTGTGAGTCAGAAGAATTGCGTATGAGTAAGAAGAAACATAAACTGAATCCGCTCACACTTTTTGTGAACAGTAAACCACACATATTGCCTGAACCAAAACCCACACGGATGAACACCCATAAACTAAATAAAAGTTAGGTGTGCGTAGATGTTATGAATTTTTCTATAACTTGTATATTACTATTTGTATTTTTTTCATTTTCTAATTCATATTTGGTGGCAGATTTTGCAGGCTTCAGTAGGTCCTAATATTGATAAACTTTGAAAACCACCATTTTGGTTGATGTCGTCGTTTTATTGCACGGTAGTTGGACAATGTCTTGTTGTTGATGTAACAGCTAGTGGACACAACTTTGACAAGATTTTTTGGACATAGAAGAGTTTGACAGATTTTTTGAGAGCATATATGACAATTTCAACTGGTTTTTTGGACAGCTGATTTCACCATTTGGTTTATCTTTTTATACATGTTTTGTAACAAATGAAGCTACTTAACCATCTTAGGTCCTATGTGTGCATGTTTGAGTGGATATTTTCATGTGAAATGGAAAACGTCATTTCTATATATTTGTATCTATGTACCTGTATATTTGAACAAAGGCAGCTTTAGACAAATGCAATATAGTGATGATGGATGGAAATTTCATCCACATAAGTTTAAATTTAGCAATACATTTGTTGATGTCCATTCCTTTTATGTGGCTCCCTTTTATAAGAAAAATACTCTAGTGCAAATTTAGCTACAGATTTGCTCAGGATGAATGCAATATAGTGTGCATCCGACTCCAATGTTAGCTCCTTAAGGCGCTCCTTATCTTCCAAAGCATTAGTTGAGTATATCACATTCTGGAGATTCGATATGACAATGACTCCCCGAAGATTTGAAAGTTTTCCTAACTCTTCAATTTGGAATCCAATGTCCTTGTCGACAACAAATTTGGTCAAAGTCTAAAGAC
The DNA here is from genome assembly GCA_023621385.1 of Quercus gilva. Classification (NCBI taxonomy): domain Eukaryota; kingdom Viridiplantae; phylum Streptophyta; class Magnoliopsida; order Fagales; family Fagaceae; genus Quercus; species Quercus gilva. Next base: position 71,594,381 of record CM042477.1, read on the forward strand.
ATTCTAATCAACCCATATGTATTGGCAAATTTTTAATGCTAGTTCCACTAATATAAAGATGACGCAAATTAATAAGATTTCTCATATTTTTTGGCAACTTAACTAGAAATTTGCATCCTGATAAATTCAACATTTGTAAGTTGAGCAACATACATGTAGACTCAGGCAATCTCTCAATCTTAGTAAAAGAGACATCTAAATAGCGTAGATATTTGAAATCTCAAATTGACTCTGGCAACTCTATATTATAATAATGTGAAAGAGAGAGCACACGTAAGAATCTTAGTTTCAATAATAGATCATATCGTACCCTTCTTTGTTAAGTAGAACCCCATACCCTCCTCATCCTTGTCCTCATGAGCTTTTTCTTTCATTTGTAACGAAATGAAGATGCGTAACTTTTTAGCTTTGCACAAAGCCGTAAACTTCTCTAGGATGTCATATTCGGTTCTTAAGTAGAAAAATGACGAGTTTTATCTACAATTTTGTTTTGTGTTATCCCCCTTCCGATATGAAACAAAATTGGCCAGATGAAAGAATAGCTAAATCATGTACTATGTCATGCATTAGAAAGCACAATTTGCTTCCATTTGATCGTTCTAAAAGTGACCTCGATACTAAATCAAGGAAGTACTTGGCACCTATAACTTCAATTTCTTCATTATCGTTGTGTTGTTGCAAGAAACCCTCTCCCATCCACAACTGAACAAGTTCTTCCTTTTTGAATAGATACTTCTTTTTGGAATTTTAAATTTATTGTATTTGTTCTTCACTGTACTATATATATATATATATTATATATATAAGTGAGGCACATTCCTGGTGTTTGGATACTAGGAATTTTTATAAGTGAGGCATATAATTTTTAAAAACTTATATGAATATAATCTTTATTTTATATTATGCTTTCATATTAACTAAGTAACTATCCAGTTTAATTTTCCTTCTTCTTTGAGACACACCCAACTAAATTGCATCTTAAAAAATTAAAATTAGTAGTAAGATGTTGTACGGGTTCATTTAAGATTGTTGAAATATTGCTGACAGTTTTTTCATTGCAAATTGCCATCAAGACGTGTATGGAAAATTGGTGTGAATAAATTATTTGACAAAATATAAATTTTAAATAATTATAAACTCGATACTATATAGCTCGAGTAATTTCTTGCCACCAACTCGCTACCCTTATACTCGAGTATTTGGAAAAATGCCTGCGTCTAGCCAGACTTTTCTGTAAAAAGCGATTGATATTCGATCGAGGCGTGATTGGTCACTGAATAAAACTCGGTTTTTAAGGAAGCGAGTACCATTGTACTCGGTTGTATAATAATCGAGTATTCTGCTTTTTCCCACCATCTCAGACTGCAATACTCAGTCTCTACGGATACGAGTTAAAATACAACTCGCTACAACGGTAGTTGAGTATTAATTCAGAAATTTGATCAGTCGAAATTGGGCTTCGACCCATCGTGGACCATGCCTGGTCCAACCAGACTTCTCTGTAAAAAACGATTGATGTTCGATTAGTGTTCAATTGGTCGAAGAAACTAACTCGGTTTTACAAAAAGCGAGGATTTGTGTACTCGGTTTTGTAATAATCGAGTATTTTATTTCCCCTTACCCTCCCCAGACTGAAGTACTCGGACTCCTTGGATACGAGTTAAAAAAATAACTCGCTACTGAGGTAGTCGAGTATGAATGCAGAATTTTGATCAGTCGTAATTGGGCTTCGACCCATCGCTGACCATGCACTGGTCCAACTAGACTTCTCTGTAAAAATCGATTGATGTGTGATCGGTCCTTGATGGGTCAGGAACATATAACTCGGCTTTACAAATATCGAGTATTTGCTTTGAACTCGATTTCTATGTAACCGAGTATCACCCCTCAGAATTATTAACATCTCCTCTCTCAATTCTGAATCTGTGTCTCTTTGTTATCATCGTCAACCTTTACTCTGTCTGTGACTCTTCTTCTCCTCCTCAAAACCCCAATCGGCCCCCTCAGGCATCTACACTGCACTCTACACCATAAAATCAAAACCGTAGCCTGAACATGTCTCTCAACCTTCTACTCCATCTTCCCCTCAAATCCCTAGCTGACCCCTCTAATTTAGCTTCTCCTAAAAACTGTGGCTGGCCTCTGTTCTTTGTATTAAGCTTTGAACCACCGAATCCACTACCAAGGTACTGTTTGTTATATATTTTTGTTTTTTTTACTTACTAATGAATTTTTTCTAAAAATTGTATATTTTGTCTACTGTGGTAATCATTATCATGTCGATTGTTTAGTACTAATAGTAGTAGACTTGTTTGTTTACACACGTTTATTTTGATTTTAAAAAATCCCTTCATTATCTCGCCCTATGATTTCTGTTCAAGTTTCTTTGTGGCTGTCATCCTAAAACAAAATAATTGTAGATCCGTTCGTTTATGTTGTTAATCACTATGATGTTGATTGTTTTTTCTTTTTTCCTACACTAGACATTTTTTTTTTAGATAAAAGATGGAAGTTTTATTACATCACGTTTTACATCATGTTCAGCAATGTCATCATAATTGCATAAAAAAAATCTCCTTAAAAAAAAAAAACATATTCTGTGCAGATAACAGATAACAGATACTGTGCAGAAATCCATTTGTTTTCTGTTTTTGACTATAATGGTGATTTTTAGTACTAATAGGAGATCTTGATATAAAAAATATAATTAGATCTCTTTATTTTTTGCTGATACCAGAGATAATAATCTGTCATACCTTCTTAAGTTTTTATAGTTTTTGACATGCCTTAAAATAAAATAATTGAAGATCCATAATCACTGTAATGTTGGCTGTTTAGTAGCAATAGTCGATTTGTTTGTTTGTTTTGTTGATTTTAAATTCATTACCAATTTCCAATTGTTCTTAGAATTGGTAAATTCCTTATGACTAACTATTGCATTTAAATTGGTCTAGATGGAGAGTGATGAGAAGATTCCTACTGACAATAAGTGTGAAGGAAAAGACATTGACTTAGATGCCCAACTTCATGAAGTGGCTGAACTTCCTCCGCCAAAGAAGGCTAAGACTGAGCTCAAAGTCTACAAAAGGAGGACGAGGACTTCAATTGTTTGGAGTTACTTCCAAATTCTTCCGACAAAAGATGAAGGAAAGCTTACTTGCAAATGCAAGAAGTGTGGAAAGGAATATATTGCTGCCGGAGCAGATGTTACTGAAAATTTGAAGCGCCATTTGGATTGGGCTTGTCCAAGGAAATTTGATGTGCCATTGACCATTCCTGTTTCTACACCCTCTGATATAGGTAATGTATTTTTTATTTATATGTTGACTGCATGAGTTCTGAGTTATATTCGTGCATCGAAAATTATAATAGTTTTTAGATTTTGTTGGCAGACTTGGTAGACAGTAGTCACTACAACTTTATTACCAATAATCTTTGTTCTTATTACTATGCAAATGACTTATTCATTTTAAAATATAATTGCTTCAATTGCATAACTCGACCCACGGCTTTTAAATTTCTTATTTATGATGCATAGATAAGTTTTTAATGAGGTGAGAAACAATTTCTTTGATGTAGAACTTGCACAATCACCACGACCAGAAAAGCTGACAGAAGACAAAATGAGCAAGGAGACAACTAACGATGAGCACAAGGAAGGCCCCGGGTCTTCAATGGAACCCTCGAAGATTGGTACCGATGAGCACAAGGAAGACAAATAATAGACGTTTCTAGTAACTTCAATGTTTATGGTTGAATGACATAATTATTTGAGGATATTTTGGGATTATTTGAACTTTTATTAATTGATTTATGGTTGACTTATGAATTTATATATATGGGAGTTGATAAATAGGTTATTTGAGTTAAGTTCAATGTTTAATTCAACAAGTTGTTCAGGTCGTAATCAAACAGGTTGTTATTAGGTTATTTTTAGTCATATTTGAAACTTATATGGCATGTCAATGTCATATAAGTTTAGTGTGCAATAAATCAAATACGTGAGGATGTGATTCACTACTCCAGTTATAGTAGATTACACAAACAATACCATTCTCTCTAAAGAAAAGTTTAATGCACAAACAAAATCCAAAATCAGAATTATCTTCACACAAAATAATAAGATAATGATAATGAGTTTAAGTTTAAGTTGGACTTATTAGAGAAATAGAATTTCACTCCTTATTAAGTTAGAATTAAACAAAATTAATTAATAAAATAATAATTTTATTTAAATAGTGTGTTGACGTGGAATTTTGTGAGAGCTTCAAAGGCTTTAGTTTTATATATATATATATATATATAGATTATATATATGCATAGTTAACTTATATTGCTGCATTATTTCTTCATTCAATAATCAGAATTTCATTGTTTATAAATGTCTAAATTAATTTTGTTTTAAAAAACTACCCATCAAAATTAAAATAGTACTTCATATTTAAAAGTCAAATTATCTGAAAAGTTAAAACTACCCAAGATGAACGTTTAACCACGTATAGATGTGTGTTTTTTGGAAGCCTAAAAGTATACAATTACGAGTTCGAACTATATAACTATGCAAATATTGTTGCTAGTGGCCCCATCAGATTGCCCAATGCTAAGTACAATTATGAGTAACGTGTAGCCAAAAGTAGACAACAAAACTCACAATTACAAGCCAACAGGCCAAGAGAGATTCTAAATTCAAGTTCAAAAGATAAACGAAAATGCTATTCAACAACATGGAAAACTTCATCTCTAGTGCACACTTGAGGCATAGGGGCATACAAACACATGTCATTAGTATTACTATATTCATGAATGCCACAAGCAGGAGCCATGATTTCGCCATCATTTTGCGCTTCCATGTCCTGTCGAATCATGAACTTCATCATCCCCCATAACATGGGCTACCACTTCACTGAGCATGTTAGTACTCAAGGTTGCAATTCTCCTGGCGTGGTCACGCTCCTCAATGGCAACGTCTAACTGATACCTCAGCAATCTGTTCCTCACGTCTCCATCGCAATAGCTTGTTCCTTCACTTTGAGACATCCCCCCTGGGCTTGGTGTCGACATGGTAGGCGATGTCCACGATGGGGACGCACCATAATGCACGTTCCTACCATTACGTTGCAAGAACTCCATATATGCACATTCTGCTTCCCGTCGATCTTTGTATGACCTGTGTTCGGCATTTGCGAATTTATGAACTTGTCTACTTGCTTCTGCCCAATTGTCGTATATGCCAGGAGCACGACCAATGAAAACAACATAGTATCTGCCACCCTAAAAGAGGAACATACAACAACATTGTATGTCAAAATTGCATAGGGTGTTGCTGGGGTTAGAACTTACCAAGTATCGAATTTGAGATATTAGATAAACATGTACCATGTCGCTTGAGCAACAGGTGCCAGTGGACTACAGCAGCCTTGACATTGCTTGTTCGAAGATCTGACAAACAGTTGCATTATATATAATTGGACAGTGGTAAATTTTTTATTGACAACTCCCAAACAGGTTGGCATGTTACCTTTATAAGCAAAGGAGGCTTCTCTTCTCCATCCCTGTCTGTTTTCTTCTGCTTATACCCCCCCCCAACCAGAATGACAAGAAGCTGTCTTTATATGTAAAGTGCATAATACTCGATCCTCAGAGAATCGAGTACATAAGAACTCGCAATTATCAGAAACGAGTAACAATAATTGGTGATTGGTGAAAATCAATAATACTCGATTTCTCTGGAACCGAGTTATACTAAAGTACTCGATTTCTATAGAATCGAGTTATATTAAATCACCTACGCATTGTACCCATCGTTAATAATACTCGGCCTCCATATGACCGATTTTTTATTTACTCAATTTACTGAAAATCGAGTACTTCGCAGTGTATCCTAATAACTCCATGGCCTTTTGGGACCACTGACTTAGATTTCATGCACGAGCTGGGCTGTATCTGCCACCCTCTAAACGTGGACCGGTCTGAGCATTTGACCATTGTGTCAAACCATAATAGTACCAATTCAAAGTTCAATTGACAAGCTGCACAACGTGCATTATTTGTTCTCCACACCTTCTCTGTTCTGTCAACATCTCACCTGATAGGTAAACAACTGATAACAATTTTTTACAACACAAATTCATTTGTTGTGTAATAATGTAGTACAAATTCCTGGGGTCACACATTTTTTGAAAGAACTGTCTTCAATTGGGGGGGGGGGGGGTATCATGAGTTCAATTTATGGTAATAGGATATTCTTTGACTAAATTCTGTAAAATCAGCGGGGGGTCATTGTGAATAATAATGTGGTACATTTAACTGACAACACAAATTCTTTGAATGTTGTGGGTCTTCAATGAGGGGTATCTTAACATAATAATGTGATCCTAAGCATGATAACACTCTTGTGCTTTGAATGCTGTTGGTCTTCAAAGGAGAGTATGCAAACGTAATAATGTAGTACAAACTCCTGTTAGCACAAATCTAATGAAAGCACTTAATTCAATGGGAGGTACCTGAACATAATAATGTGGTACATGTTGCATGGTAGGAATTATTCCCGTTATTTGCAATGCTTTTAGATTTCTCATTTGTTTAATTTGATCACATGAAATTCTCAACTCGATTGTGTGAACATTTTTGTTTTCGAATTTAGGTGTCTAATGGACTAGATGATACAATTATTCAATAGTATTTTTTAGCATCAAGACTTTATGACTCACCTAAAATTTACGACAAAAAACATGGGTTTTTTTAGCAAAATTTGTTTTGGTTTGTTTAGCTGCATGAAGACCTAAACATAAGGCATATATAGTTAGCCTATGGTTTCACAATATTGCATAGTGTATGATACAACTATTACTATTTCTGGTTCAGGTCCGTTATGAGTCCGCATTACTTCTACGTTTACTACGATGAGGAGGCATATATTAATGATTTGCATGGACTATCATACCGAGGTCCGAACCAGAAGCAGGCGCTTCTTAAAGTGAAACGTGGGATACACATGAGAAAGCTGAAACAGAAGATAATGTCAACTCTGGGGTTAGACAAGGATTCCCACGATATCTCCATTGTATTTCGGGCTCCTCAGCAACTGGTGGGTACCCAAGTTTTCTACAATTCAATTCCGTTACAATGCGACAATGATGTGGACATAATGTGGGGAGTGATAAAGCAGGCATCGCAATTCATAGGTTCTGACTTGTATGTCACTGTTGACACTGTTGGGTTTAATGTTGATGGGGGTTCACAGTTTGGCAGTAGCGTTGGACAGCAAGAATCAGTTCCTGTAACCATCGTGTACCCGAGTGTTACAACCGAGACATCTTTGCCAGACAATGTTGGGCCATGCAATGTGGACGCTATGGACAATATTGAAGTCGCCGAAGTGTATACTGAAGTAAATGAAGATATCCAAACCAACTTCGATGAAGCAATCGAAATGGATGACACTCAAGACATGTACGAGGAGTTCATTGATAATGATGGACCGGAGGTCAATTCGAAATTTTTAGATGAACTACAAGTTGAAAACAATGTGGATGCTTGCCTTAATTCAAACCCTAACCCCGACTGGTTCACATCAAACACATGGGATAACATTCATGACCCATCACCTTCCTTGGAAACAGGTTTGATGAGTTGGCGGCCGAGGGACGAATCGAGGAAGGGGATGCTATTCTTGAATAAAGCTGCGGTTCAACATGCGTTAACCATGTTCTCTGTGGGGCTCAATAAGAAATTTAAGTACATGAAGTCATACCTCGGGAGACTGGTTGTAACATGTGTACACGATGCATGTCCGTGGTTAGTTCGAGCTATTAATAGCAAAAGGCACAAGTTGTGGGAGATCACAACATGTAAGGGTCCCCACAGTTGCTCGTTACTCCAGGTGGATCATGATGGAAGGATGATAATTTCGAAGTTCATTGCCATCACACTTGAGTCATACGTACGGGAAGACATTTCAAGAACAATAGCAACCCTGCGTAGTCTTCTGCATGCAAAGCACGACCATTGGGCATCTCACTATAAGGTTTAGGATGCAAAACAAAAGGCGATCGCGGCCATCTACGGGGATTTTGATGAGTCATATGCAGAATTGCCTCGGTTTCTGGCGGCATTAAAAGATGCAGATCCAACCACAGTGACACAATTGAAGTGTGACAATTGTAACATGCTAGGAACTTGCACATTTAACTGTGCCTTTCGGGCTTTTGGTCCGTGTATTGAAGGGTTCAAGCATTGCAGGCTGGTGATAAGCATCGATGCAACGCACCTCTATGGCAAGTACAAGGGGAAGTTATTGATAGCAATGGCAACGGATGCTAACAACGAGGCTTATTCGCTCGCGTTTACCATTGTTGAGAGAAAGAGCAAGGAGACATGGGGATGGTTCTTGGCATGGTTGACCGATATTACGGACCGGGCCAATCTTTGCATCATCTCTGACCGACATTCGAGGATAAAAGCTTGCTTTGATGACACAAGTATGACTTGGTTGCAGCCTGACAAGGTCCATCACCGGTACTGCCTCCGCCATGTAGTCAGTAATGTGAACACAAAATGGAAAAATTCGGAGTTGAAGAACTTGGTATGGAAGGCAGCAAGTGCGAATCAAGTTAGAAAGTTTGAAGCCACACTAGAATTAATTCGCAATGTCAAGCCGGCTGCACACAAGTACCTTGAAGCTAAAACAAACAAAAGTGGACACTTGCACATGACGGAGGCCGTCGATACGGAGCAATGACAACCAACCTATCGAAGTGCTTTAATGGAGTACTGAAAGGTGCACGCAGCTTGCCAATAACAGCAATGGTGAGGTTCACCTTTTTCAAAGTGAACTCCTACTTTGATGCTCGTCGTAATCTCACTCTAGATCAGTTGGAAGCAGGTCAAGAATGGTGCAAGTATGCCATGGATAAGTTCGAAAAAATATCAAGCGAAGGCGAAGGACCATATGGTGACACGGATGTCCACACAAGCGCGGATATATCAGGTTGACACACCGGGTAATCCTCTGTGTAGTGGGGGCAGACAACACATGCATAGGGTTGATCTTCGAAATATGACATGCACTTGCGGGAAATGGGAAGCGCTCAAGATCCCGTGTTCACACGTAATAGCAATATGTGCTAAGTATAAGCACGATGCGCAGCAGTTTATTGATCCTTGCTATAGCGTGAGTCATAGGTACCACAGCTATGAACTGGTATTCCAACCATTGAAAGACAGATTAGCATGGCCGGATCCAAAAGAAACTAGACTAGTGATGCCCAACCCACGATTGATCTGGAACAAAGGTCGGCCAAATTCCACACGTATTCGCAATGAGATGGACGAGGATGATAATGATAGGGAGTTGCCGAGCTCCTTATGGATCGAGAATGGACCAAAATCAAGATGTGAGTTGTGTCGCCAAGAGGGGCACAACCGTAGAACATGTCCTACTCGGAATGCGGAGTCAACGAGTGGTGGAGCTGCATCATAGGTAAAGCTTCCATTTCTTAACGACTTTTGTCATATAAATCGTTACGTGACTGTTAACAACTGAGTAGTAGTAAATTCTTATCTATTGCCATAGTACATATTTGGACTATCCATGCATGAACAAACGTGACTCAAGTTGGTATTTAAAAATGATGCTGGAGAATCGCAAAATGAGGTTGTTCAATAGTTTTGTCACATTATTTGTCGGAAGTCATGATTCTGACCGTTGTTGTGACTGTGTTGCTTAGTAATAACTTATATAGGTCCAGTGTAGATAACATATTTCAGTTTACAACAGGTACGGCAGCAAAGGTGGATGGGTGATAATGGACGTACGTGGCGCAGCCAGGATGATCCCCTACACGCCTGAGGAAGTGATGGTGTTAGATTGGTCTTAACATTGCTTGGAAGTTGATACTATGTTCTGTAGTTTTGTTAAGTACTTATGTGGCCATGCACATTGTTAATGGCATTAATGTTTAAGTACTAGATGGGGAAAAACTTAAAGCTGGCGAAGCAAACAATTCAATTACTTGCAAATTGTAGCATGGAAGTTGATACTATGTTCTGTAGTTTTGTTAAGTACTTATGTGGCCATGCACTTTGTTAATGGCATTAATGTTAAGTACTAGATGGGGAAAAACTTAAAGCTGGCCAAGCGAACAAGTCAGTTACTTGCAAATTGTAGCATATACAAGCAGTTGCTTTTGTTTAGTATGATTTCCAGCGTCTACAACTTTCATAGCTAAATTGTTTATAGCAGGGGCAATCACAAATTTACTAGATCTATGCAATGCACAGGTGCTATATTAATGATTTGTAATAAACTTTCATCGCTGGTGTATTACAACTAAGCTGCAGATAACATCGAAAGATATCAAGAGATGCAGGAAAAACGATGTTATGAATAGTAACTCGATATCCAAAAACATGAGTAACGTGTAGTATTGTATGACCATGTTACTCGATCTCTTTGGAAGCGAGTATTTATTTAAAGAACTCGATCCCAGAAAAGCCGAGTATGAACGAAGAAAGCACGCACCCCATCGAAAAAATGCCTGGGTCCAGCGAACATCTCTGTACAAACCGATTGGTATGCGATTGGTGTTCGATCGGTCAACTGGAAATAACTCGATACTAAGTATAGCGAGTATTATAGTAAGTACTCGATACCCTATATAGCGAGTAAAATGAACTTTTTCACACGACTACAGAATAGTACTCGATTTTTCCGAAAGCGATTTACATTTATATAACTCGATACTTTTGTTGGTAAATCTGGTTTTGTATCTCATACAAAACACACAGCGGAAGCAATAAACATGGATCTATTTCATTCATGATTGATAACTTGCATTATGTAAATTTCAGAATTTAAGAACAAGATTGCGTACCTTGGTGTAGTGAAATTCAAAACAAAAGATTAGAAGTACTTGGGAATACTTTTAATCTTCACTCCAATTCCACTTTATGCCTGAGAAGTGTGGTCTCTCAATCAGTTTCTAAGGGAGAATAACGAGTGGCTTCACTCACACATACACACCACTTCACAATGGTGTCTCACTTTTTCTCTTTATAAAAATTATGTATGTCTCTCCCTTTATATATAACTGATTATCTAATTGGGCCGGCCTATTGGGCCTTTCCAATTGGGCTTTAACGTGTGGCTTGGAGTAGGACCAAAAGGACCAATAAGACACTAGCTTCAATGGGCCTTGGGCTTTTCTGTCAACTCTTGACAAGTCCAAAGTTACCATTAATTATATTTAATACCACTATATAAATATAATTGCACTCCAGGCCTTATTAATAAATTATATCCCAAAACTTTATTATACATGCAACCCCTTCATAAAATATTCGTAGTAATTCAAAGTCATGAATATAGACTGCCACTTTGAAGATTACTACATCTTAATCCTTGAGTACCCGGTTTAATCCTTTTAAGTTATTCATCATATATTTATGAAATCCAATTTCATAAATATATACTTTAGTAATATCTTACCAAAGTGGTTAGGCCTAACTCTCTGAATAACAAACCCATTAAACTTATCTCAAGGGAATATTTTGTATCTCCGTTAAGAGACTATGAATTCCATCTTGAAAATATATGTTCCATCAACACTAAATGTGACTGCCCAACATACTGAGGTTTTGACCGTTTCTTTAGATCTCACTCCTGATATATCAAAGCAACTTACATTTCATGATCAGGTCCATTATTCTCTCAGGATTAAGAGTTTATGCAAATATAAGTCGTGAGATTTATTATTCAATTGACAGTCGTTAGGAGAATAATAAATCTCACAGCGGTTCAGTTCAATATGTCTTAACTCTTAAAACATATCAACATATCAACTAGAAGTCACCACTTCCATGATCAAGACAAATCATCTTAGTTAATATGTTATAGTCTTCGCAGATGAAATGCCCAATTTCATCACCGACTACGAACCAAATTCTGAGTTTACAAAGAATTTGTGACTTATATCTTCTGTGACTAAATCACATAAATCACATACTATGCATCTCATGGACTATATGATAATGTCCAAATATTCATGTTACCATTATTTCAGATAATAATAAAACAACTTTATTAATTTCAATATTAAGTCATACATCATGTCATACATAATGTCATACATAATATAATACATAGCATCATACAATAGGATTCTAGGGCACAAATCCCAACAACTTTATAAGCCGAGTATTGATAAAGAAAATGCAAACATCTCTGTACAAATTGGTTGTTATTCGATTGGTGTGTGATCGATCAAGCACTATTAACTCGATCTTATGTATAGCGAGTATTGTTGTACTCGATTTTGGGATTATCGAGTTATGTGCTTTTTTAGACCCATTGTACCAGACAAACTTATTTCTGGTACTGGATTGCTGCATGCGACTGCCTTCCGATTGCTCTCGATTCCTTCGTGTTGAAAACGACTGCCCAGTCTCCAAACATCGAGCCTCAACTGTAGTAAGACTCTTTTAACCTTACCTCCCATTCAAATTAACTGAAAATCTTGCATTAATCTCCCTCTAAAAGTTGAAATTTTGAAATATGTAAGTTTGGGGATTTTCATGATTTTCGGTGTTGTGATCTCAAATGGTTCATGGGTTTTGACATATGCATGTTGTTCGTATGATTTGAACCCTTTAATTACATAACCATAGCTGATTTGTAAAGGAACACATGAATTTAGGGTTCATGTGTTCATATGGAATTTGGGGATTTTCATGGGTGTGGGTGTTTTTCACGTGAAATATGGAATGGGTTTTTTCGTGTGGATGTTGTACACACGTTTTCTACCCTTTAATTGCAAAGAACTCATGATTTGTGATCAATGGGAAATTAGGGTTCATGTCTTCATATTGGGAATTTGGGGATTTTGATGATTAAAAGCAATGGTTTGAACTGAACTGGTTCATGGGTACGCATGTTGGTGACACGTTCTCTATTGTTTATATTAAAAAATTTCACATCTAGGTATGCATGTTGGTTCATTCGCCATTCTTCTTGGGGGTTTGTGGAATTGGGTATAATTGCTTGAAATTGACCACCGTCTAAAGTTTGATGGATTGGTAGTCATTGGTGGGTTCGCATGTTTTGTTGAATTGCGTATAATGGCTTGAAATAACATCCGCTGCACAATGTGCAGTTTGGGTTCGCATGTTTTTAAAATAACTTGACTGCATGGGTCAATGTTCATATATTTTCAAAAAATTGATCATATCAATGCAGTCATTCATGCCCCAATTGTATCAATGCATCATGTAGTCTATTCCTCATGCATATGTACAGTGTGTTTATGTGTCTCTAACGCAGTTCTGAATATTTGTTTTCTATTGTGCTTTAGTTCTGTCTCTGTAGATCCTAGTTATGGCTCCTAAAAGGTCTAAAACCATTAAAACCAAAGCCAAAAGAGTGCCTGTCTCCTCATCTGAGCCTGCAATTGCTTTTGATGAAATTAGGTTTGAAACGATTATAGACGAGCAAAGGTTTGAAAACGTAATTCAGCATAGGAATATTTGGCCAGAACGACAAATCAATCTAGATGAATTACCTATTTCTGTCCATAGGAATCTACAGTGTAGGAACTGGTTGTCTCTGTGTAAAAATTTACAACCCCCTCCAGCTGCCCTAACTAGAGAGTTCTATTCCAATCTCCATATTCATTCTGATGATAAGCTGGGTACTTGGATTCGAGGTCAAAGTTTTCTCATAACTAAGGGAAACTTATCCAAGGCTCTTGATGTACCTCATGTTTGTAGACCTACTTATCCATACTTGGATTGTTTGGAGCATCCTCGTATATCTGATGTCATGACTCTTCTTTGCGGAAGATCAGTGACGTGGGGATCTAACCGAAGAATTAACTCGAGTGAGTTAACTGAGCTTAATTATATCTTCTTTAGGATAGCTTGTCACAACATCTTCCCCATCTCCCATGTCCATACTATTCCTATAGAGAGATGTTTCTTTTTGTACGCCCTCGTCACTGATGCCTCTATTTGTTTTCCTTCCCTTTTCATTCAAACGCTTGCTGAGGCACATAAGAGCAAGTGTAAGAAGCATGATCTATTCTTTCCAGTTTTTATCTATAGGGTCCTAAACTATTTACACTTAGAAAACTTTCCTTCCCTGGAGTTGATCCACATCACAGCCCCTATAGGAGCCACCTTTCTCAAGCAGCGGAGTGCACAAAAGAAGAATGTTGGACCGAGTGTTGGTTCATCAAAAAGACCACGAGTACAGGCGTTACTTGCAGATGTTCATGCTAAGGAGAGTCCTATTGATCATACAGCTGCTGATGCTGACGATGGTGACGATGAGGTACATGTTGACAGTGCAAATGCGGAGCTCACCATTCCTCCTCCTCTCTCCCTTCGTGCTATGATGGAGACTTTTATGACAACTCAAACAGCTCATGGACAACTTTTAGATGGGCTTATTGCTGAGGTTGCTGCTTTGAGAGCGGAGTTTTCAGAGTATTGGAGTGCTTTTCCACCTCCTCCACCCTTTGACTCTTGATGTTTGCATTTGGCAGTACATTACAGACAAGGGAAGTAGGGATTGTAGCGTAGGGGGGAAAGTAGTTTTTGTAGCTTCCGTAGATTATATGAAAGTTATTTAATGTGATTTACCAGTATTTGTATATTATTATATGTACTCTTCAAGGTCCACAAACATGATTTTCATTTTATGATAAGTAGTCGCGGACTCGCGCGTTTCGCTTGTTTATTTTTTTGTATCATTGTGTTATTATTTGAAATATTTTTTAATATATTACTACTTAAGTTGCATTATATATGTATAAATAATATATTGTACAAGACATAATGATGATAACACAAATTGTCTTCGAATTAGATGTGGAAAGGATACAACTATAACACAATATGGGGTTTAAAACACAATATATAAGGGATTTTGCAAATAGGCGTAAGTTGTTAATAGTTGACAGCTTACTGTTGTCATAAGTTTCATTGCCGTTCCGTTGAATCGTTCAAATGTTGTCAAACACCTTTTCAATTGTATATAATTCCCATCCTTCCTTCCAATTATAGTCGTTAAGGTTTAGTTGGAACACAAATGTTTTTCCAATGAGCTTCTCTATTTCATTTGGTAGGGTGGAATTTGCATTCATCTGATAAAGTATTAAATGTAACGTTGTATATTCTTTTCAATTTAAACGAAAGAGTATATATGCCAATTGTATGGTCTTACAGTGGCATATTTGTTTGATCGTTCGCTTGATGTTGTGTGAAGTAATTTTTCAGCTTCCTCGTCAAACAAATTATGGAGGGCACGCTCTGTTCCATCATCAACATTGAGTTGAATTCTATACCTGCATGTATAAATATATAATTTGTTTCAATTTTGTTTGATAAATAAATTAGTATTTTTTTTTTTTTTGTTTTATATTTACATATATTGAAGGATTCTAAAAGTGATAATTTATATTTTACGTTGGAATTGGAAAATTGGAGTTACTTTTGCAATGGCTGTTCTTTAGTACCATTTTCTTTTTGCGCATCCAATATAGTAATATTCAACAGTTTTCAATATTTTCAATTGTTGCAAGGCATGTGAATACATTTTCCTACAAATATAAATGAAAAAAGGGAATGTATTTAGTGTTAAGCTTATTGGTCTAACGTTATTGGGGAAAAATGTTTATTACTAGATCATCTGACGTCCATTCCAAGGATGTTATTTTCTTGGTTGTTCTCCTATTTTGTGTGATTCTTTTTTCAACTGATATTTATTGTCTTGAATTGTGGAGGAATGCCTTCAATTTCAGTCTTTTCCACATTTCTTTGATGGTAGAAGATTTAAATCAAAACATAGCGAATACTTATTTGATATGAAGATTGTATTGTACTAAATAAAAGTATGAAGATTATTTTTAAAATAATAAATTAGAATAAAAGTATGGTATGGAAAATCTAAATACCTATCAATCAATGTTGCAGTTTCAGGTATTTCTAAATTGATGTACACTTTTGTTGCATTTGTAGATGACAAATAGTGTTCCCTGTATTTAATAAAAATATGTTAATTATGGTTTAAGAAAAGATATGTTTAAAACAAGTTATTACCTCTAAATGTTTTCACAATAGTAGATGTCACTATTATGACCAAGGGTCTTGGATTGTTGGTGCGAAGATTGTCCTCGATTTCATTTGATGTTAGTCCCCAGAGAGTGGGATTATTTTGATTTCTCTGTGGCAAACAAATATGTAAGTAATAAAGAGTTTGAAGTAGTATTATGCAATGAATCCATATGTACATGGTAAAGCTTATCCCATGCTCATGATATATATATATATATATTTGTCATTGGGACAGTAGATCCTTGAACATGAACAATTTCTAGTGGTCCAACGCCAACTATTTTTCCAATGCTGTCTGCAGTAAATCAAGTTGATTAAGTAAATGGTATACTTAATTATTTGAAAATAAATTTGCCAGTTTTTAGGCTACCTGTCAACTGTTTGTTATTGTCAAAGCGATCCACAATTGTTTTGTAATCAACAAATTCAAATTTATGCTGAGAGATAGTAATTTCAGCCTCTTTTAGTTCCTCAATAACTGTTGTACGTAGAAAGATTAAGTTCTTGTCTTTACTTATAGGCCGATAGCTCTCTTTTTCGTTGTAAGTATCTACTCGAAAATTGGACAGTGAATATAATTTTCCTTCTCGTAGTTAATAATGTAACTTCTTAACATTGTTTTGGTGAATTTTCGCATGTATTGTGTCATCAAATTACTGACATCAAATTACTAACATAAGTAATTTGTTAGTCACAATTTTCGTTTAAGGTGTTTGTCAAGTAAATAAAATATGACAAAATATATTATGAATTAAAATTGAAACTGTTCATCTATAAGAACCATGCCCAAATTGATTAGTTCTAGATTTTTTCGGTTGACTGCTTCCCACATTCTTCAAAGTCTAACTGTTACCTTCCAATATACCACTATTGAGAGAATTCGAGTAACATGAATGCCCCCCTCCCCAACCTTTCCCAAAAAAAAAAAAGGGAATTTCAACTTTAGTAGCAACATTTGGATCTACCAAACCTAGGTGCCTCAAATTTCCAAAAGTCTAACCTCAAATGAAAGCAACTCACAATCTTAATTCAAAATTTATTAATATTTACATAAGGTGATAGATTTAAATTTTTTTCCCCTGAAAAAATCAGGTCCAAAACTTGATTTAGTAAAATTCATCTAAACATAAAAAAATGTAAAAACAATTTATTAAATCGGAAGAAAGTCAAGTAATGAAACTCCAAATCGTTTAGTAGTTCATCTTTAATATTAATTTTATAATGTAAGGGCTTCTTTTTTTCCTATTTGTTGCTATTCACTTACTTTATCTCAAGAGTACTTCTTAACAATGTGAGTCGAGTCTCTTCAGCAAATATGTAGTGAGTTTCTATATTTTTGTGATAAAACACCAATAAACTTGAAATTCATCATTGCAAACAAATCTAATGGAAGTGTTCAACAGTAAAAATCTAACAAACTCCCCCTTGGTGACTTTCTGACAAAACATCCCAATACAGACTCATCTAGAGTAAAAAACTTTGAGAAGACTTGCTACTACTAAAGGGACTCAATTAAAAAAACAAAAATAATAATATAAAATTTTTTTTTTTTTAAACAAACTTGTAACGAATAGCTTGTTGAAAGCTTGAATAAACATATTAAAAATGCCTAGACAACTTAATGGGAATAAAGACACGAGCTGTAGAATCCAACAGCTTTACATAAAGCTTTGATAGGAAATATACTTTTCATATTAATTTAGGAATATTCAAGAGAAACACAATCTTGCTATCAAATCAAATTCGTAGAGAGCATTAATAATTATTAGATAGCATATAGCCATATGCTCTACTCCCTATAAAGTTGAGCAAGCTTAGATCTAAGTATGCATCCATGGTCAGAAAATATACCAATATTAATGCTCTAATTAGTAGCTTCTTAGTTTGGTACCGAACAGAGTTAGCTTCGGGATAAGAAGTCTATGGCATCCCTCTTTTCTTAGTTGTTTGTTCTTTATATTAGTTGTTGCAAAATTCGGTAAGGGGGTTAAATCAAATACAGTGAACTAAATAAATATCTAGTGAGTTGATACTTGGAACCAAGGCGCTGAACTTATGTCATATACACTGTTGATGCTAATTCATCATGGAAAACTAAGATAAATAAACCTTGGTGGCTCTAATTATAAAAATCAACCACCTACTTGACCAAATGTAGCATTGGGAAAAAACGTCCAATCTCCAATTTTGTTACTACCTCCTTGAAGAGGATGCCCCATAGACAACCCATTCTCTAAATCACATTGAAAATATGCACATCATACTTTGCAAAATCACAGCCAACATAGAAAACACAAATTTTGCAGGAGAAGTTCTATTAGTGAAATATGCATCAATTTAATCATCGTTATCACTTGTATTTCCCAGTTCATCCATATGACAAGTGTAGTACCAAACGCAACCCAGCATCAAGTTAACTGGATTGGCTATAGATTGACAATTGTGGGAAAAGGCTTCCGGATAGCACGTCCACATAGGTTTGACAGTTAAACTATAAAAAGAACTCAAAAAAAATTAATAGAAACAACGTTCATTCAGTCGAGTATATTGGGCTTCCATGCTCAATTTTATCTGTTTAATAAAATTTCGCCGTAATTCACCGTATACTTGTATCTAGTCTAAAATACAATAGAAACTCACATCCGGCCATACCCACTCCTAACAACCACTCAAACACATGTATATACCACCATCAAACTACTTCCCTCAGTCATGGAATATAAGCAATCAAGAGAGATGAAAACTCACATTTAAATCCCCTTGGAATGGATGAGACGTGCCACCAACACTTTATACTTCACTACTTCAGAGTCTTACATTCTTCCAATAAGCCATAACATATTAAAAAAAATGAGACCTGAGATATTTCCAAATAAACCAAGGTAAAATAAAATAGTTTATTTAGTAGTACAATTATAGTACTATAGAAACGACATTCAGGCAATCTCACAAACACATCAATGGCATGCAAAGGATCCTCGTCTAATATAAACACAAACACATCAATGGCATGCAAAGGATCCTCGTCTAATATAAACACAAACACAAACAAACGAAAAAAAAAAAGGGGTCTCATATTCATATAAACAGAGCATAGAAGTTTTGCACCCAAAAAAAAGAATTGACATGTAGAGATACCTCAACCAAAGCAGGGAGGTTATGTCAATATTTATAAACCATGTGCAAAGGAATAAAGGGAGGAAGGAAATCAGATAGGCAGTCGTTACTAAGAAATGGTAGAGCGGGTAGCTTTCTTGCTCTCTGTTTTCTCATGCAATACCTGAAGGCTTCAACTATTTTTTTATCTTCTTTTTTTCCTCCCTTTAAGCGTCCCTCTTCGTTACATATTTCAAACTCTCTCTGCTCACGTTTCTATCTGGTGAAGGCTTCAACGTTTTGTTTTGTTTTGATTTTTTTTTTTTTTTTTTGGTCCTTCCTTTAAGCTTCCCTCTACGTTACATGTTTCAAACTCTCTCTCTGCTCACGTTTCTATCTGGTCACACAAAAAACCCTAAACACTTCCCCTTTTTTTTTTGTTTTTTGGTTTCTTTTTTCTTTCTTCCAAACTCGCTTGAACGTTAGGTATTTTTAATTTCTTTTTTCCTTTAAGCTGAACTTAAAAGGCTTTGGGTTGGGCTTGATAGTAGAACTAAATAAATAAGAAATGAGCTGGATTAATTATACAAATTTATTATAGGGTGATAGTAGAAGTAAATAAATAAGTATTGGGCTGCATTTATAGGGCTGCAAATTGTGAAAACCATTTAAAAATTGAAGGAATTTATTATTTTGTTTTTAAGAAAATGACGTGGCAGCTGATGTGGCACAACGTGAGAGCAGTAGCATTAAGTGCAACATATGTAACCCGTGGTACTACATGGGAATGGATATAATTAAATAAAACTATGGAAAAAAAAACTATTGCATTTTATTATTTAAGTGATACTATTGGTTTTGTTATTTATTTATTAATCATGAGTTTATTCATCTTTAAAAGGCGTAGTTAAGTCTAAATTCATATTATTAACCTGAAATTTTGATTAACAAAAATTAGCATTGCATAATTTTTTTACAATCCCAGTTGAGCAGACCAACAAACCTTATATGATATGCCTTATCAGCTGGGGCTTTACTTGTAATTGCTTATAAATAATTGGCATAAGAGTGGTTGTGTGCATAGGTGAATTGTATGTTGGGTGTATAGGAAATGTTGTTTGGATTGTCTATCTGCTAACTTAGATTAGTATAGTTTGAATGAATTTGTATAATTGAATTCTGGGAGCTATGTGATGTGTGACCTGTGGGGTTTACTTTTATTTCATTAATGTGTGCTTCCACATGAGTCAAATGTATTGTCATCACAGTCACATAAAATATGCTTTGGAAAAGAAAGATTGTGCTTTATTATTTAGTAGGTATTGTTTGGTAGATTAGATGTATAAATGCGGAGATTTTTAGTTAGAAATGATGGTTCTAATTTATAATTTAGCAAACTTTATTAGAAAATGCAGATGATTGAAATTTTATGGAATGAAAATGAGAGTTTAGCTAAAATATTAAAAATGAATTTAGTTTGGTTTTTATATTCAATGAGATGTAAGTACAAATTTTGATAATCACAAGGATAACAATTCATTACACTTTCAATTTTCTACAATTGATAATCATTCCTTTGGGCAAACCATTAAGGAAATCACAATTGTAAAACTTTTGCAAAGCTTAACAAACAGTTAATTAAAAAACCGAAGATTGCTCGACTATTATTTAAGTGATCCTACAATGAGGGAATAAAATAAAATAAAATAGAATTAAAGAAGCCTATTCACCAACTTAAACATTTCAAGGTCAATTGAGCATCTTTTGCACGTAACTTCATCAATTCTGCATAACTGTAACCAATTTTGTGGCATGCTTGAAAGTTTGGAATTTGATGCAGGGCGGTTCCCGCAACCAATGCTTCCCATGTTCATCAATTAAAATTTGCAAAAGGTTATCAATGCCTCCACGATTTGACTCACAAAGTAGCATGATTCCATGTATATAAGCTGCAATAAAATTGCCACATGGAACAACTTTTTCAAGTAAACTTTTTCCTTCAACAACTTTCTTCATTCAAAAAGTAATCTCAGCTTCCCCCTATCAGTAGCGCATCGGGATTTTCTACTTCATAGCACCGAAAATTTAGGGTTTTCTCTTTGTCGTGTAGTAGAATTGGGTGATTGAAAAATGGGGTCAGTTGAATTTGTTGGAGGACTAGTTTGCTTTCTATTAACTTGTTGAAGCGTTCGCAACTAATTAAGAAAAAGGAAAAAAATTAAATTAATAGACTGAATAATTTATATAGAGGGAAATAAATAAGTAGATACAAATCGAAACAATAGTTTTTTATACCTTAACTTAATGTTTCCCAGGAGTGTTGCCGAATGTTTGCCTGCTTTAGAAAAGATTTCAACCAGAATGTCACTATGAAGATATTGTAATAAGTATTCATTTTTTGTTTTGTTTTTTTGTTTTTTTGTTTTTTTTTTTTTTTGGTTTGAAATAGTGTTATAACATTTCAATTACATAATAATAATGTGTTTTACGAATTTTGAAATGATTATGTACGAATTTGATGGTGAAATGGTTATACACAAAAATGAAGAGGGGAGCTGTATGTTAAGGTGCCTGAATCGGTGTGGTAACTAAGAACATGCACCATTAGCTGAGTAGGAGAGGAACGATTTTGGGTTTTGATTATTGTAGAAGGGGAGGTGAACTTGAAAACACGCGGGTGTAGGAAAGGAATAAAAAAAAAGGAGCACAGCTAACTTTCTTTTAAAGAAGCTATACGAAAGTAAGCGTAATTACAACTTACAGTTAAATTTAGCATGATTTCCATAAAATTTATTATATTTCATATTTAAATTGGTGTGGTCCCCACATGAATCTAGACACATGACATTATGCCCAGTCTTCAATGTGCATATACTGTTTTTCCAACCTGTATTGACGTGACAAGCCCTACTAACTGAAATTGTAATGCTTGGACCATGAAATGAGGTTATAAATGCACCACACTAATGATCTTCTTTCTACCCCACTAACTTCGTAGATTGACTAAGCTATGAGTCGCAATGAGTCAACGTCAAATCATAAAATGCGAAACAAGTTTGGATCTACTTCAACATGTGGATCATCACAAGTTACAGCAGATTAACAACTACAAACATACACAGACCACTATGGAGGGAAATGGGTTGGAAAGAAAAGAGATTTCGTTAATATGCCAATATACACGTACGAGAGTCTTGGAAGCGTCAGGCACATCATGGTCGGCAAACTTACAAAACTAAGTACAGATACCACCACAATAAAGTTCACCATATCAGAACCACCATGGTCAGCCCTATACGAGAAGAGGTGTGAGTTGGAGGTGTATTGTCGATGGCACGAGTTACGAATTCCTAAGGCACGCTCAGCGGAGTTACCTAGAGATGAACCTGCCAACATACTTGCTCGTCTTGAAGAAGAGAACAATCAAACGCAAAGGCGACTAGACCGTTTTCACGCAATCCAAAAAGCAAGGAAGCATCTAAAGGGGAAGGCGCAAGAGCGAGCCATGAAGTCTATTAATGAAATTACTGCGTTAGATGATGAAAGAGATATTTCAGACTTCTCAGATTCAAGCAATGATGATTTCCAAAAATTTCTACCTACAAACATTAGATGTTGTTGTTAATGTCTACATATTTTGTGCAACACAAGATGTTGTTGTTAATGTCTGACAAATGATGAGTATTTTCATGTACGTTCAACTTTTGCAAATTTAAAGATTATCTGTTCATTAGTTTTTGCTAAGTTTATATGAAATCAGTTTCTCATTTTTTCCCTGCTGTTCTTTGTTGCTACATATGAAAATTTAATATGAATATTTACACATAGATTCAATACATATAGACTCATCGAAACCACTCTTTCGCCGTCGAGGTGTAGACACTCATATTTGTTCAAAATAATACTCCCTTCCACCATGCGTGACATGAAACTAGTAATGTATTACATTGCTATGTCAGTATGTTGCAATGTTTTCAATGGATTGGCTAAGTGTATATGAAATCAATTGCTTATTTTTTGGTTCTTTGTTGCTACATATGATTATTGTACTTTGGTTGGACAATGTCCTATGCTTTGTAGTGTAGGAAAAACCTTAGATATGTCGATATTTCCAATATTCTGTCTGTGTAATTTGAAATGTTACCCACATAACACTCATCGCCCAACTGACAATTATTGCACATTTATTAGATTCAATACATATAGACTCATCCAAACCACACAGAACAACCACACGTATGATTCAATAATACGAATAATTCATATATATGACACCGTGAGTCGCTGTATCATATACCCGTATCCGTGTATCTTAGTTATGCTAGTGTACTACATTATACAGATACATTACATACAGACTCATCCAAACCAGACTAACCACTCACTCATTCTCTCTTCGTCTTTATGTACAATAAAATTTTTTCGTAACAAACTTCTCTCTCGACTTCATGTTTTTTGGGCAAATCATCTGAGGGATATGCTTGTTTCATCTTCATCTAAGTATATTATTTCTACCTAATGATCTTCCAATTTACAGTTCTTGCTGGGTGGGTATTGAATCTTAGTGGATATCTGAAGACTAAAAAATAACCATAACAAATAGAATGGTATTCAACGAAATCCTGCCAACCATTACAATGTTGGCATGTTGTTATCAGCTTTCTTCAATCCCACTTGCCAAATACCACCATAGGGAGCAGCGAGTGTAGCTATGGTAGATAGCTCAGCACTGTTGAACCCTGACCACAAGTACCCATCCACACTAGCGTGAAAACACAGAGCATCCTTCAAAAGTTTATGCATCAATTTTGGGGGTGAGCTGTCCCCCATTGCTACACTGATGTTTGCAGTGTTGCATATGTTACTCAACAGCTTCGTACTGTTGAACCCTGTCGAGTCATATCATCCACACGCACGTCAATACATAGATATGCATACTTTTGTAATGCACCGTTTTCAAGGATGCAGAGCATCCCTGAAAAGTTTATGATACATTTAACACAGCTCAGCATTGTCTCGTCAAATCATGTCAGATGAAGCACAGGAATGCTGAATAGTCTTCGTGTGAACCCTGTCCACTCATATCACCTACACGCACGTCAATACACAGATATGCATCCTTTTGCAATGCACCGTTCTCAAGGATGCAAAGCATCCCTGAAAAGTTTATGATACATTTAACACAACTCAGCATTGTCTCGTCAAATCATGTCAGATGAAGCACAGGAATGCTGAATAGTCTTCGTGTGAACCCTGTCCACTCATATCACCTACACGCACGTCAATACACAAATATGCATCCTTTTGCAATGCACCGTTTTCAAGAATGCATAGCATCCCTGAAAAAAGTTTGTAATACATTTAACACAGGTCAGCACTGTCTCGTCAAGTCATGTCAGATGAAGCATAGGAATGCTATGCTGAATAGTCTTCACATGAATAAATACACAACCTCCTTTTCAGTACACATCACCAGCCCGCTGCTGTAGCACAAGCTATAGCCATATCAAACAGCTGCCTCAGTGAACCACAAGCACTAACAGGTGCCACTGTATAGCCAAGTCATGTTTGCAGTTTTGTATGTGTTCCTCAACACCTCATTGAACAATACACTGTCCAGTCATATCATCTTTATTCACGTGAATACTTAACGTTACATATAGTCACATCCACTTGAATACTTGCCCTTGCAAAACTCCTATATAAAGTCCCATTTACATCTAACCTTGCAAAACATCTACACATACTGATTAGAAGTCACATTTTCCAATGTCAATGCGCAATTGGATGCTACCTCGTTTTCCAGATAACTATAGAAGGGAAAGAGATTCGGACGAGAGGGAATACTATGCTAGACTACGGTGGGAGTGGGACTTTCGCGTGAACGAGTCCAACGCTCTGCACAATGATCTCGTGCGACTCGGAGCGCCTCTTGTTGACCATATCTCGCTCACATTGCCACGGCGAAACATGCCCCAGTATTAGCGTGCAGTGACAAAAATAAAAAAAGAGAACAATCTGATGATACTCCGTAGGTCCAAGTATCACATGCTACAACTGGCGGAAGAGTTGGCCGCCGCAACGAACAGGCAACTCACTCCGGTGGAACGTAACAATGTCCTCAACTACGAGGACTATCTGTCAAAGTGAATGCCTATGTGGTATATGTGTTATGTCTAGGGTTAAGTTAATAATGTTAGTAGCGTTACTGTTCAATATACAATGCATGTATATTGGTGACGTTGTGTAAGTTATTTTAAGTTTTCTGTGTTATGTTGTAGGTGCTTATTGAAAAACATCATGTGCGGGAATATTTAACTTCTATGCGTTATGTGGGAATAATCTAAATTACGAATAACGTGCATGCTCCTCACAATCAATAATAAGGTTTACATAATACAAATGCAACAAGAGTGGCACACATACATTTAAAACATAGTTAACCAAAATAGTTCTCCAACAAAGTCTAATTATACCACGACACGATTACTCTTCATCTGATATCTCCACATCTGACTGATAAATGGGATTAGCAAGAAGTGATTGGATGAATTGTGCGTGCTCGTACCACCCTCCTTCTACTGACTCTCGAATCTCGACTTGGGTACGATATCGATTAAGACGTATCTTCATTCGATTATTTTCTTCTCTTATGCGGTTCAATGCTTTACGAAGTTCGTCGATCGTGTCTCTAGGCATTTGCGATGCGAGTCGTCGAGGCACTGGCAACTTAAAACCAACCAACTCATCATAAAACATTTGTTGTTCACGAAATAACCAAGCCCACTCTTCTCTCATGGTATTGTGAACGTAATCACTATTTCGTAGATTTGGATTGATTGGATAGCTGAATTCATCTTCCAATACCCAGCAACGACCTATAGCAGTGAACACATCGTGAGGCCTATAAATTTCTGGGTTGCCAGAACCAGACATTGACGCTGAATACAATAACAGCAAATGATCAAGTTAACAGTGTACATTAACTGGTGGTAAGTAATGTAATGTTGCATAAAATGGTACACAACAAAGACATTCATAAATTTGTGTACTGTTACATGCTAAAAATGAAATACTAACACTAACATTTGACCATATACATTAGACGTTGTTGTTAATGTCTACACGTTGTGTGCAATACAAAATGTTGTTGTTAATGTCTAACCAATTATGAGTATGTACATTCAACTTTTACAAATCTAAAGATTAACTGTTCATTAGTTTTAGCAAATGTAATGAATTTTATTATTTTGTCAATGAAATTTACACCAGCAAATACCCAATATAACCCAATGTACACACAAAACACTCATAACTGTTTCTATAGATTATTGTACATTTCTTGTAGCACCAAACAACTAAAATAACCCTAATCTACTCACATAACACTCATTCAATAAAATACCAAAGCACAAGTAATACAACCTATCAAATGAAAATTCTTCTCTAACAAAAACGTACGTACATTATAGTTGATAAACTTTTATAATATCTACATCAACTACTTTTACCTACACAATAAAATTCTCTATGTATTTCAAATAAGGAAATGAGTTTCTCACCTGAGATGATAAAGAGATAACACCAACGTTTGACAAAAAATTCTGAAAATGAGGAGAAGCTGATCTGAAAATGATGAGGAGAATTGGATGAAAAGTTGATTTGTGGGAGGGAGAAGTAAATAGCACAAAACTCGATTGTAGCAAAGCAAAGTAATATTAATAACTCGAATTCCAAGTCATCGAGTTCAGGTCACGTGCAAATAACTGATTTGAAAATGGGTCAGAATGTAACAGGGGAACTCGATTGTGTCAGAGCCGAGTAACATCAATAGCTCGATTTCCCACTCATCGGGTTCAGCTTCACGCGGTAGGAAGGGATTTGAATTCGGCACATAACTCGGTTTCTGCATTGCCGAGTTGCAAACAGTTACGCGAGATTATTTTATTGCCCAAACGCCACACTGGAAGACCAGCGTGGCAAGAGCTGCCTATAACTCGGTTTTGTTATGAACGAGTACTATTAGTAACTCGAATTTGGGATAGCCGAGTATCGAAACAGGGGCACGCCCCTATATAGTTTCGAAACAGGGGCATAACGCCAATTATTTTTCCCCAAAGGGGCAAAAGGCCAGATAGTCCACTAGACTATAACTAAGTTTTCAAGCACACATTTTTTGTTTTTACGTAATTGAGGTTCAAATATTATTTTGGGAGTGTACTTTGTCTTGAAAACAGTCTAGATTTTTGGATCATTTTGGAGACTGCCAGATTATTGAGAGAATGATTCAATTAGGAGCCTCATTCTGCAATTTAAATTTTGGGAATAAAATAAGAGAGCGTTATATTTAGGCTTTGTAAATCATTGGCCCAAAGTCAAGTTAGGGGAGAAGAGTGCACATTTTGCCTACATGATTGGTAGTCTTATTGAGAACTTGCTTCATGCTTCTTTGAAGCCTTATTGTTTTAATCAATCTTGGCCCCTTGGATCTACAAATTGAGCTAACAACATATACCCTATATTTAGAATGTCTTTGAGTAACTATATAGAGAGAGGCATTGGTTTTTTGGTTTTCATATGATGTAAGTACCCAAGGAAACTCGTTCATGTTGGCCCTAACCTTGCAGCTTTCACTAGAGCTGCACTTCAAATGCATTAGCGTGGAGATAGATGTGATAGCTTATTAAGATGAAACTGGAATGCCCATCTCTGACGTCAATATGAGTGAGAACTTGAAAGCTGCTCCTGGGATAAGTGATGCATCTGCTCTTTGTGACAAAATAACTAAAACTCAGAGAAACAATGGTGCCTTCTACAAAGTAGGAGGAAAAACTCTTCCTAGGCAGGCAAATGTGAATGCATGTCAATAAATTTTATAAGCACCAGCAGCCTTAGCCACACGGAGAGGTCTTTGATATAGTCTGCCAATCTGCATCATATCCTTTTTTCTGATGTACTGAACTCCAATGCCACTCAAAAGTGAAAGCAATGTGGAGAAGCGAGGTTTCTGCGAGCAAAATCCTAAGCCAGTTGCAAACTGGAATGGATTAATTATACCATTCAGCAAGCTCCTGATCATTTAATTTACCTTCCTTTGCCTAATGACAGTTCACACCACTTCACGGATGTAGATTTTCATAACTTTTGACTGAGGACATTGCCCTGGCTAATTAAAAACATTGATCTTGCAGCTTTTGCCCAGCATAAAGAATCGTAGGGAGCTGAATCAAAGTAAAAGTTCCAGCGTACATTCAAGACAATTGGAAAATTTTAAGCAATGGAAAAGATGCCATGGAATCTTGCTTCAAAACAATATGAGTACAAAAGCTTTCACCTAAAATTAAAAGCTTCATCATAGAGTTGGTCAGATGAGGTTTCCATTTCATTCATCTCTGATAAAAACTTTTTTGTGCTTCCACCAAAAAATAATTAAGCAATCCCAATAATCATTCAATGATCTGATTTTAAGCTTCATGCGTACTCAAGCTCTCAAAGTCCATGCAATGGTGAGCTTGAATCACTTAATTAGAAAGAGAAAATGTTCAAGAAGAATTGGCACTTAAGTCTTTCAATTATATGCTGCTAGTCTGATCGATGAAAATAGTAAATGATATATATGTCCATAGAGCACAAATTTTAAACCCAAGGGGGGAGGGCGGGGGAGATTCTTTACCTACATTGTGTTTACCAAGTGGTACCCATGGTACATGTTGCAATTTGTGAACAGCTTGACTAATGTTAGGCATTTCAAGGTCCGGTCTCCTGTCAACTACTTCTCCAGTTGAATCCACTGGAAATGCAACTGGATAGGTAGTCAAAATCCTTGATTTCATGCTCCTGCTAATGAGAGAGAGAGAGAGAGAGAAAATTAAATCACCAAACAGCACCGAAATCTGGATAGCCAAGAGACAACAACCAGTAGTTTAAACTTTCAAGTTAACAACTTCAATCAAGATAATAAAATAGATCTGGGACGATGTAAGAATGAGGAACATGGCATATGCAGAGCTTCATAATCAACAGTAAAGTTGCAAAACACATCAACTTTACAAGTCAAATAAATAAAAAGTTCAGACATTCGGGCATTAGGAGATGATTCATCTAAAAGAAAATAGAGAAGGTGGAGGCAGGGCAAGATAGATAAAGTTGGAGATTCACCCTGACAAAATATTTCTAAATGAAGTGCAGCATAAAAGGTTGCACAACTGAACTCATAACATCTTAATCCAAAGGAATTTGGATAAAAAAATAAAATAAAATTATTGCCCAATAAAAACTTGCAACCTGCCACTTGAAATTTAAAAATAGTTTTATACAAATACACACAGATCTTCATAGGTTTTGAACATATACAGGTCCTTTCCAAGAGAAGAATGAATATAAGAATGGAAAGCTTAAAGTTCTCTTAAATTATCAAGATGCCACACACCTTGATTTCATGGTATTGAATTTGGTTTTTTGATTATTGACTCCATGTGTGCCTGAAAGCCATTCAATCCAATTTCAAGCACGAATGCACACATACAGTACATATGGGTGTTCAAGACACCAAGCAAACTGATTGATTTCAGCCAATTTCCTCATTTATCATGGTTCAGTACAATGTTTACTAGGGGGAGTGGGGGAACACCTATGATATAGATTCAGTAGTAGGTTCAAAGGTCTAAAGGACAAGTTTAAACCAAGAGAACCAATCAAATTATCAACTAATTCCTTATGATATAACTGTATAAGGGTGATAAAAAAAAATATTGGGAATATGATCACACCTAATAAATTCTTTTATTTTAATTTTACATCCCAAACAGTCAAACCCCCTAATCTCTTGCCGAGAGCATATCACCTGCAGTTGGTGAATGTGCAATCCCTGCAATCATAGCTTGGAATTTTAGTTCAAGTTGTCTTCTATTACATATCAAAATTATTATTAAAAAAAAAAAAACTTGTTTTTATTACTTTACAGGCTTTTTAGTTTACCAGTCTAATTAAGGGTTTGTTTATTGTCAAAATAGGAGTTCCAGTTTTATTAGTAAAAGTTAAGATCTGGAGTCTATACCAAGTTATGACTATCTTAAGTATTTTGCAGCATAAAAGCTATAACTTAGTGTTGGTCCTGCCAAAGTGGGCTCTTTGGAGGAAAAAAGGCACTTATCTCTTACAACTCAAGACCATCACCATTGCAACAAACAGGCCCCTAATCTATATTGCAGCATAAATGTGGAAATGATCTAAAGGCATATTTGTGATAAATTCAAGGGCTCAACTTCTCCATCAGGAAATTAACTAGAGACTACAGTGTCTTTGAAACAAGAATTTTACTCTTTAACAAAGAAAAAACAATAATTTGAAAGCAAGTGAATAAGACTAATCAACCTTCTCCAAGTTATCTTATGACTATTTACAAAAAAACAGTATTTGCAATGTTGAGATGAGATTGTTGTGGTTGTTAATTCAGGCTTACAAAATGCAAACAAAGTCTGGTATGAAAACTTCAAACTACAATTCAACATAAAAGTCTAACAAAACTAAAATCAGATCCATTTCCCAAAACAAGAGCAAAGCACACCCTCTAACAAAACTCCATACTGTGGCAATGATATCACTAATCAGCAGCCCTGTTTTGTTCATAAGGCAGTGCAAAACGCAGCAACTAGAAACTTGTTTTTGTTATGAACTTAATCATTGGCCATTTGGGCTTTCTATGGCTGCATCCAAGGACAATTCAGTTGATGTGGTGCTATCAGAATCTGAAATAGATCCCTCAGATTCAGGTGGAGAAGCAATGCAGGTATATTCAACAATGGGATACTTATATTGATCACCACCACCAGGATCCACATCCTCTCTCGCAGCATCTGCGCTTTCTTGTAGCTCCAGTGCATGTTCAAGTACTACCTCCACTTCAGTAATCGTGGGACGATCCTTTCCCTTATTTCGCACACAAGAATTGGCAGTGTCCATGTATATCTTGAAACGCTCTGGAGCTATCTTACCCTTCAGATACGGATCAATGATTTGATAAATGGTCCCTTCTTGTATGCATTTTCGGGCCCAGGTAGCTAGATGCGCCTCATCTGTCTCCAATTCAGGTCTCACTGCACTTCTGGCACAGAGTACTCTAAACAGTACCACACCAAAAGAGTAGACATCGGATTTATCCGTCAGCTTCCAGTGCATGGCATACTCAGGATCCAAGTATCCTAAAGTACCCACCACATCAGACACCATCCCAAGTAAGTCCTTTGACAGACTCAGAGGAATCGTCTTGGACACCCCGAAATCTATCAACTTGGGCTCCAATTTCTCGTCCAACAGAATGTTGCTTGTCTTCACGTTACGGTGGATGATACTATGCTTCACCCCGGAGTGAAGATAGTGTAATGCACGCACCACTCCAATGCAAATCTGGAGTCTTTGTTTCCATGACAAGGGATCGCGATCATGCTCCTGGAAATGGATGTATTTCGAAAGGGTTCCATTTGGTATGAACTCATAGACTAGGATCACCTGTTGATCATCGAGACAATATCCGATGAGAGGGACGAGGTTAGGGTGGTGTAGCTGGCAAAGCAACAGCAACTCGGTCCTTAACTCGTGAAAAATCTGCCTTGACTTGATATTCACACGCTTTATTGCAACGCTTATTGTAGTAGGGTCATGGATAAACCCCTTGTATACTTTCCCATAACCCCCCTCACCAATCACTAAATCATCATCGAAGTTATTGGTAGCTGTGTTGATCTCAGCTAGCGAAAATCGACGGCATAGTCCATCAGGAAGAACTGAATAAGATTGTCGTGTTTTGTCTGACCTTCTCTTCCCTGACGTCCTTAGTAACTTCGAAATACCTTCCATTAAGGGTGTGTTTGGTTTGGCTTCAAACCACTTCCGGAAAAGTATTTCCGGAAAATTAGTGTGTTTGGTTGGTATGTAAAATTTGGTCAACGGTAATGCATTTCCAGATTGACCGTAAAATAGGGGCCTGAAGGGTGAAAATGATTTCAGTCCTCATTTTCACTTCAAACAAATTCCGGAAGAGCTCTCTCATCTCTCACACGCACTCTTCGACCAAGCTCCAAGCTCACACCAACAATCCACAGCTCGACGAGATCCAAGCTCCAAGCTCTGATCTACTCTCCGACGAGCTCCAACCTCCAAGCTCCGATCCACACAACGACGAGCTCCAACCTCGAAGCTCCGATCCACACACCGACGAGCTCCAACCTCCAAGCTCTAATCCACACACCGACGAGCAAGCTCCGATCCACACACCGACGAGCTCCAACCTCGAAGCTCTGATCCACACACCGACGAGCTCGCTCCGATCCACACACCGACGAGCTCCGAGCTCCGATCCACACACCGAGCTCCAAGCTCCGATCCACACACCGAGCTCCACCATCTCCCTCACGCAGCCGATCCTCTCCACGCACAGTGAGTTTCCCTTTTCCATTTCTCAGTCCGATCCCCTTTAACCACACTACAAACCTTTCTTTTGGTGGTCTGGGTTGCCAGTACGTGATGTTATGCAACAACACATTACAATGGGTATATTCAATAGTGGTTCAAGATTTACTCACTCGAAAAGAAAAAAAAAAAAAAAAAAAAAAAAAAAAAAAAAAAAAAAAAAACCTTGTAATAATTATACACTAGTAGGCAGTAGCAATGCATCATTTAAAGTTTAAAAAGTTCAGAATTTTCTGCTAGTGAACAAAATGTAAATCTATCAAGTGCGCATCCTTGAAATGCTGTAATCTTCTCAGTCTGATCCCTAACATTATTATTATTATTATTATTATTATTATTATTATATTTTTTTTTTTTGGCTATGACTGAAATTTCCTCAGTTTTATTTGGTTGATAATGAGTATTGGGTGTAGCTGATGTTGAGTGGGTTGCATAAATTTGATGTGGG
Source organism: Quercus gilva (assembly GCA_023621385.1). Classification (NCBI taxonomy): domain Eukaryota; kingdom Viridiplantae; phylum Streptophyta; class Magnoliopsida; order Fagales; family Fagaceae; genus Quercus; species Quercus gilva. The sequence continues at coordinate 71,627,502 of CM042477.1, forward strand.
TACTGTGGGTTTGAGTACAAATTTGACGTAAAAATAGTTGTTGTGGTGAGAGTTGGTTATTGGGCGCAAATTTGATGTGGCTATTGTTGTTCTGTGAGTTGTGAAATTTGATGCGGTTATTATTGTTCTGTGTTTTTTCTTTTTTTGGGAAACCCTTGTTTAGTGTTTTCTATAATAACAATGCAATGTGATTTGTTCATAGGTATAAATATTGAATGTGATAGTATTATATTGTGTACGTTGTTGATGTTACAATTATACAGAAATATATGTGCATAAAAATTTTGGTACTCGTTATCAATGTGGTTTGGCTGTTTTCTGTTTGTGGCTATTTTTATTTACTGTGTAATCAATAGCATGCTTGTTTACATACCTCTTAGACTACAGTGTTTGTGATTTTTTAGATGAAGAAAAAAACGAAAGCCGCAATTCTTACCTCAGTTGCATCTGTCCTCCTTGTGGGGGTTGCATTGTTAAGGAAATTACGGCGTAGACGTAAACGACTCCCTAGGGCGCCTTTTGTTAATCATGCAGCCGAGAGAGAGGAATACATAAATAGTGTTCTGCATGGAAGTGAGAGAGATTGTGTGAATCAACTTAGGATGAAGCCTATAGCTTTCCACCGCTTATGTCACATCCTCACTGAGGGGGAGCATGCACACAATACTATTGACATGCTTGTTACGGAGCAAGTGTTTATTTTCTTACACATTATTGGTCATAATGTGAGGTTTCGTGTAATGGGTAGTCGGATTTATAGATCAACTGAGACTGTTCATAGATACTTTAAGGTCTTCCTTAGGGGGGTCCTGAAATTATATAGAGCTCTAATAAGACTGCGTAGCAAAGATACACCCCAAGAGATAAGGAATAGCAGAAGGTTCTACCCATATTTTAAGGTAAATATTGCGACTTGTGTATTTTTGTAAATTATGAAGATTTGTGTAATTTTAAACCATTATGTTTGTCAAAAATTAGGATTGTGTTGGAGCAATAGATGGTACACATGTTCGTGCATCTGTGCCGCTAGAAATACAAGGAAGATTTCGTGGTCGCAAAGATGGAACCACGCAAAATGTGTTAGCTGCCATTAGTTTTGACTTAAAGTTTACTTATGTATTGGCTGGATGGGAAGGCAATGCACATGATTCACGTGTGTTAAATGATGTATTTGCTAGGCCAGGGGGATTTTCAATTCCCAACGGTATTATACGTTTATTTCACCTTTTTGGTTTATTAGTTTAATAAATATTGTGCGTTTTCTTAAGCATAGTAGTGATTTGGTTTTATTTTTGAATATATATGTAGGTAAATATTATCTTGGTGATGCTGGGTATGGTAATAAAAATGGAATATTGTCACCTTATCGAAGTGTGCGATATCACTTAAAAGAGTTTAGTGATCATCCTCCTGAGAATGAGAAAGAATTGTTCAACCTGCGACACTCTTCATTGAGAACTACCATTGAGCGAGGGTTTGGAGTGTTGAAGAAACGTTTTCGAGTGTTGGATAATGAACCATTTTGGTCTTTTGAAACCCAAGTGAAAGTAGTGTTAGCATGTTGTGTGGTTCATAATCACATTATGGGGGTTGAACCACATGACCATATTATGGAAGCTGCAATGAACGAAGTAGAGTCTAGTGACCCCCAACAAGAAACACAATCACGTCGAGAGTCCATTGAAGACAGTAGATTGTGGAATGCTAAGATAGATGAGATATGTCAAGCTATGTGGTCTGATTATATCAGGAGTGGAGAGTAGTACTTTATTTAGATTTCTATGATTGTAATATGTGTTTTTTTTTTTTTTATAAAGACAATGTATTTACTATAGACTTCTGATGGTGTAATGGAAAATGTTTTTATAAAGATAATGTATTTACTATGGTCTAGTGTTTTTTTTTTTTTTTCTTTTTTATAAAGACAATGTATTTACTATAGATATGTCAAGCTAAATGCTACTCTCATTTTTAAATGCTACTCTGACTATACAATTTTCATATGTAGTAATGTCAAAGGGCAAAGAGAAGGTAACCAGCAACAAGCAATTCAGGTGGCTGCCCCCCATGCATGAAATGATGTTGAGGATACTTGCACAAGAGGCTGCAAAGGGCAACAAGCCCTCTAGCACCTTCAGGGCAGGCTCCTTTGCTCTTGTATCAAAGGAGATAACTGCGCAATTTGGGGTAGAGTGCCACCCATCCTATGTTGATAATCGGATGCGAACTCTAAGGACAATGTGGACTACTATTGAGACACTTCAAAAGAAAAGTGGATTTGGTTGGGATGACAACCTAAAAATGATAACGTGCGATGCAAAGACATACCAAGAAGAAGTTATGGTATGCCTTCCAACTATATTTTCTTAATATAAATGATAATATATGTTTATGTCCAAAAATTGAAATTTATAATGTCATTCTTTGTTAGGATTCCATTGCTTTTGTCAATTATTTGGTATTTTAAAGAGTTGTAAATGAAAAAAAAAAGAAAAAGAAAAAAGAGAAAGACAGCCATATCCTAGTTTGGAAATTGAAGGCAAAGAATTATTTAAAAAGATATTCAAAGTTTCAATTGAGATATATGATTATTGCATTGTTATTATACGGTCCTTCCTCCTTTACAGGCGCATCGAAAGCATGCGGAGTACTTAAACAAAAAAATTGAGATGTATGATGAATTGGCTATTGTTGTGGGGAAGGACACAACCACGGGTGGCTTTTCTAAGTCCTATGTGGATATTGAGAATGAGCCGGACAATGGGGACAGTGCTGAGTTTGTTGCAGACAATGTGGAGGAAGGTGTGGTCGAGAAAGAGAAGAATGCAGTCGAGTCATACACCACTGGGTCGGGAATTTCCAAGTCTCGCAAAAGAGGGCGTGCACCTTCTAATGTTAATGATAGTGTGCTGACTGATATGTCTGATCAGCTGAAGGAAATAGCTGTGGCTCTGAAAGAACTCAACCGGGGCCCGATGGATTACACAGCTCTTTACAATAAGGTTATGGCTATGATGGCAGAGGGGTATAGTGAAGAAATGCTCGCACCTGCATTCGACCATCTTTGTGAAAATGAGAAGGTAGCAAGGGGATTTCTAGCCAAGAATGCTAGGTTGCGAAAGCTGTGGTTGGATAGTTTTTTTTTCTCACAACTTTGACTTGTTTGTTTCATGTAGACTGTGACGGTAGTTTTAGAAATTAACTTTTGTTGTAGTACTAGTATTGATCTACCATTGTATTATATATGTAGTATTTTGTATTATTGGGACGATACAATTGCCCAAATTATGTATTGTACTGTTCAGATACCACGAGTAGGTATCATTTTTGTACACCTTGGAGGTGTAATGACAATGGTGAACGATTAATGTGGCTGTTTTTATATTAATATTATGGGTATATTTAAATGATTATTTTTGATGTTGAAGTGGATGGTTATTTTTGTATTGTTACAGATATGTCTAGGCAATGCAGGTGCTTGAATTTGGATGATTAATGTTGATGTTGAAGTAGATGATTAGTTTTGTACTGTTACAGGTTTGTCTAGGTAATGCAGGTGCAGGAATTTGTAAGGCATTTCATATTTTCCGTAAAAAATGAATTCCATTTTCCGTAAAATGTTTGACCGAACCAAACATGGAAATTGATTTTCCGTAAAACAGAAAGCATTTTCCGTAAAATGTTTGAACGAACCAAACACCAGAAATGATTTTTCGTAAAACGAATTCCGAAACAACCAAACGCCTTGAATACATTTTCCTTTTCCGGAAAATAGCATTTCCGGAAAATAGCATTTCCGGAAAATATGTATTTTCCGGAAAACGTTTTACACAAACAATGATCAGTGCAAAGTAGAGGCCTGCTGCTCAGGCAATGACCGAAAGGATCTCTGTTTTAGATCCCTTCAAAAATAGAAAAACAAGTAGGGGTATTTTTCTAGGATCTGTTTTGGATTTCCTCTAAAAAAATATAGACAAACAAGTGGAGTTTTTTTTTTTTTTTTTTTTTTTTTTGGGGGGGGGGGGGTGTTTGGGGTATTTTCAATAATCGCTGTTCATTTACGATGTCTCAGCTCCAACTGTTTTTCTAGTTGAATAGTTTTTTTGACTTCTTTTCTTTTTTTATTTTTTATTTTTAATATCAAATTTGAATGTGAATTATGGGATTATGATAGGTTGTTTTAGGCTTTGTTCTCACTTTTAAGCAAACTAGTATGTAGCCCCGTGCTACCGCACGGGAATGGATATATTATTAATCATGAGTTTATTCATGTTTAAAAGACTCAGTTATGTCTAAATTCATATTATTAACCAAAAAATTTCATTAATAAAACTTAGCAGTATATATATTTTACATAGAAAGATGAACCTTGGTGACAATATTTATCCAAAAGATCCATTCACGCTTTTGAATCTTCAATCTCTATTAATGATTGAAATTTTCGTAGCTTAAAAATTTTAAAATTAAAAAAAAAAAAAAAAAAAAAAAAACCCTCAGAGTTGTACTCATTTTGTAGTTTTACGATGAGTCATTTTGTAACATGATAGGCATTTGTGTGAAGAAAAAACCTTTGAAGTTCCATGGCTGATAAAAGAAATTCTCTCCAATCTCTTTTTATAGAGAGATGGGTTTGTGCGTATTTTTATACATCCTTCATAGTTGTATCATCACGAAGCAGGTCCAATGGATTTAGATTGGTACTACCGATTCCTAAAGCATGAGTGTTTAATGTGTTATTAATTTCATCTCATTGGCTTCTACACATGATAGCAAAATTAAAAATAATTAGATTGTATATGTGTATAGTAAAATTGGACTCTAATTTCAGATTCTAATTAAACAATTGGAATGATAATATATGATAGTAACAACAATAGGAAAATTCAAGTAAAATTTCGAATTAAATTGTAACAAACTGAATAAAAGATTCCAATAAAAAGACGGGGTGGAGTGATTCACTCCAAGAAGGCGACCAAACTTGCGAAAATATAGAATAATAAATCTCTCTCCGAAAAATTTACATTGTTCATAACCTTTACCTTCACTGAAAATTTTAAAAACATAGTGACTCACATCTGCCATCCAGACATCTACAGCCGGGTCCTCTCCAATTCGCGTGAGATTCCATTAATCACTAAGTTCCTTTGCAGCCTGCAAAAAGTATCATCTATCGGTCCACAGCAGTGCTTTCTTCATTGTTATAGGTGCCAAACTTGAACAAAAAGCCAAATATAAGGATAGTGAATTTTAGGCATAATATGCATCTAATCACATATTAGCAATTTATAACAAATGTAAAGATGCAAACTTTGTAAGTGAATAGTAAACAAAACTCAATGTTAGAACCAAGAAGAAAGCACATTAATCCGAAACTCAGTGCAAATGTAAAGATGCAAACTTTGTAAGCAATTTATAACAAAGATGCAAACTCTGGCTTTGCTATCTTTTGGGAAATTATGCAATGTACCCAAACCAAGTTCTTATCACTGATATTAATCTCTTTGGTTTTCATGTTTGACAGCAAAATCAAGAAAAAACTTAATTAGCACAATAACTCACTTGACCCGATACATAGAAGTGGTTTTAATGAGAATGAGCCCACATACATTTAGCCACATGATACAAAATTCAACTTTAATTTCTCCGATATTAATCTCTTTAGTTTTCACGTTTGACTGCAAAATCAAGAAAAAACTTAATTAGCACAATAACTCACTTGACCTGATACATAAAAGTGGTTTTAATGAGCATAAGTCCACATATATTTAGCCACATGATACAAAATTCAACTTCAATTTCAGATTCTAGACACATGGCATAAAATTAGAACTCTAATTAGGAATTTTAATTTGGTGTGTACACGTGGCACACAATTAGAGTTCTAATTTGGAATTCAATTTCACACTCTATCTGTTTCACCTATTATTATATATATAGATATATAGATATGACGTGATAGTAACTTGATTGGAGGGTGTAAACATAGAGCTCTTCTACATATATAGAGAGAGAGAACTCAATGAACTAAGGCAATATTTAATTGCAGTGATCTTGGGGAATGGAAAAGGGGAGGGATTTTGGGCAAAAATGGTTAACTAGCCTTAATTTTTTTAAATTATGTAGCCAAACAACACAATTTTCAAATTATGTGGCAAAATATCTAAACTCAACATTGGTCATGTTGCGTTCTGCCTAGAACTCAGCAATGTCAAGTTGCAAAAAATGGTATTTTGTGACATAGTTTGAAAAGAGAATTGTTTGGCTACACAGTTTAAAAATTAAGACTATTTTGGGTGGGATTGTTTGGTTGGGAGGGGAGAGGAGGGATCTTGCCATATTTGCGAAAATTGGTGGCATATGTCAAAGAACGTGGGTCATGGCGAGGGAAGGAGGAGGAGAACGATAAGGTTTTCTGTCGAATTGGTCCAATTGGGTCTCAGACAGTGAAACCTGCCAATATAGAGTGTTCTTAACATAGATTGACCGACAACCGCTACACTATGGGATTTGGTTCAGTTGGTTCTAGGTCAGACCGATTTCTCAATTCTAGGTTTGGGTTGGACAGCCCTACTCTTATGGGTTCTATCTAAAGAAATTTGGGTGCTAGGATAGATGGGTTAATTTTTTTTGAATGGATCATTTTTGTATGATGATTTTTTTAATGTTGTTGGAACTGTGTATTTGAGAAAAATAAATTGTATTGATTGTCCAATTGGATTTTTTTTTTTTACATCATTTTTATTGTCCATGAAAGTTTTATTTCATCGAGAGCTAAAAATGGTTACAAAAGCAAACCAGCAAAATCAAAACTTGTCCATCCATACTCGATAGAAATCCAAACTTCAATATCTAGGAAGAAAACTATTTGACCAATATTTCAATATCTAGGAAGACTACTAAATATTCTACTGTACAATTGTCCAAGCCTTTTTTTATGAGTTTTGATAATAAATGCTTTGAGGAGAATTGAGAAGCCAAAGGGGAGAAAAAACGGAGTTTGTAAGAATTGAGAGACCAAAGAAAATAATAATTTGCAAGAATTGAAAAGTCAAAAAAATAAAAAAATTCTGTGTTCCACAGAAAGAGAAAAGGAGAAAGATTAGACAATATTATATAAACTTACCACATCAGCACATCATAAAATATCAAGGAGCATTACATAGCATAGAAATAAAACTATCGCAATAAACTGTTTAAAAACATCAGGATTCCCCATCCCAATAACTTTAGGTAAGGGAAAAGTTTGTGTCTCTTTTGCCACATTTTCTCAGCAAGTACAAAGACCATACACTCCGTCAGTAATAAAAGGCAATATAAAGACAACCAATCCAAAAACTGAAAAACACATACTTGTGAATTGTTTGTGGTTAATCATATTTGACCGTTTGGCATGGCGGTTTCCAAGGGCAATTCTTCAGCAGATGTGGTGCTCTCTGAAGCTGTTTCCCACAGCATATCAATTGGAGAAGCGTCTCCCGAAGAAGCATTACAGGTATATTCATCAACACAATAGTTACAGACACCAGCAGCAGTAGCAGCATCTGCGCTATCTTGTAGCTCCAGTGCATGTTCAAGGCATACCTGCACTTCACCCATGGCGGGTCGACGTTCGCCTCGATTTCGCACACAAGAAGTGGCAATATCAACGTATACCATAAAACACTGTGGAGCTATCTTCCCCATCAGATATGGATCAATTATCTCATTGATGTTCCCTTCTCGTTTGCATTTTAGGGCCCACCTAACCAGATACATCTGTTCTACTTTTTCATATGGTTTCCTTCCACAGAGTAGTTCCAGCAGTAGCACACCAAAAGAGTAGACGTCGGATTTATCAGTCAGCTCCCCATGCATGGCATACTCAGGAGCCATGTAACCGTAAGTACCCACAATTCTATCAGTTTCGATCCTAATTAAAGCCTTTGATAAACTCGGGGGACCCATCTTGGACAACCCGAAATCTGACAACTTGGCCTCCCATTTCTCGTCCAACAGAATATTGCTCGGCTTCACATCACAGTAAAAGATAGTATGCTTCAGCCCAGTGTGAAGGTAGTGCAGCCCACGCGCCACTCCAACGCAAATCTGTAGTCTTCGTTTCCACGGGACCGGATCATGATCGGGGTTAGTGCCATAGAGGTGTCTCTCGAGGTGATCATTGACCATTAACTCGTAGACAAGGAACGCATGTCGTTCACCCTCAAGACAATATCCAATGAAAGGGATGAAGTTAGGGTGGCGTAGCTGGCAAACCAACACCGCCTCCGTCATAAACTCGTGAAAACCCTGCCTTGAGTCGATGATATTCACATGCTTTATTGCAACGCTTATGGTACGGTCATCAATAAACCCCTTGTATACTTTCCCGAAAACCCACTGACCAATGATTAAATTTTTGTCGAAGTTATTGGTAGCTATGTTGATCTCAGCGCGTGAAAATTGACGGCATGGAAGAACTAAATGAGGTTGGTGTAACCTTCTCTCCCCGGACTTCCTTAATAACTTTGATACACGCTCTGAAATGCCTTTCATACCAATCAGTTCTTGAAATGATGCAGTAAGGAAAGTTTTTTTTTTCTTTTTTCTTTGTTTGTGGGTTGGGTGAGCAGATAAGGGTAGGTAGGCAGCTCCTGCCGTATACCACTATTCCGTAAAAACGAGTGGGTGGGCTGTTGGTTACTTCAATTAGTTGACTTTTCTTCAATCTACCACTATTCACTAAATACGAGTGGGTGGGCTGTTGGTTACTTCAATTAGTTGACTTCTGACTTTTCTTCAATCTACCACTATTCAATAAATACGAGTGGGTGGGTTGTTGGTTACTTCAATTAGTTGACTTTTCTTCAATCTACCATGGTGTATATATTGCGTTGGGTAACCCAATATCTGATATTTCAATATTTTTTCAGATCATTTAAACTACATAGTTTCATAGGCCTAAGATAACGCTAAGCCCAGATCATTTTTTCCCTGAAGTAAACTATAATTGAGTTTTCAAATACACTTTTTTTTTTTTTTAATATTATTGAGGTTCAAATATTATTTTGGGAGTGTACTCTCTACTCTGTCTAGGAAAAAGGTGTAGATGATTTTGGTCATTTTGGAAATTATTGGATTATTAAGTGATTGACTCAATGACTTACAAATATATTCAATTAGGAGACCTCATTCTACAATTTAAATTTTTGGGAATAAAAAATTGGAGTGTTACATTTAGGCTTTGCAAATCATTTCCCTGGTGTCAAATTAGGGGAGAGAAGTGCATATTTTACCTACATGATTGGAGGGCTTTACTAAGAACATGCTTATGCTTCTTTGAAGCCTTATTTTTTAACTAGTCTCGATCCTTGTGGGCTATAATATTGTTATTGGAGCTACAAATTGAGCTAACAACATATATTGGTATACCCATTATTCAGGGGCGGAGAGCATCATTGACAACTCATTTTTTCAGAATATTTTTTCTCTTAGAGTTTATAAGAAAATAGAATTATAAGAAAATAGAATGGAATAAAATAGAATGATTATAAAAGAATGAAAAGGAAAGGAAAGGAAAGTATTTATCACAGAGGTATAGAAAGCAAAATATCACTGAAAGAAAGAGAGCAAAACTCTGACTAAAGCTTTGATAAAGGTCACACCCATCAACACACAACAAGAGCTATCTCTGCAATTCTTTTTCAAACCATCCAAAACTACCTATTACATTAATTTAATGGCGCATTTACAGAACACATCAAGGACACTGCAACTTTAGTAAATTGTGCGGCAGCAGCAGGATGCCGTTAGCGTCATACTTCCTTTTACTTATTCCCAAAAAAAAAAAAAAAAAACAAAAAAAAACATTATGGTTCTTTTTCCAAAACTAGAATTTTAGAAAATAACTAGAAAGTTAACATTAAAAATCCTAAATTAACTCAAGTGCAGAATAGGGGTGGAACATTACAAGTTCTTTTGTTCTCTCTCTCGATTCAGCATGTCAACTGAAGCATAAGCAAAACCTTCCGAAACCACCTTATTTCTTCTTTCCCTTCCTCACAAGTCACAATTAATGCCGCCATCAACTTAACTAGTCTAGAAAATATAACGAGTAGGTGACCAATGTCATGCAGACTAAAAATATGATAAGAATTGATGAAAAAAAGATGTCAGAATAAGCCAAAGACGTGCAGATGAGGCAGAAAATGTAAAACGAAAGAATTGAAAGGCTAAAGTCAAAAAGTATCCATCTCAGAAATCATCCAAGAGCAGATTAGATGAAAGGCTTTTCACATGTCAACAATTAAAATCTGACTGACATGTACAAATCAGAAAATTAAAATAGATGATGAAATTATACCAACGGCATCCCAAAACCTTTTCCATTTCAGTTTCCACTGGGTATCAGTCTTTTCTCCCAATGGAAGAACATGAAGCTTTGGGTTATCCACACAATCACACAAAAAATATCTAAATCCAACCATGTTGGTCATTTTAGGGGTTCGTCGGTGTGTTTGCATTTTTCAGATTTAAAGAAACCTTCACACAATTCACAAAACCCATCTCAGTAATTGGAAGTATTTTTCAATCAAACGCTATGTGCAGAAGGAAAAGAACTTAATGGAGACAAAAACCCATTAACATCCAATTTCAAAGATTTCTTCAAACCTGGATTTGCAGCAGACTTGCAGCAGATCCGTGGATTTTCGGGGTTCAAGTTGGAATGTTTTGCGCTGGGTAGCAGGTGACTTGCTGGGTCTAGGACTGCTTTGATGGAGATGAGATCCACGGAGTGAGACTGCCCAGGCGTGGGTTTGGTTTTACACGAAGACAAAGGAAAGAAAGGATCAGGGGAAAAAATGAGTCTATGCAACAGTAATAATACACGTATTTCTCAGTTTTTCAGAAATAAAACACACGTATACCAAACACACGTTTATGATTTTTCACACACTGAAACATATTGTTTGAAACATGGTACTAAACACAATTTTTGCTTTATCATTACTGTAAACACGTATTTTCACAATACTTTTTAAACCACAGTTTTCACATCATTTTAATCAACGATACTCCAAATCTCCAAACAAACAGGTTCTGTGGACACAATCCCGAGCCATTTGCAAGCTAAAATGGATTAATTACCATTCAACAAGCCCCTGATCAATTAATTTAACTTCCTTTGATGATAGTTCACGGATGTAGATTTTCATAACTTTTGACTGAGGATATCACCCTAATCAAAAATATTGATCTTGCAGCCCTTGCCAAAATCTTAGGGGGGCTGATCAAACTAGAAGTTCTAGTGTGCATGGAGGACAATTGAAGAACTTTTAAGCTATAGAAAAGATGCCATGGAATGTTGCTTCAAAACAATATGAGAACCAAAGCTTTCACCCAAAAAAAAAGTTTCATTATAGAGTTGGACAGACTGGGTTTCCATTTCATTCATCTCTGTTGGTAACTTTCTTTTGTAAGTTCATTCATCTTAGAAAGTAATTCCACCAAAAGATAATCAAACAATCCCAATAATCATTCAATGATCTGATTTTAAGCTTCATGCCTCCTGAATCTCTCAAACTCCATTAAATGGTGAGCTTGAATCACTTAATTAGACAGAGAAAGGTTCAAGAGCATTGGCTGCGAGCTTTTCCTTTTTATATCTCTTTCCTTTTCCATCTTTCATTTTTAATTTATGCTCTATGGACTCCTATATGCATTTACTATTTCAAAGGATCACACTAGTGAAGAAATAATGTTTAGTTCTAAGCAGTATATAATTAAAAGACTTGAGTAAAAAATAAATCACATTGTATTCATATACCATGCTGCAATTTGGGAACAGACTGACTGATGTTACTGAGGAATTTCAAGGTCCTATCTCCTATCAACTACTGCTCCTGTTGAATCATCTGTAAATGCAACCAGATAGGTAGCCAAAATCCTTGATTTCATGCTCCTGTTAATGAGAGAGAGAGAGAGAGAGAGAGAGAGAGAGAGAGAATTAAATCACTAAACAGCACCAAAATCTTGATAGCCAAGAGACAACCATGAATTTAAACTTTGAAGTAAACAACTTGAATCAAGATTATAAAATAGATCTGGGATGATGTAAGAATAAGAAACTCGGCATACGTAGAGCTTCATAATCAACAGCATAGTTGCGAAACACATCAACTTTACAAGTGAATAGAAAAATTCAGACATTTGGGCAGTAGGAAATAATTCATATAAAAGAAATTTGAGAAGGTGAAGGCAGGGGCAAGGTAAAGTTGGAGATTCACTCTGACAAAATATTTTGAAATGAAGTGCAGCATAAAAGGCTGCACAAGACTTAATGATTCAACAGAAAATATGTTAACTGAACTCATAGCATCTTCATCCACACAGATTTGGATTAAAAAGAAAATTATCTGACCAACTTATCAAAAAAAAAAAATTATATGCCCAATAAAAACTTGCAACCTGACACCTGAAATATAAAAATAGTTTCATACCAGCATACACAAATCTTCATAGGTTTTGAACAAATACAGATCCTTTCCAAGAGAAGAATGGATATATGAGTGGAATCTTAAAGTTCTCTTAAATTATCAAAAAGCCACACCTTGTTTTCATGTTATTGAATTTGGTTTTTGATTATTGACTCCAAATGTGCCTGAAAGCCATTATTCAATTTTAATTTCAAGCATGAATGCACACATGCAGTAGATATGGGTGTTCAAGACACAAAGCAAACTGAGCAAACCAACTGATTGCAGCCTGTTTCCTCAGTTATCATGGTTCACTTTGTTGCTTATTCAGGGAAAAAAAGCAGCTATGATATCAATTCAATGAAGGTCTAATACACCACTGAAAACCAAACCAACCAATCAAATTATAATTTAATTTCTAATTATATTAGCATACATGGAAATATTTTAAGAGGGATAAAAAAAAATCTTAAAAATATGTTCACACCTAATAAATTCTTCTATTTTTACATCCCATACACTCAAGCCTCCTAATCTCTTGCCTCCCTGACTATCACACATCTATCATTTCATTATTTTCTGTTCTAGTTTCATATTCATTCTTCATTCTTCTCTTTCCTTTTTGTTTCCTATTTTTAATCAAGGTCCCGTTAACAAGTGCTTTAGGGAATTTATTAATGGACCACTTCAAGAAACTTTTAATACTACTTTTATAGGAAATATAAAAAGCTATCATAAAATTCGGTTGCTTTTTTCTTTTCCATAAAATGTTTTTAAAAATATTTCCTAAACCAATGCCCTTAGGGTACCTGTTAAATTTTCCTTTAATTAATTCCCTTTTCTTTGACGTTCATCATTTTTTTTCTTCTCCCTTGTCTTCTCCATTCTCCTCTTTTCTTCTTCTTCCCTTTGTCTTTGTAAACTGATTTTCTCTACTCTCTCCTCTCTACGTCCTCCTTTTTTTTTCCCCCTAACTGCTTCCACACAGTTTTTGTCCCTCTTCATTGTAACCACTCACACTCAGACACCAGACATTGCAGATCACTGTCCTATTGCAAATCTCCATCTCCATCAATATCTGTCATCACATTCTAGATCTATGCCAATCTCTACCGATCTTGGTCTTCTTGGCCTCTTTGGTTGCTCTGAAATTCACAAACCAATGCACCACACTAATGGAACTTGAGCTTGGTACAGCTTATTTAGTAGACCTCCAGCACTGTAGTTCAGTTGGTGACTTTCAAAAACTGACAAGGTCAGATCAGTTGGAAAATATCACTCTAAACCATCATAACAACCGACCCATGAACACCCCTAGTGTAGATAGTTAAAGATGATGAATTGCCTAAAAGAGTAGTTAATTTTGAACTTGCCAAAAAAAAAAAAAAAAAAGAATAGTTACTTTTGCGTTTCGGTTGTATGAGAAACGTTACAGTATTCTTAGTCTATTATAGTATTCTTAGTTTTTCTTCCATGTTTCTACACAGGACTGTCCATATCAATAATGTGTTCTTATAGGATTTGATTCTGTTGCTGTGAGCATAAAAGAAGGGAATAACACTAAACAGACAAGATGCTAGGGAGATGAGTGAGAAATAGGTTTATAGGTATCACTCCTAGATTGGTTCAGAATCACTGTAGAATTTCTTCAGCATCACATATGGCCAAAAGCATCACACATAATTTCTTCAGCATCACAAGTCAGATTAAGGTTGCAACACACAAACCTCAAACTAAGATTTGCTTCTGAAATTTTTCAAAACAACTTATGTGAAACCATTACATCCATATATATAGGCATCTAATGCTTTTAAACCTAATAGGACTTCTTAGGCTTTTCCTTGTCAACCCAAACTAAATGACTATCAAAACCTATAAAAAATCAATAACATAATAAAACCTGAAATAAGACCCCATTGACCTAAACTCCAACAATATAGAAATCAGAAAATTAACTAAATACCCCTGACACTTTAAATTATACAAAAATAAATTAAAATGAAACCAACTTCCCACTGCCTACTTTAGGGAGACAAAAGAATGAGAACGTGAAGATGAGAGGGGGAAAGAAGTAGGAAAGTGGGGGTGGGTAAATGGGTAAGTGTGGCTAAAGTGACAATGTCACTATATGTCATATGTCATTTATATCTAGAATACTTTTGTAACAGTGACACAAAAAATTAACTGATTGCATTAAATAATATTAAAGAACAAGGGTATTTTCAGAATTTTTTATGAAAAAATTGGTGATTGAAAGCTGACCAGGTTCTTGCTTAGTTAATAATAGATATACAAAAGAATCCTAGACTTTTGTTCTAAAGTATGTGCAGATCCACACACAGACATGATTCGGAAAATTTACAATTAGATGTACAAGGATCAGCTTGGGGTTATGTATGGATTTAACTTAAATTTTTAACAGTAACCAAGTGAGACTTATAAAAAAAAAATTCCAGAACATGAACAATATTCAGAAAGCACTTGAAGCTAAAGACCTCCCTACTGTAAACAGATGCGTATAAGGCAACATAATGTTTTATATTATTGGTGAATACACAAGCACCTGGAGAGTCTTAAACTCACAATCTCACTCCTTCTTGCTTTTACAAGGGGAGAAGGTGTTGTCTGAATTAGAGCTCATCGGCAAAGTAGGCAACAAAATTATTAAGTATATCAATAACTATGGGCACTTCCCCCCTTAATAATGGTACAGTTGCAATGTTCCCTAAACTTCAAAATTGAGCAATATCCTCCCTTAACACTTGGTAATAGGCACTTTACCTCCTGCCAGTAGAATTACTGAAAAATCTAACGGAAAAGTCAAAAATTTTCCAATAATGTGTCTAATAGAAATTTGACAGAAATCATAACAGGATGAGGCAAAGTGCTTATTAACAATAGTTTAGGGAGGACATTGATTAGTTTTGTAATTTAGGGTGACATTGTAACTACAGCATTGCCTTTTTTTTTATAGGTATCAGGTAAGTATGATTGTTATTGCAAAAAGACATTCATGTACAAATGACAAAAAGAAGTCTAAGGAATTACAGAAAAACAAATCTATGTACAAAAAAGAAAAAAACTCTATTGATTCCAAAATGGAGTTACTAGTAGTGAAGCTCCAAACGCTAGACTAATCAAATAAGGAACTAGTAAATATAGCTAACAGTTAATTCCTTGTACTCAGTTATAACAATCAGCAAGGAAGAAAAAATAAGTTTTAATCATACCTTAGTTTCTGAAATATGTAATCAAGATCTGACTTCATAGACCTCAAAAGACGTGTATTCCAAGAGAATTCTACAGAAACCTCTGAAAAGCAGTACTCTGAATACTCATTAAAATGTGACAGTACTGCATTGCTATCTTGTAATCTTCCTATTCTGCAATTTGGGGAACCAAAATATAATCACTGGAAAGAGAAAGAGATTACCACATGCCAGTGCCATCCCCAAGTAAGCAACCACCAATCAATCTCCCCCCATTCCCCAAAAAATATCCAAGCCAAGAAAACAAAGATAAAATATGCTTAAAGGTCTGTTTGGATACTACTTGTTTTGCTAAAAACTGAAAACAATAAAAAAAATTAAAAAAAAAGTTACTGTTCATGTGTGGATTACTGTTCATAAGCCTAAATGCAAGAGGCGGTACCAAAAAAAAAAAAAAAAAAAAGGCAAACGCAGGAGAAATCATTTCTATCCAAACGTATACTAAGTCTAGAAGCATGCCACAAAAAACCTTTTTCATTTTTTTTTTTTTTTACTTATCCCTCCAAAAAAAGAACTATAACCACTCTAAACATCCATTAGATAAAACCAGCCCAGAAGTTTCGACAAAACGAAAAGTTCCTAAAATGATCAATTATGAATAATAATAATAATTAAAAACAAAATGGCATAAGCACTTACTGTTGTCGAAGGGGAGTTGAGTTGCAACAATAGAATATCTAGTAAGACTACTAAATATTCTAATGAATTGCATTACCCTTTGTGATAAGTTTTGATAATAAAAGTTCGGTCTGAAAGTTGCTTTGAATGCTTTGAGGGGAATTGAGAAACCAAAGGGGAGCAAAAACAGAGTTTGTAAGAAATAAGAATTGAGAAACCAAAGAAAATAATAATTTACAATAATAATTTACAACAACATTATATACACTTACCATATCAGCACATCATAAGTATCAACTTAATGATGAATTCCATAGTGAACAACTCAGTACAAGGAATAAACAAAATCGCAACAAACTATTTAAACATCAGGATTCCAAGAATGAAAATCTAGACAAACTGTAGCCTAATTAACCATATTGACCAGAATCCAGCAAAAAACAAAGTCTGCAACTACATGTAACTGAATATATACGGGTAAAGTAAATTCATTTACATGCTGCACATAACCAAAATTGGCTATTTCCAAATTACACTTCATACACATTGAATTCATCGAAATTACAAGGAGTCACCAGTATTTTTCATCTCTTGGGATTCCGAAACACAATTTTACTGTTAATTTACTTAAAGATGAATAATTTATCGCTGCTAAGCTAACATGGTTATATACTATATACTAAGAACAATTTAGTGATAAAAAAAAAAAAAATCACCAGTTCACAACATTCACAAATCACCTTTAAACATGAGCTATTAAAACAATATTTAAAATGCAGATTTTGGTGGCTCCATATGTAAGATGGTATGTTAGTCTGTGAATGTTGTGTATTTCTGTGGTATCCCTAACTTTAGGTAAGGGAAAAGTTTGTGTTTTCCCCATCCCAATAACACTTCATGGGTTTTCTCAGCAAATTACACAGACCATAAACTCAATATAAATACAAAACCAATCCAAAAACTGAAAAACACATACTTCTGAATTGTTCGTGGTTAATCATATTTGACCGTTTGGCATGGCGGCTTCCAAGGACAATTCTTCAGTGGTGCTCTCTGAAGCTGTTTCCCCCACCTTGATATAAATTGAAGAAGCCTCTCCCGAAGAATCATTACAGGTATATTCGTCAATACAATAGTTACAATCACCAGCACCACTAGCAGCATCTGCGCTCTCTTGTAGCTCTAGTGCACGTTCAAGGCGTACCTGCACTTCACCCATGGTGGGTCGACGTTCGGCTCGACCTCGCAAACAAGAAGTGGCAATGTCAGCGTATACCATAAAACACTCTGGAGCTATCTTCCCCATCAGATATGGATCAATTATCTTCCCCATCAGATCCATATGATCTCCCCGTGTTCCTTCCACTGAGTAGTAGCAGCAGTACCACACCGAAAGAGGAGACGTCGGATTTATCGCTCACCTGCAAGCTTTGGAAATACTCATAGCCCAAGAAACTGTTAGTTGTATCAGTTTCGATCCTAATTAAAGCCTTTGACAAACTCGGGGGACCCATCTTGAACCACCTGAAATCTGACAACTTGGCCTCTCATTTCTCGTTCAACAGAATACTGCTCAGGTTCACGCCACAGTGGACGATAGTATGCTTCAGCCCAGTGTGAAGGTAGTGCAGCCCACGCGCCACTACAACGCAAATCTGAGTCTCCGTTTCCACGGGATTGGACAGGGACCGGGGTTAGTGGCATAGAGGTGACTCGCGAGGTTTTCATTGACCATTAACTCGGACACAAGGAACCCCTCTTGTTCATCTTCGAAACAATATCCGATGAGACGGACAAGGTTAGGGTGGCGTAGCTGGCAAAGCATCAGCATCTCGGTCCTTAACTCGTGAAACTTGATGAAGTTCACCCGCTTTATTGCAACGCTTATGGTAGGGTCATCAATAAACCCCTCGTATACTTTTGTAAAACCCCACCCACCAATTACTAAATTATCATCGAAGTTATTGGTAGCTGTCTTGATCTCAGCCAGTGACAATCGACGGCATGGAAGAGCTGAATAAGATTGTTTTGTTTTGTCTGAATCTGACCTTCTCTTCCCGGACGTCCTTAATAACTTTGATATACACTCTGAAATGCCTTTCATACCAACCAGCTTGAAATGATGCGGTAATGAGTGGCCTCTTACTCCGGCGATGACGGAAAAGTCCCCTCTCAAAATTAGACAAACTGACAAAATGATTTTTTTTTTTTTTTCGTATACAGAGAACTCTCAATGTACTAAACACGAGTGGGTGGGCTGTTAGATACTTCAATTACTTTTTTTCAAAATCTCATCCAATGGTCAATGACATATATATTTAACGGTGTAAGACTTAAAGTACAATAATTAAACATTATTTCTTAAGTTGTTATTTTAAAATTTTATTATGTTGATTTTTGTTTTTTACGAGATAAAAGTGTATTTTTTAATTAAGTAGTTACATTGCTAAATCTTATAAGGAGGATCTAAGAAATAGCATCTAATGTATTGTATCTAAGTTTTATCCATTTAATGGGTTATGTAACATCATTTGTTATTTCAATATTTTTCAAATAGTTTACACTATATAGTTTAACTATTGTGGGAGCCAAAATACCCCAAGACTGAACAATGACAAAGGTTCTTGATCTACGCAACTAATTTTTAAAAGATAAGGAAAAGATCCACAATGGAAAGATTAGACAGCAGATTAAAAAACAAAAATAAACAGAATCAAGCTTTCATATATGAAGGAACAAAGTTCTCGAGGTACATTGGAAGGATTCAAGTATAAAGATACACAAAAAAAAAAAACTCTCTGTCTCTCTCTTGCTCTTGCCTAGACTTTCTCTTTCTATTTTTCTGAACCCTTTCTCCTATTGCCCTTCTCCTCCTTTTATAGACATTTTCCTGTCCTCTTCTAGCTGTCTAGCTCCCAATTGGATTTTGGGAAATACTTATCCCATCAGGCTCAGCCCTCTACCTACCATTTTATGATCATGAAGAAAGACTTTTGGAGGTGTTTTCATTGTTCAGGCCAGTCATTCAGTATTTAATGTAGTTGACATTAGGTAGGGGATCTCATTAATGCAAATGTGACTATTTCATTGGGATCTGCATCTTCTTCGTCTTGTCCTTCGAGAAAAATGTAGAAAATGGGCGGTCCTACATAAGGGTGGAAGTTGCTATCTTCCGAGGTACCTTAGTGACCTCGGGAAGATAGGTTAAAGGGGTTACCTCGATTATGGTTCTTGGGAAGATTGTTATCCCAAAATTCCACGGCTGTAAGCCTGGTTGGTTCCTATTCACCAGAGGGTCATTTCATCTTTATTCATACCTTGGGCTAGGCCATTTCCTCGAATTTACCTTTTAGGTTTTGGTCCTCGGGTCAAGTCAAAATTCACCCCCCACAACTATATAGTTTGATAGGCATAAGATAATGCTAAGCCCTGATCATTTTTGCCTTGAAGTAGACTGTAATTGAGTTTTCAAGCACACTTTTTTTTTTTTTTTTTTTTTTTATATTATTGAGATTCAAATATTATTTTGGAAGTGTACTCTGTTTTTGAAAAAGGTCTAGATGATTTGGGAGATTACTGGATTATTGAATGATTGACTCAATGACTAAATATATTCAATTAGGAGACCTCATTTTGTGGGGCCAAAATGGCCAAATAACACTATTCGCCTAAATATTTTGCGATCTACTACTATTTTGAAAATATTTAGAGATATACCACTATTTTGATATTCAATTCTTCAAACTCGAGTTTTACGTGTAACTCTAGTTCCAAGAACTCGAGTTGCATTAAAAATAGCTACTGGGGCACCCAATGAGCTGGACCTTTTTAATTAAAAAAAACCATGTGGAACTCAAGTTCAATAAGCTTGAGTAGCTTATAATGTGTTACTCTAGTTTTATAAACTAGATTACCATAAAACTGAGGTCCACAAGCTCTCTTCTTTCACCTCAATGTGTTACTTTAGTATGTCCCACACGTTGTCTTCTTTCACTTCAACATGTCCCACAACGTGTCCCACACGCTTGTCTTTCTTAGCTTTCGCCTATGTATCCCTTCCTTCATAGCATTACTCTCTCTCTCTCTCTCTCTCTCTCTCTCTCTCTCTCTCTCAACACTTCCAATTCCATAGTTCTATAACAAACAAAAACTACTTCCTATCTCTCTCTTCTTCTTTTTTTCTTTTTTCTTTTTTTTTTTTTTGTTAACTGAAAAAGGTAGCATCATTTTTGACGAGTAGTGTACAAATGGTCGTCCATTACATGGACGACCGTATGCACATTCAAGTCAGACATAACTCTCTCATTCAAGCCAGATGCAGGAAACGGTTACAAAGTCATTAACAAATGTTTTCATGAGCCGCCTCATGTCCGTTACAAACATCTTTATGAGTCGCTCAACTATTAATCACTCAACTCAGGCACAATGCCAAGGGGAGATCAACAGACTTTGCAATAACTCATCAAATGGCTATATAAAGCCATAAAGAGCAAGTAAGTAAAAGACACAATTTCATGTACACTAAGCTACATTATACATTAGAGATTTCCTAAGAGAGATTTACTAATTTAACCATCAGAGTGTCCTTGGTTGGCCCCATCCTGGTGTCTTTCATCTTCACTTTCTTTCATCTTGACAGGAAGTCTGGTTCGTCCATTAAGACTAACAAGGAACATATTGACGAGGCACTTTGTGTTTTATCAATTTTATTAAAGAATAAAGTCATGTACATATAAGGGGGTCCTAGGGCTACCATAGGTTGAACCAACTAGCCTAAGCACTAGGACAAGAAAAAACATTGAAAAAACACAACGCAAGAAAGTGAAGATTGATACGTGTGCTTTGGTTACACTTTTAGAGCCCAAAATGCACGTTTTCAAGTCCAAAATTTAAAATGCGTGTTTAATAAATTATTGCCATCGCATGTTATCAAAAAGTGGCCTTTTGAAATTCGAAGGACTATCATATTTTCATATTGGACCTTGGACCTACAATGCCAAAAACGCAAATATAGATATCATGTTACCTCTGGTCATTTTCAACATTATCCCTAAACTACTCTTATTTTTATTTTGAAATCCTAATTTTACCAAGATCTCCATAAAAGAATACCGTCATGTAGGAGAAGAATTTCTCTACACTCTATGCTCCCTCCTTGTCAATTGCAAGAAGCCCAAAAGAAAAATCACACCGTGCAGGTAGTAATGGTTCTTCTTTCTTTTCCTTTCCTTCAACTTCTAACCAACCAAACGAACTGCTAAGTTTCAAATCAAATGTGCAATGTTCAATTCCAACATAAACCCATAAACCCACTACTGTTGCACGCTTCTTCTTCTTCTACTGCGAGCTTCTTCTTCTTTCATTTTTTTTTTTTTTTTTTGTATAATATATTTCTTTCTTCTTATTTTTTGGGTGATGAAGAAGAACTGTCTTTCGAGTTGTGATACCCCAATTTGATTGATTGTGTGATGCGTGTGAATGTGTGATAAGTCCCATATCGGGTATTTACTGGGTTGAACTAGGCTTTATTAACAATTGTAAGGAACCTCAATTGTGACTAGTCCTTTTGAGGTATAGCGCAGATGTGGCTAGTGCTTTTCTTTGAGGCGTTACATATGGTATCAGAGCCGA
Source organism: Quercus gilva (assembly GCA_023621385.1). NCBI lineage: Eukaryota > Viridiplantae > Streptophyta > Magnoliopsida > Fagales > Fagaceae > Quercus > Quercus gilva. Next base: position 71,649,472 of record CM042477.1, read on the forward strand.
CCCAGTAACCCCGTGTGGGCTTAGAGACGCTACCCCACAAAATGGGTCCTAACGAGGACGTTAGGGATTTAAGTGGGGGAGATTGTGATGTCCCAATTTGATTGATTGTGTGACATGTGTGGGTGTGTGATGAGTCCCACATCGGGTATTTACTGGGTTGAACTGAGCTTTATTAACAACTGCAAGGAGCCTCAATTGTGACTAATCCTTTTGAGGTATAGCGCAGATGTGGCTAGCGCTTTTCTTTGGATCGTTACATGGGTGAACAAGAATAATTAAGAAGAGATAAGATTGTGAGTGGAGGAAAAGAAAAGATATTTGATGGGAATGGAGAAGAAACAGGTGGATGAGGAAAAAAAGTGAAGAAAAAAAATAAAAAAAAATAAAGGTAGTATGAGTGAGATACATGTGTACATCTTGTAAGGAAATTTACTAACTAAAAATTTCAATTGTGTTAAAATATAATAAATTGTCACAACATATGACGTGTCAAATCTTTCATATGTCAAAATAAAATTAAATAAGTTAATAAAATATTATACTAGGATTGACCACAACTAAAAAAAGAGTATAGTAAAAATATTGTGACATTTTATTATATTCCTAAACTTTTTAATTTAGTACTATTTTTCTTTAGAAAAAAAAATAGTGCTATTGATAGAATTTTTTTTTTAACAATTTTATAATAAAGTTTACATAGTAAGTTGTTATTAGTTCTCGTCTGAACCTACTAGTGACATCATTTTTTTTCTCCTACCGTTAACAATTTGTCATATAGACTTTAGTGTGAAATTTTTGTGAAAATATTGTGTCTATAACTTGCATTATTAAGAGAGGTAAAAAATAGTGCTATTGATAGAATATATATATCTTCTTGATTTTTTGGAACTCGAGTTATGTGTGAAAATCAAGTTTCATGAACTTGACTTACAAAACAATGGTAAATTGCTAAATATTTTGTAAATAGTGGTACATTGCAAAATATTTTCACCAACAATGGTATTTGGCCCATTTTGCAGTTTAAATTTCTGGGTTTAAAAAATTGGAGCGTTACATTTAGGCTTTGCAAATCATTGCTTTAATGTCACAGGAGCATATTTTGTCTACATGATTGGAGGTTTATAGTATGAAGCTCCCTGAAGATGAGCCAAGAAAACTTGTGCTTTTTGGGGCCGATATTGCAACTTCAAATGAAGCTGCACTACAAATGCATTGTGGAGAAGATAGATGTGATAAATTATAAAGATGAAACTAGGATTCCCATATCTGACATTAATATGGTTAAGTCATGAGAACTTGAGTGCTGCTCTTGGGAGTGGGACAGGTAATGCATCTGCTCTTCGTGACAAAATAACTCAAACTCTGAGAGACAACGGTGGGCTTAAGATTGTTAAGATGGGAGCATCAAGAAAACATTATTCAACAGTGCCTTCTAAAAAGTAGTTCTATTGCCTGTCACCTTCAAGGTAAGTTCTTCGGTACCATGATAGGGGGAAAACTCTTCTTAGGCATGCAAACTCTTCTTACAAGAAATATTAATGATTTTTCATGCAAGTCAAATAATAGGAAAAAAAAAATTCTATCTTATTTTACAGTCATTGTGCAAAAATACACCAAGTTATGTTAGTATATATGCAGGAGAATGCTTACCTTCTATAGTTGTTTTATGCACCTTAAAGAAGATCAAACATATTATTCCCCACTTACTTAAATGGTATTAAGATAACTTAGTAAGGTTTGGACCAAGATTTCCAACAACAAAAAATGGTACAAAGCTAAATAAAAATATTAATTGTATGTCATAAAAACAAACTAAACCAATAAAACTATAAATTAGGACAAACTAGCTTTTGGGTTGAGCATGTGTAGTTCAAGTATGATACAATTAGAGAATTGTAGTTGGTGATTTAGTCACCAGAGTGAGTTGTGCTATGGTAATTCAGATTTTTTTTTGGTTACTTTTTACTTTTAAGAGCAATCACATTATCAATTTGATCTCTTGGTCTTATTAGCTCATGAAGAACACCAAGCTGGTGGTCAAGTCTTCAAAATTGGCTTAGCTTAAATGTTTCTTTCCTCATGTGGCCAAACAAAGAATCAAATAAAAATTTGCAGCATCATCGTTTTACCACAAATAAGTTATAAAACATGCTATTTTCTAGTGACTAAATCACTAGATTATCTCAACCATTGAAAATTTAAAGTTGTAACTGATTACTTAGAGACATATATTAATGCAAAAGACTTAATTCATAAACACTTCTATCTAGTAAGATTACTAAATACTCTAATGTTGTAAAGTGGGCTTTGATGGTGGAAAGTTCTATTGAACTAGTATTTTGTCAATGACGTTGATGGCCTAGCAAGCCTAAATGCACATGAGAAAAAATGAGATAAGCAATGACGGCTAAAACCAAGAGGCACAAACCATGAAATTGACTTAACCTAATGCAAGAGTTCGTACTAAATTGACAAAGATGTTGATGGCCTAGTAAGCCTAAATGCAAAAGAGAAAAAATGAGATGATCAGGCAACTAAAACCAAGAGGAACAAACCATGAAGTCAACTTTAAACTAATGCAAGAGTGAGTGAAACATTTTGTCAAACATATGGTGTGTAAATTCCAAAATGGGATTGAAAAAAATGTATTGTAACATGAATCCACCCAACAATTACTAAGCACATTACAATTGAACAATTGATTAATTATCCCAAGTTGGCAAGATTGAAGAAAAGTCCCCAAAATGATAAATTTTTTTTTTTAAAATAGAAAAATAGCATTAGCACATAATGTTGTCGAAGGGAAGTTGAATTGCAGAATTAGAATATCTAGGAAGACTACTAAATATTCTAATGTACTATTGTCCAAGCCTTTTTTTGATGAGTTTTCATAATAAAAGTTCAAAATGAGCATTGCTTCAAATGCTTTGTAAGAATTGAGAGACCAAAGAAAATAATAATTTGCAAGACTAGACAGCAATATATAAACTTACCACATCAGCACATCATAAATATCAACTTAGTGATGAATTCCATAGTGAACGACTCAGTACAAGGAGTATTACATAGCATAGGAATAAAAATATAGAAATAAACTATTTAAAAACATCAGGATTCCCCATCCCAATAACTTTAGGTAAGGGAAAAGTTTGTGTCTCTTTTCCCACATTTTCCCAGCAAGTACAAAGACCATAAACTCCATCAGTAATAAAATGCAATATAAAGACAAAACCAATCCAAAAACTGAAAAAAAAAACACATACTTGTGAATTGTTTGTGGTTAATCATATTTGACCATTTGGCATGGCAGTTTCCAAGGACAACTCTTCAGCAGATGTGGTGCTCTCTGAAGCTGTTTCCCACACCGTATCAATTGGAGAAGCGTCTCCCGAAGAAGCATTACAGGTATATTCATCAAAACTGTTAGAAATTGGGCTGTTTTTGATCCAACCCATAAATCATGGCCCATGGATCGTCCACATAGGTTATCTGATAAATAAGTTTAAATTTAAACTAACTGATATTGGTATGAGTTATCAATATTAGTAGTGGGATAATTTAAACTTAATAGATATTGATATGGGTTATCAATATCAGTGGTAGAGTAATTTGAAACATAAAAGATGAGATCTTTTAGGGATCAGATACATCTAATAGTAAGTGAATCTCTACTAGTATTTAAATACTCCTACATCAGTCAGATAGAGGTTAGACACAGTGAGTGAACATACGTATAGTTTTGAGTGCTCTCTCAAAATAAGCCATCTCTCTGGGACATCATCTACTGTTCCCTAGAATTTGGAGTGTGGAAATTAGGAGAGACTCTAGTAGCCTTTCCTGCGACTTGGAGGTGTTTCACAAAGGAGATCGTGAGGAGTTAGTAAAGCAAGCAAAGACAAAGATTCGGCAATTTGGTGATCCGTTTCACCAAAGGTATGTATCTATATGACCTCTAGTAAAGTATACATATTGTTCAACAAAAACAATAGTTACAGTCACCAGTAGCAGCATCTACGCTATCTTGTAGCTCTAGTGCATGTTCAAGGCGTACCTGCAATTCACCCATGGTGGGTTGACGTTCGGCTTGATTTCGCACGCAAGAAGTGGCAATGTCAACGTATACCATAAAACACTCTGGAGCTATCTTCCCCATCAGATACGGATCAATTATCTCATTGATGGTCCCTTCTCGTTTGCATTTTTGGGCCCAACTAACCAGATTCATCTGTTCTACCAGTTCAGATGGTTTCCTTCCATTGAGTAGTTGCAGCACTACCACACCAAAGGAGTAGACGTCGGATTTATCAGTCAGCACCCCATTCATGGCATACTCAGGAGCCATGTAACTGTAAGTACCCACAATTCTATTAGTTACGATCCTAATTAAAGCCTTTGACAAACTCGGGGGACCCATCTTGGACAACCCGAAATTTGACAACTTGGCCTCCCATTTCTCGTTCAACAGAATATTGGTTGGCTTCACATCATAGTGGATGATAGTACGCTTCAACCCAATTTGAAGGCAATGCAGCCCACGCGCCACTCCAACGCAAATCTGTAGTCTTCGTTTCCACGGGACCGGATCGTGATTAGGGTTAGTGGCATAGAGGTGTCTCGCGAGGTTTCCATTGACCATGAATTCGTAGATAAGGAACCCAAGGAACCCCTCTTGTTCATCTTCGAAACAATATCCGATGAGATGGACAAGGTTAGGGTGGCATAGCTGGCAAAGCACCAACACCTCGGTCCTTAACTCGTGAAATCTCCGCCATGAATTGATGATATTCACACCCTTTATTGCAACGCTTATGGAATGGTCATCAATAAACCCCTGGTATACTTTCCCATAACGACCTTCACCAATTACTAAATTATCATCGAAGTTATTGGTAACTGTCTTGATCTCAGCCAGTGAAAATCGACGGCATGGAAGAACTGAATAAGATTGGTTAACTATTTCGAGAAGATCGGGGTAGCTGTATAAACACCGCAATATTGTGTTTCTCTTTTTTTTGTCTAAAGTGAACTGAATAATTGATTATTTACTGTTTCGAGCAGATAAAAGGGCCAAAATGGCCAAATACCACCTTTTTTTGAAATTTTTAGCAAAAAATCACTGTTTCGGAAATAAATAGCAAAGTACCACTTTTTCTAGAAATCGAGTTTTAGAAACTCGAGTTCCCCTCAATTCTGCCACCGTGGCATTGCTGACATGGAATTTCTGTGATTAAAAAAAATTATGTAGTACTCGAGCTTGAGAAACTCAAGTTCCATGCAACACAATACTCGAGTATACCAGACTCGGGTACGTTTTATAAATAAAATGCAAAAAAAAAAAAATTTTACACAGTACTCGAGTTTCCCAAACTCAAGTACTGTATAAATTTTTTTTTTTTTTTCGTTTTTTTTTTGTTTGGGGATAATGAACAAATAAACATAAAGGTAAAAATAAGTGACTTTTTAATGTTTTTATTTATTTAAACATAAGCATTGTAAAATATAGAGATTTTAATTTCAAAATATGAATTTAATTTCTACATTAATTAAAATTGTTCATTGTTTTCTTATAAAAATTGTTCACTGTTTTCTGTGTAAACTATTTCTACAATTTTGCATAAAATTATTTTCTGTTCAGCATTATTTAAGAAATTGTTCACTCTCTTTTCTGCATAAATTATTTTCTGTTTACTGTTTAAAAAATTGTTCATTGTTTTCTCATAAAACACCTAGTGATATCGTGTTTTCTAAATTTAAACGCCAAATCTGAATGCTTTTTCATGTTTGAATTTCACAATAATCGAATATATTTTTTTGCATTGATAAAATCTGTTTCTACATTAATAAAATTTGCTCTTTGCACATCATATTTACTGTATATTCAAATCTACTTACTGCATTCATAAATTTTTTTTTTTGCATTAATTAAAACTATTCACTGTTTTTTCATAAAAATTGTTCACTATTTTTTGCATAAACTATTTCTAGCATTGGCGCAGTTATTGCACTTAAATGGTTTTTGTGTTTTTTTAAATATGTAACCATATGTATAATGGACAAACTCCATGAAAAAAAAATGAATGATTCGTATAAATCACCTAATGGTAAATGCCTCGAAAAATTCGAATTTGTAAAAAAGTTCGAATTAGTTGAAGGTAAAAATTCAAGAAAAATTGATGGAAAATCAATGAACATACCAAATCATGAAGGTGTACATAAGATGTACAGATAGTCTAGACTTGTTGAGAAATTTGATTTCATTGAAAGTACAAAATAATGAAAATTCAATGGAAAAGTATGTACGTTAGATGTATAGATCGTATGAATTTGTTTAAAAATTTGAATTCGTTGAATGTACAAAACTATGAAAACACAAGGAAAAATTGTTTACATTAGATGTACAGATAGTACGAATTTGTTGAAAAATTTGAATTCGTTGAGTGTGTAAAATCGTGAAAATTCAAATGAAAATTGAAGAACATACCAAATTGAGTAAACTTAATGGAAAATTAATTACATTAGATGCACAGATCATCTATTTTTTTGCATTGATAAAATATATTTTTACATTAATAAAATTTGCTCTCTGCACACCATGTTCACCGCTTTCTCATAAAAATTGATCACTGTTTTTCGCATAAACTGTTTCTAGCATTATGTATAAAATTATTTTTTGTTCAGCATTATTTAAAAAATTGTTCACTCTCTTCTCTGCGTAAATTATTTTCTGTTCACTATTTAAAAAATTGTTCACTGTTTTCTCATAAATTATTTCTAGCATTCTACATAAAATTATTTTCTGTTCAGCATTATTTAAAAAATTGTTCTCTTTTCTGCGTAAATTATTTTCTGTTTACTATTTAAAAAATTGTTTGCTGTTTTCTCATAAAACACCTAGTGAAATTGTGTTTTCTAAATTAAAAAGCCAAATCTATATGTTTTTTCATGTTTGAATTTCACAATAATCCAACTTTTTTTTTTTTTTTTTACATTGATAAAATCTATTTTGATACACACTTTGTCAAAATTATCCAACAATGATGGATTGTGATTGGTTGTTTATCACTTTCTAATAAACTCACTATTTTTTCTACTTCACCTATAGTCTACCATGTAGAAGTATAGAACAAGTGTGACAAAATGAGTAGAAATTAGAGATGATTTGAATACAATGAATCGTAATGTATTGAAAATTTTCCTTTATTACATATTATTATTATTATTATTACTATTACTCCTTATTTAGTTTATCTAAAAAGTTAAACATTTTTGGGTTTATCCAAAAATCTATGCCACAAAATACATGGTGGGAAATGTAGACCAAAAAACTGCCAAAATAAAAAATTGAGCGACATTGTTGCTATACTTAAATAAGTTGTCACAAGCAACATAAATTACCAACCAACCAAAAAAAAAAAAAAAAAACAGAAACTACATCCACCTGATCAAATAAAGATAGTAGGTTGGGTTTTCAGTTTTCACATACAACTTCGAAGCAGGTTCTTGACCAGATATTTTGTTTTTTAAAAGTCTTTCAATATCAGATTTGTTATATACTTTCCCTCTGTCTAGGGGCTGAGAGAATAGAATCTATATGTCTGGAAAAAAAATGTTTGTAATAGAATCTATGTTGGTTTAATGGTTGCAATCGTGCCTGAAAAATAAAATAAAATGTAGTTGTGCCTGTTAAAAGTACTGAATGTTAATGTTATGATCCTTAACACTCAAAACTATTTGTAAGATGGATTTTGGCTCAAGTAGGACATGATATACTGTTCACTATTTTCTGCATAAAATATTTCTAGTATTCTACATAAAATTATTTTCTGTTCAGCATTATTTAAAAAATTGTTCACTCTCTTTTCTGCGTAAATTATTTTTTGTTCACTGTTTAAAAAATTGTTCGCTGTTTTCTCATAAAACACCTAATGAAATCATGTTTTCTAAATTTAAACGCCAAATTTAAATGCTTTTTCATTTTTGAATTTCACAATAATCGATCTGCATTGATAAAATCTGTTTCTACATTAATAAAATTTGCTCTCTACACATCATGAGTTAGTACAAATTTAATATTGATGATTTTTGTCATTTAAAAGAAGGTCTTTTTTTCTTTTAATAGATAAATTGTATTTTAATATATTAAGAAATAATTATTTTGTATTTTTTTATTTGTTGATAGTTTCTTAATACTAAATAGATGATACACATTTTTTGTTTATATTTTAATCCCCTCAATCAAACTTCTATCTCCATCTCTGAATCCAAAATGACCGAAACACATTGGAATGACCCCAAAACACATCGGAATGACCTGAAATTATTCCCGAGGTGGAACATGGGGTGTTACTACTGAAACAAAATGGTAATATAATAGCAATTTCTAAGGTTCTACTATTTTTAAGCTTAGTTTCCGTTTACAGCTTATTTAGCTGTTTGCTAAACTTTCTGCTAAAAGTGTGCTAAATTATATTTATACTTTGAAAAAATTTGAAAAGGTGAAAAATAATGCAGGAAAAAAATGAGGTTTTAAAAAGCTGTACACAAAAACTAAAAGGTAAAAGTTGAAATTGATGCCAAACAGACTATGCAAATGCCAAACAGATTATTAAGAATTAAATCCTTCACTAACCAATATTTCACTATGCAAATGGCTCAATTTTGCTAGATAGTCCAGACAGATACAGACAGATGTTCAAAAGTTACTACTGTTTACTAGCATGCGTAAAAAGAGATCTGTTAGATTCCCAAGATTTGAAAGATTCCCAGACAGACGCAAACAGACTATTACTCATCAGTACTAATTTCCATACCACCAACAGATTAACTTGAGTTCAATTTACCTACTCAAGTTACTTTACCATGGTTCATTTCACCTATAAAAGAGACGGACTATGATGACAGAAGACAAGTTTCTAAGATTCTAAGCTTTTAAGTTCCAAGTTTTAGAAAGCCTTTTGTAATAGCCTTCCATCTCCCTCAGAAAGACTTTTGTACTCTCTCGCCTCTTGTAATCTTGTAACCTTTCTCTTTAGACAGTTTTATTTTCAAGCTTGTATCAAAGACAGTAGTTTGTTTTCAAGTTTATCAAAGACTGAAGTTTTTATTCAAGTAAGATTTTACTAGTTTAAGTAAGATTTTACTAGTTTCTATTTTCATATTCCACACTCTATTTTAACCTTATTTTAAATATATCTATTTTGCTATTTACTTCTTTATTATCTATTTTATCATTGTTTATGCTTCCATATTATTGCTGTGCTTTATCCTGGGTAGTCATTGCTATTAGAGCATCTAGATCATATAACACCTAATGAACATTGAATAATTTATGCAGAAAAAACAGTGAACAATTTTTCAAATAATGCTGAAGAGAAAATACTTTTAGGCAGAATGCTAAAAATAGTTTATGCAGAAAACAGTAAAAAATTTTATCAGAAAATAGTGAACAGTTTTAATTAATGCAGAAAATAGATTTTATGAATGCAATAAGCAGATTTGAATATACAGTAAACATAATGTACAAAGAGCAAATTTTATTAATGCAAAAAAACCAATTCGATTATTGTGAAATTTAAACATGAAAAAGCATTCAGATTTGGCTTTTAAATTTAGAAAACACGATTTTACTAGATGTTTTATGAGAAAACAGCGAACATTTTTTTAAATAGTGAACAGAAAATAATTTACACAGACGCCAACTATAGTCATACGAACCACATGCAGAAAACAGTTTGAATTAATATAGAAAACAGATTTTATGAATGCAGTAAGCAGATTTGAATATACAGTAAACATGATGTAGCACCAACTACAGCATTTGAAGACACGTCACTAGCCTGCTGCTGTAGCACCAACTGTAGTCATACGAACCACATGCGCCAACAGATTGTAGGTGAAGTAGAAAAAATAGTGAGTTTATTAGAAAGTGATAAATAACCAATCACAATCCATCATTGTTGGATAATTTTGACAAAGTGTGTATCAAAATAGATTTTATCAATGCAAAAAAAAAAGTTCAATTATTGTGAAATTCGAACATGAAAAAACATACAGATTTGGCTTTTCAATTTCAAAAACACAATTTCACTAGGTGTTTTATGAGAAAACAGCGAACAATGTTTTAAATAGTGAATAGAGAATAATTTGCACAAAAAAGAGAGTAAATTTTTTTTTCAATAATGCTGAACAGAAAATAATTTTATGCAAAATACTTTAAATAGTTTATGCAGAAAATAGTGAACAATTTTCATGAGAAAACAGTGAACAGTTTTACTTAATGCAGAAAACAGTTTTACTTAATGAACAATTCTACATTCAACTAATTCGAACTTTTTTACGAATTCAAATTTTTCGAGGCATTTACCGTTAGGTGATCTATGCAAATCATTCATTTTTCTTTCATGGAGTTTGTCCATTATTCAGATGGTTACATATTTAAAAAAACACAAAAACCATTTAAATGCAATAACTACGCCAATGCTAAAAACAGTTTATGCAGAAAATAGTGAACAATTTTTATGACAAAACAGTGAACAGTTTTAATTAATGCAAAAAGCAAATTTTATGAATGCGGTAAGCAACTTCGAATATATCGTAAACATGATGTGTAGAGAACAAATTTTATTAACGTAGAAACATATTTTATTAATGCAGAAAAATAAATTCAATTATTGTGAAATTTAAACATGAAAAGCATCCAGATTTGGCTTTTAAATTTAGAAAACACGATTTCACTAGGTGTTACATGAGAAAACGTGAACAATTTTTTAAATAGTGAACAGAAAATAATATACGCAAAAAAGAGAGTGAACAATTTTTTAAATAATGCTGAACAGAAAATAATTTTATGCAGAATGCTAAAAATAGTTTATGTAGAAAACAGTGAACAATTTTTATGAGAAAACAGTGAATAGTTTTCATTAATGCAAAAAAAAAATTTAATGAATGCAGTAAGTAGATTTGAATATACAGTAAATATGATATGCAAAGAGCAAATTTTATTAATGTAGAAACAGATTTTATCAATGTAGAAAAATATATTCGATTATTGTGAAGTTCAAACATGAAAAAGCATTCAGATTTGGCGTTTAAATTTAGAAAACACGATTTCACTAGGTGTTTTATGAGAAAACAATGAACAATTTTTTAAAGAGTAAACAGAAAATAATTTATGCAGAAAAGAGAGTGAACAATTTTGAAAGGCCACAAACTGAATGACCCCTTGTGATTTAAACTAATTAATTAGCCAAGTTATTAATTAATCAATTTAACATGCAAATACGTGGTAGCACAAACAAATCACCGAATAACTAAATATGCAGCGGAAAATAAATAACACGGTGATTTGTTCATGAATGGGGAAAACCCTAACGGCAAAAACCCCACCGGGTGATTTTCAGGTCACCACTCCCGAAACTCCACTATTATCAAATCAAGCAGTTACAAATAAGGAATCCCAAGTACCTTACCAACCTACAGTTGAACCCTTACCCCAATACCCAATTGGACTTGATCTGTAGTGACAGTTTCCCCATTTTGATGCACGGCTCCCAAGTACGTGACTAACCAGATGCGCGGATCCCAGTACGCGACTTCAAACACCAACTTTAGGAAGAGAGGTTGGCTGCAAAGTTCTTCAGATCATCCTATGCAATGAAGATCAGGAAGATGCTTGGTCACAAAACCCTTTGGTGCAAAATACACAGCAACTTCTTGAAGAAGATGAACTAGGTCAAGAACTTCGTCTTAGATCACAATTTGCTTGAACAAGGATTGCTCAATGCTTATGCAACTTGTGTCTATATTGACGGCTCTTAAAACACTCCTTAAATATGTTTAGGGTTAGAAGAAAAGAAGGCCCAAAAACACATTCACGGATCCCAAGAAAATCATAACAGAATTCTGACTTTTTAATTCTCGACAGATAGCAGGTGTCGAGGTAGCTATCGAGCAGGTGTCGAGCTTTAAAAATTCTGCACTTCAACTTGCTTTTTCTTGGACAGACTTGATGACTTCAATACTTGATCTTGAAACCTTGTTTCTTGAAGTATTAAAAACACCTAGAACTACGCAATTACAAGTAGAGTGCGTTTTGTCAAAGGATTAGCCAATATACATAAAACATGACATATGTTCTTAACATGTGAACACATATGTCCTAACAAATTTCTTAAATAATGCTGAACAGAAAATAATTTTATGCAAAATCATAGAAATAGTTTATACAGAAAACAGTGAACAATTTTTATGAGAAAACAATGAACAATTTTAATTAATGTAGAAATTAAATTCATATTTTGAAATTAAAATCTCTATATTTTACAATGCTTCTGTTTAAATAAATATAAACATAAAAAAGTCACTTATTTTTACATTTATGTTTATTTGTTCATTATCCCCAAACAAAAACAAAAACAAAAACAAAAAAAATTTACACAGTACTCGAGTTTCCCAAACTCGAGTACTGTGTAATTTTTTTTCCTGCATTTTATTTATAAAACATACCCGAGTCTAGTATACTCGAGTACTGTGTTGCATAGAACTCGAGTTTCTCAAGCTCGAGTACCACATAATTTTTTTTAATCACAAAATTTCCATGTCAGCAATGCCACGGTGGCAGAATTGAGAGGAACTCGAGTTTCTGAAACTCGATTTCTAGAAAAAGTGGTACTTTGCTATTTATTTCCGAAACAGTGATTTTTTGCTAAAAATTTCAAAAAAAAGTGGTATTGGGCCATTTTGGCCAGATAAAAGGGTAGGTAGGCCGCTCCTGCTGTATAACCCTATACCATAAATAACGAAATATGGTGAACCCTCTTTTTGTCCCACTGAACTGAATAATTAATATATTTCAATATTTTGTCAAATTATTTATACTATATTGTTTTAGAGGGCTAAGATAATGCTAAAGCATTCTCCGTAGCATTTTTAAATTTTTGTATTATAGAGTAAATAGTTACCTTTATTTTTTATCTATTTATTTTTTTAAATACCCTTTTTAACAAACTTTATATCATTTTTCTATTCTATTTAAATATTATTTCTTTATTCATTGTTTATTTCTTCTTTAATCATTCTTTATTCTTTCTAAATTTCAAATAGTCATAATTTTTTAAAGTATAATTTTTAAAATTTCCAACAATCTATATTGTTAACTGTCTAATTTTAATTTTCATGCATATTTATTTGTTAGTCTTTATAAAATCTATGTTGCTCTTGTGCAAATCCTTTAAAATTTTAGGTAATTTAAAATTTAACAAATTTATGTATATTTTAGGAATGAGTTTATTCATTAATTCATCCCTAAAAAATCATCAGTTTTTATCGTTCAATTATTAATATTCGTTCATTTATCATTATCTTTTTTCATTTTTTTTTAATAAAAGACAATTTAATCTTAATTTAAGGAATTATTATTCTTATTCTTATCGTTAAGTTTTAATAAAAGACAAATTTATCATTTAAAGGCCATAGTGCACACCCTTACATTTCTTCCATAAAAAAAAATAAATAAATAAAGGCCACACATTTTATTTTGTTGTAAAGATGGTGTGAACATGGTATATCTCTTTTATTTTTGTTCACAAACCATTCTTCTTCTCAAGATCAGACGAAGAGGGAGAGGGAGAGAAAGCCCAAAGAAGAAAATGATCTAGAGAGAGAGAGAGAGCCCAAAGAAGAAAATGCTCCAGAGAGAGAGAGAGAGCGTCTTCGTCCTTCGTCGCCTACTCTGCCTCCATCACCACTATCCTCATCCTCACTGTCGATGACATGCAGCCGTGATGGGTCAGATCTGTGTGTGTGTGTGTGTGTGTGTGTTTTTTTTTTTCTTAATTAATTTCTTCTAATTTCATTAGTTGTATGAGAAAGACTTTTGTACGGCCCCGTGATATGCGAGCCTGTATGGGCCTTGGACCATGGATCAATAATATGGCCTAAGGGCAACCTTCTCTCTGCCTTGGATTCCAGCCCAAACCCACCAAAGCTACAAGCCCAGGCTGAGTGTTGTTCAAAGGCCTGGGGAGCAGCCCAGAATGGGTGTTGCCACGTGGGTAGTTGCTCGGCAAGTATTACCAAGCAAGGTTGCGGTTGTTTGGCCACACCACCCTTTACGTACCCAGCAGTGCCTTAGGGAATAACGCTGCCGAGCACATTTATTGAAGTGTGAATCATTTCCAAAGCCACTCTTACCTAAACACCCACTTACCATTAACAATATTGGACCTCTTATTGCACTAAATCTTGAAAGTAATCATGATCATCCCATTGATAGCTAGCTATAAATAGGAGAATCAAAAGAAGGAAAGGGGTTGGAAACTGGAGAGAGAAAGAGAGAAGAACGAAAGAGAGAAAAGTGATCTCATTGAGTCTCTGTGTCAAGAACGACCCAAAGTAGGAAATTCAAACCTACTATACAAATAAGTTGTGAGCCCAAGTGAGGCCCAGTTCGATAGCTTCATCCTTGGTGTGCCATAACTTTGTTTTGTAATTGATTGTTTTTTATGTTTAGTTGTCATTTGTAGCTGTTGAGAAAAGGCTGAAATTTTAATAAGATATGTTAAATTTTTTATTCCAATTTATTCAAGTGTGGAATATTTTAAGAGAAAAAAATTATTTGGAGTTGCTATAGTGCTCGCTTGGTTAAGAGAGCTACTGTAGCAACCCTAAAAAAAATTTGCAAAAATTTGAATTTTAAAGACGTTGTAGGAGCTGATTTGTTGTAGGTTTGCTCTCCAAAAATGGGCTTAAAGAGTCTATTGAAGATGCTCTAAGCCTGATCATTTTTCCCATAATCGAGTTTTCAAGTACACTTTTTTTTTTAAAAACATTATTGATATTCTAATATTATTTTGGGAGTGTGCTCCGTCTTGGAAAGAGGTCTAGATGATTTCCGTCATTTTGGAGATTGTTGGATTGTTGAGTGATTGACTCAATGACTAAATATATTCAATTAGGAGACCACATTCTACATTTTAAAATTTTGGGATTAAAAAGTTGGAGTATTACTTTTAAGCTGTGAAAATCATTGCCCTGATGTCAATTTACGATAGAGAAGCAAGGTTTTCAGAACCGAACCGAACTGGGAGGTTGGATCGTGAAAACCAAGAACTGTGATGAAAACCAATTTTTTAAGCATAAAGAACCGGCTTTTTTGTTAATTTCGTGAACCCCTAAAACCGAGGTTGGACCACACAAACTGATGACAAGAACCGTGTGGTCCAACCCCTTAGCAAATTTTTTTGTTTTAATAAAAACAACTTAACACAATTTTATTCTATTTAATTAAATTATCCATCTCTTACAAAGAATTAAAAAAAAAATTTATAATTAAAATCCTTCAAAGATATTCAACTTTAATTCAAAAATTAATCATAAATTTTAATGTTTTCCTGGTTATTATTTTATTTTATTAACTTTCTTATTTAATTATTAAATATATGCTTGAAAATTATTAAATTTTCCTCACATATATAGATATATTAGTCAATTTTTCTAGTTTTATAAATTTAATATTTATATTTAGGCTTTAATTAATTATTAAATTAATTATAACGTCATCACAGTTCAATCTCGGTTTGACTTCAAAAACCTTGAACCTCTCCCTTTTACAATTCAATAAACGGTCCGGGTCTGAAAATCTTGTAGAGAAGTGCATATTTTTCCTACACGATTGGAGGGGTTATTAAGAACTTACTTGATGCTTCTTTGAAGCTTTATTTTTTTAACTAGTCTCGGCCCTTGTGGGTTATATAATATTGTTATTGGAGCTACAAATTGAGATAACAGCATATACTGGTATACCTAGTATTTAGAATATCTTTTGAGCAACTATAAAGAGAGGTACACGTTTTCCAAAGTTTATAGGTTGAAGCTCGCTGAAGAAAAGCTAGGGAAACTCGTGCATTTTAGGGCTGATCTTACAGCTTGCAATGAAGCTGCACTACAAATGCATTAGGGAGAACATAGATGCGATAAATTATAAAGATGAAACTGGGATTCCCATCTCTACATCAATACTGATGAGTCGTGAGAACTTGAACTCTTAGGACAAGTAATGCATTTGCTCTTTGTGACAAAATAACTGAAACTCTCAGAAAATGGTGGGCTTAAGATTGTTAAGACGAGAGCATCAAGAAACCGTAATTCAATGGTACCTTCTACAAAGTATGAGTACTATTGCCTGTCACCTTCAAGGTAAGTTCTTTGGTACCACACGAGTGAAAGCAGTGTGGAAAAGCTAGGGTTCTGTGGAATCCTGAGCCATTTGCAAACTAAAATGGATTAATTACCATTCAGTAAGCCCCTAATCAATTAATTTACCTGCCTTTGCCTGACGATAGTTCATGGATGTAAATTTTCATACTTTTGACAGAGGACATTGCTCTAACCAAAAACGTTGATCTTGCAGACCTTGCCCAGCAAAAAGAATCCTAGGGGGACTGATCAAAGTAATAGTTCCAGTGAGCATTCAAGACAATTGAAGAACTTTAAGCTATAGAAACGATGCCATGGAATCTTGCTTCAAAACAATATGAGAACAAAAGATTTCACCAAAAAACAAAAGCTTCATTATAGAGTTGGACAGATTGGGTTTTCATTTCATTCATCTCTGATAGTAACTTTCTTTTATATGTTCGTTCATCTTAGAAAGTACTTCCACCGAAAGACAATCAAGCAATCCCAATAATCATTCAATGATCTGATTTTAAGATTCATTCCTCCTCAAGCTCTCAAGCTCCATTAAATGGTGAGCTTGAATCACTTAATTAGAAAGAGAAATGTTCAAGAAGCATTGGCTACAAGCTTTTCCTTTTTATGTCTCTTTCCTTTTCCATCTTTCATTTTTAATCCATGCTCTATGGACTCCTATATGCATTTACTATTTCCATGGATCACACTGGTGCAGAAATAATGTTTAGTTCTAAGCAGCATATAATTAAAAGACTTGAGTAAAAAATAAATCACATTGTATTCATAAACCAGAAAGGAAAGGGAGGGGGGGGGGGGGGGGGGGGATTCTTCACCTACATTGGTACCAAGATACATGCTGCACTTTGGGAACAGACTGACTAATGTTACTGAGGAATTTCAAGGTCTGGTCTCCTGTCAACTACTTCTCCTGTTGAATCATCTGGAAATGCATCCGGATAGGTAGCCAAAATCCTTGATTTCATGCTCCTATAAATGAGACAGAGAGAGAATTAATCACCAAATGGCATCAAAATCTAGATAGCCAAGAGACAACAACCAAAAATTTAAACCATCAAGTAAACAACTTGAATCAAGATAATAAAATAGATCTGGGATGGTGTAAGAATAAGAAACTCGGCATACATAGAGCTTCATAATCAACAGTATAGTTGCAAAACACATCAACTTTACAAGTCAATAGAAAAATTCAGACATTCGGGCAGTAGGAAATAATTCATATAAAAGAAAATAGAGAAGGTGAAGGCAGCAGCAAGATAAAGTCGGAGATTCACTCTGAAAAAATGTTTTGAAATGAAGTGCACCATAAAAGGCTGCACAAGACTTAATGATTCAACTGAACTCATAACATCTTCATCCACACAAAATTAGATAAAAAAAAAAAAATTTATATCCCCAATAAAAAATTGCAACCTGCCATCTGAAATTTAAAAATAGTTTCATACCAATACACACAAATATTCATAGGTTTTGAACAAATACAGGTCTTTCCAAGAGAAGAACGAATATATGACTGGAAATCTTAAAGTTCTCTTAAATTATCAAAAAGCCACACCTTGTTTTCATGGTATTGAATTTCGTTTTTTGATTATTGACTCCATGTGTGCCTGAAAGCCATTCAATTCCAATTTCAAGCATGAATGCACACATGCAGTAGATATGGGTATTCAAGACACCAAGCAAACTGAGCAAACCAATTGATTTCAGCCTGTTTCCTCAGTTATCATGGTTCACTTTGATGCTTATTCAGGAAAAAAAAAGCACCTATTATATCAATTCAGTAGAAGTCTAACACAGCACTTAAAACCAAACCAACCAATCAAATTATAATTTAATTTCTAATCATATTAGTATGCATGGAAATAATTTAAGGGGGATAAAAAAAATCTTACAAATATGTTCACACCTAATAAATTTTTTTATTTTTACATCCCAAACACTCAAGCCTCCTAATCTCTAGTCTCCCAGACTGCCACACATCTATCATTTCATTATTTTCTGTTCTAGTTTCCTATTCATTTTTTATTTTTCTCTTTACTTTTCATTCTCTATTTTTATTAAGGTTCTTGTTAACGGGCGCCTTAAACATTTATTAATAGACCGCTTAAGAAACTTTAATGCCAGTTTTATAAGAAATAAAAAAAGCTATCATAAAAGTCAGTTGCTTTTTTCTTTTCCATAAAAAGTTTCTAAAAATATTTCCTAAACCAATGCCCTTAGGGCATCCACTAAATTATCATTTTATTAGTTCACTTTTCTTTGACATTCATCTTTTTTTTTTCTTCTCCCTTATCTTCTCCATTTTCCTCTTTTCTTCTTCTTCCCTTTGTCTTTGTAAACCGATTTTCTCTACTCTCTCCTCTCTACATCCGCTTTTTTTTTTCTCTAATACTTCCGCACAGTTTTTGCCCCTATTCATTGTAACCACTCACACTCAGACACCAGACATTGCAGATCACTGACCTATTGAAAATCTCCATCTCCATCAATATCTGCCATCCCATTCTAGATCTTTGCCAATCTCTGCCGATCTTGGTCTTCTTAGCATCTTTGGTTGCTCTGAAATTCACAAACCAATGCACTGCACCAATGGAACTTGAGCTTGGTACAGCTTATTTAGTAGACCTCCAGCACTGTAGTTCAGTTGGTGACTTTGAAAAACTGGCAAGGTCGGATCAGTTGGAAAATATCACTCAAAACCATCACATAACAACTGACCCAGAACACCCCTAGTGTAGATGGTTAAAGATGATGAATTTGCCTCAAAGAGTAGTTAATTTTGAACTTATCAAAAAAAAAAAAAAAGAGCAGTTACTTTTGCCTTTCAGTTATATGAGAAATGTTACAGTATTCTAAGTCTATTATAGTATTCTTAGTTTTTCTTCCATATTTCTACACATTACTGCCCATATCAATAATGTGTTCTTATAGAATTTGATTCTATTGCTTTGAGCATAAAAAGGGTAATCGTTGACTTGGAAATATTATGCTAAAAGAAGGAAACAACACTAAACAGACAAGATGCTAGGGAGATGAGCGAGAAATAGGTTTCTAGGTATCACACCTAGATTGCATCAGAATCACTGTAGAATTTCTTCGGCATCTCATATGGCCTAAAGCATCACACATATAATTTCTTCAGCGCCACAAGTCGGATTAAGGTTGCAACACACAAACCTCAAACTAAGCTTTGCTTCTGAATTTTTTCAAAACAACTTAAGTGAAACCATTACGTCTGTATATATAGGCATATAATGCTTAAACCTAATAGGACTTTTAGGCTTTGCCTTGTCAACCCAAACTAAATGACTATTAAAACCCTATAAAAACCCAATAACATAAGAAAACCTGAAATAAGACCCAATTTACCAAAATTCCAACCATACAGAAATCAGAAAATTAACTAAATACCCCTGACACTTTAAATTATACAAAACTAAATTAAAATGAAACCAACTTCTCACTGCCTAATTTAGGGAGACAAAAGAGCAAGAACATGAAGATGAGAGAGGGCAAGAAGTAGGAAAGTAGGGGTGGGTAAACGGGTAAGAGTGGCTAAAGTGACAATGTCCTTATATGTCATATGTCATTTATATCTAGAATATTTTTGTAACAGTGACACTAAAAAAAATAATTGATTGCATTACATAACATTAAAGAATAAGGACATTTTCAGAATTTTTAATGAAAAAATTGGTGATTGAAAGCTAACCAGGTTCTTGCTTAGTTAATAATAGATATACAAAAGAAATTGATGCTGGACAAATGGAACAAAACTAAAACAACAATAAAATAAATGGATATGACTTAGGAGTTAACACCTAGGCCTTACTTAGAGTCAGCACTAAGCGGGGAACCACTAGGAGTCAATACCTAGGGTAGACCTGGAGTTAGTACCAGACCAAAGAGAGACCAAATGGCAATTTTTTAATTCATCAAAATATCAACTATCTCCTCAAGGAGTAGCATAGATTGCTTATAAAGGATTGCTAAACCCTAGTTCTAATTGGCTAGAAAACTCTAATTGCCTTATTACAGAAATAATCTTGCTTCCAAATTAAAATACTATTAGCCCAATAAACTAATAGGACCTAGAACATAAAAATACAATTGACTTGCAAACATAAATAATACTAAATAATAATTTTCTTGCGTCTACCGCATCATTCTGCTCTAGTTGGAGAAGACTCGACCTCAAGTTCTAAAGCGTTGAAGGATTAGGATGTTGACAAGTAACACTTGCTTCAAGTCTGGAATCACCCAAGGGAGCATAGAGAAAAGAAAAACCTTGAATTCCACCATGTCAAACTCTTTTGGAATAACAAAATCAATGGGTGGAATCAACATAATCTTATCTTGAACCATTGGAAGTACTATGTTATCCACTTTCTCCACTTTAGCAAACTGTTTATCTTCATGCACCATGGAAGGTTGATTAAAAGCAGATTCATTAGCTTCCAATATCACATCATGTCACCCTCTAACATAATACTCTCTTTAGACACCATCTCTTCACCTTGCTGCTTTTTAATAGATTTATTTCCCTGCACGCATGTTAAAGCAATACTTGTCGAGGCATGTACGTCTGTGTCCACATTAGGCTTTGGTGTTGCTGGAGGATTCTCCACGATCAAGATATCATCATTAATGTTGTCTTCTATTGGGGCAGCAATAAGTTCATTGTGATCAAGTATCCTTAGTTTCCCAATTGAATCGGTTTGAATCTTCTTTTGCTTCATTTGAGCAATCCTATCTTGAACATCTTTCATGAGCTTTACAGATAATTCCTTTAATTCCTTGGTAGATAATTCCTTGATAGATTGTTCAAAAGTACGCTGAGAACATGAAATGGGATGAGGATGAGGATTCATCTTATTTGCTTCAACTTGAAAAGTATCACACTAAGATTGGGGTAGATACTTAGCTTGATAGTATGGTGACAAATACTCATCACAAAGCTTTTCTTTCATATCTTCCCAAACACTAATGGCAAGTTCATACTTCATATAGCGGAAATATTCAAGGTTCTCCCAAAACCTTTGTGCTTTACCTCTTAACTTCAACTTGGCATACCTAACCTTTTCGTTATCTGCAAAATTTGCTTGCTCAAAGAATTGCTCCATCCCATTCATCCAGTTGACAAAATCTCGTGGATAAGTTTCACAACCATCAAAATGAGGTGCTTCTAATATTACCATGATTCTCTAAAAAAGTGCTTCAACAAATAGTTGCTGTGATTTTCTCTGGACAAATTGTTGGAATGGGCTTCTAAGACTGTTCTCCCAAATAGTTGCTGGGATTAGGCTTGTTGACAAGTTTGGATTTTGTGCAAGAAAATTGGTGTTGTAAAATGTGGGCTTTGGGCTTGTTAACAAATGGGTCGGGCAAGGGCTTGAGTGACTGTGTACAAGGAGTTTGTTGTTTTGACTTGGTAGTTTAATGGGTTTCGATTTGGAAATGGTCTGGGTTTTGATTTTTTTTTTTTTTTTTTGGTAAAGAATGGGTTTAGAAAAGGCTAGTGGGTTACCTCATGAGATCGGATCGATGGAGATTGATGAGATTGCGGCGGCGTGACAATGGGCAAAACTGAAATCATGGCGGCGCGGAACAGAGGTGATGGTGAGGACCAGTCGAAGTGGCGGCTCACGGAGGTGGTGGTGGTGGCATGCATAGCAACTATTGTGAAAGGATTCAACCAAATCTAAACGTGGTGGCTTGTTGGTGGTAGGGTGGCACAATTGCAGCACTCTTATTTCTCTTCTCTCTGTCTGTGGTTGCAAGGGATTTGGAGACTTGATTGTGGGTTTTTGGATTGGAGTCTTTGATTGGCTTGAATATCTAGTCTTCTGATGGGTAGCACAACTATAGGACAGCTTTTTGGTACTAAGCAGGAAAATGACAAAGACAACTTTCTAGTGGTGAAAAACACAGTAGTGATGGGATTTAATTTATTTTATTTTATTTTATTTTATGGTGTGTGATTTTTTCTGATTCTTTCCTGCAGTGATACTTCAACGGATTGACGTTTGCTCTGATACCAAATACGACGCAGGACAAACTGAACAAAACTGAAACAACAATAAAATAAATGGATATGACCTAGGAGTCAGCACTTAGGCCTTGCTTGAAGTCAGTACCAAGTGGGAAAACCACTAGGAGTCGGCACCTAGGGTAGACCTAGAGTCAATACCAGACCAAAGAGAGACCAAGTGGCAATTTTTTAATTCATCAAAATATCAACTATCTTCTTAAGGAGTACAATAGGTTGCTTATAAAGGATTGCTAAACCCTAGTTCTAATTGGCTAGGAAACCCTAATTGCCTTATTACAGAAATAACCTTGCTTCCAAATTAAAATACTAATAGCCCAATAAACTAATAGGACCTAAAACATAAAAATACAATTGACTTGCAAACATAATTAATACTAAATAATAATCTTCTTGCGTCTCCCGCATCAGAAATCTTAGACTTTTGTTCTAAAGTATGTGTAGATGCGCACACAGACATGGTTTGGAAAATTTACAATTAGATGTACAGGGATTAGCTTGGGGTTCTGTAAGGATTCAACTTAAATTTTTATCAGTAATCAAATGGGACTTATAAAAATTAAAAAAAAAAAAAAAATCCAGAACATGAACAATATTTAGAAAGCATTACATGCTAAAGACTTCCCTACTGTGAGGGAAGAAACCATGAACTCTATAAATGTATTATACATCTAAAAAATTTAATTGAACAATCTCTAGATAAACTGTAAACCATATGTGTAATAGGCGACATAATGTTTTATATTATTGGTGATTACACATGCACTTGGAGAGGACAAAGTGGTTATACATGAGGCAAAGTGGTTATTAAGAATAGTTTAGGGAGGACATTGATTAGTTTTGTAATTTAGGACGACATTGTAACTACATCATACCCTTTTTTTTATAGGTATTAGGTAAGTATAATTGTTTTTGCTAAAAGACATATTCTGTAGTGTCTCAAGGCCAAATGGTAAATAATTTTGAAGTAGTTGAAAATTTTGAATTTGAATAGAATTCTAATAAAATTATGCAGTAGATTAGGATGAGGATTAGGATTTAATTTCAATTTGTATTTAAATTTAAATAGGAGTTGCCAGTTGGATCCTATGTTTTAGGACTTAGTTGTGATGAAACTTATCTCCTCATTAGTATTTATGTATGTAGGAATTATGAATGAAGTAAACAAAAATTAAACCAAAAACTCTATTTTCCTTCTCATGTTCAGAAGGCTAGTCACCTCGAATTGACTAAGTTATCTTTTTAATTTTCTAGTTCAAAACATATTCATGTACAAATGAAAGAAAGAAGTCTAAAGAATTCATAAAAACAAATCTATGTACAAAAACGCAACAACCCTATTGATTCTGAAATGAAGTTACTAGTAGTAAAGCTCTAAACGCGTGACCAGTCAAATAAGGAACTAATAAATATAGCTAACAATTAATTCCTTGTACTCAATTGAACAATCCGTATGGAACAAAAAATAAGTTCTAATTATACCTTAGTTTCTGAAATATGTAATCAAGATCTGACTTCATAGACCTCAAAAGGCGTGTATTCCTAGAGAAGTCTCCAGAAACCTCTGAAAAGCAGTGCTCTGAATATTCATTAAAATGTGCCAGTACTGCATTGCTATCCTGTAATCTTCCTAATCTGCAATTTGGGGAACCAAAATATAATCAGTAGAAAGAGAAAGAGATAACCACATCCCAGTGCCATCCCCAAGTAAGCAACCACCAATCAATCTCCCCCTCCCCCCAAAACAATCCCAGCCAAGAAAACAAAGATAAAATATGCTTAAGTCTAGAAGCATGCCACAGAAAACATTTTTCATTTTTCTTTACTTATCCAAAAAAAAACTGCAACCACCTTAAACATCCATTAGGTAAAACCAGCCAGGAAGTTTCGACAAAACTACCCAATTAACTGATCTTCAGGTTGCAGGTTTAAATTCATCTAAGATTCCTGAAAATACAAATATGCAAGTAGGACTGCTCAGCAAAAGGAAGTTCCTGCAAACGTATTTCTTATCTTACTCTCACTTATCTCTTTTCCACAAAAGAAAAAAGGGCGAGGGGGCAGGAGGTGAAGATATTTCCCCTTTCACTAAATATTGTTCCAAATGTATTGTCAATATGATCTATTTGCATCTTTTAGGTTAACCGCACTCAATGTGGGAATTTATGTATACATATAAAATAGAAGTAATATTGAAGGGCACCTAAGGGGGTACAACCTAAGTACACAAGAAGCATATAAATGAATGCCCCTCTCAAAGAGAAAATCTTAAACATAGGATATCGAAAGTATAATTTGAAGGATCAAATTATGTTCAAAATTAATTGCTAAAACTAATAGCTTCATTTGTTCGTCACAAACCAACACTTTTATTATTAAACTAATATTGAGCCATTTAGGTTCATCATTGGTTTCAACTCATATCAACGACAAAGTATAAACACACTACGAATCTATTATTTTACCATAGCCTCTGTCGTACCTCATACTTTGATACTCATCTCAATTAAGCCTAAATCCCAACTACATGCCAACATTCTCTTACCTTAACTAAGCGCCCCTCTGCCATTTTTCACACATATCATAAATAAAAAAAATTAAAAATTAAAAAAAAAAAAAAAATTTTACTTTGATGTCTATCTTGGACTTCAGTTTTCTCATTCTGTGTCACATCATACTTAGACCATGCCTCAAGTTCCAGTATGTGCCTAGCTGACAATCTACAGATGGTTCAGATGTTAGGCTACAGAAACATGGCTAAATCATCAAGTTTCCAACATTTCTTCCTCTATTTCTAGAGGTTTAAGTATCTGTTCATCCAAGTAAATATAAATTGGTTGTTTAAATTCTTCCATCTAATTTAACATTCACTTCATTTTCCTCCTCAACATAGTCTTTTCTAGCCATAAGTCAGTTTTCCATCCTAAAAAAAGTATCGACACTGTAGACTAATAGGGCGTGACCATAGTAACTCCTACCCACTGAGGTAGTAATGCCTAAAGGGCCTAGCCAGCATGGTTGCATCGGGTTCATGCTTGTGTTGACATTATGCATAGTAAAAAATTAAATACTT
Organism: Quercus gilva; assembly: GCA_023621385.1. Classification (NCBI taxonomy): domain Eukaryota; kingdom Viridiplantae; phylum Streptophyta; class Magnoliopsida; order Fagales; family Fagaceae; genus Quercus; species Quercus gilva. The sequence continues at coordinate 71,674,803 of CM042477.1, forward strand.
TTATCTCTTATTACTTGTTTCCTAATATATCTCTTTCACAGAAGAAATTTTTCCTCCAGATTTTATACAAACCTTTTAAATTAATATTCCTCTCTCACTCAAGTAATACCATTTTAGCACTTTGTAAAGATTGGAATTTTTCATCTCTCATTTGAGTCATTTCTCTCTAAGTTTCGAACAGAATTTGCTAGACTTGATCACAATCATAACAAAATTATGATATAAACAAGCAGAATATATTCTCATCCTACAAATCTTTCCTATATTTATACACACCATCTTATTCAACTTTGACCAATGCACTGCTCATTTTACCACTAGTAAAAGAAGAAGAAAAAAAATGTTGTAATAGGCAATCAGCTCTGGCAAAAATGGAACTTCCTGGTGGGTGAGTCCTCGATTTCATTTGTAACTTAACCAATAATAAAATAGGCAAACATTAACTTAGAACAGGTTCAAATCCAGGAATGTGTACAACATGAATTGGAGAGAACTATTAACGAAAATTGAAAATATTCAAAAAGATTAATAGATGTATACAAGGTTTTGTTAGAAAAACAGCATATTGTCAAACCAAGAGAGAGAGAGAGAGAGAGAGAGGAATGTACATAAGGTGCTGCGATTGCTTGAGGGAGTCCAAATCGTCAGCATTGATAAGGGTTTTGAATTCACGAGAAACTTCAGCTGAAGCCGCTCTTATCGCCTCTCTCTCCGTTTGCTCCATCTCCATTTCTCCACCTACCGATGATCAGAGAGAGAGAGAGAGGGACGCTAATGATGAAATGAAACTTTGGGCTATCTATAAGGGTCTTCATATTATTGGGCTATTTATTTGGGTGGATTTAACAAGACCCAACAACTTGGATAATATAGGAGCCAGACTTTGGGCTTTATATATATATATATATATATTTTTTTTTTTTTCTTATATGTATACTTCATAAGCACACAAATCTAGAGCATTAGTGAAAATGTACTAATTAAAAGCACACATATTTTGTAACAAAGAACCATAATTATATTGATAAAATATATCAATATATGTGTGCTTTTAATTATTTTATAGTACATATGTGTGCTTTTAATTATGTGTGCTTTTAATTGGAGTACTATAAAATATGTGTGCTTTTATAGTGCAATGTGCTACACTATCAAACCATAATTATTTTGTAACAAAGAACCATAATTATATTGATAAAATATTTCTTGTGTGAGTACAATAAAACATTTGTATAGACCTTTAATCTTAACTTTTCCTAATATAACTAAAATTATTTCTTTGACTAATAAACATAACCCCAATTGCATGAAAAAAAATATCACACAAAAAGCCAAATAAATTAATTTAGACATACTTATTATTTTTTTTTTTAAAAAAAAAACCCTCCAACTATAACTCAAATAATAATTACAGAATTACTAAAATATCATTGAATTTGGAATAATCGAATAAAAAAAATAAAAAATAAAAATCTAATTAACTATCATGGCCATTTATTCATAGACTTCGCCTTAAACACGAGCTTTTGAAGAGTATATTGTTACTCTAACCACATTATATATGGTTGTGCCATCATCTATCTATGAGTATGTTTCACTAAGTACATTGGCCAATTTTGAGCCAAATAAAAGTGGCCCCACACATATCTTTTAAGGTGGGGTTAAAGTTTTTATTTTTATTTTTTATTTTTAGAGATAATTACAACATGCTGCTAACTCTACAACTCGAATCCTTTTCCTCCTAAATCCCCAAACACTTTATATATAAGGAGACGTCAATTCAGTTACAAAATCTTTGGCAAAGTGGGGTTAAAGTTGAGCCATGTTTTCTTTTTTAATAAAAACTAGTCGCTAACCCGTGCGATGCACGGGATAGTTAAATAAAAGGACAATTAACCAACATCACGCTAAGGTAAAAGAATTAGTGAGAGACTGATTTGCCCACCAAGAATTTAGAAGAAAAAAATATTGATATAATAAAATCTAAGAAATTTAGAAATAGAAAATTGGGTTAATAATATGCATATTATAGATATTTTGCTAGTTAGCGTTTAAAAAAAAATGGATCTGTCATAATTAAATAAAATACAATAGGAATAAATATTTAACTTTTATGATTTTCTATAGTTTAGAAGTGTTGTCTAACGTAGAATGTTATTGGGTTGTAAGAAAAATTTTTATAAAATGTTAATACCATATATATATGATTATATTGTCAATGTCTCACTACAGGTACATAGTTACTGAAACCTACAAAGTAATTTACAATTCTTAAATTAATAAAGCGAAATTCCCAAAAGTTATATATATACACACACTCAAAACTGATATAAACTATAAAGATAAAAACAAATCTTATTTAGTCGTATTAATAACAATATAAACAATTCAAAACATAGAACATTATCAAATTTATAACACATAATTCCATTATCTTTTACGTTGAATCCAAACAAATAATTAATTGAAATTAATCCAAACAAATAATTAATCAACCAAAAATCAAAACTTTAATTAAAAAACAAAAAATCACATGAACCCAAAATAAAAATTCTCAATAAAGAAAAAAACATATAAAAATTTACCACACCTTAGGCTGGAAGACATAGGTTGCAGTTTTGATTTTTCTTCAAAAAATAGAGATGCTTCATCTGCCATATACAATATAAAATAATTATTAGAATTTCAACCCAAAAAACAAACCCATAAAAACACTATCAAAATATAGAAATTAACCCAAATACTTAGAAGAAAATCAATTCTAAACATAATAAAACAATAAGATAGAATAAAAATTTTAAGTACATATGAAAGCAAATAAAAAAGACAAAAACTACGTTTTTTTTTTTTTTTTTTTTTTACGTGAGTCTCTCTCCTTCTTATTTTTTTAATTTTAAAGTGAAGTTGAGTTTAGGGTTTTGAGATGGTAATTACTAGAATTTTAAGGAGAGAAGAGAGAGTCCTACTAGGAGTCTCTCTCTTTTTTTCTTAATCCTAAAGTTTTTTTTTTTTGGTGAGTCCTTTTAAAAAAAAAAAAAATTCAAACCTAAAGTGAGTCATTTTTTTTTTAATTCTAACGTGAGGTATCTTAAAAAATTATAATTAATTTTTAATCTTCAATTTTATATTATATATAAATAATAATAATAATAATGATGTGATAGGCCAACAAAATATATATAATAGAGTTTTACTTAAACTAAACTATTGTAACACTAATAAATATTAGAAGATATAAAACCTAGAATAAAAAGAATCTAAAATAAAAAGAAACTATTTGGTATTTTTGTGATAAGTTGATGCAGGATATTGTTATTTTGGTATTTTTATGCAAAAAACGTTATTTTAGGTCTAGGTGATTTATTTTCTTATTTTTAGGTTCTTTTAATGTTTTTTTAGGTCAAATTTGGTTCCTATTATGGTTAGGTATTAATTAGGGCTTATTTTAAAATATATTTTCTTGTCCATCAAGTTTTATGGAGCCCTTAAATAGGCCTCCAAGTTTGTATACGTTTTTCAATATTATTGATATTAATAAAAATTCAAACTTTTGTTTATTGTTTTTTTGGTGGATTCTATATAAGATATAAAACCTAAAATAAAAAGAATCTAAAATAAAAACAAAAAGAAAATAGTGATGATGTGGAAAATTGTGAGAGGTTCAAAGGTTTCGGTTTTATATATATATATATATATATAGATAACCATGATTTTAAAAATCGGACAAGACTGTCCAATTCAATTGGTTCAACCTGGAAATTTTTTTTTTTTTGAGAAACAAGACATCAATTTTTATTAAGCAAACAAGGCTGATAAATCAGCCTGTACAAATGGGAGGATATCTGGTGGTACATCTTCCATCCAGACATTTAAATTTGGGCTCAAAATTGCCTTTCTAGCCAGACTGTGAGCTACAACATTTCCTTGACGGCTAACATGGGAAAAAATAATGCTTGAAAAGGAGGTAGCTAGAACCTGTGCATCTCGAATCAAAAGTCCATGAAGGGCTAAGGAGGGACTCGGGTTTAAGAGATCTCTGCATATGGTTTCTGAATCGCCCTCTATAATGGCTCGAGGAATGCCTAACTCCTGTGCAAATTCTACTGCTCGACGTGCTGCCAGTGCTTCAACTTGGGCAACCGTTGTTGGCAAGGGTAGATTCTGTGAGAGAGAGGCCATGACTTCACCTGCCGAATTGCGAATAACCACGCCTATACCTGCTCTGCCCTGTTCTTCAAAGATTGCGCCATCATAGTTCACCTTGAGATTGTCTTCCCCTGGAGGCTTCCATCTCGTGTGCTTTCTATGCTGCTGCTTCGGTGTGTTCGGATGAAGGAGCTGAAACTCAGTTTGTCGTTCCTTGGAGCTATTCAAAATTTGGTTCAATGGGCATGCAGTCTTGCCGACCCGAATCTGATTTCTTCTATTCCATATTGCCCAGCTCGTGAAGGCCAGCAAAGTAGTGTCCTTGTCTTCCTCTAGAGCATGCTTAAATATCTCTCTTGCCGTCTGTCCTTGCATTGCAACCAGCCACTGCCATTTTTGATCCGAAGCCCAGACCACCTGCAAATCAGAACAAAAAAATAAAGCGTGTGAGTTGTCTTCACTGCAACTCCTGCACCTGTCGCACGTCCCATCAGAGACAATCTTTCGTCTGCTCAGATTAGCTTTTGTTGGGAGAGCTTCTTTACAAGTGCGCCACACAAAGTTTTTCACCTTGTTAGGAATCTCCAGTTTCCACAATTTTTTCCACCAACCCAGGGACTGAGATGAGGGCTGGTTTGAGAGTGGTTGTGCATGATTTCCTTCAAAAAGGAATCTATATCCTGACTTAACAGAGTATTGACCCGTGGGAGTGAAAGGCCAAATGAGCTTGTCTGGTTGGGGTGTAGAACTTAAGGGAATGCTCTTGATCACCTCTGCTTCGGGTAAATTAAAACAGTGGTCAATCACCTCACTCCTCCACTCACGGTTTGATTGATTTATTAACACCTCCACTGAAGAATTTTGTTGCCCAAATATCATTGGAGAAGTAACCTTTGGCTGGGATTTTGTTGGTAGCCAATTGTCACCCCAAATTTTTATTTGTTTCCCATCTCCCACCCTCCATAAACCCCCTTTTACAATAACATCCCTCCCAATAAGAATGCTTCTCCATGCATATGAGGCAGAGGCTGATTCTTTGGCATCCAAAATAGAACCATTTGGAAAAAACCTCGCCTTGAAAACTCTGAAGAACAAAGAATTGTCATCATGAAGGAGTCGCCATGTGAGTTTCGCCAACATTGCTTCATTAAACATGGTGAGGTCCTTAAACCCCATACCTCCTTGATCTTTATGGTTGCACAACACATCCCATCTAACCCAATGTACTTTCCTTCGGTCACCCCGTTGACCCCACCAAAACTTCCGAACAAGAGTTTCAATCTCATGACATAAGGTGGTTGGTAATTTGAAGCAACTCATCGCATAAGTCGGGATTGCTTGAATGACTGATTTTATTAGGACCTCTCTTCCTGCTTGAGATAGTAACTTACCCTCCCATCCTTGTAATCTTTTCCACACTTTTTGTTTTAATTGATCAAAGCTGGCTCTCTTGTTTCTCCCCACCAAAGCAGGTAGACCCAAATAAGCCTCATATTGTTTCAACTCTGATACTCCCAACTCCTCCATAATCTCAGCTTGCATTCCCAATGGGGTGGACTTACTAAAAAACAGCGCTATTTTCTCCTTATTTAACTTTTGACCCGAGACCCTTTCATAGGTAGAGAGTATTTCAAGTATCTCTTGACATTCAAGTCTGGTAGCTTTGCAAAAAAGGAGACTATCATCTGCAAAGAGTAAGTGTGTTAGCTTTGGACCATTACGACAAATTGAGACACCCCTGATTTCCCCATTATTAGCTGCAGCTTGAATAAGCCTGTGAAGACCCTCTGAGCATAAAAGAAAAAGATATGGGGATAGGGGGTCCCCTTGGCGAATACCTCTCGTGGGAGTAATATGACCATGTGGTTCACCATTCACAAGCAAAGAATAAGAGACAGAAGTAATACATTCCATTACAAGAGCTATCCATTTATCATTGAAACCCATCTGAACCATGACATCTTTCAGGAAAGACCATTCCACTTGGTCATAGGCTTTACTCATGTCTAATTTAATAGCCATGAAACCTGTATTTCGGGAATTATGATTTTTCATGTAATGTAAGGTCTCAAAAGCAACCAAAATATTATCTGTTATCAGTCTACCCTTCAGGAAAGCACTCTGATGCTCAGAGATAATAAGAGGTAAAACTCTTTTTAATCTATTAGCTAAGACTTTCGAAAAAATCTTATAGAGCACGTTACGGAGACTAATGGGTCGAAATTCAGTTACCCTTTCTGGGTTTTTTACTTTTGGAATCAAAGTGACAAAGGTGTGATTGAGAGGTGAAGGTAGAGAGCCTGAATTTAAAAAACTGAGGATAGTATTTGTGATATCACCTTTTACCAAATCCCAATAATTTTGAAAGAACAAAAGGGGCATACCGTCCGGTCCCGGGGCCTTTAGGGGTGCCATTTGTTTTAGAGCATTTTCCACTTCCCAAGCCTGAAAGTTCTCTGTTAAAATGGAGTTCATGTCATCTGTCACCAAATGAGGAATGGAGCAAAGGGCAGTAGGCACACTTTCGGGGTTGGCTGAGGTGAAAAGCTCCTTGTAATATTCTTCAAAAACACTAGCAATCTGGTCTGGCTGGGTACACCACTGGTCTGAACGGTCTTTAATACCTGAAATGGTATTTCGCCTCTTTCGAATAGTAGCTTTACTATGAAAAAACCGGGTATTTCTATCTCCATCTTTCAAATACATAGTCCTGGACCTCTGCCTCCACATGCACTCTTCCTTATCCATTAAGGAGTTAATTTCCTTTTGTAAGGCAAGCAAACGTGTTGCATTTCCACCTTGTAGCGCCAACTTCTCACATCGAGCTAACTCCTTCCTTTTTCGGCCAAGTTCTACACGGACTGAGCCAAATTGTTTTTGACTCCAATTTGTAAGTTCTTTTCCACAAAAATCAATCTTTCTTAGCACTTTTGTATTCTCGGCCCCACCCACATTTGATAACCACACACCTTCAACTACTTCCCCACAACCTTTGTTAGCAAGCCACATCTCCTCAAATCTAAACAATTTTTTCCTCCTTTGATAATCCAAGTCAGCTATATCAATCCACAAGAGTTTATGATCAGATGTAGTACTATCAATATGATGTACCTTAGTACCCGGGAAAAAAGTGAACCACTCTTGAGAAGCTACAGCTCTGTCTAGTCTCTCCCACAAAGAAAAACCATTCTGCCAGTGCTTGCTCCAAGTAAAAGGAAAACCCACAAAGCCTAGGTCCATGAAACCACACTCATCAAGTGTTTCTCTAAACTGTTGCATCTGGTTGGAAGGTCTCAGTCTACCACCCGACTTCTCCGATTGCTTCGTTATTTCATTAAAATCCCCAGCGCACAACCAGGGTAGAGAACTTTGTCGGTGAAGATGACGGAGAAGGTCCCAAGTTTCAAACCTTAACTGAGTCTCGGGTTCGCCGTAAAAACCGGTAAATCTCCAAGGCTTGTCTGAACTTTTGTTGATTATGGCGTCAATGTGATGCAGTGAAGAAGTCTCAACATCAACTTCAATTCCATCTCTCCAAAACAGCGCTAATCCTCCACCCCTATTGATTCTTTCCACGAAAAACTTCTGATCAAAATGAATGCGGTCTTTAACGTAATCTAGCCTAGCTTCGTCTGCCCATGTTTCGGCCAAGAACACGAGTAAGGGAGCTTTTGCCTGCACTAAGTCCACAAGCTCTTGAACTGCACGTTGGTTCCCAAGCCCCCGGCAGTTCCAAATTATGCAACTCATTGCGCTTGGCGGGACTGGAAACCAGTCTCCGCCATTACCGGGTAGTTCTCCTTATCATTACTTGAAACCACCAATTTCTTGTTTGGTAACTCATAACGATCAATAATCATGTCAGCTGGACGTTTGCAACCGATACCATCATCTGGTGCAACTTGGGAGCTAACGGAAAGACGTGCTAGGCGCTTCCATGTTGGGTATGGAGGTTTTTCTGCAGCCACAGATGGGTTAGAAATATTTGAGATATTGTTTAGAGGAGAAGTGTGGACCTGAAATGAGTCTCGTGGCCCTTTAAGTGAGTCACGTGGGTTTGCATGTGCTACATCTTTTAGTGGTTCACGTGGGTTTGCATGTGCTGCATCAGTGGTGAGATCACTGCGTACCATAGTATTTGTAGCTGAGAATATGGGATTTTCCTTGTAACCAATTTCCTTATCAATATCACTGATTTGTTGGGAGAAAAAATCTCCAGTGATCTCCTTGTTCCGTAAGCTCTGCTTCCCTTCCTTATTTGAGGCCGTGGACCCTGCTGCATTAACATCATAAAATCCCATAATTTCAGCTCCCATATTTTGACTTTCCTTTTTTGCATGAAAAACTACTTCCGGAATTACTACTGGTATTGGTTTCTGGCTCTCCGCCTTCCTCCGCCGCGTAGACTGGTTTTCCTCTCTATCTTCATAGATTCCGGATACTCTGATCACTTTGTTTTTGGAGGAGACACTTGGTACTGCCCGGAGCCATGAGCCAAACTGTTGAGAAGCAAGTTGTAGGGACCCCTTGCTTTGAATCCAGAGATCACAATCCTTGTCGCTATGGTCAAAACAACCACACTAGTAACATATATTCGGCAGACGCTCATATTTGAAATTCACCCATACTTTGCCTCCCTCCTCGAGTTTTATGACACGACCTCGACACAGAGGCTGGTAGACATCGAGAGTAACTCTAACCCGCATAAAACTTCCACCTCCGCCCTCCGTACTCTCGTCGGAGCGGTAGACCACGCCAATTGATTCGCAAATGTCCTCGGCCACCGATTTGGTTCTGTACCTGATGGGAATATTATGGACTTGCACCCAAAAATCTGTTTTGTCAAAACTGAGCTCTTCAATGGGTGAATTTCTATCATATCTCTGCAGAAACACCAGAGATTTATCAAAGCTCCACGGTTCATTGGCTAAAATTCTGTCAACGTCTTCTGGATTGTCAAAGATGAAGAGAAGTTTGTGTTCACCTTCTCTCTAGACTTTGAAACCCCTCTCGGCCCTCCAAAGTGGCTTAAAAGTCCTAGCCACTGCTTCCGTATTTAAAGCTCACCGTGTAAGAAAAAATGCTGCTATAATGTGTTCCTGAGAGCAACGATCCTTTTTGATACACAGGTCATCTCCTTCCCTTTCTGAAAGGGAAAGGCAGTTCCAGTGTTTTATGAGATCGTCCATGTTGTAGAAAGAAACTAGATCAAGGAAAAAAAAGAGAAAGAAAGACAAAGGAGAAAGAAAGATACTGTTTCCCAAGCCCCACCAAAAAAATACCCACTAGCCCTACACGTAACGTTGTTACTAAGGGAAGAAAATCCTTACTAGAAGGAACGAAGAATTCTACTGCCTAGGAGAGGAGGGGGAGCCTGCTTTCCTAGAGACAGAGAAACTTATCTATCTTTTTTCACGGTTCAACCTGGAATTGATCAACAATTTGGTTTGATTATGCTAATAAATCTCAATATTAATAGAAACCCAAAAAGTAGTAACTGGATATTTGACCTATATGAAAGTTGAAACCACGAATTAGAACCAGAAAAATAGGTTTTTAGTGGTTTAGTTAATTGAGCAATAATAACGCAAGTATAAATATAGTAAAATTATTATAAAATTATTAAGATAACTTTATTCTGAGTTCTAAATCCTAGTATTTCAATAATAAATAAATTGTTTAAATTTCATTACATGATCAATATTTCAAATTATTTTTATTAAATATATTAATATTAATAAATTGATATGTATATTGTTAGGGGGTCAGGTTTTAGTTGCACAATGTAACTCTTTGTAATTGTACACCACCTTATAACTTTTAATTGAAAGAGTACTGTAATAAATGAATCATTCATGCTTGCAAAACATTAATACCATTAGAAATCAATTACTGTTTCATTATAAAATGTTTAAATTTCAAGTTTTCCAAATTTCAAAATTATAGATAGAGCATGTGTTCATAAATTTGATAGTAGATAATATCCAATTAATATGAAATTTGACAAGCATATAAAGAGTAACAAAAATATGCAATCATATTGTCAAGTTTTCAAAATCATAATTGTATAAAAATACATAGTTGTTTAGTAAAATATTGCAAAATGTTACAACTCGTGTAACTTATCCGTCAAAACTCAAAAGAACCTATTTTTTCTGTCAAACAACTCTATTTAGGGCTCGTGATATTTGATCCACCAAGCAATTCCTTCTACGAGAATGGGATCCATTGAGGGGCTGAGGGTTACTGCACCGTATAATTTATTTTCAAGAACCAATTTAAAAGTTAAAAAGTTCATTTTGAATTTCAACCTTTAATTGGATCATTTTTTGTTGTCGAACTTTTTAATTTTTACCTTTTCACCTTTTGAACGTTTTCCCTCTTAAATTCTATTGCACGATCCAAAAGTAAAAACACAAATTCAAACCCAAATCATGGCTCCTCCAATGTTTCAGACTCTTGAGTTGGAGATTTTTCTTCACATTGGTTGGCGACGATGGAATCATCTAAACGATTGAAGTACGCCGGGGATCTTTTCAATTGTCTACAATATATATGCCTTGGCCTACATAACAATGATACCAGGAAAATTAGTATGACATACATGAATGAACTAGGTTGTTGAATTGGACCCATGATCATATTTATATTGAAGCTTCATCCAGATAGGATAGTCATCGATTTTATTGCAATATTGACTGTTAAAATGTAGTTGATGATCAAAACCTGTTGTGTGCCTGGAAATCTATTGCTTTTGAGCTTTGCTCTGTTGAAGTTCTTGAAATATGTAACCTTTAATCAAGCATATATTTATAACTGAGTCTTCACTCCTGTAATAACTTATTAAAATTTGGTCAAAGAACTGAAAAATAATTAAGAGAAGGGAAGATGTTTTAAATAACTAATTTTGACTTTTTTCAACTTTTTGATATTCAACCAACCCAGAACTGAAGAGGCAGGGGCAAATGTTAAGTGACTTAAACATCTTTGTTTAACAATTTGCTTGTTATGAAGCAGATACATCTTATTTCAAAGTTATTGATTAATTTTTCATTTTCTATTTTTAATTCTTAGATAAAGTTATTGGTTAGTTTTTAAGTTAAAATGGTTTGGATTTTTTTTTTAAATAATAATAACAATTAAAAAAAAAAAATTTGGGTTTGGGTCAGGTGTAAGTATCCATGGATAATAAATCCGGGTAAGAATTGAGTATGGATGCTAATGGGTATTAGAATTTGGGTATCCATGGGCTAACATTTCTAGTCAGGTTTGGGTATACCCGATCTAAACCCTACCCATGGCCATACCTAGTGCCATTGATAAGGGTTTTGAATTCACGAAAAACCTCCTCTGAAGCCACTCTTATCGCCTCTTTCTCCATTTGTTCCATCTCCATTCTTCACCAATTGATAACACACACACAGAGTCTTCATATTTGACTATTGTTGGGCTATTTATTGTTACTAAACTCCTATTGAGCCTTATCGACGGCTATATCATTCACTTATTTTCTACATTTTCTTTTCTCTTTTTAAACTTATCTTCTCCATGTTAAAAAAAAAAAATTTCTTCTTCTCCATATTAGTCCACACCTATTGTTACACTTCCTTCAACTTTTCTCATCCCTCTTCACCTCTTTATCTCCTCACTACTTTCTACTTTACCTTTACACTTTCTTCATCATTTTCCTTTTCTTATATTTTGTCTCTTTTTCTCCCCATTTTATTTTGTAATAATTTGTATCATTTTTCTCATTCAATCCATATTTTTCTCACATAAAAATTGTACTCTCTCTCTCTCTCTCTCTGGATTTTGTAATTTCTTATAACTCTAATTAAGGTTGGTGATTTTTTTTATTCTTATTTTTTATTTTATAAATATGTGTTTTAGTATTGTGTTTTTTAAATTTCTCATTACAAAGTATTCTCTTTCCCTTCTATAGTTTTGGTTGATTTTTTTTTTTTGGGGTAAATACTTAGTTTTTTTTTTGTTTGGAAATTGGAATTTGAGTCTATATCAAAACACAATTTACAAGGCTATGAATCTGTATATGCCTATCAAATATTTTTGAAAAATAAAAGCTCCTACATAAGAAGTTTACTTTGCATGCGAAGTGCATTGAAATCATAAACATATACATAAATATATGTTTATACTTGTGTATATATACATGTACCTAGTGAAACATATACTTCTATAATAATTAAATAACATTTGTGATGATTACCATTCAATATTCATCTAAATAATATAAATCATATATTTTTATGATAACTAAAAAATATTTATGAATATTACTATGTGATATTCATCTAGATGACAAAAAAAAAAAAAAAAAAATTGTATTTGGAATTGTGAGTTCAAGATAGTATAAGGCATTAGGAGAGACCTTTAGTTTTGGTAATTGACTCCATTGCAAAGGATAAAAGGCCTTTATTAACTATATTTTGGACACTAATGATGGGATTGACGAACTCAACCTCCCTAGACAATCTCATTTAGACCAACGAGGACGTCCTCTGAGACGAGCTAAGCACATGTCCACATCACTGACAAAGATAACAAAGCCATTCAATGCAACCAATAATGTCCCGAGCGGTTACAAGGCCAGCTGTACAAACCGTTGGATGCCTCATTAAAGCCTGCATTGCCGAGCATGAGACGTTACCAAGAGAGACATTAAAGCCACATTAACAACCACAACAGCTAGGAGCTATGGAAACATATATAAAGCCCTCACAGCATCAATACAAGGTATATAGACACACCAAAAAGCATTTCTAGTTATTCTGATATTCTGCTATTTCCTAAAAGCTTTCTTATACTAACTTTGGCATTGGAGGCATTGTGGCAGGCACCACACTGGTGACCATCTTAAGGGAGCTATCTTACCATTTTCACAGTGACACAAATGAACACTCGGCTCCATTTGAACACACTTATAATGACTGACGAATCTGCACTTCATCAGTTTGGCGCTATCTGTAGGGAGCGACATTTTCGTACTTTGGTTCGAAAGCGTAGTTTCCAATTAACTTCTACATTTAAATGGAGTCCAACCAGGATTCTGCAGCATTAGCTCTACAAGTCCAAGCTCTTGCAGCTATGTTGAAGAACTCACTAGGCAAAATCAGGAAATGAGGCAACGACTTCAACAAGAGGAGAACTGGTCTAGAGCCAATCAAGAAGATGAGGGAAATAGCCGCGGGAGGAACGACTGTTGAGGACCAACTACTCCAGATGAACAAAATTCAGACCTTCTCCGAGAGATGAGAAAGGAGATGGACGAGCTGAGGAACACCATTAAGGAGAAAACAAACCGAACCCTGGATAGAATGGTTAGGGCAATAGATTCGCCCTTCACCACAGTAGTCTTGGAATGCCTTGTACTGTTGAAATTTCGGTTGCCACAACTTGAGCCGTTTGATGGACTTAAGGACCCCCAGGATCACCTCAATACCTTAAAGACGACACTAGGCCTTCAACAGCCTCCTGACGAAATATTGTGTCGCTCCTTCCTCACCACTCTCAAAGGAGCTGCAAGGAAGTGGTTCACAAAGTTACCAACATCGTCCATCGATAGCTTCGAGTAGTTGAGCAGTGCCTTTTTGCGCCACTTCGTTGGGGGACAATGCCCGAAAAGGCCAGCAGACCACTTACTCACCATTAAATAAGGAGAGAAAGAAACACTGAGGTTGTACGTGAAACGCTTGACTCGAGAGACTCTGGAAGTGGATGAAGCTGACGACAAGGTGCAATTGACGACCTTTAAAGCAGGATTGAAGTCCAGGGAGTTCGTGGTCTCACTCATGAAAAATCCTTCTAAGACAATGATAGAGATGCTCCTGAAGGCACAAAAATACATGAACGCTAAAGATGCATTAGCTACCATAAAGGAAGTGGAAAAGCCGAGAGACAAGGGGAGGAAGGAGGACGATCGCAGAGGATAAAAAAGGGAATGCCCAGATCGAAGGACTAATGATGGAGGCAAAAGGAAAGACGAAAAAACTCCTTGAACAGTAAAATTCACTCTTTTAGTTATGCATGTTGACAAAATTTTAACGCGGATTAAGGATGAGCATTACCTCAAATGGCTAAGGCCATTACATTCATCTCCCAATGTCCGTGACAAAAAGAAGTACTACCAGTTTCACAAGGATCATGGCCACTACACAGAGGATTGCAGGGACTTAAAGGAGCAGATAGAGGAGCTTATACGGAAAGGGAAACTACAGGAATATGTGAAAAATAGGGAATCTAGCAAATTCAGAAGCGATAAGAAGAGCCAATGCGAATTTTCTCCTAGTGACGAGGATCACACATCTCAACAACCGCCAAGTGTGATCAGGGAGATAAAGACGATCACAGGTGGCCCATCCATGGGGGGGTTGTTCAAATCCCTTAAGAAAGCGTATCAGAGGCAAGTGAATAGCGTCCACAAGATGCCCTCATTTATGCAAAGACGGAGGGACCGGGACATGTGTTTCTCAGAAGAAAATGCCAAATGAGTGAACCAACCTCATGGCGATCCTTTGGTCATAATGCTTGTGATAGAAGGATTCAATACTAGGAGAATCCTTGTGGATAATGGTAGCTCGGTAGACATTATCTACCTCTCTGCTTTCCAGCAGTTGAAGTTGGATCCAAGAAGGCTGCGCCCATTTGACTCTCCCTTTGTCAGCTTCAGTGGAGACAGGGTGTATCCCAAAGGCATAGTGACATAGATAGTTACAATGGAGACTCACCCGAGGCAATTAACTCGTCAGTTGGACTTTTTGGTGGTAGACTGCCCTTCATCTTACAATGTGATCATCGGAAGACCCACGCTTAACCGTTGGAGAGCAGCCACGTTTGAAGGTAAAGTTCCAAACAGAGAATGGTGTGGGCAAGGTGAAAGGGGACCAAGTACTGGCTAGGGAATGCTACCAAGCTGTGCTAGCTGCCAAGGAGAACTGGTGTGCTATCGCAGGCAACCAAAAATAAAACCTATTCTCCTAAAAATATATGTAGTAGTGCGAGTAAGGATCGTTCCCACAGAGAGTATCTAGCCTAGTTTTATGCTACGTGAACAAGGAGGGGGGGTTTGAGTATAATGAAAACAATTTTAAGAAAAACAACTAAGGAACAATTCAAATTAAAGTATCGAAATCAATCAAAAAAACAAACCTTGGTCTAAGTCAACATCCACCATCGAAATATTATAACTGATCATCGATGCAAGTATATATCAATTCACACTTTGAATACTCACCGTTGGAACTATTTTCCTATCTCTCCTTAGTTGCATTTAATTAGAAAACAAGCGATCTAAGTAACCCTAACTACTAAACAACCCAAGACAAGCGCTAAATGTTTAATTTAGTAGCAGCCTTAAGAACTAGAGAGATCGATGAAGCTAAACAACATAAACCCAAGCAGTTGTATTTAATTTAGTCGAGCGTTCTTCCTAAGATCTAATAATTTCTGGCGCAGCAAATTATTAACTCTTAGTTGCTTCACAAATTAGAGGGATCAAACAATTACGGATTTGATATTTAACCTAGCAATAGATTGCAACGAATAATAAACTAGTAGGTCTCCTAGTAATTAAACGAGACAATCATGAAAATAGGCATAGAAGAACATTCGATATTCAAAGCATGAATTGAACAATAAAAACAAATTAGATCTCACAGTTTTACTGATTCCGAGGCTTCAGTTTCCTTCGACCAAGTATAAAAGTTTTAGCCACGCAAGGCCATGACAGAAAACTCAAAGTAGAAAATTAGAGAAGAAGGGACAGAGAGGCATGTGTGTGTGTAATTCTGATTTCTCCTCCCCATTTTACACATTAATTCCCCTTTTCCCAAGCCTACCAAATCTCCTAAAAATATTCTAAATAATAATATCCAAATCTGACTAATTAAGAAAAAATATAGTCCTAATATAACTAAGAAAGTGGTGTTTTTCAGCTAGAATTTTCGTGCATCAAATCTGGAAGCTTCCAAAAATAAACCACATCAGATCCGCGTATTAGAATTTCAGGCAAAGGAACATTCCAGAACGTCAGCAGTGCAGGTGCAGCAACTTCAAGCCCAATTTTGTCCTTTATGAAACTCGTATCTCTCAAAACTCAAAACATGAAAGTTGTAGAACTTTGTCTTGGCATTCCATAGCATTTGAATCATCTCAATCGGAGCTCAGATGAGAGAGTTATAGCAATGTCAAACCTGTCCAGAATCGCCCAATTAACTACGTTTTGCACTTAATGCCTCCATTTGCATCCTAAATCAAAATATAAGAATAATGAGTACATTTAGGCACCAAATAAGTATAAAAGACTAAACATTAAGGGAGAAAAAATATGACATTTTGCATTCTCATCAAGAACCATACATGGATGATTGAGAAGAAGGAAGAAGAGAAAGTGGAAGCCCTGGAGATGGTGTAGTTTGTCGAGGGAGAAATAGCAAGGACGACCAAGATATGGACGACATTGAGTCTCGAGATGAGGACCAAACTTGTCCAGTTCCTTAAAGAGAACCTGGATATCTTCGCATGGAGTCACGAGGACATGCCAGATATATCCCCAAGAGTTATCGAACACAAGCTAAATGTGGACCCCGAGAAGAAACCCATCCAGTAGAGATGACGGGTCTTCGCTCCCGAACGAAATCAAGCAATTACGGACGAGGTTAACAAGTTGTTGTCAGCAGGTTTTATTCGAGAAGTTTACTACCCAGAATGGCTCGCCAATGTCGTCTTGGTGAAGAAAGCGAATGAGAAATGGAGGATGTGCGTGGACTTCACGGACTTGAACAAAGCTTGCCCAAAAGATAGTTCCCCTCTGCCAAGGATAGATTAGTTAGTGGATTCTACAGCAGGGCATAAGCTACTGACGTTCATGGATGCCTTCTTGAGATATAACCAAATAAAGATGGCTGAAGAGGACCAGGAGAAAACTACTTTCATCATGAGCCAAAGACTCTATTGCTACTAGGTAATGCCTTTCAGATTGAAAAATGCAGGAGCAACTTACCAAAGGCTAGTGAATAAAATGTTCAGCAAACAAATCGGGAGAAATATGGAGGTATATGTGGATGACATGCTCGTCAAGAGTAAAGAAGAACTTTCCCATCTAGATGACCTTAGAGAAACATTACAGTACCAGATGAAGTTGAACCCCAGTAAGTGTGCCTTTGGAGTCTCGGGGAAGTTCTTAGGATTCATGGTGTCCCAAAGGAGGATAGAAGCAAACCCGGAGAAAGTGCGAGCCATACTCGATATGGCGTCACCAAAGACGGTCAGAAAAGTCCAGAAGCTCACAAGAAAGATAGCGGCACTCAACAGGTTCATCTTTAAAGCGACGGACAAATGCTTGCCTTTCTTTAAGACATTGAAGCAAGCCTTTTCCTAGACTGACAAATGCGAGGAAGCTTTTCAAGAATTGAAGCATTATCTTAGCAATCCGCCCCTCCTAAGCCTGTCTAAGGAAGGAGAAAACCTATATTTGTATCTAGCAGTGTCAGCCATAGCCGTGAGTGCAACCTTGATTAGAGAAGAGGATAGGAAACAACTCCCTGTTTACTATGTCAGCCAAGCATTTCAAGGTGTAGAAGCTAAGTACCCAACGATTGAAAAGATTGCATTTGCCTTAATAGTAGCTTCGCGCAAGTTGCGACCGTACTTTCAAGCGAACCCATCATGGTAATGACAGACCAACCTATCAAGAAGTCCACGAACAAGCCCGAGGCTATAGGGAGAATGGTCCAATGGGTAATTGAGCTCAGCCAGTTCGACATCGAGTACCACCCTAGGACAGCCATTAAGGCATAGGCTCTAGCAGACTTCATTGTCGAGTATACTGTTCCAAACGAGGACGGCCTTACTGACGAGACAGAACTATGGACAATACAAACTAACAGTTCGTTTGCCCAAAAAAGGGGGGAAGTAGGGGTTGTTGTAATCACCCCAGAAGGAGAAACGCTTAAATACAGAGTTTAACTAAAATTCCTAGCTACCAATAACGAGGCTGAGTACGATGAAGTACTGAAAGGGCTAAGAGTCGGAAAAGCACTAAGAGCTAAAAATTTGCTCCTCCAAAGCAATTCTAAGTTGGTAATAGGGCAAATAAAAGAGGAGTATGAAGCAAAGGAGGAAAGAATGCAAAAATACCTCATGCTGACGAAGCATCTGACACAGGAATTTGATAAGGTGGAGTTCATGAAGATCTTTAGGAGCCAAAACATGATAGCAAACGAAATCGCAAAGATAGCATCGTCAGAAGAAGGATCAATAAGCATGGGCTTAGAGATGGAAGGCCAGAAACGCCCTAGCATTAAAGAAATCTCTACATTTGTAATCCAGAACATAGGCAGCTGGATGACCCCGATCATGTCATTCCTCCAAGTCGGTTATCTCCCACAAGACGTCGAAAAGGCCAGGAAGGCTAGGAAGAGAACAGCCAGATTCACGATCTTGAATGACATCCTGTACAAGAGGGGCTTTTTCATGCCCTACCTGAAGTGCGTGGATGAAAAGGAAGTTAAATATATTCTGAAAGAGATTTCTGAAAGGGTGTGCGAAGACCATGCGGGCCTCAGGTCCTTGGTAAATAAGGTCGTTAGAACTAGTTACTTCTGGCCTACTATGCAGGTGGACGTGAGGGGGCTCGTCAAGAAGTGTGACAAGTGCCAGAGGTTTGGGAATGTCCAACGCCTTCCAGCTGAGAGACTGACGACGATATTCTCCCCTTGGCCATTTACGCAATGGGGAATTAACATTGTCGGCCCATTGCCCCAAGGTAAAGGACAGGTAAAGTTCCGACTAGTAGCTATTGATTATTTTAAGAAATGGGTTGAGGCGGAGGCATCAGCAACCATCACTGAAGCAAAAATCCATAGCGTTGTACGGAAGAACATAATTTGCAGGTTCGAGATTCAATGGACAATAATATCAAATAATGGGTAGCAGTTCTACAGTCAAAGCTTCAAGGATTTTTGTTCAAGTTTAGGGATCAAGAACCAGTTCTCATCCCCAGGACATCCACAAGTAAACGGACAGACAGAGGTGACTAATTGGACACTACTCAAGATCATCAAAGCCAAGCTAGATGATGCTAAGGGGGCCTAGCCCGAAGAATTGCCTAATGTCTTGTGGGCCTACAGAACTACAGCCAAAATCCCAACAGCAGAAACCCCCTTCAAGCTCACTTACGGCACCAAGGCAGTAATCTTGGTCGAGGTGGGAATAACCAGCATCAGACGAGAGATGTTTCACGAAGAAAGCAATGATGATCAACTAAAAGTCAACCTGGATTGCTTGGACGAGATCAGGGATAAAGCTTCAAGAAGAATGACTAAGTACCAATAGAAGATGGCTGAGTACTACAACAAAAGAGTGAAGCTTAGACGACTTGACATAGGGGATCTTGTCCTATGCAAAGTCACTCCAGCAACCAAAGACCTTGTCTAAGGGAAACTTGGCCCGACCTGGGAAGGACCCTACCAGATTGTCCATTACTCCAGACAAGGGAGCTATCACCTGGAGACCTTAGACAGACAGAGATTGCCACGACCATAGAATATTGAGCATTTGAAGAAGTATCACCAATAAATGTAACAGAAAATTGTATTCGTTATTAAAAGTAATAAAAGGACTATTCAGCTAATGATTCAATACAGGCAAGCCTAGCAGCCTAAAAGCCAAGTAGAAAAATGGCTAAGTATCAAGATTCTGTCTAAACGGATGTAAGTTACTGACGAAGCCAAAAATGACAAGATCCTTTAAATGGGTGAAAGTCATAAAAATGACTAAGTAACAAGATTCTGCCTAGACAGATATAAGTTACTAACGAAGCAAAAAATGACAAGATCCCTTAAATGGGTGTAAGTCATAAAAATGGCTAAGTAACAAGATTCCGTTTAAACGGATGTAAATTACTAATGAAGCCAAAAATGACAGAATCTCTTAAAAGGGTGTAAGTCATAAAAATGGCTAAGTAACAAGTTTCTGCCTAGACAGATGTAAGTTACTAACGAAGCCAAAGAATAACAAAATCCCTTAAAAGGATGTAAGTCATAAAAAAAAATGGTCAAGTAACAAGATTCCGCCTAAATGGATGTAAGTTACTGACGAAGCCAAAGAATGACAAAGAGGGTGCAAGTCATAAAATAACAAAAGTACAAGCAAGTAATTTGGCTAAGTGTAAGGTAAGGATGCTGGAAGAAAAATCTAAGGAATAGAAGTATAGGCAAGTAAGTATGCAATTACAAATATAATTAAAAGCCCAAAAACTTGGGGCAATTACCATTGTTTTCACATTAAAGCTAAAAACCCATAAACACTGGGTTAAAGGCATTGTTATCAAATTATAATGAAAATATTGTTCTCAAAATAGACTTAAAACGCCCAAAAACACACTGGGCACTTACCAAAAAAAAAAAAGAAAAAAAACAAAGAGTGAAATAAAGTAACAGGCTCAGGCATTAGCAACCGCGTCAGCTGGAAGAGGAAGAGCACTCTCGGGGGCGTCACCATCAGGGGCTGTAGAGCAGGAGGCCTCGTCAATAGCCATTTCCTTGTCTACCTCCTCGAGGTCCAGGTTCTCCAGATCTACTCTAGAAGGGTGCTTGATGAAGTATTGCCTCAAAAGCTCGAACCCTTTGAAGTACTAGCTGAAGAGCACAGTATTGTACTCTTCAGTCTGCTGGAAACCCTCGACAGCCTCAGTAGCTATGGTTTTGATCTTTTCCTTGGCAACCAGGAGTTTCTCGTCTTTCTCCAAAGTTAATTGCCGTTCAGCTCTAAGATCGTCACCCAAGGTCTTGGCCTTTTCCTTGGTGAGGTTAGCTTCATTCATGGCAGTTATCAAATCCTTCTTCAACTTCGAGTTCTCTACCTCTAAGGACGTCACCCGGGACATTACAGACTTGACCTTGACCTCCTGAGTAAGATACTCCGAGGTAAGGTGGGGACTCTCCCCCAGCACCTAGGAGAAAAGAATCAAATCTAAAAAAAAAAAAAAAAAAAAAAAAAAAAAAAAAAAAAAAAAAAAAAAGGAGAAGGGATGGACTAGCACAAGTGCATTTCCTAGAACGAGCTTGTGGAGATGACGACCCATAAGATCACTTAGAGACGAACTTGAGAATACCTTCATCTCTTCACCAGTAAAAGTCTCTTGTGCTTTAGTTGTCGCAACCTCAGCATCGTCCCAGATACTGGACGAATGAGAGTCAACCTTCTCCTTCCTCTTGTCACTGGTCTGCTACCTTTTCCGTTGGGGAGGGATCTTTTCAACCGAGGTAGCTGGGGAGGCCGTCCTCGTCATCTCAGTGCCAAGAGTAACTAGGGTAGCAGGAGCGATGGAGGCACCCTTGTCCATCACCTTCATAGTTTTGGCCCCAAGATTGGACAGGGGCTCATTCTTCTTAGCCCTCATCCGGGCATACATTCCCTAGTTGAATTTGGTTGTCATTCCTGCAATAGGAAAACACTTGTTAAAAAAATAAAAAATAAAATAAAATTAAAAAAAAGAGAAGAAAGAAGGAAACAGAATCAAAGCGGACGAGTCTAACACTTACTCCTTTTCTCCTCAATATCTATATTTCGCAGGACGTAGGCAAACGGTTCCAGATCAAGGCAATAAAAGGCAAGAGTTTGCGGATCCACTAGATCGTCGAAGTCCTCAATCGTCCTCGCATACTCAATTGCCTTCTCAACGCATCCCTTGTACCTAGTCTTGAGCTTGAGCCATCTCTTAATTGCACAAGACAATAGGCAAGGGCGTTAGTGATGATAAAATGATCACAACAAAAATTAAGGGACTAGGAGAAATAATGACGCACCTAAGTGTGGGGTACTCCACCGACGGAGCAGCCTTGGGAGATCACCCCAAACTTCGTTAGAGGGAGTCTCCCAATCATCCCCGGACACAAAGAAGAACCGAGACTTCTAGTATCTAAAAGACGAAGGCTAATTACAGACGATCCTAGTCCTTTCCCACGGCACCAACTCATAATACCTGTGCTCCTTGGACTCCTTCAAACGATATAAGTAGACGAGCTCATCTACCTTAATCATGTCCCCGTCTGTAGCATCCAACCATATCCCCATATAGTTGACCACTATCCTCCATGAATTGAGCATAAGTTGTCCGAGAGCAATACCAAAGCGATCTAACAGCTCCAAAGAAACGGATGGATGGGGAACCTCAACCCACACAGGAAGGCAGCCTCTTAAAAGCATACCTCCCTTGGAAAGAAATGGCAAGCCCATTCCTCCTCATGGGGTAGACGAACCTTAACCTTATCCAGGAACTGGAACCTATCCTTAAACCTGCCAAGTGTCTCACCGTCCAGCCCACAAACGTTATCGAGGGCATGAAAAGCCCTAACCTCCCGAGGGGTAGAGACAGCGGTATCTTCTTCCACTAGGTCGTTGTTAGAGGACAACCCAGTCTCGAGCTCACTAGATCTTACTTCAGATATTCCCTTTCTCTCCTCTACTACAAAACCCCTAAACTAATTGACCGATTGGCTAAGCACAGGGAACAACTCACCCCACACAAAACCTAACTCACAACCCTCAAAAATAAAATCCCCAACTAAAGGGAGAAAAGCACGAGAAGTATCTAAGGAAGCCCCCAAACGAGCAAACCAAAAGGAAACGAAGGGGCACACTACCCTAACCTCAGAACTACTGACCATGAAAACCAGAAAAACACACAGAGGGAAAGAGATGAATGCTAAATCCCTAAAAAAACCAAAAACAAATGCCGAAAAAGAAGAGAAAGAAAAAATCAGATGTTTATCATAATAGAAAAGAAAAGTAGCAAGAAAGAGGGAGAAAGGCATACCTCAAAAAAGGAAATGTAAGAAGCTCAACCACGCCACGCACCAGCTTGGAGGAGAGTTGCAGAGAAATGTTGGAGAAGAAAATACTTAGAGCAATGATTAGGAGTTTTGGAAAAGTGAGAAGAGGAGAAGTTTAAAAACCAAGGCTTAAAAAACTGAAATTCAGCGGGAAACCAAAGAGTCATACAAATTGGAGTATTAACTCCACTGATTAGAATGTGCCATATGGCCACAACACGTGTGGCGCCACCACTACGCATTTAATGCGGAGCGAAATCCAAAGAGTCATGTACAACCTAAGGACCTTTCATCTTCTATGATCTTTACGACACGTCAACGATCACAGAATCCGGGGGTAGCTGATGGAATTGACGAACTTAACCTCCATAGACAATTTCATTTAGACCAACGAGGACGTCCTTTGAGACGAACTAGGCACATGTCCACATCACTGGCGAAGATAATGAAGCCATTCAATGCAACCAATAATGTTCCGAATGATTACAAAGCCAGCTGTACAGACCATTGGATGCCTTATTAAGGCTTGCATTACCGAGCATGAGATGTTACTAAGAGAGACATTAAAGCCATATTAACAACCACAATGGCTAGGGGCTGTGGAAACATATATAAAGCCCTCACAGCACCAATACAAGGTATATAGACACACCAAAAAGCATTTCTAGTTATTCTGATACTCTGCTGTTTCCTAAAAGCTTTCTTATACTAACTTTGGCATCGGAAACGTTGTGGCAGATACCACACCGGTGACCACCTTAAGGGAGCTATCTTACCATTTTCACGGTGACACAAACGAACACTTGATTCCATCTAGACACACTTACAACGACTGATGAATCTGTACTTCATCAACTAATATTTATTTAATGTTTATATTGTTACTTTTCTCTATCACTCTATTCTATTTTAAATGAAACTGATAGGCCAAGAATGTATTGACCCATTTGGTAAATTAATTAGACAAATTAATTAACTAGATTCAATCACATGCAATAAGTATGGTAGCACAAACAAATCACCAAGTAAACTAAATGCAGCGAAAATTAAATTTGACACGGGTGATTTGTTTACGAATGATGAAAACCATCGAAGTAAAATCCCACCGAGTGAATTTAAGGTCACTACTCCCAAAAATCCACTATTATCAAAATAAGCGGTTACAAGTAAAGGAATCCTAGTACCTTATACCAACCTATAGTTGAACCCTTACCCCAATATCCAATTGGACTTGTAATGTAATGACAATCTATCCTTTTAATGCACGGCTCCAAGTATGTGACTAATCAACCGATGCACGAATCCTAGTACGTGACTAACACACCAACTTGAGAAGGATGTTGGCTGCAAAGTTCTTCAATTCATCCACATAATGAAGATCAAGAAGCTCCTTAGTTACAAAACCCTACGGCGTACAAACGCAGCAACTTCTTCAAGAGAAAAATGAACTAGGGCAAATTGTCTCCGGTCACAATATGCATGAATAAAACCTTTGCATCAAGTTTCATCAACTGAGACGGCCCTTAAAATAATCCTTATATATGTCTACGGTTGTAAGAAAAGAAAACCTAAACACAGCATGGATATGCGTGAAAAACAGATTTAAAAAACAGATTTTCGTAATTCTCAATAGATACAACTGTCGAGCTTCACCTTTTAAATCTCGATAGATATATCTGTCGAGCTATCTGTCGAGCTTTAAAAAATAGCACTTCTTCATTTGATTCTTAGATAGATTTGCATGACTTTAATACTTGGAGTTGAACTCTTGTTACTTGAAGTATTAAACACATCTTAGATCTACTTAATTACAAGTAAAGTGTGTTTTGTCAAAGGATTAACCAATTCTAAATGACATATGTTCATAACATGTTCCACATATGTCCTAACAGAAACACTACAAGAAAAAGGGGCTATTGCGACGGGCTAGAAGCGCCGCTAAAGCCCAAAAAAGTGCCGCTAAAGGTACATTTGACCTATAGCGGCGGGTGCTATTATGGCGGGCCGTCCCGCCAGTGCTGCGGTGCCGCTATAGGTCTATTGCGGCAGTTGCAAAAAGTGCCGCAATAGATCTGCCATTTAGCGGCGCTTTTGGTCTATTGCGGCGGGCTAAAAACCGCCGCCATATGAGGTTTACCATTTAGGTCAAGTGGCCTTTTAGTGGCAGGATAAGCCCGCCGCTATAGGTTGTCACCTATAGTGGCGGTCAATAAGCGCCGCTATAGGTTTCATGTATGGCATACCCTATGTACCTTTAGGTTTTTTTTTTTTTTTTCCTCCTGGGTTCCAAATCCACATTTATATTACAAATAACCTGTAATAATTTTAGCTCCACTAAAACATTACCACAAATGTCTCCAAACATTATATTAACATAAAAATATATTATCAAATATATAACATTGTAATAACCATCATCATAAGATTAACAAAAAAAAGATGTGGTCCTTTGAATAAAAGGACCGCTTAAATTAAGCTAATACAATAATTAAAGTTTCAAAGTGTTTAAAAATATCCTCCAACACTTGCAAAAAATGCGGTTGTTCAAATATAGTTCTTTGTACACAAAAAGTCCTTAAACACCAATAACTTCAAAAAGCTCATAATAAGACCTTGTGGATGACTCCAGCCTATTTCAGTAATCTATAAAAGAAGCCATTCACTCATAAATTTAACTAAACTAGCAACTTTCTAATGCAGAGAAACATAAAGGTCATCTAATGTTCTTTTTGCACCTTTATATGTGAGATGACTACATTGAAAGTGAATGGGTGATTTAGGATCAGAGCTCCTCCTAAAAGTAATTCATACCAATGATGCTCTCCAGAGATCCTCAAAAGAAATAATATACCCATATAATATTGTCTCAAACTTGCTTGCTAACAATAATATTGGCTCAACCTTAGGAAAAAAGAATGACAGGCTAACCTTCATTTGCTTAGAAAAAACATTTGAATGGAAGCATATGTGTCACGTAGAGACATACATATGGCCATGATACAAGAATGAGCTCTCAAGTGCACAAGAATAAGTGTGTTGAACAACCTGAAACAGGTACTCTATTAATTAGGCCCACAACTGGAATTACCAGAGGGAGAACATAAAGAATTATATATACTTATATATATGCAATTTGAAACTTCAGGAGATTAAAATTACCACTAGAGCAGAGTATACTTATATATATGCAATTTGAAACTTCAGGAGATTAAAATTACTGCTAGAGCAGAGTTTATGCAACTCACCTCTAGTAAAATAACTGTGTTAAACAACCTAAAACAGGTACTCTGTTAATTAGGCCCACAACGGGAATTAGCAGAGGGCGAACATAAAGAATGATATATACTTATATATATGCAATTTGAAACTGCAGGAGATTAAAATTACCGCTAGAGCAAAGTTTATGCAACTCACCTCTAGTAAAACGGTCAAATATTGTTTGAAGAGGCGCTGGCTTTTGGTGAACCACAGTTGGCCCTTGTTTATCTAAAGAAATTCTTCTTCGAGCATTAGCTCCAGTATAGCCATTCACATCCCTAATGGTAAATTATTAGTCATTACAACAGAAAATTTAAATTTATTAGAAATGAAATGATAATACTTACAATAACACGACAATATTTGAATTAAGGTTCCATCCTAGTAATAAAGAATGACACATATCTAAAAGGAAAATAAACTGGTCCAGCACATGCATATTTGTTCCATGAAAAGGAAAATAATGTCTACAAGAAGATTAAATTGTGTCACACAAAATCCAAATTCTGAGCCCCTATCATGTGCCATCATCAAATTCATATACCTTTTTCCTATTATTATCTTGACTATTCTATCAAAAAAAGAGGGCTCCACTGCCATGTGGACCCACAATGTAGACCTTTTCAACATATATATATATATATATATATATATATATATATATATATATATTTATAAGCTTAAACAGTGACTATATTTAAAAATTGCTTCAGCCCAGCTAAGCCAAAGAATGTGAACTAAGTTTGTACACCACGTGACAAAGTTACATCAACCAGACAAAATAAGGAAATGGCAGCAGTCTGTATTTTCCCAGCATAATCAAAGAATTATTCAGAAAAATATTTCACAATCATTACTCAAGAGAGAGAGAAAGAGAGTCCCACTAGCATTGGTAAGCATTAGAACACTAGCAATAAACTCTAAACCCTCTCCCCCCCCCCCCCCCCCCCACACACACACACACACACACACACACACATTCTGTTGTGACTCTTTGGTAAGCATTAGAACAGTAGATTTCACAAAATTCATATCAAATTAAGAAATATAGGGTTGGGTTCAAGTTACACTTGATGTAACTCCAAAAAATGTTACACCAACCAATAACTTTTTGTTGAATTCATATTTTGAAAATCCAATCGTTGGATCACATTTTCTATATGTTCCTAACATGCATGCCAATTTTCATGCCATTTGGATGTAATTTACCATTTGATCTTTAAACTCATCTTTTATGCGTTATTTTAAACCACAAAAATTTTAGTTTAAACAATTGATTGATAACATGGCTATTAATCTTTGATCACCTTGAAATTTTGTAAGCATGAAAAATATATAAAGACAATGTAATCTAACGGTAGATTTGTCAAAATTCATATCGAATTAAAAAATATATGGTTGGGTTCAAGTTACATTTGATGTAACTCTAAAAACTGTTACACCAACCAATAACTTTTTGTTGAATTCATATTTTGAAAATCGAACCGTTGGATCACATTTTCTATATGTTCCTAACATGCATACCAATTTTCATGCCAATTGGATGTAATTGACCATTTGATCTTTAAACTCATCTTTTATGCGTTATTTTAAACTATAAAAACTTTAATTTAAACAATTGATTGATGACATGGCTATTAATCTTTGATCACCTTGAAATTTTGTAAGCGTGAAAAATATATGAAGATAATGTAATCTAACGGTAGATTTGTCAAAATTCACATCGAATTAAGAAATATAGGGTTGGGTTCAAGTTACACTTGATGTAACTCCAAAAAATGTTACACCAACCAATAAATTTTTGTTGAATTCATATTTTGAAAATCCAACCGTTGGATCACATTTTCTATATGTTCCTAACATGCATGCCAATTTTCATGCCAATTGAATGTAATTGACCATTTGATCTTTAAACTCATCTTTAATGCGTTATTTTAAACTACAAAAACTTCAATTTAAACAATTAATTGATGATATGGCTATTAATCTTTGATCACCTTGAAATTTTGTAAGCGTGAAAAATATATGAAGATAATGTAATCTAATGGTAGATTTGTCAAAATTCACATCGAATTAAGAAATATAGGGTTGGGTTCAAGTTACACTTGATGTAACTCCAAAAAATGTTACACCAACCAATAAATTTTTGTTGAATTCATATTTTGAAAATCAACCGTTGGATCACATTTTCTATATGTTCCTAATATGCATGCCAATTTTCATGCCAATTGAATGTAATTGACCATTTGATCTTTAAACTCATCTTTAATGCGTTATTTTAAACTACAAAAACTTCAATTTAAACAATTAATTGATGATATGGCTATTAATCTTTGATCACCTTGAAATTTTGTAAGCGTGAAAAATATATGAAGATAATGTAATATAATGGTAGATTTGTCAAAATTCACATCGAATTAAGAAATATAAGGTTGGGTTCAAGTTACACTTAATGTAACTCCAAAAAATGTTACACCAACCAATAACTTTTTGTTGAATTCATATTTTAAAAATCCAATCATTGGATCACATTTTCTATATTTTCCTAACATGCATGCCAATTTTCATGCCAATTGGATGTAATTGACCATTTGATCTTTAAACTCATCTTTTATGTGTTATTTTAAACTACAAAAACTTTAATTACAACAATTGATTAATGACATAGCTATTAATTTTTGATCACCTTGAAATTTTGTTAGCGTGAAAAATATATGAAGATAATGTAATCTAACGGTAGATTTGTCAAAATTCACATCGAATTAAGAAATATACGGTTGGGTTCAAGTTACACTTGATGTAACTCCAAAAAATGTTACACCAACCAATAACTTTTTGTTGAATTTATATTTTGAAAATCCAACTGTTGGATCACATTTTCTATATGTTCCTAACATGCATGCCAATTTTCATGCCAATTGGATGTAATTTACCATTTGATCTTTAAACTCATCTTTTATGCGTTATTTTAAATTACAAAAATTTTAATTTAAACAATTGATCGATAACATGGCTATTAATCTTTGATCACCTTGAAATTTTGTAAGTATGAAAAATATATGAAGACAATGTAATCTAACAGTAGATTTGTCAAAATTCATATCGAATTAAAAAATATAGGGTTGGGTTCAAGTTACATTTGATGTAACTCTAAAAAATGTTACACCAACCAATAACTTTTTCTTGAATTCATATTTTGAAAATCCAACCGTTGGATCACATTTTCTATATGTTCCTAACATGCATACCAATTTTCATGCCAATTAGATGTAATTGACATTTGATCTTTAAACTCATCTTTTATGCGTTATTTTAAACTACCAAAATTTTAATTTAAACAATTGATTGATGACATGGCTATTAATCTTTGATCACCGTGAAATTTTGTAAGGGTGAAAAATATATGAAAATAATGTAATCTAACGGTAGATTTGTCAAAATTCACATTGAATTAAGAAATATAGGGTTGGGTTCAAGTTACACTTAATGTAACTCAAAAAATGTTACACCAACCAATAACTTTTTGTTGAATTCATATTTTGAAAATCTAACCATTGGATCACATTTTCTATATGTTTCTAACATGCATGACAATTTTCATGCCAATTGGATGTAATTTACCATTTGATCTTTAAACTCATTTTTTATGCGTTATTTTAAACTACAAAAACTTTAATTTAAACAATTGATTGATAACATAGCTATTAATCTTTGATCACCTTGAAATTTTGTAAGCATAAAAAATATATAAAGACAATGTAATCTAACGGTAGATTTGTCAAAATTCACATCGAATTAAGAAATATAGGGTTGGGTTCAAGTTACACTTGATGTAACTTTAAAAAATGTTACACCAACCAATAACTTATTGTTGAATTCATATTTTGAAAATGCAACCGTTGGATCACATTTTCTATATGTTCTTAACATGGATGCCAATTTTCATGCCAATCGGGTGTAATTTATAATTTGATATTTAAACTCATCTTTTATGCGTTATTTTAAACCACAAAAACTTAAATTTAAACAATTGATTGATGACATGAATATTAATTTTTTATCACCTTGAAATTTTGTATGCATGAAAAATATATGAAGATAATGTAATTTAACGGTAGATTTGTCAAAATTCACATTGAATTAAGAAATATAGGGTTAGGTTCAAGTTGCACCTGATATATAAGTTAGGAAATGAATGGAAAATAAATGAGTAGAATGGAATTAAGTAGCCTTGTTTAGATGTTTTAAAATAAGGGGATAGAAATTAATGTAAATGAATAAAATGTAAGTAATCTTGTTTGGGAGTAATATAAAGGGAATTAATAGAATCATTTTATGACAATATTATTATTAGACCTCTATTTTAAAATAAAGAGAATGTTGATATTTCACCACCGTACACCCTTAGTGCGATAATCACTCCACAAGTATAAGTGCTTGTAGGGTGTGGGGGGCAATGACTAGGGTTCAAGTCTTCAAGAGAGAACTTTCATACACATATATACTTAGATTAGACTAGAGTAAAACTATCTTGTATGAAAATAAATAAATAAATAAATGGCGGAATATATAGAGGTATTTTGGGAGTTTTATTAAGATATTTATTAAATCTAATTTCATTCCCTCAAATTCCTCTCAATTTTGGGGGGAATAAAAATTTGAGGTTTTAAGATAATGGAGGGAATGAATGTTCTCTCCGTCTCTAACCTATTCGATCCATTCCCTCCCACTTAAACTCTCAAACTAGAGAATTGACTTTCCATTCCCTACATTAAAACTCCCAAACAAGGGAAACAAAAAAATATTATAAAATTATTCTTATTATTCTTTTTCATTTTATTCTATTCCCTCCTCCCAAAGGAGGGCTAAAAGTTTGACAAAAGAGACTTGCCCATGTAGAAGTCATGGGTTTAAGAGATCTGTTTGGCGATGATGGTAACAAGGAGTCTTCACGTGAGCCTCAAGAATTTGATTCCCTTCCTCTTCCATATTTCACTTATATGCTTTTGGTTAGATGATTTGTGAAGCTTTTTCGTTAATTTACAACCTTTCTTTTTTAGTTTATTTGGTTGCAACTAAGAAAATAAAATTATTAATAATTTGAGTTTTTTAATTGAATGAAGAGATATAATCTTAATAAAATATTTTATTTTATTTTTAATAAATTGCTATAGTCAACTGGTATTTATACCAATTTACTGTAGTAGCAAAAAATAGTTTTAGTTTCTCCAATAACACATGATTTTTTGGCTCTTTGGTGGTAAAATAGTTTTTTTTTTTGCTAGAATACAATCACCATTGTGAATGTTTTTATTGTTTTTGTTAAGTAATTTCTTGGTTGGATAGTTGTTATTTGGGTGAAGTTAGGTAGGCTTATTGAAGAGAATGGGAGCCTAAGGTTTTGGAAAGGGGCATAACTAATAAATATATTAAAACTATAAAAAATAAATAATAAATAAATAATTTGGACCTAGGGGGGGCCCAGGCCCCCACCTGGGTCCGTCCCTAAATGTAATGAAATAGAATGTATTTAAGTAAGGGAAATGAATGGAGAAGAAATTAATAGAATGGAATTAAGTAGTCTTGATTGGATAATTGTCCCACATTGCTTAAGAGAGTGTGTTGTGTATAGTATAACTTGCCCCACCCTCCCTTAAAAGTTACCATGGCCTTTGAGTGTGGTGTGTCTTTGTGTTAGAATTATTTTCCTTCTCCTTTGTGTATGTGTGTGTGTGTTTGTTTCTCAAAAAAAAAAAAAAAAAAAAAAAAAAAGAAAAGAAAAAAGAAAAAAAGAATGGGTAATTGTCTCACATTGCTTAAGAGAGTGTGTTATGTGTAGTATAACTTGCCCCATTCTTCCTTAAAAGTTACCACGGCATTTGAGTGAAGTTGTGGTGTGCCTTTGTATTAGAACCCCTTTCCCTCTCCCTTATGTGTGCGTGTGTTTGTTTCTCAAAAAAAGAAAAGAAAAAAAAAAGAAGGAATGGGTAATTGTCCCACATTTCTTAAGAGAGTGTGTTGTATGTAGTATAACTTACCCCACCCTCCTTTAAAAGTTACCATGACTTTTGAGTGAAATTGTGGTGTGCATTAGTGTTAGAACCCTGTTCCCTCTCCCTTGTGTGTGTGTGTGTGTGTGTGTTTGTTTCTCAAAAAAAAAAAAAAAGTAGTATTGTTTGGATGTTTTAAAATAAGGGAATAAAAATTAATGTAAATGAATAAAATGTAAGTAATTTTGTTTGGGAGTAACATTGAAGGAAATTAATGAAATCATTTTATGACAATATTACTATTAGACCTCTATTTTAAAATAAATGACGGAATATATAAGGGTATTTTGGAAGTTTTAATAAAACAATTAATGAATCTAATTTCATTCCTTCAAATTCTTCCCAATTTTGGGGGGATTAAAAATTTGAGGTTTTAAGATAATGGAGAGAATGGGTGTTCTCTTCGACCTATTCTATTCACTCTCACTTAAACTTCCAAACTAGGGAATAAAATTTCCATTCCTTACATTAAAACTCTCAAACAAGGAAAGTGAAGAATATTATAAAATTATTTTTTTCATTCTTTTTCATTTCATTCTATTTCCTCCTCCCAAACGAGGGCTAAAAACTTGACAAAAGAGACTTGACCATGTAGAAGTCATAGGGTTTGAGAGATCTGTTTGGCGATGGTGGCAACAAGGAGCCTTCACATGAACCTCAAGAGTTTGATTCCCTTCCTCCTCCATATTTCACTTCTATGCTTTGGTTAGATGATTTGCAAAGCTTTTTTGTTAATTTCACTTCTATGCATTTCTCAATTTTAATTTCTTATTCGTTATTTTATTTTTCCCTTATCTCTTTTTCTTTCATCCACACGTTTATTTATATTTTTTTCCTTTTTTTTCTCCTCCACACACGTATTCTTTACCTTATCTCTATCTTCTTTTTTGACTTTTCTTTTTGCTTTTCTTTTCTATAACTACCATTTCATCCACTCCAAGATTCTAGAACATACCAAAAGCCATAAGCTCTCACTCTCTCTCTCTCTCTCTCTCTCTCTCTCTCTCTCTCTCTCTCTCTCTCTCTCTCTCTCTCTCTCACACACACACAGTCACACACACACACAAAGATCGCTAATGGATGACAAAGGCAAGAGAGACAACCTTTTAAATCGGGGTTCACGCATGCCTGTCCTCCACTTTTCCTCCTCCCCACCGAGGCTCAAATGGGTCAACTTCTCCTTTTTTTTTTTTTTTTTTTTTTTTTTTTTTCTAATTTGATTAATTTTAAAATTGTGATTTGAGTTTGTATTTTAATTGAGATTGAGTTTAGAGATGTTTAAGAGAGAAAAATCTAGAACGGTTTTGTTTTTACTGTTGTGAATACAACCTAAAATAATCAAGAATCACATTTTAATCTTTAATTTTTTTTTCCGCAATTTTGGATCATCATTCTTATGGGTTTTAGGTTGTATTTGAAGGGAAAAAAAATGCAACTCTTTGAAAAACAATATAGTTTTAGTTTTCAACACAATCGGCCAATAACTTGTTCAATCTTACTAGTTCCCCTTTTTTAAGGTTGAACCGGCCGGTTTTCGATTATTCCCGATTTTTGTCTACTTTCTAGTTTTTAGTCATAACCAGACTGAATTAGTGTTTGGTTCCCGTTTGAACCGGTTGGACCGACTTGTCCGGTTCGATTTTTAAAACGATCTCCACTAGTCAGCTAGTCCATTACCCCAATTGCCCAAAGCATACCCAAGGCTCCCGTTTTGATTTGTCCACTAGAACAAAATATTATGGTACCTGTATATTTTGACAAACTATTACGAAGTTACCATTATTATAAATATATATGTATAATATTGATTAAAACTCATATAAATTATTAAGGGGCTTAAAATTATAAGTCATATTTCAATTAGTATGTTAATCTTTAAGCCCAAAAAACAAATTAACAATTAATTTTTTAAAATATAATAAGATTAACATGTATTTAATAATGAAAGAAAGAAAAAAAATGAAAAAAAGACATAAGCTGAATTAAAAAAAGAAAAAGAAAAAAATGATAACGTGGAGGCAGGAGGCTTAAAGTCAATATAAAAAGCTGAATTTCAGCTTCCTTTTCAAATACTACTTTGTACTAGTCATGCACTTGTCACGTAAAGGCTGACAAAACTAAAAATAATATTACACAAAACTGGGCAATAAAGTTGAAGTGGGCGGACAACTCAAGAATTAAAAAAATTGAAAAGAACTGCAGAGGAAACGTAGAACGAAGAAGAAGAAAGAGGAGGAGAAGAAGAAGAAGGAGGAGGAGGCGACAGCTGTGATGGGCTGCGTTCCTTCAAGTGATCGGGGATGCGATTGGATGGGTTGATTTAGGCCATTCTTGAGGTTGAAGCGATGAAGGCTAGGTTAGTGGGTTTGGGATTAGCGATGGCTGGGACAGTGGGACAGAGACAGTGGCTCTGCCGTCTGGCAATGAAAGGGGCTAGAGCGGACTACCGAGAGGTTGAAGTTATTTCCCCTTTAGGTTACGATTTTTTTATTCAAAATTTGATTGAGTATTTTTTTTACTTGGGTATTTGATTTATAGCAATTTAATTTTTATTTTCAGATCTTAATTCTATAATTTTTTTTTTTTTTTTTTGATTAGGCTAGGACAATAGGACAGAGACTGTGGGTCTTCTTTAATTTTCATATTTTAGTTCTATAAATTTGTTTTGGGCTTAAAAAAAATTTAGAGTGATCACAGCACTTTTTTAAAGGGTGGGCAAATATATAAATTTTAAATTATTATATATAAAATTTTTTTTCCCAGGTTAGGATGTCCTGTGATCATCCTGGCCCGAACGTGGTGCTGCCTTTAATGTGAGAGGAAAAAATATTGCTCTAGAAGTACACAATAACTTTTCCTCAAAAAATACCAAAGAAATTTCTCCTTTCTTCATCACTCTTTTGACATTTCCTCTTTTTACCAAAAAGTGGCATTTGTTTTTTTGGTGAAAAAAGTGGCATTTGTTAGTTTCTTACTTTTTGTGGGCCTAATAAAATCAATCTTATTGGGGGAGGGGTGGGAATTCTAAGAAAACAAGAATAAGGAGGGGGGGGGGGGGGGGGGAATTCTAAGAAAACAAGAATAAGAAAATGAGATTTTTTTATTTTGGTTGCAGTTAAATTTTTTATCTCGCCACTTTCTATTATTTCACTTTTAATAATAAAAGTATAATAGTAATTTATTCATTATTTTTTACTTTTTCATCTTGTTTCACGAAACATACATGATAAAAAAATACAAATACTATTTACTATCTTAATTTTCTATTCTTTCAATATTTTTCGCCCTCCCTCTTTTTCATTTTCCCAACATTAACCAATATAAATTTGTTTGGGCCATATATATATGTTTTGATCCATACCAGACCTGAAAACAAACAAATCAAAATGGTATAAAAACATGAAAACATATGGGTCATATAGACTGGGTTTATTTGGCCCGAAGCAGACCAAGCAAGGATGATAAAATAGCAATATGTTTTCCTGTTTTAGCCCGATACGTTTGTGACTCCTACATGGTTTGCTTTGTACCTAATTGGTTCAAAAAAGTTCAAACACAAATCTATTTGACTTGATTCATCAGTCTTTATTTTTTATTTTTTAAGAAAAATTTATCAAGTCCAGTATAAAGTGATGATGGTGTAGTTTTGAAACAAAGTTATTTATGAAAATTCCCACATAAAAAAAGCTATTTGAAAAAAAAAAAAAAATCTTTTATCCCACTCTTAATTTTTCACTTTACAAATCATTAACTGTTATATGTTATATGTCTATTTTTATTATTTATTTATAACTTACCAATATAAATATAGATAGCATTCTATGTATTAGTACCCTTTTCCATTTTTAATTTCTTTGTGTACATAAAGATAAAGATCACAGGCCCACGGTGAGATTGTGATGAATCTGATGATCAATGGCATAACCGTATACTGATTAACAAAATCGTGATCTGAATCGGAATAAAATCACCATAAGACAACAAAATTGGAGTAAAATTGCATGCGTCTCGGAATAAAATCACTATAAGACAACAAAATTGGAGTAAAACTGCATGCGTGTTGGACCATTCATTTTCAGCCTACACATATTTTTTTGAGAACCATTTAGAGCCCAAACTGAATTCTTTGAATTTAAGCCCAAAGTGAAAAGAAATCAATCAAATATCTATATATCTATATATATAATAATAGGTGAAGTTGAGAGAAACTCATATTAGAATTTCAAATTAGAGTTCTAATTTTGTGCCATGTGTCTACAAATTGTGCCATCATAATTATCCTTCCAATTGTTCAATTAAAATCTGAAATTGAAGTTCAATTTTGATCCATTTGGCCAATTGTATTTGGGTCATTCTAATTAAAACCATTTCTATCTATTAGGTTAAATGAGTTACTGTGCTAATTAAGTTTTTTTTTTTTTTTTTTTTTGAGAATAAATGGCAGAAATATATTCAAAGAAAGAATAAGTTTATACAAAGTAAGGTAGCATCAAATAACAACCATGCCAGCTTTCTCTTCACCAACAAAACAACAACTATAAACAAATAAGTTACAGCAAGGAAGGTCAAGGAAAAGCAAGACTATCTACCTATTCCTCAAGACAAAGCTCCATAATTGGCTTCCAAATATTCTAAAGCATGGGTAGTAGCAGACATGGCTAGAAAAGGGGGATCAGGTCGTGGAGTACCAAAGCGAGTCTCATTCCGCTTATTCCAAATCATCCTGCTGGTTGTGAAAAATATTGAACCTCTAGGTCATTTTTTCTTTGCATTATTTGATCAACCACATCCACAAATGAGAGATTTGTGCAATGAGTCATGATCTCCCTCAAGCATGAAGACATCCAAACCTTGTCAGAATATGTACATCTTAGAAGGACATGGTCTATGGACTCCACCCCATCCTCACAATATTCACATCTAGCATCAAATAAAATTTCCCTTCTAGTTAGATTAGCTTTAGTAAGCAGTATATCTCTACAAGCTCTCCAAATGAAAGTTTTGATTTTATTACATACCTTGACCACCCAAATCACTTTCCAAATTTTATTGCTCTGTGAGTGATTGGATGATTGGCCATGAGAAGATCTCACTTGTTGAGTTTGGATCATCTTATATGCACTTTTTACTGAATATTCACCTGTGTTTGTGTATGCCCAAATTTGGATATCTTGCCCTGCTCTATTGTTCAATGGGATGGATTTAATAACCTCAGCTTCATGTGGAAGGAATACATGATCAATCATGGATACTCGCCACAATCTTGTAGTTGGATCAATGAGGTTATCCATAGTGGCTATTGTTGATGATGTGGAGCATGGGGTTACCACCTTGAATGATGGTGGGATTGGAAGCCATTGGTCTTGCCAAATTCGAATTTTATTTCCGGTTCCTACCCGCCATCTCAATCCACTATCCAAGATAGATTTGGCTAGTACTATACTTTCCATGCAAAACTCCCTGAATTTGGTGATGGGGCATCTAAAAAATATGTATTGGGAAAGTACTTTGATTTGTAGACATGATAGAACAAGGAGTGTGTGTTTTTCAGAAGCCTCCATCCTTGTTTTGCTAACATGGCTAGGTTGAAAGAATGAAGATTCCGAAACCCAATTCCTCCCATCGACTTGGGCATACAAAGTTTAGACCAACTCAGCCAGTGTACTTTCCTTTCTTGTGTCTTTTGACCCCACCAAAATCTGCTCATCATCCCTTCAAGATCTTTAAACAAGCCTTTCGGTAGCAAAGAGCATCCCATGGCATATGTGGGGATAGCTTGTGCCACGGTTTTAATCAAAATTTCCTTCCATCCCTTTAGTTTACTCCAAACCTTTCCAATGATTGGAGTAATGGTTGATTTTTTGTTATGCCCCACTATACTAGGTAGCCCTAAATACTTCTCATATTCTAGGACTGTCTCTGCACCCAATGCCTATTTAACTGATTCTTGGGTCTCTAAAGCAGCCTCATATAAATTAAGCAAAGCATTGACCTGTTGGCACTCCTCTACTGAGGCACAACAAAATAATAAGCTATCATCAACAAATAGGAGATGAGAAATACAAGGACCACCTCTGCTAGCTGCCACTCCTCTTATAATTCCATATGTTTCTTCCTTTCTGAGTAGAGCGGTAAGCCCCTTAGCACAAAACAGAAAGAGATAAGGTGATAGTGGGTCACTTTGTCTCAATCCTCTAGAAGGTAGAATATAACCTATAGGATTGCCATTAACTAAAACAGAAAAATGAGTAGTTGTTATGCATGCCGTTATCAATTACACCCATTTTGCATGAAACCCCATTTTCTCCATCACCGTTTGTAGATAACCCTATTCAACCCGGTTATAAGCTTTGCTCATGTTCAATTTAATAGCTACTTGACCTATCTTGCCCCACCTTTTCTTTTTCATGCTATGCAAAGTTTCATATGCAACTAAAATGTTGTCTGTAATTAATGTTCCCGGGACAAAAGCGCTCTAAGTATCCGAAATTAAATTTGGGAGGATGACCTTCAGTCGATTGACTAACATTTTAGATATGATTTTGTAAAGCACATTACATAGGCTGATGGGGCGATATTGTGTGATTAATTCAGGGTCTTTAGTTTTGGGTATTAGAGCTATGTGGGTATTATTTATATTTCAAAGTATAATTCCAGAATTTAGACATGATAGCACAAAATTAGTTACATCTGCACCCACTATACGCCAAAACTTTTGAAAAAAGAAAGCAGTCATACCATCAGCGCCTAGAGCCTTTGAAGGATGCATCTGAAATAAGGCGAATCGAACCTCCTCCAGATGAAAATTTCTCACAAGCCAATCATTCATCTCTTCCGTAACTACTCTAGGGATATGGGCCACCACCTCTTCAATGGCATTTGGATTTGAAGATTGGAAGAGAGTTGAGAAATGTTGAATTAGCACCCTTTCTATATCGCTTTGTTGCTCTATCATCGTACCATCCATCTCCTTTAGCGAGACAATTAAGTTTTTTTTCCTCCTTGCAGACGCCTTTGCATGAAAAATTTTTGTATTATGATCACCTTCACACAACTAGCTGATACGGGATCTTTGTTTCCAATAAATTTCTTGTTTCTCAATTAAAATATTAATCTCATGCCTGAGAGCTTCACACTTAGCCCATGAAGAATCCCTGTTGTTTTACTCTAGCACCTGTAGCCTATTTCGCTTTTCCTCAATCTTTTTGCCTAAGGAACATAGTGGATTTTTACTCCAAGCTAACAACCGCTTCCTACATTCTTTTATCTTGTTACACACTTGGAACATAGGACTTCCATTGAAGGAAACAGACCAAGCATTTGCAATTGTGTCCCCGCAGCCTTCATCTTTCGCCCATGCTTCCTTAAAACGAAATCGTTTTTTATACATCCCAAATTGAAATTGGGATTGCCCTCTTAGTCGCACCCCAATGGTCATGTGATCAGAATTTGCAAAACTTAAATGATGAACTTCAAAGTGAGGAAAAAGATCATACCATTCTTGGTTAGCTACCCTACGGTCGAGTCTAACATATACCCAATCCTATTCATCTCTCCTATTACACCATGTGAAGCGAGCACCTTTAAAGCCCATGTCCCTTAATCTGCAATCGTCTAGCACTTCTCGAAAATTCGCCATTTGCCACTCACTTCTTGGTTCCCCTCCTTGTTTTTCATTCACTAAAAGTATCTTGTTGAAGTCTCCTATGCATATCCATGGCAATGTGACTTGCTGATGAAGTAGACGCATCAAATTCCATGTTTCAATACGCTTCAATTTTTCAGGGTGCCCATATATAACTGTCAACCTCCATGAGACCCCATCCTTCTCTTTCACAATAACATCTATATGGCTTTTCGACAAGGTTTTCAAATTCACATCCCATTCTGAATCCCATAACATAGCCAAACCTCCACCCATTCCAATTCTATCTACACATACTACATTATCTATTTTTAATTCATCTCTCACTTCTTCTATGCCTTTCTTTTTAAGTTTAGTCTCCATCAAAAATACAATTCGGGGACGTTGAACTTTAATTAGCTTAGAAAGCTCTCCAACAGTACTTTTGTCCCCAAGTCCACGGCAATTAATACTTAAGATACTCATGGTTCAGCTTCCTTAATCACCTTACTTCATATATTCAATAATCCAACACAAAACTCCTATATCTATGATGTTTTAAGAGACAACTTTACCTGTAGCCAAGGTAAGGTGTTGTTGAGATAACATGGAAGCTTTTTGCTTTGTAAAAACAATCAGCCCCTTCACTTCAAGGTATGGGATGGTCCATAAAGCTACGAACTCCACAGTTGCTGACAAGTCTTCAGAGCTATAGAGAAGTTGATTGGCAACTTGAGACTTGGAGGCGAGACCCTCTATTGACGCCGCCAAACCCACTAGCTGGGTAAGGGAAACTTACATAGGGAAGCCCACAAATTGGGCAAGGATAGCCCACAACTTGGGCCACTGAATATCTCACTAAGGAGATGAGGACCCACGAAGGGGCAGTGATGGCTAGCGATGGAGCAAGCTCGCGAAGTGGCTAAAGAAAGCTTGAGTGCAAGATAGCAAGCAGTGCTAATCGTGTGCTGAGAGAGAGTTCCAGACTTTTTTTGGAAGTAATTAAGTTTTTTCTTGATTTTGCTGTCAAACGTGAAAACCAAAAAGGCTATTTTTATACCCGATGAAATCACTGATTTCACAAGAGACAAGGGGAGGGAGAGAGTCATAAGACACTATGAAGGAGAGATTGAGGACCACCACTATGTTAGAGCATCTCCCACCTTCAACCTAGCCTCTTGCCACCAATATATATTGCCTGAACCACTACTGATATTGGTATCTTTAAAAAATAAAAAATGGTATCAAATATGATGTTAGGACATATATGGTTCACATGCTAAGAAAATATGTCATACTTATTTATGTAAATTGACTAATCCTTTGACAAAACGCACTCTACTTGTAATTGGGTAGTTCTAGGTGTTTTTAATACTTCAAGAAACAAGGTTTCAAGATCAAGTGTTGAAGTCATCAAGTCTGTCCAAGAAAAATCAAGTTGAAGTGCATTTTCATTAAAGCTCGACACCTGCTCGATAGCTTATCGACACCTGCTATCTGTCGAGATTTAAAAATCAGGTTTTCTGATATGATTTTCTTGGGATCCGTGAATAAGTTTTTGGGTCTTCTTTTCTTCTAACCCTAAACATATAAAAAGGATTGTTTTAAGAGCCGTCAACAGAGACATAAGTTGCAA
Organism: Quercus gilva; assembly: GCA_023621385.1. Lineage (NCBI taxonomy): Eukaryota > Viridiplantae > Streptophyta > Magnoliopsida > Fagales > Fagaceae > Quercus > Quercus gilva. The sequence continues at coordinate 71,716,368 of CM042477.1, forward strand.
AAGCATTGAGCAATCCTTGTTCAAGCAAATTGTGATCAAAGACGAAGTTCTTGACCTAGTTCATCTTCTCTGAAGAAGTTGCTGTGTATTTGCACCAAAGGATTTTGTGACCAAGCATCTTCCTGATCTTCATCGCATAGGATGAACTGAAGAACTTTGCAACCAACCTCTTCTTCTAAGTTGGTGTTTGAAGTCGCGTACTGGTATCCGCGCATCTGGTTAGTCACGTACTTGGGAGCCGTGCATTAAAGGTGAAAATTGTCACTACAGATCAAGTCTAATTGGGTATTGGAGTAAGGGTTCAACTGTAGGTTGGTAAGGTACTTGGGATTCCTTTACTTGTAACCGCTTGATTTGATAATAGTGGAGTTTCGAGAGTGGTGACCTGAAAATCACCCAGTGGGGTTTTTGCCATTAGGGTTTTCCCCATTCGTGAACAAATCACGGTGTCATTTAATTTCCGTTGCATATTTAGTTATTCGGTAATTTGTTTGTGCTGCCACGCAATTGCATGATAAATTAATTAATTAATAACTTGGCTATTTAATTAATTGGTTTAATCACAAGGGGTCATTCAATTTGTGGCCTATCATATGATTTAGGTTTTGTTATTTTGGGTTGATTTTTATTAATTTAGGTATTTGGGTTATTGGTTTTGATTAACGTTGAATGACGAAGAAAGAAAGGGTGTGATCAAAGACGTTTGAAACCCGTTTAGCTTAGGGTTGACAGCAAGAAGTCAATATCGTACCAGAGGCTATACCGGTTTGGCCACCGGTACAATATATTTCGGGTACTGGATAATACCGGTGTACCGTTTCGAGTTTACCGCTATTTTATATATTTAATACACACACACACACACAAAATCTCTATTCTGGAGCATATATTTATATTTATATGTTTAGTAGTTAAAGTTCACATAATAATAATTTATTATGAGCACTTAAATTTAAATCTATAAGCACATAATATTTCACTTACTGTTTATCTCTAGCTCACATATCAGCCTATTAATTAATAAAAATATAAAACTAGTGAGTGACAATAGATGAAAATTTGAAATAAAAGATGTCATTGAAATTTCAAACTTTTTTTTTGACATCAAAAAGGTAGAATCATTTTATTAAAGGAAAAGTAATATAAGTATAATAGGGTCCATGGGCTGTACTAAACTGATCAGCTAGCCTGAGCCATGTACAAGACATAAACCAATAAAATACAACTCAAAATTCTAGCTAGTAGGCCTGAGCCCATAGACAAGACATAAACCAATAAAATACAACTTAAAATTCTAGGTAGTAGGTCCTTTGATTTGCTACCAGTGCTTGATACTCATCAACTCAAATATCAATGTTTACACGTGTGGTGTCAGTACACAAAAAATAAGACTCCAAGAACCACACAAAACGAAAGGACCAAGGGGGGGTGCAGCTGTAGTCTAAACAACAGATAAGAAGAAGAGAAAAAAGAAAAAGAAAAAAAAGAAGGGAAGTGAATAGATGAAGTTGAAGGAGGAAGACAAAGGGAAAATCAGCTAAATGTTAATGACGACCAACAAAGTGGTGCTAAGCCTGAAGGCGATGTGAGCCATTTGGTACTTTTATGTTTTGTTTTGTGTTATTTATTTATTTTTTTTAAAGAAGCTTTTTGTACCGGCTGGTTTTTACTTTCTGCCCGAAATGACCGATATTCGCTGGTACGGCCGGTACGTGGCCGGTATGGCTGATATTTTTTCCAGTACGAAACAAGGGGGTATTTGTACCGGTTTACTAGCTAATACAGTATATACTGGCTATACCGGCCGGTACGGTACGGAATTGACTTCCTTGGTTGATAGCCATTGAAGGTATTGTCAAGAAACAAGGAATTTTCTTTGCTTAAATGTGGTTTGGTTGTCATCCTATGTGATGTTCTTCATCTTCTTCTTATTTTAATTTCATTCTCTGAATTGTATTTAGTTTTTTATTTATTTTTTATTTATTTTTTATTATCATTTGTTTTTTAATTCCTTTTGATTTTGGTGTCATTTTTTTCTTCTTCAAATTTTCGTATATATTGATTTGGGTGTCAATGTTAACTTTCTAATTTAATGAATACTCCAAACTAGGTTGAGTATTGCACGCCAACTATTTGATTTGTATTGCCCTTTTCTTATTATAATTATTATTGTTGTTTGGAATGTAAAATTGTATTCTTTTATTTTTCTATTTGTCTACAAGGGACAAGAACGAGGTACTCCATACATATAGCAGAACTCTTGCAAAGGTCTATTTCTACCCTCTTTTGTACATGCAGATTTTGTGTTTGGCAGTCAATTGCCAACTTAAAGCATCCATATTATTAAAATATAGAGAGTAGCAACACTGATGTAAAACAACGAAACAAGTTGGCTTCTTTGGATTTTGTTCATTGTTTTCTTAAAAAATTATGAATAGGATTCTATATGAAGTGTTATTATATACAGTTATTTAATTGTTTAGCTTAGCTTTTGTATTTTACTTTATGCATTTAATTCCTAAATGTAGGGAATTCAACCTGAAATCCCAACCTGTGAGAAATAAAACTAGAGAAAACACACGCCAAATAAAAACAATTACACGCACAATACAGTATTTACGTAGTTCGGCAATTTGCCTACATCCACGGAGTTACAGGGATTTCACTATTATCAGGGAAAAATACAAAGTGCGACAGTACAGTTTTTTTTCCTCTCTCTAAAACATAACAACAATAAAAACCCTAATCATCAAGTTGTGTTTTCTACATCTTACGCACAAGTTACACAATGGGCTACAAAACGGGCCAAAATTTTTTTTCCCGGGGCTAGCCAAGCTGTAGCCCCATGGACTAAGCCTCAGAAAATCTCCCATTAAAAACCATGCAACATTATTTTGGGTCGGGTCGGGTCGTCAACCGGATCAAACACAACTAGACTCCACAAAGCCCAACAAATCTCCGAATTAGAGACTAGTTCAATCACCAACATCAACCACAATCCCCCAAAAGCAATCCCTCATCCCTACAACTCATCCTCCTGTCCTCAAGCTAGAAAGCCAATTGAAGTTGCACACAGCTTTGGCTTTTCAATAGTGACACCCTTAGTCAACATGTCTACCGGGTTCTTAGATCCACAAATCTTCTCAAGTATTACCAGCTTATCTTCAACAAGGTAACGGATAAAGTGGTATTTTTTCTGTATGTGCTACGACTTTGAATGAAAAGCCGAATTTTTGACAAGAAAGATTGCACTCTGACTATCGCTGTGTAGAATGCCCATCTCCTGCTTTTTACCCAATTCATCTAAGAAACCATGTAGCCAAATCATCTCCTTTTTAGCTTCAGTTGCTGCAACATACTCAGCTTCTGTAGTAGATAAAGTAACAATCTTTTGTAGATTTAAAGCCCATGATATAGCTGTACCACCCAGAGTAAAAACAAACCTAGTAGTACTCTTTCTACTATCAATATCACCAGCAAAATCAACATCTACATAACCCTGTAGTTTTAAACTTGCACTTGTGAAGCAAAGACATGTATCTGATGAACCCTTAAGATATCTCAGAATCCACTTAACTGCCTCCTAATGCTGCTTTCTAGGCCTACTTATGAATCTGCTCACAACTCCCACTGCATGTGCAATATCTGGCCTTGTACACACCATAGCATACATCAAGCTGCCAATAGCTGAGGCATAAGGCACCTTGCTCATATAGTCCCTTTCTTCTTTTGTCTTTGGTGACTATTCCTTGCTCAGTTTGAAATGACTACCCAAAGGTGTGCTCACTGGTTTAGCTTCAATCATGTTGAACTTGCTGAGAACTTTCTTCACATACTCTGACTGTGAAAGCTTCAATGTGCCATTAGCCTTGTCTCTAATGATTCTCATACCAAGGATTTGCTTTGTAGCTCCCAAATCCTTCATTGCAAACTGTTTTGACAATTGCTTCTTCAGATTATTAATCTCCTCAATGCTAGACCCTGCAATGAGCATATCATCCACATACAATAGTAAAATGATATAAGAATTGTCAAAGAATTTGACATAGCAACAATGATCAGCTTCACATCTCTTGAACCCAATTTTATGCATAAAACTGTCAAATTTCTTGTACCACTATCTTGGAGCTTGTTTTAGGCCATACAAGCTCTTTCTTAGTTTGCAGACTAGATTTTCTTGTCCCTGAACAATGAACCCTTCTGGCTGAATCATGTAAAGGTCTTCCTCCAAGTCACCATGAAGGAATGCCGTCTTTACATATAATTGCTCAAGATGTAAATTTTCTGCAGCTACCATTCCCAGCACCAGTCTAATTGTTGACATCTTCATAACTGGAGAAAATATCTCTGTTTAGTTAATGCCCTCCTTTTGCTGGAACCCTTTAACAACTAATCTGGCCTTGTAATGTTTGCTACCATCATGCTCATTCTTTATTCTGTATACTCACTTGTTGTGCAAAACCTTCTTTCCTACTGATAATTCAGTTAGTTCCCATGTTTGATTCCCCAACAAGGAATCCATCTCATCCTTAATGGCTAACTCTCACTTGCTTAAATTCTCATCTTGCAAGGCTTCTTTATAACACTCTGGCTAACCACCATCAGTCAACATGAGATAATTTAGAGTGGGTGAATAACGCTGTGGAGGTCTAATGTTCCTAGACGATCTGCAGACTTCAACTACAGGTGTAATTACCTGTAAATCTGCATTCTCCTTATTTTCTTCACCCCTTTTTCTGGATAGTACTTTCATTCAATCCATCTAAGTTGACAAACTCAGATTTCTTTTGATCTATCTCTGCAACATTTGATACTATGGTTGACCTGTCCTTGTATATAACCTGTTTATTAAATATCACATTTCTACTTCTGATGATTTTCTTATTTTGTTCATCCCAAAACCTATAGCCAAATTTCTCATCACCATAGCCAATGAAAAAACATATTTTAGACTTTGTATCAAGTTTACTACAAGCATTAGAATCAATATGAACATAAGAAACACAGCCAAAAACTTTTAAGTGCGAAAACTTTACCTCTTTACCGCTCCAAACCTCCTCAGGAAGTCTGAACTCCATGGGAACTGATGGCCTTCGGTTTATCAGGTAAGCTATAGTGCTAACAGCATCAGCCTAGAAAGTTTTTGGTAGTCTGGCATACAACCTCATACTCCTAGCACGCTCATTGAGTGTTCTATTCATGCGTTCAACCACACCATTCTGCTGTGGTGTTCCAGGAATGGTCTTCTTCATCCTAATTCCCTATGCAGCACAATGCTCACTGAACCCTCCATCTATGTACTCTCATCCATTATTTGACCTCAAACATTTTACTTTCAAACCTATTTCTGTCTCAACCATAGCTTTCCACTTCTTAAAAGTTTCAAATGCATCAGATTTATTTTTCAGAAAATAAACCCATACCTTTCTGCTTGAGTCATCAATGAAAGTGATGTAGTACCTTAAACCTCTAAGGGATGCAACCGAAGAAGGCCCCCACAAATCAATGTGTACTAACTCTAATTTTTCAACCTTCGGTGTCCTGTCAGTTTTCAAGAAGCTCACCTTTTTCTGCTTTCCTAAGATGCAGCTTTCACACATGTCAAAATCAATGGACTTTAATTCTAGTAGTTTTTCTTTTGACAACAGCATCTTCATTCCTTTCTTACTCATGTGACAAAGTCTAAAGTGCCATAGGCTTGTATCAGTACTTGCATCAGTAACTGCAATTGTCTCTCTTAGACTTGAGGTCATATATAGAGTACCAGTCTTCTTTCTATAAGCCAATACTCTAACTCCCTTTGTAACCTTTCAAGTACCACCAACAAATAGTATTGCATGTCCTTTATCATCAAGTTGTCCAACAGAAATCAGATTCCTTCTCAGGTTAGGAATATGTCGTACCTTCTCCAGTAACCAAACAAACCCATTAGGCAACAATATCTGGACATCTCCCATACCCACAACATCCAAGGCTGAACCATTAGCCAAATACATCTTACCAAAATCACCTGTAACATAATTCTGTATGATTTCTCAGTGTGGAGTGGTATGAAACGAAGCTCTTGAGTCCAAAACCCAATTATCAAGTGGACTGTCTACTGTAAGAAGTAATGCATCCTATACCTCTTCTGTTACAGCATTAGCAGAATCATCTTCATTCTTTTTCTTAGGACTTTTGCATTGGTTCCTAAAGTGACTTGTTTTTCCACAATTCCAGAATTGTACTTGTTGGCCTGATCTAGATTTACTTCTGTTTCAATTAGAATTTCTGGATTTTGATCTGCCCCTATTTGAATATCTGTTAATACCTCTACCTCTTGTCTCAAGGTATAGGGCAGAACCAAATCCTGAGGTTTCTCTTGCATGTCTTCTTCAATTCTCCTCAGCCAAAATTAAATCTCGTATATCATTGTACTTGAGTTTTTCCTTTCCTGTAGAATTGCTTATTACCATCCTCATTGCCTCCCAACTATTTGGCAAAGAAGCCAAGACGACCAGAGCACGAATTTCATCATCAAAATTAATTTCTACAGACGACAATTGATTTGTGATAGTGTTGAATTCATTTAGATGTTGTGCTATTGATCGTTCTCTGCCATCTTCAAATTGAATAGTTTCTTCATCGAATGCACCTTGTTATTTACTGATGACTTTTCATATATACCAGACAAAGCCTTCATTAGATCTGTTATGGTCTTCTCTTTTACAACATTGCGTGCAACAGACCTAGATAGAGTTAACCTGATAACTTCTAGTACCTGTCTGTCAAGAAGAGCCCATTCCTCAGCCTTCATCGCCTCATGTTTTGTCCCCCAAAAGAGGCAGGTGCAATTCCTCCCATAGAGATAATCTTCAATCTGCATCCTCCAATACGCAAAATTTGTGCCATCAAACTTTTCTATTCCAGACGCCTTTCCTACTTCCTCTGCCATTGCTCCCACTCAAACCTAACCCTAGGCTCTGATACCAGTTGTAAGGAATTCAACCCGAAATCCCAACTTGTGAGAAACAAAAATAGAGAAAACTCATGCCAAAGAAAAACAATCACACGCACAAGACAATATTTACGTGGTTCAGCAATTTGCCTACGTCCACGGAGTTGCAGGGATTTCATTATTATCAGGGAAAAATATAAAGTGCGGCAATATAGTGTTTTTTCCTCTCTCTAAAACACGACAACAATAAAACCCTAATCATCAAGCTGCGTTTTCTACATCTTGTGCGTAGGATACACAATGGGCTACAAAACGGGCCAAAATTTTTTTTCCCGAGGGCAACCAAGCCGTAGCCCCATGGACTAAGCCTCAGAAAATCTCCCATTAAAAACCATGCAATATTATTTCGGGTCAGGTCGGGTTGGGTCAGGTCGTCAACCAGATTAAACACAACTAGGCTCCATAAAGCCCAACACTAAACCACATTCCTCTCCCAAAAAAAAAAAAAAAAAAAAAAAAAGTCTAAACCACATATTGTTAATTCAATTACATCAGTTGGATACATCTCATGGAATATTGGATCATGCTCCACTTATTTATTTGGGTGAATGAAAGTGTCCTCTACATGTTTGACTAAATGCTTGGTCATTAGGTCTTGCTAAAGATGTATTGATTTCATAGTGGTTATAGCCTCCTGTCCCACAATTGTTTTTCCAAATTAACTTTCTTACTTGATCATGTTATGGGCATAGTTCAATTAAGTCATATCTTATGAAATATGAGGCTTTAGTCTCAATTATTTATCAAGTTCTCTAATGTTATATATGCTGATAGTTGTTTCCCTTATGTTAACATTTTTGTGATAATACTAACTGAGAGGACCCAGCATGGACATCCTAGAAAAACATTTCCAACCTTGCTGTCATAAAGATACACTCGGTTTATTTGTTGTGTTTTGGATTATAGGGCTTTCTTCTGATACTGATGAAGTTATTCTAAAGGATGCTTTTGGGCGATGTGGTGAGCTAATTTAAGGTAATGTAGTAGATTATTTAGGTTTTGTAACTTATACTTTTAGGTTTAGATGACCTTAGCTTTACTTGACGGTATTATGTTATCATATTTGGAAATTAAAATGATATGTGACCACATTAGTGGGAGATCAAAAGGGTATGGGTTTGTGCAGTTCACTTCTAAAACTATGTGACCACAACTCTAAAAGAAATGGATGATCAGTTGAATTTACTTCGGCTTGATATTTTATATATATATATATATATATATGTTTGTATGCATGTATGTACTTTTTTTTCCTTACAAATAGCTATGTTAAGCGCCTAATCTTAAATAAAAATAATGTGAATAACTTAACTTATGTTCAGCCACTTCAGGTGTTGGATGGCAGTGTGTTATGCACACAAGCGAGAAAACAACTTGAATCTTGGGTACAATCATTTTCTCTTTGCATCCACTTAATTAACTAATTAGAGAGAATAGTTATGAAAATCACAATTTCCTCTTATTCCATTGTCTAATTTTTGTTGTTTGAGCATTTAATTCCTGATTTTTTTTTTTTTGAATACTCCTTAATTGGTTGTTGCTGTTGCACTAAAGTGTGAAACACCCTAGGCACAATTTGACAACATGGCCACCAGGTAATGCCTTAGGCCGTGTAATATCTAATATTATCATTTTTATCATTTGTCATTTCCTCTATAATAGTGAATTGAAAAATTACATGAGTTTGCCTTTGTCTTCCTTGGTTCCCTCATCTTCTCAATTGGCAAAAGATAATGATTTTGCATTTATTAGAATATTAAATCTACACTTTCAAATTTAGCTTTCCATTAAGCACTATTCACCCCGGTTTGGATGTTATATTTATTTCTCATTTTCTTCAATGTCCTTGCAGTGAATTAATTATTGCTCCTTTTTTTTTTCCTCTAATCTAGGTGCTCCTAGAACTCTTTTTGGTCTAAATTTCTACACAAATTTGCCAATTAGGTATGTCAAGACTTCATTTACATATTCTTCCTTTTTTATCTAAATTTTAATAACTATTACATGAACCATGTATTAGATAGAAAATTCTTTGCTTGATTGTGGAGTTTAGGTGATTTAGATATTGTCAAAAAGGATATTGAAGGGCTTGAGTTGTTTGTTATGAAAACTAACAAACAATCCAAATACCATCTAGAGTCACAAAACTAACAAACCAGATAACATTGACCATAAAACATCTTTATGTTCTTTAACTATCAACTTAAGAATAAAAATTCTAATGATAAGCCTAGGAAATTAAATTATGAGAATAAGTTAAAAAAAAATCACAATAGACTGTTTAGGTAGCACACTAGGAAGGTCTAATTACACTAGAAGGAGGCCAGTAATAAACTTTTCAATTGTATTCCACCTTAGTTTTGACAATTTAACCTTCCATTATTGTATTGATAATAGCAATTGGGATAGCCAATTTTTATTAGTAATAATTTAATGTGAATTGTTGCATTGTCGATCCAGAAGGTATCCCAAATGCCTAAAAGTCGCTAAGGATGGGACAAAGAGAAAGCTCATGGCATTCAGGAAAAAAGAAAACATTATTGGAAATTTTTAGTTTAAATAATTTGGTTTATGACATTGTCTATAACTATTTTATGTGGTTTATTACATTGTCAAGAACTATTTTATGTATTTTATGATTTATGAATATTGAAAAGGTAATCTGAAAAATCAATATATTCATATTAGTTTAATGGATTTGTCACATGACCTATGAGCAAGGTTTTAGTAAGTTCGCTAATAAGCTTGTGTAATATTTGATAGAGTGTGCAGCCTTTATTACTGGTTTTGGTATACTAAACTTTGGCTGAAACAAAAGACTTAGGTTATGCAGCACAACAAAGGTTCACTATTATATGCTTGAAAAAAATTGATGATTATTGATTTATTTATTTTTTATTTATTTTTTTATGGGTGATTATTAAAGCCTAATTTTGCTCACCAGACGGCTTGGATATAGTCAACTAATTTTGATCATTTCATTTTCCTAACCTTTTGTATATTTTTTTACTTGCTTAAATTGCATGGCATATGTTCAAAATATTTTTCATTGCATACAAAAAATGATTGAAATTTAGTTGGATCTCAATTAGTTGAACCAACTAATAACCGCTTATTTTTTTTAAGAGGTTTTTTTTTTTACCCTATCCCTTCAACCTTGACATTTACGTAATTTAGTTGTGTACATATTATTGGATGAAAATGGTCTTAGTCAATGGATTATGAAATTTTAGAGAATGTTTAGGATGTCAACCGATTAATAGCTAAAAAAAGGTAAAATAATAATAATTAAATTTTATGTACGGATTTAACTTTTTGAAGGATTGAGAAGAATTGTCAAAGAAACAAGAAAATGAAATTACTTCCGTTGTGTACATATGTAATGTAAAAATATTTTTTAATCTTTTTAAGTACATTCTCATATTTTATTATAAAACATAATTATCCATAGGACAAAAACTAATATCCTATATGTTTAATAAACCATTCTTAACATGAATAGAAACAATTGAATATTTTCATGCATAATAATATCATGAAAATTATTAAATAATCCAAGCTTAACATCAATAGCATCATTACAATTCATTTCCACGATTTGATCTAACTGAACACTTCACAAGTCCAAATTCATTAAGAACCATTTTCAATACAAAAATTTAGATACTTTTAACCATTTGACTATCAAAATTCATGTATATTCAATTAAAAAGTCTAAAAACACATTATTATCATTTATTGTAATTTAATATGATCCTATGAATCTTTAAAAATCATTTTATTATAAACAGGGAATGAAATATTAGAACACTATTTCAAACCAAAATGAGAAATATGAATCCTTTACAAAATCTTCCAAATGACATGTTGGTGTTTTCAAAGGTGGGAAATGATTCAATAACACTATAATTGGGAAATATTAAGTTAAGCAGGGATGGACCCACGTTGGGGCAGAGGGGGGCCATTGCCCCCCCCCCCCCCCCCCCCCCAATTAAAAAAAAAAAAAAACTAGTATAAAAAAAATTAAGACTTGCCCTTTAATATATATATATATATAAATATATTTGTCTCTCTTCTAAAATATTTAGATATTAACCTACAAGAAAATAAATAAAATCCATGCCCCTTTAACTACAAAAACAAAATAAAAAAATAAATATGGACTAAACAAAAATCGCGCACAAAATAAGAAACAATTATTTTGTATGTTATACTTTGTTGATGTGCTTTATAATATAAAATGTTTAAGAAATACTTATTTTGTATGTAGTATTTTTTTGAATATAAAATAGATTTTAGTTTTTATTTTCATAAATTTTTTTTGTTTTTTTTTTTTATTTTAAGCTTTGGCCCCCCTCAGGTATAAATCCTAGTTCCGTCCCTGAAGTTAAGGTATAACAAAACAACTTTTTCAGTGTATATATACTAATTTATTTCCCTCTATATAAGTTATGAAATCTATTAAGTCAATTTTTTCCTTTTTCTTAACCAGGTGTAGAAGCTTCAACAAATTAACAAAAAAACAGATTAATACTCCAAAGAATTCGACTCACTCCATATTTTAGTCACCCAGCCCTACTAGATAACAAAGCAAAAGAATTGATTTTTTTTTTTCATGTTATGAAGCAAAGAATCCCAATGCACTACTCATAATGGGAACAAAAAAAATACTTCCTGAATGAAGAAGTCGTTGAAGGGAAAATATTGATTGAAGAAGCTGTTACATGTGGTGATTTTATTGCAACATATATTCATGGAGTCATGATACTTTGTGAATCGAATCCTAAAGGCATAAGTAACCTTTTGAAAGTTTTGAATGATGAACATGGAAAGCACAGGCTTCTAAAATGCCAAAGAATACTTTGACTACTTGCTGCAGGAACCACCATGTATCAAAGTCCAAACTTTCAAGCTTGCCAAAAAACTAAATGGGACATTGGAACCATGATGAACCTTATCCTTATGGTTATGAAGAATTTGTGGTTACGTGCAAGAGATGCTCGATTGACCTTGAAATGTTTAAGTTGGTGAATAGGTTTATTTAAATTTGACAAACAAAAAAAAAAAAATATTAATGTCCCTTTATATACTTTTAATAATAAAATGCAATATTCTCTTCTTCTTTTTTTTCATTGTAGCATCACTTAAATAATAAAATGCAATATTCGCTTTTTTTCATTCACTATTTTATCTAATGCTATCCTCCATATGATAAACCAAAAAGAAAAAAGAAAAAAAAAAAAAGAAGAAGACCAATAGCATCACTTAAATAATAAAATGCAATATTTTTTTTCATTATTTTATCTAATTCTATCCTCCATGTGATAAACCCAAAAAAACAAAAAGAAAAATTGACCAACATCATTACTACAATTAACAATTCCCATGCGGTAGCACAAGTTACATACTAGTTATATATAACAGCAGAGACCTCATGCGAGAGTGCATGAGCTCCTATCATGTGGCTCTCTAATTTTGCATTTAGCTTTTTTAACCTCTTTCATTAAGTTTTTCTAATTGTTACCCAATAGATATAGTAACTTTTTTTACTGTTACATAAAATATGGGCTATTATTGACAATTACTCTAAAGAATTAACTACCTTTTAAAAATAAACCAAACCTTATGAAAAGCCCAATCCTATTTATTACCTTACGTAATATGACCTAGGCTTGACCCTCCCCACATGTAGGTGAAAGGCTTTGCATGTTGTAAAGTCTGTTCTTTTATATATCCCCGTCTCTTTAGGCCTCAAATTATGCTTCTATAATTTCTCTCCCAATATTTACATTTCATTTCAAAAAGGTATGATCATTTTCAAATTTAATGTTCCTCTTAAATAGTTTATCTATTTATTTATTGTTGAATCCCAAAATATTATGTTTGTTTGAAGTATTTAGTTTATCCCTCTAAAAACTATTTATACTTCAGTTAAAAAAAAAAAAAACTAATTGTTAACCCACATAAAAAATATTGATTTGTTGTTCAATCTCAAAATATTATGTTCGTTTGAAGTATTTAGCTTAGCTATCTCTAACAATTGTTTGTAATTCAATAAGAAAGGAAATTAAAAAATAATAATTGTTAACACACAAAAAAAAGTATTGATTTGTTTGTTGAATCCCAAAATATTATATTCATTTGAAGTATTTAGTTTATAATTCAATAAGAAAAAAAAAAGTTGTTAATCCACATAAAAGAAAAACATAATAAATAAATAAAAACAAAACAAAGGAAGTATTTTTCAAATGCCTTTTCCAAAGAAGGTGTATGATCATGTACTAGAAAAAGATTGCATAGATGTATTACACAAAAATAGAGTTGTCAAAGAAATTTGGAGGTGGAAATCATAGGAGTAAAAAGCCTAATGACATAGCAATGATCCATGATACTGATAGTTGTAATAGAGCAAGACTTAATAGGTGAATGGAACTAAACCTAAACAATACTCGGGAAAGTAGTTCAAATGATAAAATGTTTACGGTGATCAACCCCTTCACTTATAAATGTTTTTTTTTCTCACTTGGTTGTTGGGCTTAATGGTGATGTTTTTTTCTTTTTGCTAAACAAATGGTGATGTTTCTACTACAACTACTATGCAAGAATTTGGGAGACATCTTCCCAACAAATGTCAGTGCCTTGGGTGAGCATACAACTGAGCTTACAAGTACTAATTTAATAATTGTTCATGATTGTACTAATTTAGCAATTAGCTTGGTTAGAGTATCTGTATGTATGGTTGTGACATGCCTAAAAGTGTATTGAAATCTTCACTTAGGCTAAAGTATAGTCACCCTTTATGTACTCATAAAACATGACAGTGATTAAAAATAAATATTTTCTTTGACAGAGGTTTGATCAAAATAAATTCTTAAAATTACTCTGATGAATCTTGTAACATCAGTGGGCTAAAAGTCTCGGGTGTTGATGATTTTGTGACTGAGTCCTGAGAAAACAAACACAGAATCAAAGGAGACCGGTGGAAGCTGGCCAAGAATCCTCCGATGGCAAAGTTAGTCTTTTTGTAATTCCAGGTATATTGGAAGTATCAGAATGCCTTACCCTCTCGTTGATTATTGCTTATATAGCATGTGGGGAACGGTTATTTGTTTGGTAACCATTCCTATTGTTAAGGAGTACGAAAGATTCGGAGATAACTTCCATAACTGCCATGGAAGTTACATTATTTGGATCTGCATTCCACGACGGTTGGATTTGGCTTGCAATGGTTCGACTTCTCTTACGCTTGATGGAAATTTGAGTCGTCTAAGGCTCAACGTGCTCAGGACACAACAACCTTGTCCGTCCTTTAAGGATGGACGGATGAGGTTGATATGGATGAGCATGCCCTTAACTTCCTTTCTTTTCTTTGGACGACATATATGGACGAGATATGACTTGTGGATTTTTATTACACCATCATACTCATATGTGTCTTCCTTTTTGATGTTTTGTCAAAGTTACATTAACACTTATGATTTTTGCCAACTCAACAAAATGACTAGGATTCGCAATTTTGAAGCCTTGTCAACTACATGATTTTTTTTTTTTTTTTTTGACATGCATATCAATATTTGATAGACATAATAGCACTGATTGGATTTATTTTACTTTTGAAAATATGTTGCAATGTTTCATATTAGCTTTTTATTTATCTTAACCATGTAAGGAAATAATCAATAAAGGAGGTGCTTATGTTGCATGGTCATAAAGATAATTTCTTATATGATATTTTAAATTAAATTTATATTGTGCCCGTGCATCGCACGGGACATCAGCTAGTATATTAATAATAAATCGAGAGTATTATAACTCAACTATTTCACATCTTTTGGTATTTGCAACAAAAACATCTAGAATTCAAATGTCCCTCCCTCTCCAACTATCGAATTATAAAAAAAGGGGGGGGGGGGGGAAGGGAACGACTTGTTGTTGTGCGTGTGTTTTTTTCCCCGTACTTTTAATTTCTTGGGCATTTTATTCTTTTGAATTTTAGGAAAATTTAAAAATTTACAATCAAGTTTGGGGCTATATAAACAATTATGCATAGTTGCATACCAATTTTAACTTACATTAATGTTTACAAAATATAAAATAAATGTGATTAGATGACAAATGGTATCATGACAATAGAATACTTTGTAGGAGCCGCACACACGAGTTGTACAATGTCATAATTTGCTCATGTGCAGTGGAGCCTACATGTCTATGAGAGGGATGCTATATAAGACAAGCAAGAGATACTTTCTCAGCTGCTAGCTTAGGACTCCTAAACACTGCTTGGGTTAGCGTTTTAGGCTCAAAGGATCGAACTGAGTGTTACAAATAATATTAGAGCGTTATCCTACTTTTTGAATTGAGGGTTAGTAATTGTTATATTTGAATATATATATATATATATATATATATATAGAGAGAGAGAGAGAGAGAGAGAGAGAGAGAGAGAGAGAGAGAGAGAGAGAGAGATTTTCTAATTGGTCTGCGTAATATTTTTATTCATCTTTTTAATGAGTACCATGCTAGTTGACTGACATAGTCCTAATTACACCCACCTGCTATAATTTTGACAATTACATCCACCTCCTATAATTTGGGCATAGTTACTAAATGTTCAAAAAATGTGTATAACACCTATGAACATTTAGACCCTCAATTTACAAATTACTAATTCAAGCTTATTATCAAACAATGTATGTGCGGAATATGAAAATAATCTAAACCAGAATTGATAAATCAATCTAAACCAAATAAAATCACAACCACAGCAGAAATTAAATTACAAAGATTAAGGGAAGAGAGACACAAACACAAAGATAACACAGTGATGTGTTATCGAAGAGGAAACCAAAGTCCTTGGCGTAAAACCTCTCCGCCGCCCACCACGCGGTCAATAATCCACTAATGAATGAAGTTGGGATACATGAACAGCAGAAGACCCTCCAAGCCTAATCTACCCAGTGTACCTAAGCCCTCCAAGCTTTTTGCTCCAACGAGGTTACGCCAAACCTTTGTCTTCTTTAGCTTACCAGATTCTGCTATAGCCCATAACATCAACCAATATCAATTAGTCCCTTCCTAACTGCTTCCCAAACATCAAATAACATTCTCACAGATATGGGTATGGTGATAAAGGATTTGGCTAAATGTAGCTCTCAAGGATGTAACAATGGAGAGAGGAAGAGTAGAGGAATTTGGAGAATCAAAGGATGAAGATTGTGGATGAGTCAATCTTGTTTTTTTTTAGGGTTTCTCTTTCAAAATTCTCTCTAGATGCTCTCTTCATTTCGTGGATATAAGGGGTATTTATACTAGTGTGTGTTTGGAATGTGAAATGTCAGTTTTTCCCAAATAGAGTGGTTTGGCGACTTGGCCTCGTGACTTGACTGAGTCGTGAGCTAACGGCCTGGCCAGCTGGAAGTTTTGTCCTGTAATGCAACAGCTAGCGTGACTCTTCAGCTCCTCTGCATGCTTCACACGTGTGCCTCCTTTGGCGACTTGTAAGCTGCGAGCCAGTCGCGAGGCCTTGCTGAGTTGCACACTTTTGAGCTTTTCTTCACACTCTTTCACACACTACCCTTACATGATTCCTACCTAAATACAGGGTTTCTAAATACTGAATTACAAGCAAATTGGCACGAAATAAAGCTAACAAAATGGTTGATTAAATTCAACCTTACAATCTCCCCCTTTGGCTATTCCGTCACAAAACCCTAAAACACATTCTAAACTTAACATGTGAGTTAGGAACAATTGAACATAACTCACTCACACCTAACTCTAGAATTTGTGTAGCTCTTGAATCATAAGTACAAGTATCTCCTGAAAAACAACAACGTAATATGATCATTGTATGCAGAAAACTTGTAATGCATAGGGAGTAAGCACAATGCAATCAAGTAATAAAGCATGGCTTGACCAAAAATGAACAATCACTATAAATAGTGACCACAATGCTCATTCACACAAGGAATGAACATCCAGACATGCAAGCTAATAAGCTCAATGCAAAGTATCATTTGCATGTCCAACACTCAACCGATACAAAAACTCAAAGTAATTGCATCAAGGATATAAAATCCAACAAAGGCACAAGAGTGATGTACTTAAAGAAAATGCAAAACATTTAACAACAAGTACTAGACTACAAAGCATGGGTACAAAATATAAAGTACTGAATATAAACTTTTTCATATATATACCAAAGTTTCAAAAGCTAAGTACCAAAAGCTATAAATAGTAGCACAATGTAAATACCAAGCAAGAATTATAAACACTATAAACAAAAGAACTAAACCAAGACAAATCAAAAGTAAAGTATGTCAGTATTCTTCTTCTGAGCTCACACAACTCCCCCTTTCAATATGCACACTTCCCATTCTAGTGTTGCTCTCTCCCTTATTGTATGCTGCTCTCCCCCTTACTGTATGCTATCTCTCCCCCTTTTTGGCACGAATAGCTAAAGGTTGTCCTCTAGCTTTTGTTGAATAGCATCTAACTGTGCCTCAATGGTAGTGAGACGCATTTGAATATGATTGTTGGTGGAGTAAAGAGATCTTTCCAATCCTGAAATACGCTGATACAGACCCTCTATTAAAGTGTCATCTTGAGAGGTAGGAGATGTAGGCTGAGTATTAGTCGTCTGTAACTCAAGAGTGTAAGGAGATGTAGACTCAGTATGCATAGACATAGTTTGAGCAGTTGAGCCATGACCGGAAGATGTAGCAAGATGGAACAATTCACTCTTAGGAGCTTTAGAGGAGTGACTCTTACTTGCTTGAAGAGAGATCATGGATAATGGTCGAAAAAGTGTCAGTATTTTTCCATCTGTTAGTGGACGAACCCCTTCACAAACCATGATTTTCATGAGAAGACTACAAAAAGGAAGACATGTTCTTACTGCTGATCGAGCTGCTATTTTCCCAATTGTCTGAAAAATGTGGGCACAGATATCAATCGGAACTTCGGTGATAAGATCACATAGAAATTATGCTCTCTTGAGGATGATGAATGCAGTGTTCGAGAGTGGATATAGGTTGAAGAACATGATCAATTTGAGAGTCATTAGATCAGGTGCAAACTTTGTAGTGCCTATGGATGTGCCTTTGTTTGAAATCTCATGATCAGGCCCAAGAATTTGATGAATGTCTTGTACTTGAGGCTGTCTATCTTTATATGGAGTGAGATCTACATTTGCCGGTCTTGTGATGCGAAGAACCTTTGCGATGTAGTCTGGATTGACGGAAAACTCTTTTCCTCATACCCAACATTTCAACTCAACTCCTATGTATTTGGCATTTGAATAGAACTCCTTAACCAATTCATCAATCAGGTCCTCGAAGTTCCCAAACAAATTAGCCCAATCTTTTGCTTCAAAGATCCTAGGAATAAATATTGTTCCCAAGGTATCAAATTTTACAACCCTTTCCACCACAATAAAAGCATCTTTAAAAATGCTTTCAAAAGTCTGTGAATTGAGTAGAGTCCTAAATCTCTCAATGTTTGAAGCTTTAGATGAACTTCGAGTCCATTTTCAAATAGGAGATGATGGAACATCAGTTACAAGCTCTTTTCCTCGAGAGGAACGACGAGATATCTGCAAAATAACATACACACAGCAAAAAACCAAGTGTAAAACCACAAGACACAAACATAAACTTGATTAGGTCCAAGTTAGTCCATGAAATAAACACACATTGTCATTGAGAAAGGCATATCACTTAAATGGGGTAAATGAACCAAGTATGCAGAAAATCATCATGTATTAAAGCATAATCAACAATGGTGCAAGTGGTGTGCAAATGTGATGAGTGTGCAGGCATAAATAAGCACAATGTAATCTACAAAATCCACAAAAACACATGTAACTGTCTTTGAGACACATTACAAAGAACATGATCTACACAGCACAGTACAATCATGATATACTACTAAAAAATGAGAAACATGCACAAAAACATGTATAACTAGCATCATATTAACAATGTCAACAATAACCATTGAACAAACTTAATCAAAGATACCTAAACCATATTCGAAACTACATATTTCCAAAACTCAACAAAAACACAAAAAATCAAGAAATCCAAGGCAATAGTCATGAAATACTTTGAAAATAATGAAGAACCCATACTTTTTCTTGAAGATTGTTCTTGAGAAAATGGTGAAAATGGTGGATTTGAGAGTGAAACACGGTGAGTTTGTGAGAGAGAAGAACGAACAAAACGATGAACAATAAAAAATGTTTGAGGGAAAACTGAAAAGTTTTAAAAACTGCCCTTAAAGCGCAAAACATGCGTTTTTTGCGATTGAGCTGAGTCGCGAACAAGTCGACAGGACAAGTCACCAAACACCTTAGAGACAAAAATTTCAAAAAATTTTCAATGTTTTTCACGACTAGAAGATTCACCCGTGAATGAGTCGCGACATGAGTCGCCAAACTTTCTAAGTACCCCTCGTGACTGAAGCTTCCACTCGCGAACAAGTTGCCAACATGAGTCGTGAGGAATCTAAAAATCCAGATTTTGAAAAATTTTCTAAGTCTTTTTTGCAACTGGGACTTTGACCCGCCAGTGAGTCGTGAAAACCTACTATGTAAGCTCGTGGCTGGGGGCATGCGACTAGATTGACCCGCAACCAAGTCGCCAGAACAAGGCTACACAGTTTTTGAAATTTTTGATATTTTTGCAAAAGAAAAGACTTTCCAAAAACAATTAAAACACTCAACAATCTTTTTGTGTTTGATTAACATAAATTGAGTGTGTGAAACATATTTAATCAAGTACAATCACATAAATGAATAAGGCATTCATTGAACATAAACATGTGTGATGTGTGTGGGTACCAAAGATAAGATAGTCCTTAGTCTAATGTGAAGTTTCAATGATCAATTTAACCAAGACATACACAATTAGTACTAGGAAAAGTGACCTATCTCAATTATAGAAATATGCATATATGACCTCCCACAAAACTTGATAACATAATTTCGAAGCTTTTCATCTAGCTTCATATTCTTCATATCATTTGATCTTTTTGAATCATTACATCTCATTTTGAGATCAATGCTTGAAATTTTTTATATTTCAATTTGATGAGCAAGCCTTTGGCTTTTTGGGCATCATACACTTTTCACAAAAGTAGCTTTCCCTTTTTCCTAGTCAAATACTTGTATGTGTAAAGGCTTTTGCAACTCATTATCTTTTTTCATTTTCAGATTTACATTTGTTGAGCTCTTTAAACAAAATAAAATAAATGGTGGGAAGATATATAGGCACAAGTCTATGTAAGTTTCAAGATCAACAAAACCATTGACAACTAATCATTCATGACAAGTTTGAAGATTTATTTACAACAGTCACATAGAATTCAAGATTTTTTCCACAATGATATGAGTGCATAAGGTACAAGCTATGTTCGTAAATGCATAAAGGTACAAGGCAAAACATGTTTGTGACAAAACAAAATAATGTCAATCAAACTTTTTGAATTTTCTACTTTTTATGTGTTTTTGGATTTTTGACACAAAAACAAGTAAAGATTGATAAAAAAAAATGTAAAAACATTTAAAGCAAATAAACACAATTTTTTCAGCACATGCTGAAACAAAAATAAAAAGCACACAACCAATCAAAGTCACAAAGCATAGGAAGTATTAATGCATGGACATGTTGTAATGCTTATGCATGAGTACCCTTCCTCACCCACAGGTCATGTGCGTTTGGGGTGATATCTCTATAGGATTGGGTACGGGTGTTGTGGTTTTCAAACCTTCCGTTGAAGCTTGCCAAATAAGTAGTGAATGTATCAATCATCTTCATTACATCCATCACTCTAGAATCACCATCTCGACCTCTTGATTGCTCAACAACCCAATTCATTTTGTCATTTCTTGGTCCTCTTGACCTATGATCACTTGCATTCTTCAATACTCTAAGCTTATGACAATTTGGTCTGGTGTGTCCTTGAAGTCTACAATGATGGCAGAAATGTTTTGTTCTTGGACCTCTTTGTGATTTTGGTAGTGATTTCCCTTTGGCTTCAAACCTCACCACTGATTGGTTACGAGGCTTATTCAACACCCATTGGTCAGCCACATTTCTATTCTTCTCCAGCTTCACCTTCTCAACAACAGCCTTTTCTACCACTGGTTCCTTAGCTTTCACAAACTTTACATCCTTGGACACTTTGACACTTGAACTACTCTCTCCAGTGTATCCTAATCCGCTTTTGTCAAAGAAAGGTTTTTGATGAGCAAGCACTTCATCAAGCTTCTTGGAGGAAACCCGCTTTACTTTAGCATTAGCTTGAATTACCTCAAACTCAATAAATTTGATCTTTGAGTAGGCTTCAGTCAGCTCTCCATTCAACGTCTTCATTTCACATTTGGTCTCCTTGTATCGCACTAGAAGACTTTTATAATCTTCCTTTGCCATCTTCATCTTTTTAATGGCTGCATTAGCCACTTTTGCATATTCACCAGTCTTCTCAAGGAGGGAATTGTAGGTCTCTTGCAATCCCGCTATTCCTTCATTTTCCTCATCATCAAATTCCTCAACTATCCCAATTGACTCCAATTCAAAGTGCTCACCAAGCTCTTTCACTAGTGCACCCAAATCATCCGAAGAATCTACTGGAGCAATGGTCATGAATGCAGAGAAGTTTCCCTCTCTATCATAGCTTTCATCTGTATTTGAATTAGAGGAGTCAGAATCACTAAGAGTGGTGGCATACACCTTGCCCTTCGCTTTCAAGCAATTGGGACACTCTTTCTTGAAATGTCCATGTTTATTGCACTCAAAACACGTGATTCCTTGAGAGGATTGAGAATCCTTCCCATCTTTCCTTTTAAAGTCCTTTTTCTCCTTTCCGAAACTTGGGAATTTTCCTTTCTTAGCAAATTTTCCATTCTTCTTGAACTTCAAGAACTTTCAGAAATTCTTCACTAGATATGCCACATCTTTATCAACAACATCCTCATCTTATAAGTCGTGAGCTTCTACCCTCTCATTAATTGTCTTAAGAGCAAGGGATTTGCTCTTCCTTTGTGAAGGTAGAGAGAGCTCATATGTTTGAAGTGAGCCAATTAATTCTTGAACTTTGATATCATTAAGGTCTTTGCTCTCTTCAATTGCTATAACGTTTGCACAGAAGCTCTCCGGCAATGATCGAAGGATTTTCCTCACTATCTTTGAGTCCTTTGTTTTCTCACCCAAGTTGAACTTACCAATAATTACCTCATTCAACTTGCCATAGAACGAGTTAAAAGACTCGTCCTCACTCATTTTCAGCTCTTCAAATCGAGTGGTTAGCATCTGCAACTTAGTATCCTTCACCTTCTTCGTTCCTTCATAGGTAGTCTCCAATATCTGCCATGCCTCCCTGGTAACTGTTACGTGAGAAATCCTGTGAAACTCATCTGGAGAAATACCATAGAAAATTTCATTCAAAGCTTTATTGTTAGCGTTAGCTGCCGCAAGAGCTGCTTTATCCCATGTGGATTTAGTATCCCTTAACCTAGTCCATCCAACATCTACTGCATCCCAAACAGTTTCATCAATTGAACACAAGAATGCCTTCATCTGGACCTTCCAAAAGACATAGTTGCTACTATCAAAATATGGTGAAGCATTTAAAGATTGAAACCAGTCCATCTTAAACGGGGTCAAGGATCGTACTAAGGTAATTAAACCACAGTAAGTGCACCCACTCTAATACCAATTGAATGTTCAAAAAGTGTGTAAAACACCTATGAACATTTAAACCCCTAATTTACAAATTACCAATTCAAGCTTATTATCAAACAATGTATGTGTAGAACATGAAAATAAGCTAAACCAAAATTGATAAACCAATCTAAATCAAATAAAATCACAACCACAGTAGAAATTAAATGGCAAAGATTAAGGGAGAAGAGATGCAAACACAAAGACAACATAGTGATGTGTTATTGAAGAGGAAATCAAAGTCCTCGGCATAAAACCTCTCTGCCGCTCTCTAAGCAGTCAATAATCCACTAAAGAATGAAGTTGAGATACATGAACAGCAAAAGACACACCAAGTCTAATCTACCCAATGTACCTAAGTCCTCCAAGTTTCTTGTTCCAATGAGTTTATGCCGAACCTTTGTTTTCTTTAGCTTACCAGATTCCACTATAGCCTATAGCATCAATCAATATCAATTAATCCTTTCCTAACTGCTTCCCAAGCACCAAATAACCTTCTCACAGATATGAGTATAGTGAGAAAAGGATTTGGTTAAATGTACCTCTCAATGATATAACAATGGAGAGGGTGAGAGTAGAGGAATTTGGAGAATCAAAGAATGAAGATTGTGGATGAGTTAATCTTGTTTTTCTTTAGGGTTTCTCACTCAAAATTCTCTCTGGACGCTCTCTACATTTCGTGGGTATAAGGGGTATTTATAATGGTGTGTGTTTGGAATGCAAAAGGTCAGTTTTTCCCAAACAAAGTGGTCTGGCGACTTGGCCTCGCGACTTGACTGAGTTGCGAGTCTAAGTCGCTAGCTAACGATCTAGCCAGCTAGAAGTTTTGTCCTGTAATGCAACAGCTAGCGTGACTCTTCAGCTCCTTTGCATGCTTTACACATGTGCCTCCTTTGGCGACTTGCAAGCCGCGAGCTAGTCGCAAGGCCTTGCCGAGTTGCACACTTTTGAACTTTTCTTCACACTCTTTCACACACTACCCTTACATGATTCTCACCTAAATACAGGGTTTCTAAATGCCGAATTACAAGCAAATTGGCACGGAATAAAACCAACAAAATGGTTGATTAAATTCGACCTTACAGTTACACAATTAAAAATGTTGTGGATGTAGCACTACTATTTTATTAGACGTGTATTTTTGACAAATATAGTCATTAGGATTAGGATCTATGATATTTCTTTCTCTTTATCTTCTTTGTAAAAATAACAAAGATTGCAGTAGAGAAGCTTTAGAATTTAGAAGATAAGTTTATATAAACCATAAGTCCGTTTTACCGAATGATCACCTTTATTTCTAAGCTTAATTCAGAAAAATAATGGAAAGCATGTGTTGGACTACTGTCACCAGTCATTTGATGGTTAACCTTGATCCACTGGATGCATACATAACATGGAGATGACATCATATAGAAATCCAAACATACTATTGTCAAGCTTCAACACACAAAAAGAATTGAACTCAAATATGGTAGGGAGATAACTCTTGCACACACGCTAACTCACATAAACGAACACGTGAGATTTAAACTGAAATTGTGACTTCAAATCAACCAATAGATGACTATAAATTAAATCTAGTATCGAGTCAACATTCTCTTTATGGTGACTCCTCGCAGTTGCAAACTTCAAATATTATTGTAGGCACAAAATCATTCTTTCACCTTGCTATCCAGTAGTTGCCCCCATTAATGTACCTACACATGAAACAAACCATTTCATAGGCGATTCTTTGTGACCACTTTGGGTGCTATCATTTGCTATTTGTGCTAATAAAGGAGTTACAAGTGCCATGGCAGTTAATCGACTTCAGTTCCTCCTATAGTTCCAATTATAGTCACCTGCTACAACTTTTGGCATTTTTACACAACTTAATATCTTTTTATTGGATTAGGATTAGCATTATGACATTTCTTTCTCTCATCTTCTTTTTAACAAAAATAAAGGTTGCAGTAGAGAAGCTAAAGAATTTAGAAAATAAGTTTACACAAACCTTTGAGTGCGTTTTACCAAATGATCACCCTTGTATTCAAAGCTCAATTCAAAAAAGTAATGGAAGGCACGTGCTGGACTTTGTAGAAATCCTCTCCTCCATCTTCAAGCCTATGTTTGAATGCTCTTGGCATCCATCGTATCTCTAGTTCCTGAAGTGCACTGACGAACTTCAATCCATCTGGAACTGTCTCCAACTTGTTGCAATCTGTAATCTCTAAACGACCAAGACTCGGTATGGCACCTGCTTCCACTGTCCACTCTTGTAAATTAGGCAAGCCCCAAAGGAGTAAAGATTTGAGTTGAGGAAACCCTTTTTCAGAACAAACCATTTGCTTTCCAATGAAGGCTTCCCATCCTCTTAAGACCGTTAAGTAAGTTAGCTTCTCGAGTATTGGCATTGGATCTTCCACAAGTCTAGATCCCCACAAAGTTAACTTGGCAAGGCATGGAGGAAATTCCTGGTGATTTGGTCGTTTATTAATCCGCCCTTCTATGTGCAGCTTGTGAAGACAAGGACAGCCTTGTACTACTTGTTCTACATCTACTACCTTATCAGGGAATGAAAGCATTTCAGTCTTCATGGACAAGGATCGAAGGCTGCTTAATTTTTTGTTAGGAGGATTGAATATTTCCCCAAACTCTTGGAAATCTCTCGGGTCATTTAGCACCAATTTTTTAAGATTGGTCAAACTAAGAAGATCTCTTACGTCACATTTGTTTGTTGGAAAGTTCACTAGTGTCTGCAAGTTGATCAGTTTTGCTAGTTGCATCTTATCATTAAATAGTTACACCACTTTAGAAGATAGAGATGTCTCAACTTTTTCATCTTCCATATCACTGTCGGTATTAGTACAGTTGATTCCCAACTCAGTTCTTCAATGGTTTCCAAATTTAGTGTCTCTAAACACACCAGATTGACTATGGAGGAAGGCAATTCTCATATTTGAGTTTTCTTCAAGCTTAAGAACCTCAAATGAATCAAGCTTCCTATTTGCACTGGATTCCTTCCAGATCCAAAACTCTAAGCAATTTTGAGTACTTAAAAACTTATTTGACTTGCTCGCTAATATCATTGAACTATATAAGGGATCTGATCTGGAGATTCTCTTTGTAATAATTATTTGTGGGAACATCAGAAAAGATGGCAAGCCTTCGAATACTGCCAGTTAATGAATCAACTGTCTCATTTCCACTCCAATGACTCAATATATGGAGGAAATTTTCCTACCTTGCCTTTGACAAGCATAGATCTCGCATAAGCTCATGGAGACGGCAAGATTTAATCCTTCCATTTGACCCAATTACACCCACTTGAACCATGCATCTATTTATCAACTCAACCAAGTAGTGTTCTGCATAATCTTCCAACTTTTCATCTCCCTCTTGTTCATACTTCGGAGGCACAAAGCCTTCTGCCACCCATAGTCGAACCAATTTCTTTGCTAGTATATCGAAGTCCTCTGGGAAATGGCTCAGATAGAGGAAGCATGGTTTCAATTGGTAAGGCAATTCAAAGTAACTCAAAGCCAACACCTTGTGAACTTTTGATTGTTGACCGTGGCCTCTACGTTAAGTGTGACTTTATATTTCGATGCACAATATCCCATTCATCCAATGTTTCTTTTGTTGCCAAAAGTCCTCCAAGCACAATAATTGCCAGTGGTAAACCAGCACACCTTGCCACCATTTTCCTCCCTAAATTCTCCATGTCTTTGGAAATTTTGAATTCTACATCATCATGATAAACATATATAACAACAACACTAACACCATCAACAATAATGTTCAAAGGAACTACATTAGAAAGTATATCATTTTTAACTATTAGAATCTCAACAAGTTAAAGAGATAGATAAATGGGACCAATGCTCAACCAGATGACAATACTTAATATAGAATTAGTTCAAAGTGCTTAATTTGGAATACTACAGTTCTACTATCATATATATAGTCTAGAGACAACACCACCCTCATTATTTCTACCACCTCCAACAATTGAAAGCATAACTCACAAGACAAACTCAAATTACAGGGGGCACATAATTATACAACTTATTTTCAAGACAAAGACTAATTGACCGAGTCCACACTTTAAACTGACTTTTAATCTGCAATTGGCCGTCTCTTCAGGGCTTACTTGGAAATTACATACCTCTTTTCCGAGCTCGGAAAGAATTCGTCTAGTTTAAATTTTAAAATGATAGCATTTCCCCTGATCTTTCAGAAGCCAAATAAATGATTCTAGTCCTTTTTAGCAAACATGACAAACTAGCATGCTACTTATCAATCTTTAATCACTAGTGATATGCATTGCTGAATGCTGAATGAATTTGAAATCATAATCTTCTTTTCATTGATTGAGATTGAAGTGCTTTGCACCTATTTACATTGTAGGTTTCGATAGCTGATTTGAAGCCCTCCTCACAAACTTTAAGTTAATACCTAGATTAAATATTCCCTAAATAAGCTAAAAACTACAATAGAAAGAAACCATTTGCGTTTCTCAGCTTTTAATACCTTGATCAAATAATAATTACAATAAAAACTACTATAATAAAAGTTATAAGATGTTCTAAACATGAATCAAGATTTCCTCAATTTGTAATGTGTCAATGCAATTGTACATATGTAAACCATAAAAGTGGTAGGACGAGAATATACCTGGATCTTGTCTCTGAAATGCCTTCTTCTGAAACAGCTCCCAGATCTGTTCTTCGTTTAAACACCCCGGTTCATGTAGAAAACCTCCGGGACCTATATGCTAGGCTACGTCTCTATTGCGAGTTGTTAGTAAAATTTTGCTGCTAATTACCTGCCCTGACGGAAAAACCGGACTAAGAAAATCCCATGCCTCTGTGCTCCAAATATCATTATCACCAAACATCTCTTCTCTTTCTGAACTTGATTAAGCTTCTTTGCCACCTCTTCATCTCTCATTTTTGAAATTTGATCCCTCTCATCTTTGGTTGGAGAGGTAAGTTTGATTAATATTCCTTCCCAAACATCCCTTGTTTTGCATTGCCGGGATATATAAGCCCAAGCGAAACCATCAAAATGACGCCTAACATCACTGTGATGGTAAACTTTCTTAGCAGGAGTTGGGTTTCTCGGGGCAAAATTTGGCAAACAGTACATTTCTAGAAAAAAAATTAGAAAGATGGCGTGCTTTCAAACTTAATTGGTAAATTAGACTGTTTTTGAAAGTCGAGTTTAACAAACTCGACTTTGGGTTGAAAAATGAACGCTATAGTGGCCTTTTTTTTAGTGGCGTTTTCAAAAACGCCACTATAGGTTCCCTATAGTGGCGTTTTCTATAAACGCTATTATAGGCACTTAAAAAAGGCCATTATAGTGTTTGTTTTCCAGCCCAAAGTCGAGTTTGACAAACTTGACTTTCAAAAACAATCTAACTTACTAATTAAGTTTGAGCGCATGCCATTCGTCTATTTTTTTTCCGAAAATATACCGTTTGGCAAATTTTCCCGATTTCTCGGTGAGTTTTGATTGATTTTGAGTTGGGTTTTCCAATGGGTTTGTCTTGATTTTGAGTTGGGTTTTCTAATTGCTTTTCCGTTGATTTTGGGTTAATTTTCTGTGCTAGGTTGCGATGTTTGGTGGTGGTGCTTGGTTTGGTGGTTGGGTGGTTATTTTCTTCTTCCTTCTTCTTATTCTACCGTGCTAGGTTGTTGTAGACGTTGTGAAGCTGCTGGTTGTTGTAGACGTAGAGGAAGAGAAGTAGTTTGATAGAAGAGAGAGAAAAAAAGAATAAAAAATCATTTGCAGATGAACAGTAACCGTGCATATATGCACGGTTACTGTTCATTTGCAAAGCAATTGTGTATATTTACACATTTTGACAAGTACTAATATGGGTGTTTTTTGGATTAAAATATGCAAAATTGAGCACTTTTTATATTTTGCACATTTTTGCAACCACTGATGTGGTTACTCTAAGAGCACTAGCATTGCAAAAATTATTGAAAAGAAAATTACTTTTTTCTATTTTTATTTTAGAGTATTTACATAATTTCTTGTACAATAGAAAAATGTGTCAAATTTATACATTTTTTTAAAAAAAATGGCCCACCTCAGTCTATGTATAATTATGTGAATTTACAAGTTTGTTACAGTAACTGTGTAAATTTACATGGACACTATTTATTTTACATTTAGTTGTTTATTCTTTCTTTACATATGTCAAGAATGAAAAGAGAGAGTGGATAATAATTATTGTGTGTGAAGAAAGAGAAACAATTAAAAAAATCAAGAAGAATTGATATTTTAATGAAATGTAGTATTAAAATAGATTATTTGATATAGGGTGTTTTGAAAAGTAAGTATGTAAAATAGAAAATGAAGTTCTTATGCTAAAATAAATATAAATTTTTGCACAAACTAATGTGAATAGAAGAATTGATATTTTAATGAAATGTAGTATTAAAATAGATTATTTGATATAGGGTGTTTTGAAAAGTAAGTATGTAAAATAGAAAAATGAAGTTCTTATGCTAAAATAAATATAAATTTTTGCACGAACTAATGTGAATTCTCTTACATACTTACATTTAAAACCCCTTAGAGCATTAGCATTAGGAATGTAAAATCCTCCAAATTGCTATTTTACAACACAAACCATTAAAACCATGTAACATCTGGGTTGGTATATGTAAAAAATTATACCCTCCTGCTACAGTAAGTTGATACTTTTTATACAACTCACTCTTCATGGTTGGTAAACTTAAAATCTCATATTATATTAACTCTCACTCCCTCCCACTCTTCTCTAGCCTTCCATTTTCTCTCTTTATTCATTTTGTTTCTCTTTTCTTTGTATCTTCTCGGCTAACATTTTTGGTTGGGTTGAATTGGTGGTTGCTAAATTTCAGTGGTGGGTCATTTTAGTGGTTTTTGGGTTAAACTTGGGGGTGTTTGGTGGTGGCTAGGTTTCAATTTCAGTATTGGAGTTGAATCGGTGGCTAGGTTGTTTCGGTGGTTGTTGGGTTGGTTTTGGTGGTGGTCGTTCTAGTGGTTTTTATGTGTCATGCAGTGGCTATGGGTGGTGAGTTTGGCGGTGATGGTTGCTTGGTTGGGATTTTGGTTGTGGGAGGTGGTGGTTGCTTGTAGGAGAGAGAGAGAGAGAGAGTAAATAAAAAAAGAATATTTAAATAAAGTTGTAAAAAAGTAGAGTTTAGGATGTTGGGTGTATTGTAAAATTGTATGATTATAATAGATAAAATAGTTTATTTAATGGCAAAAGAGTAAATTTTATGGAAACTCGAATATGAATGTTCTTACAAATTATCTATTTTAGACTACATTTCATTATAATATCTATTTTTCTTGATTTTTTAAATTAGTTTGAACCCTTTACCCCATAGACTACCAAAACATTTGTGCATGGAAAAGTGCTAATTCGGTTACAAAACTTCTGATGATAAAATTAATTACCAATATTTGATAATAAATTGGACACCAATCGATACCCCCACTTATTACAATACTTTCCCTTTCCCCCACATATTTGATCCTCTTTCTTTGCCACCCGCAATTGTCAAACTCATTCTATATCTATCCATTCATCGTGGATCAATTTGTTTTTTTTTTTTTTTTCCCTATTATTATTATAACTAGTGGATTTCCCGTGTGATGTGCGGTGCATTTTGATAAATTTAGTAAGAAATTATTTATGATCCATTGATTTCATGAATACTATTATTGTTTGTCATAATTAATCTATGAAGTTTTCTAGCAAAAAAAAAAAAAAAAAAAATTCAAACTAAATAAATTGGGGAAAAATTCCTCTAATTCATGCAACCAACAAATGTCACCATATTACGTTCATATTGTCACCTACAAACCTGGTGGTTCTTAGGTGTCTTTCTTGTATGATTCATGCTTTATATATAGATTTTATAGTGTTAATTTCTAAATTTCTTATGCCACTAAAGTCTCTATCTCCACTATATCAACACCTATGATTTTTATGTCAGTGAAAATAGCTTTTCTTTAGTTTCAAAATTGATTTGAGATAAAATTAAGGCTCATTAATATATTAATTGAAGAAAAGTTTGATTTTCTTAGACCTTAATTATAATAGGGTGAAAATTGAAAGAATGATATCTTAATCAATTAGCTATAAAAATTGCTAGAATTTCATGATACATCAACGGAAACAATAATGCCATAATAATGCAATAATATCACAATTTAACCTCCAAATTTTAATTGAACTAAAAGCAGCAAAAACACCAAATAAACTACAAATCCTTACCAAGTATATGCATCATACAAAAAACCCAAAATCTAAAGTAGCACATAATATGAAAAACCATCTGTGGGGCCATAAAGCCCAGCGATACACGTCCACCCTTTGGGACTGGACTTGAAGCCCATGCCGAGGCCCACAATCACACATGAGGAAAGTAGTGTTGAATGTGGCAAGTCAGGAAGTCATGCTGAGGACAATTATGTCCTCGGCTAGATTAGGCCGAGGTATTGGAGAATTGATTCATAAGCACAGGCAATCTTCCAGAGCACGCCAATGAGAAAGCAAGTACAATGAGTAAGCATGCTGAGGTATGGTGGTAAAGCAATCCCAGGAAAAGCTGCTGCCTCCACATTAAATGCAATGCAGCTAATTTCTTGGCCACATTTATGTGGAGGAGACCCCTGAATAGTGTTGCCTTAGTCACCACGACTCATAAGCACAGGCAATCTTCCAGAGCACGCCAATGAGAAAGCAAGTACAGTGAGTAAGCATGCTGAGGTATGGTGGTAAAGCAATCCCAGGAAAAGCTGCTGCCTCCACATTAAATGCAATGCAGCTAATTTCTTGGCCACATTTATGTGGAGGAGACCCCTGAATAGTGTTGCCTTAGTCACCACGACTCATAAAGGGCCAGAGAGGGTGTTTGATGGGACAGGTACTCAAGTGAGGGTTTAAGTGATTAACAAGTGTATGATCAAGATGGTCCAGAGGGGACTATATAATGGGAGAGACCCTCCATGGGGGAGGGGGAGTTTTGGATAAGAGAAAACACTATAGCAACTTGATTGAACACTGTAACCATTATCGTTGACATTCAAGAAATAAAAACTTGAACATCCTCGGACTAGTGCCGAGGACGAAATAGATTGCCTAAACTCTGTCTTTGGTATATCTTTTAAAACATCTTCAGCTGTTGTTATACTTTCGAAGCCCAGTTCTTTTACCTACTCTCTACAAATTTATTGTATTGGGCTTGTTGGGCTTGAATTCATTTATCTTTTAATAGTAGTCTTCAAACCCAGTCCCTACAATTGGCGCCGTCTGTGGGAAAGAATTTGTGTGCTCGTGAGTGCAACAGTTAGATATGGCAGGATCAGGTCCTCACCAAGAAAACCCGTGCCAAGCAAGTCCCCAACGGACAGAACCCATAGGATCCCAACAACAGGATAATTCTCCTGGCCCTGGACACAAGCAAAATCAGGAAAATGAAAGGGATCGAGAGGGGAGCGTGAGAAAAAGCTATTCCCAAGTGGGCAGTCGCGTATCCTAGAGACAGAACAATAACCAAGCCATGTAGCTGGAGATAGATGACTTGAAAAAGAAACTGCGCCATGCACAGCGGAGGCGATCCCATTCTAGTTCTGACATGTCCTCTAATGATGAAGAGGACGGCAATTACTGGTAAAGATCAAGAACTCCTCCAAGTGAGACCTTCTCTTATAAAAACGAGCACCATTATAGACGAAAACACAAAGGCCCATCTAGTAGGGGCTTGAGTAGTGATGCCATGAGCAAAGCCCTGGATTAGGTCTCTAGGTCACCTTTCATGCGCAAGATAGAAAGCGCCAGGTTCCATCAGCCTACGTTCACCATTTATAACGATCGGACGGACCCCGTAGAGCATGTGAGCTAGTTTAATCAGAGAATGGCCGTCCACTCCAAGAACGAAGCTTTAATGTGCAAGGTTTTCCCGTCTAGCCTAGGACCTGTGGCTAGAAAGCCCACCACCAGTGTACATCAGCTTATGGACCAAATTGACAAATACAAAAGAGTGGAAGAGGACTAGCTGCAAGGGAAAGGAAAGGAGAAGGTTATCCCTCAAAAGAGCAAGGATTTCAGGTCGGACTGATACCACAATGACCATCCAAGAAGAGACTTCGCAGGACAATCCAGATTAACCAATACGTAAACGGTCAATGCCGTATTTAGAGAGCCAGTAAATCTGGTTTTGGAGAAAATCAAGAATGAGCCATTCTTCGTGTGGTTGAATAAGATGGCTGGGGACCTCATAAAGCGCAACCAGAGTCTATATTGTCAGTACCACCAGGACCACGGACATACTACGGAAGATTGTAGGAGCCTTTGGAACCACCTGGATCAGCTGGATTGAGAAGGGAAACTGAAGCACCTCTTGCATCCCTTTAGTGGTCACCAAGGCCAGGCGAACCAGGAGCCCTGGAGAGACTTTTCCTTAAGACTTCTCATAGGCACGATAAACGTGATCTTTGCTGCTCTAGGGAGGACGGGCTCATGCCCTTCTAGAGTGATGTCTGTAGCTCGACTTCCACCGATGACATTGGCCCAGAGCTGAAAAAACCCAGAGTGTATCCTCATCCGGTCTTGAGTTTCTCTGAGGACGAAAAAATTAGAACCATCCAACCCCACGACGATACGTTGTTAATCACTCTTCGAATTGGGAACTACGACGTGAAGAGGGTGATGGTGGATGATGGCAGTGGAGCCGAGATCATGTACCCCGACCTCTATAAGAGGCTGAAGTTGAGACTGGAAGATTTGATGCCCTAAAGCTCCCCCCTAATGAGCTTTGACGGGAAGATGGTCATGCCAAAGGGCCAAATTAGACTACTCGTGCAAACTGGCCCAAAAATAGTGGAGGTTGACTTCATTATGGTAGATACCTACTCCCCATACACTACCATCGTGGCAAGACCTTGGCTTCATACCCTGGGAACCGTTGCCTCCACCCTGCATCAGAAGGTAAAGTACCCCTCCGAGGGTCAGGTCCTGGAGATTCGAGGTTGCCAGGCTACAGCTAGAGAGTGCCTGGTAGCCGCCATCTCAAATCAGCCCAGAGAAGAGTCCTCGGCCCTTGTCAAAGAAGGTTCATAGCAATTAATGACCCTGGCATCACCTACTCATACACCAACCAAGGAAGCAAAATATGAGGAGTTAGAAAGAGTGATCATTGGCAATGATCCGAAGAGGTTCTTCCAGGTGGGGTCTCAATTGCCTTCTCCGGAAAAGGAGGGATTGGTAGATTTCCTCAGAAAAAATGTTTATGTGTTCACGTGGGACGCCTATGATGCCCCAGGAATTGATTGGAACTTCATATGTCACTACTTAAATGTAAATCCATTAGCCATTCCCAAAAAACAGCCACCTCGGCGCCTGTCCAAAGAGCACGCCAACGTTGTCAAGGACGAGGTGAGAAAGCTCAAGTAAGCAGAGGCTATCAAGGAGGTGTTCTACCCCGAGTGGTTGGCCAACATCGTGGTTGTAAAGAAAAAGAGTGGGAAGTGGCGAGTTTGTGTGGACTTCACAAACCTAAACAAGGCGTGTCCAAAAGACCCATTCCCCATGCCACGGATAGACCAGTTAGTGGATGTAACTGTAGGCCATCCTCGGATGAGTTTCTTGGATGCTTTTCATGGCTATCATCAGATACTGCTAGCCCTGGGCGATCAAGAAAAAACAGCATTCGTAACTCCTATCGGAAACTACCATTACAAAGTGATGCCCTTTGGACTGAAGAATGCAGGGTCTACCTACCAAAGGATAATGACTAGAATGTTTGAGCCGTAGTTGGGCAAGAGTATTGAAGTCTACATAGACGACATGGTAGTAAAGAGCAAAGTAGTGTCCGAGCACGTGGGAGACCTCGGAGTCATTTTTGACATCCTAAGGAAACATAAACTACGTCTTAACGCCTCTAAATGCTCTTTTGGTGTCAATTCTAGCAAATTTTTTGGGCTATATGGTAACTCATAGGGGAATTAAGGTAAGCCCAGATCAGATCAAAGCGATTCACAATCTACAACCTCCTCGGAACCCCAAAGAGGTCCAGAAACTCACTGGGATGATCGCGGCCTTGAATCAGTTTATTTCCAGATCTTCGGATAGGTGCCGCCCTTTTTATCTCCTGATGAACAAATGGAAAGGATTTGAAAGGTCCGAGGACTGTGCTTTGGCCTTCGAACAACTTAAAGAATACTTATCCAGGCCACCCATCATGTCCAGTCCTGAGGCCAACGAGGTTTTGTTCGCCTACATCGCGCTGGCCCCTTATGCTGTAAGCCTAGTGATGATATGAGTTGATGGTGGCATACAACGGCCAGTCTATTACATGAGTAAGTCTTTACATGAGGCCGAGGTGCGTTATTTGCCATTGGAAAAGGCAATTTTGGCAATAGTGCATGCCACACAAAAACTCCCCCATTACTTCCAAGCGCACACAGTTGTTGTTCTAACTCAGCTTCGACTTAAGTCTATACTCCGAGGTGCCAATTACACAGGGAGAATTGCCATGTGGATCACGGTTTTAGGGGCTTTCGATATCAAATACATGCCCCGGACTTCTGTCAAGGGCTAGGTTATCGCCGATTTAATAGCCGAATTTGCCGAACCCTCGATAGAAATGGTTGCAGAGGAGTAAGGCATGGATGGAAAATCGGTTGGCTCAATCACTGCGCAAGAACCCCCACGCTGGGAAGTATATGTTGATGGCGCTGCAAACTAAAGGGGGTCTAGAGTGGGGCTGGTTCTAATATCTCCTGAGAAGATCACTATAGAGAAGTCGCTGAGACTGGGGTTCTCGGCCACCAACAATGAAGCCGAATATGAGGCTTTATTGCAAGGAATGGCCATGGTGCAGAAGATTGGAGGAAAGGCAGTAAAAGGGTTCTCAGACTTAAGATTGGTTGTAGGCCAAGTAAAAGGAGAGCTAGAGGCCAGAGATTTGAGAATACAGGGATACTTGAGTTAGGTCAAGTGCTTATAATCGAACTTTGAATTTTTCGGCCTATCACATATCTCTAGGAGTGGCAACACACACACAGATTCATTGGCCACACTTGCCACCTCCTTGGCGAAGGGATTGCCTCGGACAGTCCTTGTTGAAGACCTGTACAGAGCAGATGGGGTCAAGAGGGACATGTCTTAAATCCATCAAGTCAAAGTGGGTCCGAGCTAGATGGATCTGATAGTGAGCTTTCTTAAAAGTGATATACTACCTGAAGAAAGATCAGAAGCTGAGAAAATATGAAGAAAAGCTCCTAGATTCTGGCTGTTCGAGGATCACAAGTTATACAAACGCTCCTATTTAGGGCCATATTTGCTATGTGTGCATCCCGAAGCATCATAATTACTACTTGAGGAGTTGCATGAAGGAATTTGTGCCAGTCACACAAGAGGAAGATCTCTGTCTCATAGAGCCATCACTCAAGGGTATTAGTGGCCAGGTATGCAGAAGGAAGCCCAAGAATATGTCCAGAAATGTGATCAATGCCAAAGATTCACTCCAAACATCCACCAACCTAGAGGGGTCCTCAATCCTCTCTCCAGTCCATGGCCATTTGCTCAGTGGGGCTTGGATATTGTAGGCCATTTTCCTAAAGCGGCAAGAAACAAAAGATACCAATTGGTCGGCATAGACTATTTCACCAAATGGGTTGAAGCTGAGCCCTTGGCTAACATCAAGGATGTAGACGCTAAGAAGTTTGTCTAGAGGAATATTGTTACTCGGTTTGGGATCCCTCATACCCTCATCTCGAATAACAACCTCTAATTTGATAGTAAGACTTTCAGAAGGTACTGTTGTGACCTGGGAATTACAAACAAGTATTCCACTACGGCCTACCCCCAAGGAAACGAACAGGCTAAGGCTATCAATAAGGTCATAGTTAATGGACTGAGAAAGAGATTGAATGACGCGAAGGGAAGATGGGTGGAAGAACTGCGACACGTCCTGTGGACATATCAGACTACACCACGACGGTCAATAGGAGAGACTCCCTTCTCCATGACTTATGGGGCTGAGGCTGTCATCCTTCTAAAGACTAGCTTCGCAACGCTGAGGACGAATACCTTCACCCCAAGTAACAACGATGAACTGCTAGGGAAGAGTTTAGATTTAATTGAGGAAAGAAGAGAAAAGGCAATGATCCAACTAGCCTATTACCACCAGAAACTCAAGTAAGGGTATGATACTAAAGTGAAGCTGCGGCCATTAGCACCTAGAGACTTGGTGCTGAGAAAAGTTTTAGGTAGAGCCAAAAATCCGGCCTGGGGAAAGCTGGGGCCCAATTGGGAAGGACCATATCGCACCACTTCAGTAGCAATAATAGGTGCAGATTACTTGGAAGACTTAGATGAAAAAGCTGTACCCCGCCCATGGAATGTAAATAATCTAAGAAGGTATTATTATTAATGAAAGCAGTTCGTTTACACTCTGATTGATTATAATTTTGTGTTATATGGTTCGTTACTATCTAAGCGTTAGACAGAACCAAGGTCTTGCATGGCTCCTTGGACCATCAACCTTGGGAAAACTAATGACTTATGACAACTATCTAAGCATTAGACAACCAAGGTCTTGCATGTCTCCTCGGACCATCAACCTTGGGGAAACTAATGACTTATGACAACTATCTAAGTGTTAGACAGAACTAAGGTCTTGCATGGCTTCTCGGACCATCAACCTTGGGGAAACTAATAACTTCCAGTAATTATCTAAGTATTAGATAGAACCAAGGTCATGCATTGCTCCTCAGACCACAAACCTTGGGAAAACTAATGACTTCTAGCAATCTTCTAGCAATTAACTAAGTGCTAAGCAGGGCCGAGGCCTCGCATGGATCCTCGGATTCCAAGCCTTGAGGAAACTAACCACCTTAGACATTTATCTAAGTGATAGACAGGATCCTGAATGGAGAATGGCTCATTAGATCACTGGCCCTACCAACCATGAGCATCACTTAAAGCATTTCAAGGTACACTTAAAGCATTTCACTTAAAGCGTCACTTAAAGCATCACTTATCTTTCCTTTATAGTCAATACTGTAATGCTTTCTTAAGATCAGTAAGTTTATGGAATATGTATGTTTGCATGCCCTGCCATGACTTATGAACCTAGAAAGTATGAGGTCTGCGTTATAAGCCAAAATTCTTTTGTGGTTCATCTAACAGAAAGCAAATTGCATTGCTGAGATTGTTCAATTACCAGTTAGAGCTTGAATTAAAATTTACATTGTGGATTTAATGTTTTCAATTATCCAAGTATTACTGACACACTACTAAGATTAGTCAAATGTTGGAGAAAGCATGAAAACATGATAAATGAAGGGCAACATTATTCAAAGAAATACACCTATTTCATTACAAAAGATAGTTTCATTACAATAGCTCAAAAAAAAAAAAAAAAAAAAAGGAAGAAAAGACAACTACAGCAACACAAGTAAACAAAAAATAGCCTATTTCTTCAACTTGATAGTCAGCTTATCCTTGGAAGGCTAATGGGAGGCCGTATCAAGGGCTTCAGAGGCTTGGCTTAAAGGAGCGACTTTGAAGGGATCAGAGGCTAACTCCGTTTTCTCGAAGGCCTCCTTCTCGGCTAAGGGAGCTTAAGGGTCAACTAAAGGCTTCATCACCTACTGGGGTGCTTCCTGGTTAGTGCCCTTCTCTTTTTCGGACACCCCAGAATGCTCAACCTCCTCAGCAGGTTTTTCAATGGCAGTAAGAACATCGGCGGCACTATTCTGACCTGCCTTTGCTGCTACGGGGGCGGTATCAGCTTCGGAGCAAACTGAAGTAGATTCTCGGAGAGTAAGGGGATAGTACATATTCTCTACTCTCCTAAGTTCAGACAAAGCCTCAACCCCAGCTTAATTGAAGGCTTCGACTCAGACTTGGGAACAATAGAGCCTGCACACCCCTAACACTTGGGATCTGAGATTGGCCTTAGTCTCAGCCACTCCCAGATCATAAGCATCCTGCTCAGCCTGCTCTTTGATCTCCTTCACCTTCTCCTTGGCCTTCTCTACCTCTACCCTAGCTCTCACCGCCTCATTCTTGGCTTTCTCTACAAAGGCCTTGGACTTCTCTGCATTTTCTAACTTATTCTTCAAGGACTCGATCTACCTTTTAGCAGTAGTCAATTGTTCCTCGGCCTCACAAAGAAGTAGCCTCTGATCTTCGGCTTACTTTTTAAAACCCTCTAAAGCCGCATCTGCGTTCTTCCTCGCCCTCTCCTTGTCTTGTAGCTTGCTCCTCAGGTCCTTGATAAACTGATCAGCAATGTTGAAGCTTTGTATAGCCGCAACACGCCTATTCCTTTCGTCTTCAAGTTGCCTGCTGTTGCTATTGGCCATCTCTTCTATCTTGAACGTGTCCTAAACAGCCTAAAAAAGAGAACAAGTATAAGGTAAATAGAGGACAAAGGCCCCATATAGTTTTGGCTGACTAACTTAAATAAATAGGTTGGAAACCTTACTATGCCCAAGTACCTTTTAAGGTTAAGGAAAACCTCCTGCCTCCTAAAGGATCGCAGCTTGCTCATGTCCGAGGGCAGTAACAGCGCCCTCTCCAAGGCATCGGCCACGTGGCTGCCGGTGCCTCCTTGAAAGTCCTTGATGGAAGCATTGTCCATCAAGGGAGCCCCATCAAGCATCGGGGCTGGGAGCCAGGCCTGTGCATCTGGTAGAGGATCAATCCTCTTCTTAGGTCCCTTGGGCGCCACCTTTTGCTGCTTGGCTGCCCGCTGATCCTCCCTTTCCTGTGTGGGGTGAGATTTCTCAGCCTCCATCACCTTATTGCCCTTTGACTCCCTCTTTCACTTGAGGTCGGAAGGCTCGGGCCTTGGCGGTAGGGTTGGCTTGAGAGGAGGAGGAGGAAGTTTGGATGAAACAAGAGGGAGCTTGCTCTTAGAGGGAGAGGGAGGTTTTCTCTAAGAAGCTCTCTTTTGGGTATCCTTCCCTGGCTAGGACTCTATTAAGTCCAGTAAGTTTGTCTTCTGTCTCCTCTATATGCCCATGTTTTCCTCTGAAGGACTATCTACTGAGGGGAAGTCTTTGGTGCAGTTTGGATCGCCGAGATCACCAGAAGGGTCCTCAGACGATTGTGCTCGATTGAATACTTCAAATTCGTCCTCAGACGATACCAGTTCAACGGCTTCTTCCTCTGGTGCTAATCTTTCTTCCTCTTTCTTTATCTCGGGACAAGAAGAGGAAGGGCTAGCCGAGGGTATGCCCTTTGGGATCGAAATGCCCTCAGGGAGTAAGAAACCCTATACTGCAACACTGATCCTATGCAGTCGTGGATCGCGGGCCTTGATGACACACTTCGGCGCTTGGAAGGCGTGAGAGATCGGCATGTACCCTAAAATTAGATGGGCCGCCCTAAGTTGTCCGTCATCTTTGTTCACAAAGACCTCGGCCTTGAGAATAAACTCCAAGCTCTCCTTGTTAACCAAACCAAAGTTTGGCTCAATAGCACGTCTGTCTGCAGTACCATGAAAAGCAAAAGTTTAGCAACCTAACAACACGGACCATGATAAGACAATTAAATAGGTCCTATTCCTATCCCTAAGGCCTCACTTGGTTGCCCCTCTTCCATTGGGCAAGGGATGCCATCATGCCACTCCTCGGACACGATCAAGAAGTCTTTGTTCAGCCCCTTACTGGACTCAGGAAGATACTGAATGAGCCCAATCTTAAGCTGCCTTGTTTTTAGGTAATACCCCTTCCCTTTCAGCTAGTGAAGGTTGTAGACCCAATTCACATCATGATGGGTCAATCGCAGCCCCATTTTGTCATTTAAGGCGTCCACACACCCTAATATTTTAAAGACGTTTGGAGTGCACGGAGTGGGGGCTAACCTAACAAACCTAAGGTAATCACTCATCACCAGCCCTATAGGGACTCTCACACCACCTTTGATGAAGGCGATCATGGGGATCGCCACCTTACCCTCCTTCCTTTGAAAATGCCACTCACCCTTCTTACAGTATCTCAAGCCCACCTCGGGTGGAATCCTGTAGTCAACCTTAAACTTCTCCATCCCTTCCTCAAACTCCACCAAACTCTTAAATCTACCCATCCCTGGAAAAGCTCAGAGAAATTAAAGAAAGTTGGAAAAATGAGCGAAGGAAGAAAGACACAGAGAAAGGAGAGTAAAGAGAGCTTGAAAGGTTTAAAAAAAAAAACTTACAAGGATGAAAAAAGTGTCCTCGGACAGACTTTTGAAGAGATTTGAATGAGGTGAGAAGTGTTGGCAGGTTCAACGTATATGCGCAGGAGCTCTTAAATGTAAAAGTATTTTAGGCAATTTGATTTAAATGAGTATTTATACCCCAAATCAAAACAGCAGCGGGAGTATTTCCGCTCATAATTGAAAAATAAATCTCCACCGTTGGAGGGAAACAACCAGCCGCCAGAATTTAATGAAGGCACGCTACACACGCCGAAGTGTTAGGAGCATGCCTCGAGCAGTTAAAAAGACACCAATGCTGGTGATAGACAAGACATGATAAGCTAAAGGTACGCCCGAAGATATCAAAATCCTCCTTTCTGTCTAAGGTGACAGATAGCAGGATTTTGAGGGGCTATTGTGGGGCCATAAAACCCAGCGATACATGTCCACCCTTTTGGATTGGACTTGAAGCCCATGCCGAGGCCCACAATCACACATGAGGAAAGTAGTGTTGAATGTGGCAAGCCAAGAAGTCATGCTGAGGACATATGAGGCCGAGGTATAGGAGAATTGATTCATAAGCACAGGCAATCTTCCAGAGCACACCAATGAGAAAGCAAGTATAGTAAGTAAGCATGTTGAGATATGGTGGTAAGCAATCCCAGGAAAAGTTGCTGCCTTCACATTAAATGTACTGCAGCTAATTTCCTGGCCGCATTTATGTGGAGGAGACCTGTGAACAGTGTTGCCTTGGTCACCACGACTCACAAAGGGCCAAAGAGGGTGTCTGACAGGACAAGTACTCAAGTGAGGGTTTAAGTGATCAACAAGTGTAGGATTAAGATGGTCCAGAGGGGACTATATAATGGGAGAGAACCTCCATGGGGGAGGGGGAGTTTTGGATCAGAGAAAACACTGTAGCAACTTGAATGAACTTTGTAACCATTATCGTTGACATTCAATAAATAAGAAGTTAAACATCCTCGAACTAGTGTCGAGGACGAAATAAATTGCCCAAACTCTGTCTTTGGTATATCTTTTAAAACATCTTTAGCTGTTGTAATACCCTCGAAACCCAGTTCTTTTACTTACTCTCTACAAATTTATTGTATTGGGCTTGTTGGGCTTGAATTCATTTATCTTTTAAGAGTGGTCTTCAAACCCAGTCCCTACACCATCCTAACTACAATAAAATCCTACATCAATAAAAACAAATACATAAAATCTAAACAAAATATTAAAGACAAACATAATATTTTGGAAGTTGACATGCCTCTCAGAAAGGGAACCAAATATATTGTGAGTGAATTATGGAATTTTGATTTTTAAGTCCAAAGGAAATAGGGATTTATATTAGAAATTTGTGGAGACAAATAATCATATTACTCAATATTCATTGAATCTATCTCTTGCAATTCTGCATTGAAGTTAGTCTTATGCATAAAATTGAAAAGTTTTCTTAATTCCTATATTTCTCATGTCTTTTTAGATCCATCCGTATCTATCCAAAGCATTTTCAAATTATAAATGTATACAAATTCTTTAAATTTTATTAATGCATCGAAATAAATGCGTATGTCATCACTTAATAGTCTGATATAAATGCTAAATTTAGATGAGGTGGAAGTCCAAATAAAAAAAATGTCATGAATGCGCCACTTGGTAGAACCTCATGCTTTTCCACATGAGGTCTCTACTTATATATATATATATATATATATATTTCCACTGGCAAATGCCCATATTTGCATTCATTTATGCTTAATTGCAAATTAAATATCATACATTAGTTATAACGATGTATCAAACTTAACATATTATAATATTTCTAAACTCAAATTAGTTTGCAATAGTTGTCCAATTTTCTATAAATATTTACAAAAAAATTTATTAAAAAAGCCTAATATCTTCTGTGGTGGCCAAGTTTGAATTCCAAGCCCATAATGGGAATGGACTTAGGCCCAAAAATAACCAAAATAATAAATTTATAGAGAATGGGTTGGAAAACTGGGCTTTAGTTGATCAAATAGATGTTGGAGTAGATTCGGATGAGAAGAGAATGAACAGACATAGGGATGTATTGAAGAAAAACAGTCCTCGGCAAGGTCTGAAATGTCCTGTTCTTATATATTATTTTCAAATTGGGTTACAAGTTTGGTTCTTCAATGCTATAGTCTTTCTTTCCTTTTTTCCGATCCCCTCTAGATGAAGGGTCTCTCCCATTATATAGTTCCATCTGAAGCATCTTGGTCCTACACTTGTCAATCACTTGGGGCTACCACTTGAGTACCTGTCTTATCAGACACCCTTACTGATCTTATTTGCATTGGGGCAGCCAATGTTACACTATTCAAGTGTCTTCTTCATATTAATGCAGCCAGAAAATTAGCTGCCCAACATTTAATGCGATGGTGGCAGCCTTCCCTTCAGATATTTTAGGACACTTCCCTACCCGATATCTTGATAAGAACTATCAACCCTCGCAAGACTTCTCGGGGCTTTACCCTAATCATTGGCCAACCTTTACAGACCTCAGCCTTAGTCAGCCGAGGATGTATTTATCCTCGACACACCGCTGTGAGCCCTTGTGGTTAAAATTGACCTCTATGCACCATACAG
Organism: Quercus gilva; assembly: GCA_023621385.1. Lineage (NCBI taxonomy): Eukaryota > Viridiplantae > Streptophyta > Magnoliopsida > Fagales > Fagaceae > Quercus > Quercus gilva. The sequence continues at coordinate 71,759,893 of CM042477.1, forward strand.
TCCTATGTAATAAAGATTCTCTCTCCTCAGATAGTCCCGTGTCCTCGGTTTGGGCCATAGGCCCAATCATACAAACCTACAATGGGCTTCCAGGCTCAATATCCCTACATCTTTCATCTAAGTTATGCTTGATGGTGATCTTGGTATAATAAAATTCATCCCATATCATTTCCATAGAAAACTTCTTAGCAATTTCCTTTAATATGTGGGTGTGCCGGGGGGTGGGGGGGAGGAGTGGCACTAAATCTACCTCGAAGACCTTGGCCCTAACAGGAAATCCCATCCAAGGAATGGGTCCGACCTAGGGTTCAATGAGAGATGAAAGAGCCTCCTGTTGAGAAGAGACCATTGGGGCCCACTATCGAGGTAATCCATACAACCCATTTCTCCCGAGGAAATACAACCTAGCTAAGAAATGATCATTCCCTTAGTCGAGGACACCCTTTATTCATCTACTTTCCCAAGGAGCACATTGAAGAAAATGTAGAGCCCAACGTAACAATCACCTCTGCATTAAAGGTTTTCCAACCTAAATGTCAGTCACATTAAATGCTAAATGAATGACCTGAACAGTGAAAGCACCCTTAAAAGTCTATCTTCATAATGAAGAAATGATAGGAGAAAGTACTGATGGGACAAGTATCCTCCTAAATCTAGCTAAAAGTAGGACAACTGGAAGAAGAGAAGGATGGCTATAAAAGAGGGAGGAAAGCAACAGGTTGGCGGATCTAGAAAACACCTAAGAAAAAACAAGAGAGAGAGAGAGAGAGAGAGAGAGAGAGAGAGAGAGAGAGAGTAAAGAAGATCCTTCACTTGTATTCATTCTCTAAAACCCATTTTTGTACCTCGGGAATACACTTTTATTAATATATAAAAAGCCTTGACTAAGTTGTTTTTGGCTACATCCATCTTGTTAATTTTTCCAATGTGGATTTCCTTCTCCCATATCTTATAAATTAGTTATGTTGATCAGGAACATCAAGAGAGTTTTCTTTTTAAAGCGTTTGTGACCCCCATAATATATATTAAAAATGTACCTTATTGGCAACCCAAATTCTCACCTAGAAAAAGGAAAAAATATATATATATATATATATATATTGATAATGAGAAAAATGTAAAATTTTGAAGGGGGGGGATGGCAATAATGAGAAAATATCAATTTTGTGTTAAAAAAATGATGATGATAAGAGAGAGAAATAAAGAAATGAACTTTGAAAAAACTAGAAATGTCCCCCCCCCCCCCAAAAAAAAACATCATAAGTAGCTACACTATACAATTATTTTTCATAATTGGATACATACAGACACAGTGTATAGATGCACTTGTGGTTGCTTAGAAAAAAAATGACAATTTGGGATTTATTAGATTTTGGTAAGAGCATTCAAATCAAAGCATCTAAAAAATACAGTTTTTAGCAACTCAAAAAAACCACTTTATTTTTTTTAACAACTTACTTTACACTATATCCAATATCAAAGGTTTTATTTTAGTATACGACACAATAAAATAATATAAATAACACAATAAAATAATATATTCAATACAATAAATAACCACAATAAACATAAACCACCATAGCACACCCATAGCCACCATCATCGACACCTATAACCTTTGTAAATTGGAACCCCTACCACCCAAAACCAAATCACAAACTCATCAAACCCACATCATAACCACCAATCCAACCCCACAACCACCATAAATCACAAATCCACATTAGAAATCACAAACCCACATGGAAAGGAAGTGGGTTTGAACTCTACGGCGAAGAGGAAGTGGTTGGAGAAGAAGCTTACAAAGTCTGAAAGAGAAAAAGGGAGATGGAGAAAGAGGGAATACTAGAAATCACAAACCCACGCAGAGAGGAAGTCACCAAGGAAGAAGCTTATGAAGTCTGAAAGAGAAAGAGAGAAAATGTGGAGAATTGAGTGAGAGACCTAGCAAAAGAAAGGGAGTGAGAAAGAAAGAAAAAAAAAATAGCAATTTGCAGTAGTAAGTTGCTACTACTAGCAAATTATTGTAGCAAGTTGCTATATTTTTTAGATTTAGCACCTTTGATGTAGAGCATGTTTTAGTGTTTTGAGCTATAAAATAGCACTATATCAATTTTCACATTTTTGATGTGAATGCTCTAAATGTGTATCTTGTTAGGTGAAGTCCATATGCGAGTTATGGATATTAGTGACATCCATTCACTATTAGTTTTTATGGATTTCGCTTTGATTAATGCTAGCATCACATAAAATGGCACAACTTGTGCCACAACTCGCCCACATGGCGAGTTGTGAGTGGTAGTGATATGTCCTCATATAGATCCATCATCACACCTCTATTACTCATAAGTCATAACTCATCACTCATCACATGATCAAATTGTACCACAAATTGTGCCATTTTACTTAGGTTATGTGTTGTTTTGGCTGTAAAAGGAATACGAACAATATGTTACAGCATGGGTGGTGTTTGGATTGGCCAGAAAATTCAGTCAAATGGAAAATGATTTCCATTGACCGCAAAATATCAACCCCTAAAGTGTAAAACAGTTTACACTTCTACTTTACCTTCAAACCACTTACACCCATTTTCAGCCTACCCAAGAAAGAGAGAGAGAGAGAGTAGCACCCAAGAGGGATAGAGAGACCACACACATGAACTCCAGCATGACTCCACCATCGTTCGTTGATTGGCCTCTCACCACTGATCTTCCTCTCACCAGAGTAGCACCATCGTTTTTTGTTCTGTATTTGAAAGCTCGAAAATGTGTTGAAAACACAAGAGCTGTTTAGACCCCCAAATAAAAATTACGGCTCGATAGATTTTACACAACTTTAATACAAAGTGCGGAATAGTGTAAAAGCGAGCGGATGAACAAGTAAGCTACTCTAATCCATAAACTAAGCAACACAGCAGTATAATGGAATTAAACAAGAGTAGGGAAGAAGGATGCAAACACAGAAAACACCAAGACGTGTTCTCGAAGAGGAAACCGAAGAACTCGGCGAAAAACCTCTCCGCCGCCCTCCAAGCGGAAATCGATCCACTAGACAATCAGTTGGGATACATGGGTTAGCAAAAGACCCTCCAAGCCTAGTCTACCCGCTGTACCTAAGCCCTCCAAGCTCCTACTCCAACAAGGCTTCTCGGAACTGTGTCTTGTCCTAGTTATCCGGATCCCGCAACAAGCTCCATGTTGCATCTGCCATTCAAGGCTTCTTCCAATGCTTCCCAGCAGCACCAAAACGTCACACAGCACTCACAAGGTGTGATAAGTGTTTGGGCTATCAACCTCTCAAAGATATGGATAATGGAGAGGGAAGGGTTGAGGAAATACCACAAGCAAATGTATAGAGAAAGATGGGGAAGACAATCTCTAATTACCAATGTGTTTGGCTAGGGTTTTCTCTCTGAAGCATTCCTCAACAATTGTGGGTAATGATGGTATATATAGGAGAGGTGCAAAAGGTGTGACTCAAAAAATACAGGCTGGCAGAACAGCTAGTCTCGCGGGTGTCTCGCGGGAAGGCCTTACCCGCGAGATACTCGCGAGACACAGTTGTCTCCACCTGGCCTGACTCTTCACATTCCAGCATGTGCCTGGCACATGGTTCACTTCGCGGGATGCTAGGTCGCGAGATACCCGCGAGAATCCTTCAGTTCTTCAAATGCTTGAGTCTTCAAACACTCTCTCTAATACACAACCCTTACAACAAATCCCACAACAGATACAGGGTTTTAAACGATTGAACTCAATTACAATCAAATTTGGCACGGAATAAAAGCCAACAAAAACACAGTTGTAGATTACAACCTTACAGTATTTGTTTCTTTTGTTCGTATTGGGATTTTCTATTATAGTTGTGTTTGGAAGCTAAAAAAATGCAAGAATATGTTTTTTAAAGGATTTTCAGGAATATAACCAAACACTTTAAAATATTTTTCAAAGCATTTTTTAAGATGCAACTAAACGCCTAAAAATATTTTACACTCTTAAAACATTCTACATTGAGCCAGCCAAAAACAGACTTATGGTCTATTTGAATACCACTTATTTTGCCGAAAATTGAAAACTGAAAACTGAATATACTGTAACAAAATAATTTTTAAATGTGTGAATAATATTGTGGGACCTAGTTTGTTGTTATGGCCTTCAAACCCACCCTATGATAACCCCTTGTGCTTTACCTCTCTCTTTCTCTCAATCTCTCTCTCCCTCTCTCACAATCGGTGGTTTTGAGAAAAATAGAAGTTTTTTTTTTTTTTTTGGGGTATTTGTTTCTTTTGTTCGTATTGGGATTTTCTATTATAGTTGTGTTTGGAAGCTGAAAAAATATGAGAATATGTTTTTTAGAGGATTTTCAGGAATAGAACCAAACACTTTAAAATATTTTTCAAAGCATTTTTTAAGATGAAACTAAACGCCTAAAAATATTTTACACTCTTAAAACATTCTACATTGAGCCAACTAAACACAGCTTATTTTGCTGAAAATTGAAACTAAAAACTGAAAACTGAATACACTGTAACAAAATAATTTTTAAATATGTGAATAATATTATGGGACCCAGTTTTAAAGTTTTTTTTTTAATAAAGTACTTATGGGTCCCGTAAATAGTACACGAGACCCACTGAATCACGTGAAACATGATTCTCAAAAAAAAAAAAAAAAAAAAAAAAAAAAAAAAAAAAGCCAAAACACAAAAACACAAAAAATGCCAAAACGCCAAAATACAGACATTGACAGCAGTATCCAAACGAGTACTTAACGAATGTTTGGATAGGAATTATAATTCCTGCGTTTGCATTTTTGCATTTTTTTCAACCTGTTTATTGTTCACTTTTCAACCTATGCACTGTTTATAGCAAAATAAGCAGTGGAGTGCACACCAGTAGGTCCCGTGCACTATTCACGGGACCTACAAACCTCACTTTTCAGTAATTTTTTAATTAAAAATGGTTCTCACAATACTATTCACACATGTAAAAATTATTTTGTTACAATGTTTTCAATTTTAAATTTTAAATTTTTAACAAAATAAATTATATCTAAACAGATTCTTAGTCTATAGCATCTTTCTTTTTACTCTTCTTGACTCGCCCTTTGATAATAAAACGGGCACCAAATGTGAACACGAATTTTTTTTTTTTTTTTAAATTCCATCAGGAAAAAAAAGTGAACACTACTATTTTTTACCAAAACCAGATGGTTGTTCTGACAGAGTCTGAGTTTGGACCATAGCACCACAAATATCTAAAACTAAAATATAAAATATTGCGTGAAGAGAGTCTTTTGGCTAAATATTGCTAAATCTAAAATTTATTTGCGTTATAAGCACTGTTACAACTTATTTAGGGAAATGGGGAGAGAGATTGAATTTCGGCAACAGTGTTGTCGAAATTCCAAGAAAAGTATGAGAGAGAATGAGAAAAAGTTGGGAGAGAGAAAATGTTGAATTACAGCAATGGCATTGCCATAATTTGCTGCCCAAATACCTGCTCGAGTGATGTGAGAAAGAAGTGCTCTGAGTGTGAGATGCCCTCAAAGAAACTAATTGTGGCAATGGTATTGCCAAAATAGGTGTAAAAAAAATTTGTCCCTATTATGGCAATGCCATTGCCGAAAATGGGAGTGGAAAAAAAAAAAAAAAGTGAATTTCGAAATCTGGGGAGGAATTAAAAAAAATTTATAAAGTGTTACGTACACAATATTTTTACAATATTTTCACAACAAATTATAGGTAACTGGTTATTATTAATTCAAATTTAAATTTAACCTTGAGATTACTATTTTAATCCAACAATAACAATAAATAACAACCTGACACTTAGAAGTTGTTGTAAAAATGTTGTAAAAATTGTGTGCACTTCATTTCTAAAAAAAAAAAAAAAAAAAAGTGTAATGATTTGTGGCAATGGCATTGCCGAAATAGGTGAAAAAATTTTATGGCAATTGTGGCAATGCCATTGCCGAAAATGGGAGGAAAAAAAAATTTGTTTTAATGAGTTTGTGACAATGGCATTGCCGAAATTAGCACATGCTTTAAGGAGACGCACCATAGTTATACCATCTAGTTCAATGCCAACCTCAAAAACCATCTCTCTGAATGGGAAAAGCTTAGATAGTCTCAGAGCAATGCTCCGGGCTCTCACAAAGTGGGCGGGCCCCCATGGTGGGACCCACATGTGGGGTCCACCCACTTTGTGAGAGCCTGGAGCACTACTCCGGGACTACCTAAGTTTTACCCTCTCTGAACACCTGTAAACCAACCTGGGCTAGGAATAAATGGACGTGCTCTTGATATTTAATCAAGTGAGTTTTCCAGAATGGAACTTCCAAAATTGTCAAGCACAAAAAGTCACCGTTGCAAATTCATCCAAAGCAAGAAAGAAAAAAAATAAAAAAGAAATATTTAGAAAAGCTGGCCATATTTATCTTCTCAATTAAATTCTGCAGAAATTGGGTTTTACAGTACTCCTCAAGTTGTTGAACTTCCTGAGAGAAATTCTGAAAGCAAGGGATCAAAAGACCAGCCTCAAACCCATTGAAACTTTTTTTTTTAATTTTTTTCCTCCCATTTTCGGCAATGACATTACCATAATTGCTATAAAATTTTTTCACCTATTTCAGCAATGTCATTGCCACAAATCATTACATTTTTTTTTTTTTTTTAGAAATAAAGTGCACACAATTTTTACTACATTTTTACAACAAATTCTAAGTGTCAGATTGCTACTTATTGTTATTGTTGGATTAAAATAATAATCTCAATGTTAAATTTAAATTTGAATTAATAATAACCAGTTACCTGTAATTTGTTGTGAAAATATTGCGTACGTAGCACATTATAAATTTTTTTTAATTTCTCTCCAGATTTCGTCACTCACTTTTTTCTTTTTTTTTTCCACTCCTATTTTTGGCAATGACATTGCCATAATAGGGACAAATTTTTTTTACACCTATTTCGGCAATACCATTGTCACAAGTAGTTTCTTTGGAGGCACCTCACACTTAGAGCACTTCTTTCTCACATCATTGGGGCAGGATATTTGGGCAGCGAATTACGGCAATGCCATTGCCGTAATTCAACATTCGCTCTCTCCCAACTTTTTCTCATTCTCTCTTATACTTTTCTTAAAATATCGATAACACTGTTGCTGAAATTCAACATCTCTCCTCATTTTCTTAAATAAATTGTAACACTACCTATAATCCAAATAAATTTCAAACTTAGCAATATTTAGCATCTTTCTTTTTACTCTTCCTGACTCGCCCTTTGATAATAAAACGGGCACCAAATGTGAACACCGATTTTTTTATAAAAAAAAAATTCCATCAGGAAAAAAAAGTGAACACTACTTTTTTCGACCAGAACCAGATGGTTGTTCCGACAGAGTCTGAGATTGGACCACAGCACCACAAATATCTAAAACTAAAATATAAAATATTGCGTTAAGATTTTTTTACCGACATGCTTCCGTACAATCAATTAATGAATTAGTCAGGGCTTTGGTGTTTAGCAATTAGTCAGGATGCAAGAGTGGATTGATGTGTTGGGCTTTGGCCCAATCAAAAATTATTTAACAATTTTAATAATTTTTTCATTAAAAAAAATTTCATAATACTATTTACGTATATAAAAATTATTTTATTATAATATTTTTAATTTTTAATTTTAAACAAAATAAATTATATCTAAACAGATTCGTCTATAGCATCTTTCTTTTTACTCTTCCTGACTCGCCCTTTGATAATAAAACGGGCACCAAATGTGAGCACCGCTTTTTTTTCTTTTTTTTTTTTAATTCCATCAGGAAAAAAAGGTGAACACTACTTTTTTTGACCAGAACCAGATAGTCTGAGTTTGGACCACAGCACTAGACATGGCAAAACGGGTCAGAATTTTCTGACCCGACCCGACCCGACCCGAAAAATACCCGACCCGAACCCGATTTTTTTGACCCGAAGCAAAAACGGGTTGACCCGTGACCCGACCCGTGTGTTTTTGCGGGTCAACCCAACCCGACCCGCGACCCGACCCGAACCCGGACCATTTTTTTAAAACTTTTTTTTTTTAGTAAAAAAAATAGTAAAACTAAGACAATATTGGTTTAATTGTTTATTGTGAACTTTAAGGAAACAATTGATACATTTACATAACTACATGCAAATTAATTGAAAGATAAATGGTTGAACATTCTGTAATGAGTAAATATTTTTAAATATCAACTAGCAAAGTACATGCCAAGATAATCTAGTTACAGTAGAGTTAAAAACATAAATTTAAAATTGTAGACATGTGAGAAACATTCACAAGTGTGAAAATAGTGAAGCTAAAGTATCAAATTAGCATAAATTATGAATACTTAGACCTATTTTTTAATAATTTATGTTCAAAATAAACGGCTTTTCAAAATAAATTATGATATTTCCTAGAGTGTGTGTTGCTTAACAATAATATGATATTCATAAAAGAGACCATGTATAAATAAGTAAGCAATCAAATTTTAAAGTATATCTCAAATTGAAATAAAGTGTCAACTACAACTGATAATAGATTATAAAAATAATTTTTAAGATTGTAAATTTCTTATATGTTTTTATTTTTTATCAAATGAGTTATCCAATAAGTCATTTGTAATTTTGTTTTATATTTTGAAATGTTGATAATGTGTAGAAATAAAACTTGTGTATTTGTTTTACATATCTTTGTGTTATTTTGTTTTAAATAGTAATGTTATAATTTGTATAATTTTAAAATTATTGAATAAGTATTAATACGTTTAATTGAGTTCATGCTTGATATAAGTGGTGAATTCAAAATAATGCATTTTACATCAAGTAATTTGTTGCATAACTTTCCAAATGATAGATACATGTTGTTTTCTTTATAAAAATAAAAAATAAAAAATTTAATGTGAAAAATACGGGTCAACCCGACCCGACCCGCAACCCGATTGACCCGAACCCGATTTTGACCCGCTTAAAATGACCCGTTTTTGACCCGTGACCCGTTTGACCCGTAACCCGATTGACCCGACCCGAACCCGACCCGACCCGCCCGTTTTGCCATGTCTACACAGCACCACAAATATCTAAAACTAAAATATAAAATATTGCGTGAAGATGTTTTTACCGACATGCTCCCGTACAATCAATTAATGAATTAGTCAGGGTTTTGGTGTTTAGCAATCAGTCAGGATGCAAGAGTGGATTGATATGTTGGGTTTGGGCCCAATAAAAAATTATTTAGCAATCAGTCAGGACGCAAGAGTGGATTGATGTGTTGGCCTTTGGGCCCCAATCAAAAATTATATAATATAAGGAAAAGAATGAAAATTATAAGTAAAGGTGCATTTGAAGCTCCTCGTGACTGTGGTCAGAAAAGAAAAATTCTATTGGCACATTAATATTATATTTTTTGGCTTTTGTTTCCGCCACTATATGATCAAGATCTTTTATTTTCTTACTAAGTTTTGGTGATCCAAATTTTGATGCTCGTAATTGCTATTTTGTTGAATCATGTTGCATTTCATGTTGCATTTTAAGGAGGTGCTCAAATTATCCATATTGGAACAACTTTTTGAATTAATCTTACTTGGGCCAAAGCTAAGATTGATTTGATTAGGACTAATGGCCTAAACCTTTAGAGTATATAATGCAGAATGCATGTCATTTTCCATGACGGTGATATCTCTATTCCATAGGTTGATATATGCATGGTAAATTTTTCCTTTAGAGAAGCAAAAGCAATTTGTTTGGCAATGAAAATAACAAAGCAAAAGAGGATGATATCTAGATTACTTCGATCATTGCAAATTTAAAGCTACAAGTGACAAATTTAATTTGATTGAAAGCTGCTAGTTCGTTTAGAACCTAACAAAACCAGCTGCAATTACGCTACAAACTCGAATAAGATATAATTCAATTTTTTTTAAAAAAAATTTTTAAATAAGGGAAGGAGATTCAAATTAAGGTTCTCTTCTATGGAGAACCTAATAATAATAAGATAGAATAATTATACAATATTTTAGAATTATAATGACATTCAAAATCGCAACAAACTATTTTTTTTTTTTTTTTTTACTATTTAAACATTAGAATAAAAACTGCAATAATATATGATGCCATTTATAGGACACTCAGTACTACCAAAATGACCTATTCAGCAAAAACTTAACCATGATGACCTTAAATCTCAGAAAACCAGCAAAGAAAAAGTCTGAAACTACATGAAACTCAAATTCGTTTACAAGCAGCAAACAAGCTCTAAACTCTAAAGACATTGAACTCAACCAAATTACAAGGATTCAGCACCTGTATTTATTATCTCCAGTGATTCTAAAACATCAAAATTGGCTCTTTTCCAATTGTATTTAATATTAAATTTTTTTTTTTTAAACAAACACACATATAGAGAAAAAAAAAAAGTTCTAACACAAAAGCATATTGTGGGTGAGAAAGCCCAACGCCACATGTTGGGCCTGTGGCCCAATTCAAATACGACTCCCTGTCCGAAGAGTTTAAAAGTATCAATGCTTTGCCATCTTGGTGGAAGTGCAATCCATAAGGGACAAACGCTCCGTCCGAAGACAACCTGGTCGGGCCGAAGGGACCCTACCCAACGGAGCAGCCCAGAACTTGACCGAGTAGGTATGCTAAAGATCTTCCTGCCAGGGCTGAGCTTTGGGCATGTCTAACTACGTAGCTATCACGAAATATCTTGCCAATAAAGCTGCCACCGCCACATTTAATGCACTGCAGCAACTTTCCTGGCCGCATTTATGTGGAGAAGACACCTGAACAGTGCGTCTTCACCCACCACCACTCACTACAAGTTAAAGCAAACGGCTGATGTGACTAGTACTCAAGTGGGTGCCTAGATGGAGGACAAGTGTGCGGTGAAGATGGGAAAAGGGTGTATATATAAGGGAAGCAAGTCTCACAGAGACGAGGAGGAAAAAATTGGTATTCACTAAGCCTTTAAATAGTAAACCTCTTCGGATTACAGGGATTTATCTTGTTGAATGCCTGACTCAATCCTTTTTTCTTTCATTATTGGTTTTGTTCGTATGGACCGTCGCTAAATCCACCACTAGCCCAGTTGTTTAACCCATTCTCTACAAATTTATTGTGGGAAATTTGGTGGGCTCATCATACAGAGAGTTGGTGCCTGGCCCAACAAATTTAGACCCTACACATATCATACCTCCACTCAAAAATCATGATAGTTTTTAAGAAAGAATGTGGCAAATTATGTAACATACAACACATTCTTTTAAGCAACGTGGGATAATTATTCATTCTTTTTTTTCTTTTCTTTTTTTAGTGACAAACACCCACAAACAGGGGAGAGGGAAGGAGAGAGGGAAAGGGATGAATCAGATAATTCGGTGTCACCTCTGCCATATCTGTTCGTCTCAATCGGAGAATCATTACAAGTTAATTCATCAATGGGATAGTCATATTCACCTTCTTCCCTTGCAGCATTTGCGCTCTCTTGCAACTGCAGTGCATGTTCAAGTCCTACCTCCACTTCACCCATTGCTGGACGATCCTTTCCCTTGTCTCGCACGCAAGAACTCGCAATGTCGGCGTAAATCTTGAAACACTCTGGAGCTATCTTCCCCATCAGATACGGATCAATTATCTCATTTAAGGTCCCTTCTCGTTTACATCGGCGGGCCCATTTAGCCAGATGCCATTGTTCTTGTCCAAATTTCTGATCTAGTGCTTTTCTGCCACAGAGTAGCTCAAACAATACTACACCGAAAGAGTAGACGTCGGATTTATCGGTCACCTCCAGTCGCCAGGCATAATCGGGATCCAAGTATCCAACAGTACCCTTCACGAAAGATTCGAGCCTAATTAAAGCCTTTGACAAACTCGGGGGACTCATCTTGGACAACGCGAAATCTGCCAACTTGGCCTCCCATTTCTCGTCCAACAGAATGTTGGTTAACTTCACGTCACAGTGGATAATAGTATGCTTTAGCCCAGTGTGAAGATAGTGTAGTCCACACGCGACTCCGATGCAAATTGCTAGTCTTTGTTTCCACGGGAGGGGATCGTGGTCAGTGCTGAAGAGGTGGTGGCTCAGGTTTTCATTGACCATGAATTCGTAGACAAGGCAATTCTCGCCATCAATACAATATCCGATGAGAGGGATAAGGTTAGGGTGGCGTAGCTGGCAAAGAAACAGCACCTCGTTCGTTAACTCACGAAGACCCTGCCATGATTCCATTTTCAAACGCTTTATTGCAACGCTTATGCCACGGTCATCAATAATCCCCTTATAGACTTTGCCAAAACCCTCCTCACCAATTACTAAATCGTCAGCGAAGTCATTGGTAGCTTTCTTGATCTCAGCAAGTGAAAATCGACGACATAATCCCTCAGGAAGATCTGAAGAGTAATATTGTTTTATTTCGTCTGACCTTCCTTTCCCGGACCTCCTTAATAACTTTGAAATAGACTGTGATATACCTTCCATTGACGCTTCGGTCCTATACCCACGAACGACGAGAGAATGTTGAACTGGGAGTGGAAAGGATTAATTGTTTTGAAACCCCCTGCAAACAATTTTATCGAGTGTTGTTTTTGTTGTTGTTGTTTTTATTTATTCTGTTTCTTGGAGCAGATAATGGTAATTAATTATGGGCAATCATGTTTTTGGAGAAGAACATGAACATGAAGAACAAATATTTTTAACTAAAATTTTTAATATTTTTATTTTAAAATTATTGATAACTAAAATTTTATTTTATTTTAAAATAAAATATAATATTTTTAATATTTTTTAATTCTGCCGTTTGTCACGTGTGTATTTTTCATCTTTGATATAATGGTAGGGGTCAAAACGGAAAGCATTTTTCAGGATAAGGACTAAAAGCGATAAAAATAAAATATAGGGACTAAAATAAAAATCGCCTGAAAATGTAGAGACTAAAATATGCTTTTCGCCTATAAAATATTGCGTGAAGATGTTTTTACCGACCCGCTCTCGTACAATTAATTAATAATTTAGTCAGGGTTTTGGTGTTTAGCAATCAGTCAGGATGCAAGATTGGATTGATGTGTTGGGCTTTGGGCCCCAATAAAAAATTATATAATAAGGAAAAGAATGGAAAATTATATAAGTAAAGGTGCATTCGAAGCTCCTCGTGACTGTGGTCAGAAAAGAAAAATTCTATTGGCACATTAATATTATATTTTTTTGGCTTTTGTTTCCACTTGTTTATAATATTACTAAGTTTTGGTGGTCCATTGTATATAAAAAAAAAAAAAAAGTAAAAAAAGTTTTAGAACAAATATATTAGTTTCCCAATGTTATTATGGTACCATTTGGCAGTCTACAGGTTGGTTCTTAAGATAAAGACCTTTTCCTCCGAGTTTCTATCACTTAGCAACCGGTTTTTTAATTTTTACCCTTTTCTCGAAAAGAAACTAAGTGTAAGTTTGGATAGGATCAAAAAGTAGTTTCTAGCTATCTAGGGTCTTATAGTACTATTTATAAGACCATTAAATTTAGCAAAATATGTATATTCATATATTTTTTAATCTCACAATATTATTTATACATTTAAAAATTATTTTGTTATAATATTTTTAATAATAAATTTTTAATTTTCAACAAATAAACGGTATCTAATCAAACCCTAAGAGTTAGAAATTAAAACTACACCCTTACTAACGGGCAGATATTAAGTATTTCAGTGATACAATTACTGAAATATTTGTTAGTTGTTTTTCTTTTTCTTTTTTTGTATTTCGGCAACACATTACTCATTTCTCTCTCTCTCTCTCTCTTAATGCTTCTCTTCTCATTTTTTAAATAAACTTAAACAATATTCATATCACAAATAAATTTTATTTTTTATAATATTCAACTAAAAAACTCTTTTTTTTTTCGGTCAACCATGATATTATATTAATAATTAGTCAGTCTATTACAAAACATATTGGCTTTATCAGCTGCCAACAAACATTCCACCACAGGCGGCGAATTACAAAAAACATGGTAGCTATACAAGGATTGCGCTCCCATTTTTGCAAGAGCATCAGCGCAATGGTTTGCTTCGCGAAAGACATGGGTCACATGCTTGTTTGGGAACTCCTGCAAAAGGCTCCTGCAATCGGATAAAAGAGGCTCCATTAATACATTTTTTGTACAGTTGTTCATCAGCATAACAACACTCAATGCATCCATTTCAATGATAAGTTGCTGTATTCCCATCTCCTTGGCAATAATTAACCCATCCCTCAAAGCCCAAAGCTCAGCTAGTGCACTATTACATTGAGCCAAACATTGAACTAAAATACTCTTACATTGAGCCAAACATAGCGTTAATCTTAGCTTTTTTTTTTTTTTTTTTTTTTTTACTTTTCCTGACTCTCCCTTTGATACTGAAACGGACACCAAATGTGAACACCGATTTTTTTATTATTTTTTATTTCCATCAGGAAAAAAAAAAAAAGTGAACGCTACTTTTTTGACCAGATGGTTGGTCCGACAGTGTCTGAGTTTGGACCACCGCACCACAAATATCTAAAATATAAAATAGTGCGTGAAGATGTTTTTACGGACCCCGTACAATTAATTAATAAATTAATCAGGGTTTTGGTGTTTAGCAATCAGTCAGGATGCAACTTGCAAGAGTGGATTGATGTGTTTGCTTTGGGCCCCAATCAAAAATTATATAATAAGGAAAAGAATGAAAATTATAAGTAAAGGTACATTTGAAGCTCCTCGTGACTGTGGTCAGAAAAGAAAATTTCTATTGGCACATTAATATTATATTTTTTGGCTTTTGTTTCCACTTGTTTATAATATTACTAAGTTTTGGTGGTCCAAATTTTGATGCTCGTAATTACTACTTTGTTGAATCATGTTGCATTTTAAGGAGGTGCTCAAATTGTCCATATTGGAACAACTTTTGAAATTAATCTTACTTGGGCCAAAGCTAAAGATCGATTTGATTAGGATTAATGGCCTAAACCTTGAGTGTATATAATGAAGAATAGCAGCAACCAGATGCATGTCATTTTCCATGACGGTGATATCTATATTCCATTGATATATGCATGGTAAAATTTTCCTTTAAGAGAAGCAAAAGCAGTTTGTTGGGCAATGGAAATAACAAAGCAAAAGAGGATGATATCCAGATTATTTTGATCATTGGAAATTTAAAGCTACAAGTGACAAATTGATTTGATTGAAAGCTGTTAGTTCGTTTAGAACCTAACAAAACCAGCTGCAAATTAAAAACTCGAATAAGATATAATTCTAAAAAAATTTTTTTTTTTTTTTTTTAATTTACTTTTCAGTAAGGGAAGGAGATTCAAATTAAGGTTCTCTTCTATGGAGAACCTAGTAATAATAAGATAGAACAATTATACAATATTAGAATTATAATGACATTCAAAATCGCAACTAACTATTTAAACATTAGAATAAAAACTGCAATAATATATGATGCCATTTATAGGACACTCGGCACTACCATCATGACCTATTCATCAAAAAACTTAACCATGATGACCTTAAATCTATAAATTGGATTACAACAGAACTAGAGAAAACCAGTATTACATTAAGTCATCATCTAAACCAGGAAATTTCCATATTTCAACACCCAAAAAAAAAAAAAAATTGATGACCTTAAATCTCAGAAAACCAGCAAAGAAGAAGTCTGAAACTACATGAAACTCAAATTCGTTTACAAGCAGCAAACAAGCTCTGAAGACATTGAACTCAACCAAATTACAAGGATTCAGCACCGGTATTTATCATCTCCGGTGATTCTAAAACATCAAAATTGGCTCTTTTCCAATTGTATTTAATATTTAATTACTTTTTTTAAGAAACAAACACCAAAAAAAGAGATTGTAATACAAAATCACATTACAATTCTACTAAAAAACCGTAATAAGTTTTAAAAGATAATACAGCAAATTATATTACATACAACATACTTACAATTCTAAACAGCTCCCTTTTAATCAACTTGGGACAATTACCCTTTCTTCTTTCTTTTTTCTTTTTTCTTTTTTTTGAGTGACAAACACCCACAAACAGGGGAGAGGGAAGGGGAGGGGGAAAGGGATGAATCAGATAATTCGGTGCTATCTGAATCCCAAATAGGATTCTCATCCGTAGACGGTGAAGCACCTCTGCTATATCTGTTCATCTCAATCGGATAATCATTACAGGTTAATTCATCAATGGGATAGTCATATTCACCTTCCTCCCTTGCAGCATCTGCGCTCTCTTGCAACTGCAGTGCATGTTCAAGTCCTACCTCCACTTCACCCATTGCTGGACGATCCTTTCCCTCGTCTCGCACGCAAGAACTCGCAATGTCGGCGTAAATCTTGAAACACTCTGGAGCTATCTCACCCATCAGATACGGATCAATTATCTTATTTAAGGTCCCTTCTCGTTTACATCGGCGGGCCCATTTAGCCAGATACAATTGTTCTTGTCCAAATTTCCGATCTAGTGCTTTTCTGCCACAGAGTAGCTCAAACAGTACTACACCGAAAGAGTAGACGTCGGATTTATCGGTCACCTCCTGTCGCCGGGCATAATCGGGATCCAAGTATCCAAGAGTACCCTTCACTACAGATTCGACCCTAATTAAAGCCTTTGACAAACTCGGGGGACCCATCTTGGACAACCCGAAATCTGCCAACTTAGCCTCCCATTTCTCGTCCAACAGAATGTTGGTTAACTTCACGTCACGGTGGAAAATAGTATGCTTTAGCCCAGTGTGAAGATAGTGCAGTCCACGCGCGACTCCGATGCAAATCGCTAGTCTTTGTTTCCACGGGAGGGGATCGTGGTCAGTGCCGAAGAGGTGGTGGCTCAGGTCTCCATTGACCATGAATTCGTAGACAAGGCATTTCTCGCCATCAATACAATATCCGATGAGAGGGATAAGGTTAGGGTGGCGTACCTGGCAAAGAAACAGCACCCCGTTCGTTAACTCGCAAACACCCTGCCTTGAGTCGATTTTCCAACGCTTTATTGCAACTCTTATGCCACGGTCATCAATAAACCCCTTATAGACATTGCCAAAACCCCCACTACCAATTATTAAATTGTAATCGAAGTTATTGGTAGCTTTCTTGATCTCACCTTGTGAAAATCGACGACATAATCCCTCAGGAAGAACTGAAGAGTAATATTGTTTTTTTTCGTCTGATATTCCCTTCCCAGACGTCCTTAATAACTTTGAAATAGACTGTGATATACCTTCCATTGACGCTTCGGTCCTATACCCACGAACGACGAGAGAATGTTGAACTGGGAGTGGAAAGGATTAATTGTTTTGAAACCCCCTGCAAACAATTTTATCGAGTGTTGTTTTTGTTGTTGTTGTTTTTATTTATTCTGTTTCTTGGAGCAGATAATGGTAATTAATTATGGGCTAAGTTTGTTGCATGCATTTTGTGCGTCTACATATGGTTCAAAACAACTCGTAGTATTTGTGTATAACAAAATTTTCCCAAGAGGGTGTATATAATATAAAAATGTTAATGTATCGCAAGGAAAAAAAAAATAATAGAGTAGATGTTGTTATTGTGGATGAAGAAATATAAATAATTAAATTTTTTTTTAAAGAAAATTGATATTTTAATAAAATTTAGTGTAAAATGAATAATATGATGTGTGGTGTTTTGAAAACTAAGTATTTAACATAAAAAAATATATATATATCTTTATGCTAAAATTGACCTTTTTTTTTTTGTCTAAAATAAATTCTACTTTAACTTAATCTGAATATACATGTATAAAACTTATTCTTAAAAATTTAAACTTGACCTTTATTATTCCACCCAAAAGAATTTATATTTGTAAGGTGACTTTTACCTCTAAAATGTGACACTAAGCCAAAATATTGTTATTTTTTAATTTTATTTTTAGAAGTATGTGTACTATGTGTGCATTAAATGATTTACAATACACATTTCCCTAATTATTTGACAGTTCTACCGTACCGTAACGACAAAATATAGCAAACTCTCGAATGATCTAGATACGGGTGGGAGTTTTGGCTACTTTAATTGGTTTGTTTGTTTGTTTTTTTTTTTTTTTTTTAAGTAAACTCCGATAAAGGACAATACTATCACGGAATGAAAAATCTAATTTCAAATCTAACATATCAAAATATAGTAGATGAGAGTGTACGAATTATAAGCCCAAACTAACCTGATACCACTTAATAAGAAAACCACCTTATATATAAATATAACAAAGTTCTTAAGTTAAAAAAAAAAAAAAAGATAAAATATTATTTTTATCCTTTGAAAACGTTCCAATTTGTATTATTTCATCAATCTCTAGTTAATTTTTATCTTATGTGTACTAACGAAATGATGATGTGATAAATTTTTAACGTATTTAACCATCAGAGATTTTACCAGTTAAGCTAACTAGAAACCACCCATAACATTTAGTTAAAAATTAAAAATTAACAAAAAAATAAAAAAATAAAACACCCATTATTGCTTACAAAAAAGAAAAAAGAAAAAAGAATGAGGTCAAAACATCCCAATCCGGAGTTAGGCTCAAAGAATTGAGATAAATTTTTTTTCTTTAATTTATATTATCAACAAAAATGCCACTCAAAAGAAAAATAAATGACAAAATAAAAAACTTCACAGTTGAGATTGACAAAAATCTATATAAATATTAAAAACCAAAATTGAGAGAAAATCAAATTAGAATCCAAATAGAATTTTAATTGGAGTATAATTTTATGCCATGTATCCCATTTAATTTTTAATTTTTATGCCAAGTAAATGATTGAATGTAGAAATTGAAGTGTTCCATTTAATTAAAAGAAAAAAAAAACTTTTTGTAACAAGTGAATTATTAGATGCAAAAAATGAAAAGTTTAAATCCAATTAAATTCTAAATTATACATATAATGAGAAACCATTGTATATTTTAGAATTCTATGGTTTAAAAAATGTGTAATAAGTTAACACTATGTATAATTTGAATCTCTTCTTATAAAAATACATAATTTAAACTATGTAATTTTGATTGTTTTAATTGTACCCGTGCATATACATGAGGTTATACACTAGTGTGCGTGTTTATATATATATATATATATATCTGGATTGAGTTCAAGTTATATTTATTGTAACTACTAAATAACTTGTGTGGGGCCCTAAAGGTCAACATTCATGGCCAAACTCCACAGCCGGCCCAAGGCCCGTGCCAAGGAGAATATAGAGGCTGAAATTGGGAAGGAGGGGCCCAGACCCTCAAAAGGGCCTGTCCGAAGACGCCCATGTCCTCGGCAAACTGATGTTAGTAAAGGGAAAATATTCCTCACCCATTAAAAAGTATCCCACCAACATCCTGACCACCTTAATGACGAAGTGACTAACAAACCCAGATACCTCAGTCACTTCAACTTAAAAAGTCTGCTAATACGGCTAAGAACTAACATAAAACCTATAAAAGTAGATGATAGGACAGTCCATATGCAGAGGGTTCAGATAACCAACAAATAGACGGCTAAGATTAACTAAACGGAGGCTATATAACCAAAAGGATTCCCATTAACAAAGGGCGGATTTTTTGGGGAGGGGCCAGTTTGAAGGGATAGAATCCTCGGACTGGGCCGAAGACAAGAAAAACACCCAAAAACATTTAATTAAGATCTTCACTGATATTTAATCAAGATCATGATTGGGATTCTAGAGGAATTTTGGACCTTTATCAAAATAGATGAGAGCTTTGGTTTGAACCTTGGTTTGTCTTGTTAGCGCCTAGCCCTTTTTTACCCATGCTCTATAAATTCTATTGTCTAGGGTCCATTACAAAATTTGGCCTTACAACTTGTTATAGAATTCATAGTTCTAAAATCCCACTGTTGAATTACATGTTTTATATATTCTTAACATTCATGCTAATTTTCATGTAAATTGGATATTATTTACCAATCAATTTCAAACTCATCTTATATGCATTATTTTAAATTACACAAGCTTGAATTAAAACAATTGATTGATGATATGACTATTAATCTTTGATCACTTTAAAATTTTGCAAGTATGAAGAATATACGAAAATAATATAATCTAACAGTGGATTTGTCAAAATTCATATCTAATTAAAAAATATTGAGTGCTGTAACATTACTTAAAGTTACACAAGGTGTAATTTGAAGTCAAATATATATGGCGTGCGATGAGGCTTTTTTTTAGTGGTCCTATTTTGTCTTAAAAAAAAAAAAACAGTGTTTTTATTTTATATATATATATATATATATATAGATATATATATATATAATTTTTATTTTGAAAATCTAATTTATAAGTAAAAATAATGCAATTTAAAAATTAATAGGAGAGTGATCCTATTTTTTTAGGCAATGTTTTAGTAGGAGTTAGAGTTGCATTTTTACCAAATTATCATTTAGTTTTGTATCAACTTAAACATAGGGGCGTAAGGGAATTTTTAAACTAAAAATAAGAATCCAAATAGGAGAAATCCCTTAAATAGTAGTATACACACACACACACACACACACACACACACACACTAATACTATTTAAGAGGTTTTCCCTGTTTGGGAGAAATTATACAGTCTTCTGGTAGACCATGTTACTTGTTCACTATTCCGCTAAAAAACTCTCATTTGTTTAAAATTGTTGAGCTAGTAATTAGTTTCTGTTTAAAAATATTTTTTAACTCAGCAATTTTAAATAGATGTGAGTTTTTTAGTGGAATGGTGGATTACGTTACTTGTCCACCATGAGAATCTTATAATTTCTCCCTGTTTGGGATCCTCATTTTTGTGATTTAAAAATACCCCTACACTTAGAGAAAATTAGAGGACAAAGTAGTAAAATTACATTTCTAACTTCTAAAAAAACCCTTACTTTTTTTCTTTTCTTTTTTTTTTTTAATGGAAAAAAACCCTTACCCTTATCATTTTTTTTTTTGAATTATAATCCTTATCCCGTCATTAAAAAATAAAATAAAATAAAAAAAATCTCTTTTGCAAAATCTCCTTTTGTAAGGATTCGAACCCACAATCGAAGTTGTGCTACCCCAAGTTCCTTACTGCTATACCACCAACCCGTTGGTACATGAATTGTTGTAATTAACCTATTTCATACAATGTCTTGGTTTGAATTATGTGCATTTTTTGTGCTCAATCGGTGGTGAAATACATGTAAAGCTTGATTTGTGTTCTGTCTAACAGACTGAAATGTAAAATGCGTACCTTATAAAGATATTTTTGTGGCTTTTTTGAATGAATCTTTGTATGAATATCCGTGGCTCTTCTGTTATATCTTTGAAAAGTGATAGGTATTATAGGAAGTATTGGTTTTGTGATGGATTGACTGGCTTATAAAATTAATGAATCTTGAAGATGTTTTTACCAAAATGCTCCCATAAAATCAATGAATTAGTCAGGTTTAGCAAATCAGATAGTGTGTTACATCCAGCATACATGCCAACAAGCAAGAGAAAGTTGTGGCTGGACTCCTCTCTAGGTCTCCATCCAATCCTGCATGATTGAAGGGAAGCAATCCTAACTAGGGATGGCCATGGCCATGGGTAGGGTATGGATCGAGTATACCCATACCCTACCCGAAAAGTTTGCCCATGGATACCCGATTATTAATACCCATTAATATCTATATCCAAATCTTACCCGAATATATTATCCATGGATATCCAAACCCTATCTGAAACCCATTTAATTTTTTTTTTTAATCCAAAACATTTTAATGTAAAAATTATTCACTACCCACATCCAATTCACCCAAATATTTGAATACTTCAAAAAAGAAAAAAGAAAAAAGAAAAAAGTAAATGAAACTTACATTATAAAATCCAGCAATATTTTTGTTCTCCACAAAGAACTTTGCTGGAGATTCTGCAAACAAAAAGCCATATAAATTATTGATAAAAATACATAAAAATACATACAAAAATCGCTTTTATATATATATATATATATGCAAGAGAGAGAGAGAGAGAGAGAGAGAGAGAGATTGACTCTGCTTGAGAACGCTATCCTTAGCCTTAGGTTTTCTAGGGGTTTTTGTTTACAGAATCTCCAGCAGAGTTCTTTGTGGAGAACAAAAATATTGCTGGATTTTATAATGTAAGTTTCATTTACTTTTTTTTTTTTTTTTTGAAGTATTCAAAAATTTGGGCAAATTGGATGTGAGAGTGTGAGTAACGGTGAGAGAAGTTTTTTATTTTTTATTTTTTTTTATTATTATTTTTTTTTAATACGAGTTGGGTATAGATAATATCTATACTCTACCCGAACAATTTGGGTAATATCTATACCTTACCCGGTTAAGCTCTACCCATGAAGAGCCGAGTATTACCCAAAATATTTGAATCGAGTAGAATTAGATATCCATTACCTAATGGATATGATCATCCCTAACCTTGACGGCAATTCTCTTTTTTAAGGTAAGAAAATATTCCATCATCGAAAGAGAGGCCTTTACAACAAAGAAGCCATTAATAATCCTGATGACACTTTTCTTTTTTAAAGTAAGAAAATATTCCATCGTCGAAAGAGAGGCCTTTACAACGAAGATGCCATTAATAGCACTTTTCAAAAGAAGGTGATTACACTATAGTCCGAAAGAAAGTGATTACACTATTGGTTTTTGATTGGTTTTTCTTTTTCGGACAGGCTGGCTTTTTTTTATTGGGAATGTGTTGTGCTTTTTTTTTTTTTGTTTTGGCAATCACATTAACTAGTCGCTAACCCGTGCGATGCACGGGATAATTAAATAAAAGAACAATTAACCAACATCACGTTAAGGTAAAAGAATTAGTGAGAGACTGATTTGTCCACCAAGAATTTAAAAGAAAAAAAAGATTGATATAATAAAATCTAAGAAATTTAGAAATAAAAAATTGGGTTAATAATATGCATATTATAGACATTTTGCTAGTTAGCGTTTAAAAAAAAAATAGATCTGTCATAATTAAATAAAATACAATGGGAATAAGTATTTAACTTCTATGTTTTTCATTAGTTTAGAAGTGTTGTCTAACGTAGAATGTTATTGGGTTGTAAGAAAGATTTTTATAAAATGTTAATACCATATATATATATATATGCTTATATTATCAATGTCTCACTACAGGTACATAGTTACTGAAACCTACAAAGTAATTTACAATTCTTAAATTAATAAAGCAAAATTTCCAAAAGTTATATATATACACACACTCAAAACTGATATAAACTACAAAGATAAAAATAAATCTTATTTAGTCGTATTAATAACAATATAAACAATTCAAAACATGGAACATTATCAAATTTATAACACATAATTCCATTATCTTTTACGTTGAATCCAAACAAATAATTAATTGAAATTAATCCAAACAAATAATTAATTAACCAAAAATCAAAGCTTTAATTAAGAAAACAAAAAATCACATGAACCCAAAATAAAAATTCTCAATAAAGAAAAAACATATAAAGTAAAAAATTAAGATCAAACTACTAATACATAAATATCAAAAACCCCAAAACTTAAACCTTTCAAATTTTATAGAATCCCCAAATTCTACTCCAAAACCAAACAAAACCCTTCAAATTCAAAAAATTCATATATAATATACCAAATAAAAATTTACCACACCTTGGGTTGGAAGACATAGGTTACAGTTTTGATTTTTCTCCAAAAAATAGAGATACTTCATCTGCTGTATACAATATAAAATAATTATTAGAAATTTTAACCCAAAAACTAAACCCACAAAAACACTATCAAAATATAGAGATTAACCCAAATACTTAGAAGAATATAAATTCTAAACATAACAAAACAATAAGATAGAATGAAAATTTCAGGCACATATGAAAACAAATAAAAAAGACAAAACCTACATTTTTTTTTTTTTTTAGTTGAGTCTCTCTCCTCTTTTTTTTTTTTTTTTTAAATTTTAAAGTGAAGTTAAGTTTAGGGTTTTGAGATGGTAATTACTAGGGTTTTAAGGAGAGAAGAGAGAGTCCTACCAAGAGCCTAAATAATATAAACAATTCAAAACATGGAACATTATCAAATTTATAACACCTAATTCCATTATCTTTTACGTTGAATCCAAACAAATAATTAATTGAAATTAATCAAAACAAATAATTAATCAACCAAAAATCAAAACTTTAATAAAAAAACAAAAAATCACATGAACCCAAATAAAAATTCTCAATAAATCAAGAACATATAAAAATTTATCACACCTTGGGCTAGAAGACATAAGTTGCAGTTTTAATTTTTCTCTAAAAAATAAAGATGCTTCATCTGCCATATACAATATAAAATATTTATTAGAATTTCAACCCAAAAACCAAACCCATAAAAACACTATCAAAATATAGAGATTAACCCAAATACTTATAAGAAAATCAATTCTAAACATAATAAAACAATAAGATAGAATGAAAATTTCAGGCACATATAAAAGCAAATAAAAAAAGACAAAACCTATATATATATATATATATATATATATATATTTTTTTTTTTACGTGAGTCTCTCTCCTTCTTATTTTTTTAATCTTAAAGTGAAGTTGAGTTTAGGGTTTTGAGATGGTAATTGCTAGGGTTTTAAGGAGAGAAGAGATTTTGGTATTTTTATGCAAAAAACGTTATTTTAGGTCTAGGTGATTTATTTCCTTGTTTTTAGGCTCTTTTAATGTTTTTTTAGGTCAAATTTGGTTCCTATTATGATTAGGTATTAATTAGGGCTTATTTTAGAATATATTTTCTTGTCCATCAAGTTTTATGGAGCCCTTAAATAGGCCTTCAAGTTTGTATACGTTTTTCAATATTATTTTTATAAGATATTAAACCTAAAATAAAAAGAATAAAAAATAAAAAGAAAAAGAAAATAGTGATGATGTGAAAAATTGTGAGAGTTTCAAAAATTTCGGTTTTATATATATATATATATATATATATATAGATTATCACTTTGATCCCTTGGTCTTAGTGGCTCGTGTCAACCGCTGCCGGAAGGTCAAATCTTCAAAATATCTTCCTCAAGTGGCCAAACAAATAATTAAATGACATTTACTGCTCACTGGTAAAATCTAAATTATCTCAATCATTGCAAATAAATTTGTAACTATTTTGATTCTCCCGAAAAATAAAAAGTGGTAACTATTTTTAACGTATTAAAAATGTGATAAATTTTTAACGAATTTAATTATTAGAGATTTTATCAGTTATATTAACTGAAACTCACTCACTGACCTATAGTTAAAAATTAAAAATTAACAAAAAAAAACCTATTATTGCTTACTGAAAAAAAAAAAAAAAAAGAGATCAAAACATCCTAATTCTAGAGTTAGGCTCAAAGAATTGAGATAAAAAAATCACCACGTAATTATTTTTAAATTTATATTATCAACAAAAATGCCAATCAATAGAAAAAATAAATGACAAAATAAAAAACTTCACGTTGAGATTGACAAAAAGTCTATATACATATTAAAAGCCAAAATTGAGAGAAAATCAAATTAGGATCCAAATAAAATTTCAATTGGAGTCTAATTTTGTGCCATGTGTCCCATTTAATTTTAAATTTTTGTGCCAAATAAATTATTGAATGTAAAATTTTTTGTAACAAGTGAATTATTGGGTACAAAAAATAAAAAGTTTAAATTCAATTAAATTCTAAATCATAAATATATATATATATATATATATATATATATATATATAATGACAAACCATTACATATTTTAGAAATATATGGTTTAAGAAATGTGTAAGTTAACACTATATATAATTTGAATCTCTTCTTATAAAAATATATAATTTAAACTATGTAATTGTGATTGTTTTTAATTGGACCTGTGGATATGCACGAGGTTATACACACACACACACACACACACACACACACACTATTAATAACAGGATTTCCTGTTTGGGTTTCAACATTTTGCGTACTAAAATACACTTACACAATTTCTTAAACTCTTTAAAATATCCCGATTTTTTAGTTAAATAATTTTAAATTATAAAATACAAATTGGTTAAAAGAGTAATTTACTGTTCCTAAATTTTAAGTCTTTTCCTCTATATGGACACTATCTTTATCTCATTTTTATACATTATTCTACATTACCTTACCTCTTTCTTATTAAAAAAAAAAAAAAAATACAAACAGTTATTTATATAACACCAAACCAAAAAAACAAATAAATAAAAAAGAGCATTATTGCACACGCAAAGCATATGTGATGAGTCTAGTATATATATATTAGAGTTCAACTTTGCATTATGTCTTCTATCTAATTCTTAAATTTTTGTGTCAAGTGAATTATTAGATAAAAAAATGAGGAGTCTAAATTCAATTATATTCTAAATTGAATTTGCAACAAAGAATTTACTGACAACAATTTGAGGGTAAGACTTTAGCTCTAGTGGTTCAGTGTATAGGATCTGACACAATACAAACATGGGGGAAAAGTCAGATGCGTGTCTATATTGTGTTGGTTTTAGTGCAATGCGGTCATGAAGCTAAATTGTGTCCTTTCAAAGGAAAGAGCCTACACTACGGTCCCAAAGGAAAACGACAAGATACAACGAATCCATTCCAATGTGTTTCTTTTTTTTGGTAAACGAAAATAAGGGTCAGCAAGGTTACACTAGCTCCGGGTAGAGTGCTCGGGTTAAAGCCCATCCTTTTTGGATGTAGTCAATCCTCATGGATGCTCACCAATGAACTCTTGCTGGCAGTGAGACTTGAACCTAGATAGATTAGACGAAGTGCCTGAGTCTTACCAGTTGAGCCAAGCTCCTATTGACCAATGTGTTGCTTATCATCATGATAGATGTAAAAGTCCAAGGGTGTTACATCCAGTATTCTAGAATAGACTAGTCTTGGAGCCAGGCTGTTAATGAATGTTAATGAGTGGTGAATAAAATATATTTGACATGACTTGTAGATTTTTTGGCAATTGAAAAAATATTTAGGGGCGATAATTTGACTTTCGTACATTGTTATTACTATAGTAATACCTTAACTGTCATAGTAACCTCTTAACTGCTTCCAAATAGACTCCTCTGTGAAAGCAATATAGGGGTACAAGAGCACCAACAATTTGCTAGGGTACACAAATTGATTGGTGTCTTGATCTAATAATAAAAACAATCATTAGGAGTGGATGCCATAGGTTGAAATTCTCTTAAAAAAAAAAAAAAAAACTTATGAATTTTATATAATCTATTTTAAACTCATATTTCATCAAAATATTATTTTTAAAATTTTAAAATTTTTTTTTTCTTTCTGCACACAACAATTAACATTCAAATTTTTCGTTCATTATTTAGATACATAAAATAAGAATAAAAAATTAATACAAAATAAATAATACTACACGACTATTATAGTAACTAGTCGTAAATTCGTGCGATGCGCAAGAAAATTTGATATAATTATTTTTTATTGGATAATTATTGAATTAATATATTGGATTGTATATTTTTAAAAGTTCAATATGTGTTGTAGGGAGATGATTTCCCGTACATCTGATTGTATCCGTGCCACGTTGCCAAGCGTGTCAAGGTTTTGTTACGAAGGGGTGGGAGTTCAGGATCACACCAAGGGCGTAGTAACCTTGTAGTGCTTTAACCTTAGTCCCACATCGCCTAAGTACGCGCCACACTCATGCACCTTTGATGGTGTTAGTGTTGGCTAGTTCATCTCAGTCACCTTTGATCTTATCTTTTTCTTTTCTCAAGCAATCACTAGCCCATTGAAATCTGGAGCATTTAGCCTACTAATTTTCTTTGCATCATCAGTTGGCGTCATCTATGGGAAAGTTTAATTTTGTTTTATGCAATTTATCTTCCTACGACAAAAAGGCTGCATGGTTCGGGCAAGATCAATGGCCACTAGTCCAGGCCACCAGAAGAGTAGGAATGCTTCTAGTAATCCCTATCAAGATCGTCAATTAGCACCTGCCATGCAACCGCCTTCCATCCAGCACATACAGTCCATGGCAGCCGCCATGGCGGAGTTAACCCGTTAGAACCAAGAGTTGACTAGGGAGATCAATCTAAGGAGGCAACGTCGTGAAAGATACGTGGAAGGACAAGCCCAGAGTCAAGAAGTTAGAGAAGGGGAAAATACTGAGCTCGAGAACTAGTTAAGAGGTACTGCTTCACGAAGGGTACCACACTTGGAGAGGGAAATTGATCAGATGAGGAAGGCTATGGACGAGATGAAGAAGAACATGAAAATGGCGAATCCTGTAGATGATTTAGTTCATCGAACAGACTCGCTTTCATGGATTCCATCAATAGTCATCTCTTGCCTCTTAAGTTCAAGATGCCTTCCTTAGACTCATATGATGGAACGCGCGACCCATTTTATCATACTGTTACTTTTAAGATTACGATGCACCTTCAAGGGGTTACAGACGAGATTATGTGTAGGGCTTTTCCTACCACTTTTAAAGGGCCAGCACGAGTATGGTTCAGTAAGATACCTTTGAACACTATGGGTTCTTTCGAAGAATTGAGTAAGTTGTTTGTCAACAATTTTATCAGAGGATAAAGGCATAAACATTCCTCGTCCAGCCTGTTAACCATAGAGCAAGGGAAAAAATGAAAGCT
The DNA here is from genome assembly GCA_023621385.1 of Quercus gilva. Taxonomy (NCBI): domain Eukaryota; kingdom Viridiplantae; phylum Streptophyta; class Magnoliopsida; order Fagales; family Fagaceae; genus Quercus; species Quercus gilva. The sequence continues at coordinate 71,788,548 of CM042477.1, forward strand.
TATGGCCCTTCATTACTCGTTTCAACAAAGAAGCCTTGATGGTAGATGAGATGGATGACAAGTTGTTATTGGCAACCTTCCATAATGGAGTTAATTTCGATTTATTCATCCATAAGCTTTATGAGCAAGAGCCTTAAACCATGGTTGAACTCGTCCATTCGGCCCAAAACTTGATGAATGCAGAGGACACAATCATAGCTAAGAAAAGGAAGAGAGCCGAGCGAATGGAAGCAGATCTCACGCCACCCTGAGCAGGGTCCTCTTCCAAAGAAGGCCCGGACGAGAGAGAAAAAGGATTAAGACAAAAAAAGGGCAAGTTCTTTAGCATGGAGTCAGCAATATACGCCCTTGAACATGCCACTTGAACAAGTGCTTATGCAAATCAAGGATAATCCATCCTTGAAGTGGTCTGGAAAATTGAAAGGAGATCCCAACAAGCGTAATAGGAACAAGTATTGTCGCTTCCATAGAGATCATGGACATGACAAAGATGAGTGTTTTGATTTGAAGCAGTAGATAGAGAATCTCATCAGGCAAGGAAAATTGAGAAATTTTCTTAGACGAAACCACAAGGACGAGAAGTTGAAGGGAAAGCTAGAAGAGTCGTCACAATCCCCACTTGGAGAAATAAGAGTTATTATAGGAGGAACCTCAACAGGACAATCTTCCAAGTCAAGGAAGACATACTTGAAGGTAGTACAAAACGTCTAACTTTCTAGACGATCCTAAAGGACGAGGGTAATGGACAAGCAAGCCATCACATTCATGGACGAGGATGCTGAAAGGGTTCACCACCCACATGACGACGCGATTGTCATCACTTTGCTTATTGCTGATTATACGACTAAAAAGGTGTTGGTAGACAATGGAAATTCGGCGGACAACTTATATTACCCTGCCTTCCAACAAATGATGCTTAGACGAGATCAACTTCGTCGAGTAAATTTGCCATTAGTAGGATTTGGAGGGATGAAAGTGCAGCTTGTGGGTACCATTACATTACCTATGGTGGTAGGGGCATATCCATAGCAGATAACCAAAGAAGTAAACTTTCTTGTCGTGGACTGTTCGTCATCATACAATGCTATCATTGGAAGACCGACTTTAAATAGTTGGAAGGTAGTAACATCTACTTACCATTTGTCTATTAAGTTCCCAACAGATTACGAAGTAGGTCAAGTGCAAAGAAACCAATTAGCCGCCAAAGAATGCTATCTAGCCATGTTGGCCCTGGATGAGCACGTACAGATGATGAGCATAGATGAGAAAAAGGTTACCATGGAGCCCATGGAAGTGCTGGAAGACGTTCCTTTGGACAAGAGTAACCCTGAGAAGTTCACAAGGATTAGAGCAAGTATGGAAAAGAAAACGAAGCAAGACCTTGTCCATTTTTTAAAGAAGAGCATGGATGTGTTCGCATAGAGTCACGAGGAGTTGAGGACATGTTGGGTATTGACCCAAGTGTAATCACCCATGTCTGAACGTGTATCCCTCCTCCAAGCCGGTATGTTAAAAGAAGAGAGTCCCAAACGAGATAATGTTATTAAAGAAGAAGTCTAGAAGTTGACCGTGGTAAAATTTATCTAGGAAGTTTATTACCTAGACTGGTTGGCTAATGTGGTAATGGTCAAGAAAGCTAATGGTAAGTGGAGGATGTGTGTGGACTTCACCGATTTGAACAAGGCTTGCCCAAAGGATAGCTATCTGTTGCCACGCATTGACTAGTTGGTGACTCAACTGCGAGTCATAAATTGCTAAGTTTTATGGACACCTTCTCAGGCTATAATCAAATAAGGATGGACAAGGTGGACCAAGAAAAGACATCTTTCGTTACTAGCTAAGGTTTGTTTTGCTATAAGGTGATGCCCTTTGGTTTGAAGAACATGAGGTCGACTTATCAAAGGTTGGTTAATCATATGTTTCATCCATAGATTGGACGGAATGTGGAAGTTTATGTAGATGATATGCTGGTAAAGAGTTTGGATGAGAAAAAGCATCTGGACGACCTTCAAGAGACCTTTCATATGCTTAGATGATATAACATGAAGTTGAATCCGAGCAAGTGTTCCTTTGGAGTTTCGTCAGGTAAGTTTCTTGGATTCATGGTTTCACATAGGGGAATTGAAGCAAACCTCGATAAAATCCAAGCGATACTGAATATGGAGCCACCAAGGAATATCAAAGAAGTCTAATATCTCACTAGACGAGTTGCTACCCTTAACAAATTCGTCTCAAAAGTTACTGACAAGTGTTTACCATTCTTTAAAGTCCTTAAGAAGGCATTTGAATGGACGAACGAGTGTTAAAAGGACTTCCTTAAGACCTACCTCACCACAGCTCTTCTGCTAAGCCCATCCATACCAGGTGAAGAATTATATTTGTATTTAGCAGTGTCCCCGCATGCAATAAGCTTAGCGCTAATTAGAGAAGAAGGGAAGATACAGAAGCCAGTTTATTATACAAGCCGAGCACTAAGAGGGACAGAAGGACGATATCCCATGATGGAAAAACTAGCCTTTGCCTTGGTCACGGCTTTTAGGAAGTTAAGACATTACTTTCAGGCTCATGTTATAAATGTCTTTATAGATCATCCATTGAAGAAAGCAATGAACAAGTTGGAAGCTGCAGGATGACTAATCCAATGGGCCATAGAACTCAGTGAGTTTGATGTCAGGTACCAACCAAGAAGCGCAATAAAAGCACAGGTATTGGTGGATTTCATTGCAGAGTTCACTCCTAGTCAAGGTGAGCTAGGCGGGGTGGACGAAGCTCAGAGGTGGGTCGTTAATGTGCATGGCTCGTCCACATTACATGCAGGAGGAATTAGAGTTATACTCAAGTCCTCAGAAGGAGATAAGTTGAAATACGCAGCCCGTTTACAATATCAAACCACCAACAATGAAGCTGAATATGAAACTCTCCTTAAAGGATTGGAATTGGCTAAGTCCTCAGGGGCGGAATCAGTGGTCATCCAAGGAGATTCTCAGTTGATTGTCAATCAAGTGAATGGAATGTGTGAAGCTAAGGAAGATCGGATGCAGAAGTATCTCAGCAAGGTAAAGCAGCTTGTCCAGAAATTTAAAGAAGCCAATTTTGTTCGAATCCCAAGGGAGGAAAACATGGAAGCAGATGCTTTGGTAAAAGCAGCTTCAGCAGGGGGAGCTATGGACGAGTATGATAAAGTCCAATACATGCCAAGCATAGACCTTTCAAAGGTACAACAGATTGAAGGAGAAGAAAATTGGATGACTCCAATAGTAATTTACCTCAAAGATGGAAGGCTTCCAGAGGGCAAGGATGAGGCTAGAAAGTTAAGGATCAAAGCTGCCAAGTACGTCCTCATAGACGAGGTATTATATAAAAGAGGATTCTCTCAGCCTTACCTAAGGTGCTTAGCTCCGGACGAATCAAACTATGTGTTAAGAGAAGTACATGAAGGAGCATGCGAAAATCACTCAGAAGCAAAAGCACTAGTTCATAAAGTCGTCCGTGCAGGTTACTATTGGCCAACTATTCAAGCAAATGCTAAGGCTTACATCAAGGTTTGTGACTAATGTCAGCGCTTCAGCAATGTCCTTAGATAACCATCGGAGTATCTCACCCCGATGATGGCCCCATGGCCCTTTGCACAATGGGGATTGGATATCTTGGGCCTCTTTCCACTTGGAATCAGGCAGATGAAGTTTTTAGTAGTAGGGATTGATTATTTCACTAAATGGGTGGAAATAGAACCCCTAGCAAAGATCACACAGCAGAATGTCAAAAACTTTGTTTGGAAGAACATTTTATGCAAGTTTAGGGTATCTAGGGTATTAATATCAGACAATGGACGGCAATTTGATAACACACTTTTCAGAGACTTTTGCAAGTAGTTTGGAATCAAGAATCATTATTTCTTACCCTCCCACCCACAAGCAAATGGACAAGCAGAAATGGCAAACCGATCCTTGTTGAAAATCATCAAGGCTCGGCTCGAGGGGGCAAAGGGAGTATGGCCAGACGAGCTACCAAGGGTTTTATGGGCTTACAAGATGACTGTGAGGACCCCCACAGGGGAAACTCCCTTCAAACTAGCCTATGGAAGTGAAGTAGTGATACTTGCAGAAGTGCATATGGCAAATCACAAGGTGATGAAGTATTAAGACGAGGATAATGAGGAGCAACTTCGCCTCAACCTTGATCTGATAGATGAGGTAAGGATGAATGCGGAGCAAAGGACAGCGAGGTATAAAAACCTTATGGCTAAGAAATATGATGCAATGGTGAAATCTAGGCGCTTCAACATTGGAGACCTCGTCCTAAAAAGGATTTCTTTGGTAACCAGAAATCCAGCCCATGGGAAACTGGGACCTAATTGGGAAGGACCCTACATGGTTATTAATTGCAAAAGACAAAGATCATATTACTTAGAAGCCCTGGACGGAAGAAATCTAGAGCACCCCTGGAATGTCGAGCATTTAAGAAGATATAATCAGTAAGATATAAGCCTAGACGAGCATCATCATGGACGAGATAAAGTTTGTGTTTGTTGCTTTCTGTTACTTGCATGTGTTCGTTATTAGCATTATATGTTGTATTTTAATTCCCTAAAGGTGTATTAGTTTTTAAACTATGCGCTATGGATTATGGACGAAGTCATAGACAGTCCACCTGTTTTTATTTTTAAATTCCCTAAAAGGCACTAGCTTCTAAGCATGTGCCATGCTTGTGGACGGTGTTTATGTTACGTCTATTCAGTTGGGATTTCCAATATATGTGACGTATGAATTTCTAATTTTCATGATTTCATCCACAAGAAGGCTAAGGGCCTAAGACGAATAAAATCTTTGGACGCAGGGATGTAACGTCTATTAAGCTTTCCATAAAATAAGGATAAAGCAAAGAAAAATAAGCTAAGGCACATTCGTCCAAACAATGGACGAGATTAAGCCTAAAGTGTGTTCGTCCAACCAATGGACGTGGAAATGCGTGCATGTAAAATATTCAAAGTCCATGGATAAATATCCAGCCAAAACAATCCAATCTTTGGACGGTTAAAGCTGGTAAAAACCCATTCATAAAACGAGTTATACTTACAAAATTTAAAGAATGATGAAAATGTTGAACATGAGGAATTTATATTAACATGGACGAGCTAAGTGCCTCCTTGAGTGGACGGACCACACTCAGACCAAGTATAACATGGATGATGTAAATGAAGAAAAATACGTCCATACAATAACATGTTCAATAAAAAATGAAGTGATGGAAATAAACATTCATTCATAAAAGTTTAGAAAAGGGTAGACGATCATCGTCCAAAAACCCTTATAAAGTAAAGCCTAAAAAGCAATTGTCTGGAAGCTCATCCTAAAAATTATAGACGAGTGAAATGTACTTGAATAACTTCAAATGGTCCAAAACAACAAACCACATAAAAAATTAAAAGAGAGAGAGAGAGAGAGAGAGAAGAGAAAGGGAAACTAGGACACTAAAATTTCACATCTTCATTGTGAGGGGTCATCTCCAACGTTAGGCTCGTCCTGGGCAGGCTGAGTGGTGGCGTTGTCTTCAATATTAACATCTTCAAAACTCGTCTGGAGGAGAGAGTTTGCAGCACCAAGATTGAGCTTGATGGAGCTAAAGTCAAATTCAGGGAAGTTTTCTATAGCGTCCATCCTAAAATATTCGAAGCCAGCTGCATAGTTGGTGTCCAAAAGATTAATGAACTGTTTGGAAGTTCTAAACTCCACCATAGCGTCTTCTTTTGCCTTCTTAAGAAGGGTGCTCAACTCATCATTCTTTTTTTGAAGGTAGTCAAGATGAGTGTCTTTTTCAACAATGTCAGCTCTAAGCTCTTTGACGAGGTTCTGCAGCTCCTTGGACTTGTCTTTAGCCTTGGCTGCCACCTCAGCCCAACCCCTACATTTGTCTTTAACCTCCTAGATCCTTGTCTCAAGCTGTATCCTCGTCTTGTCCATCTCTGTGGCTTGCCTAGACGCTGCGATGAACTTTGACATTGCATAAAGATTTCTTAAAAAATAAATAAATAAAAAAGAGAAATTTGTTAGATGAGAAAAATGTAAGTGACAAGACGAGGCAAAAGTAAGATCACATACCTTGAAGAGATCATGAACAGTAGAATGCTCAAATTCCTTCAAGGACATGTCATAGCAAGCAACCATGTCCTCATCACTCACGGCCTTCTGAAAACGTTTCCAAGCCAAATCTTCATTTCCAACAAGGTTCATAGGAACCCTCTGAGAAGGCTGAGATGAGGTAGGCGTGGTGGTCTTCAACGGAGTGACTTCGATGGGAATAGACGAGTCTACATCAAAGACTCGAATGGACGGCTGAGATGTAGGAAGGCTAGGCTTGACAACCCCAAGTTTAGAAGACCCATGCTTCGCCTTCTTTCCTTGACGATTGGGAAGATTTCCCAAGTCAAGCATCTTGGATAAAGTTTTCCTTTTGTCCCCAACAGAAGGACGAAGCTGGGATTGAGCTTCAGGCCTAACTACCTCGTCCACCACCTCCTTTCCCTTATTCTCTTTCACGGTTGCCATCCCTAAAAGAAAAATATTAAAGTTTAGCTAAGGAGTATAACTCAAATAATACTAAAATAAATTCTAACTAAAATGAAAACTCACGTCTACGAACAGTGAGCTCGTGAGCTATAGCTTCAGCAGATGGCTCAGGATCGAGTCCCCATGTTGCAAGACGTTGAAGGGTGACCAACGAATGGCAACTCCTATCAGTGCATAGAGGAGCTCTATGGACGTAGTCACGATAAAATTTGCTTAAAGATGGTTGTCCAACAGCTATAAAACAAAATTAAAAAAAAAAAAGAGAAAAAAGGGTTAGACGATTATAAGCAAAAGATAAAAACACTATATATATATATAATAAATAAATAAATAAATAAATAAATAAATAAATACCTTCAAGACAAAGGTTCCCTAATTCTCTAGTATAGGGGGCAAATGGATCCCTACCAACCTCAACAGGGTACCCAGACCAAAAACCAGAGACGAAAAAAAACTCCGTCTTCCAATTTCTGTCAGACGTTACTAATGACTTTATTAACCTACAATCTTTACCCCTGGCTGTGAATTGATAAAAGTCAAGGGATTGGTTAATTTTTAAGGGTTTGTAGCAGAAGAGGAACTGGTCCACAGTGAGAGGACGATCCCCTTCAAACACTTCCCTCCACAAAACTTGCATAGAGATGACCTGTCTCCATACATTGAGGTTAAACTGACACACTCCTAAACCTAACCTAGCAAGTAATTCTCTAGCAAAGGCATTAAGGGGTAGCCTAAGTCCCCTTAAAAGGTAAGCTTCATAGATGCCTATCCCAAAATGAGGGTTATAGCACCACTCCCCACAGATGGCTAACCTAGGGTTAAGGTCGTTTGGGATTTGGTACCAACTCCTAAGTGCAGTAAGTCTCTTTTCATCTGTTTTGGAAGGGATGCCTACAGCACAACTGTACACTATCTCTACCTCGTCTAAAGGAGTGGATGAAGGAACACTCGTCGAGGTACCAGCTTGAGACTCGAAAGCTGCCCTTGTCCTAAGATGTTCCTGGAAAACCTCTAGAGGAACCCTAAGAATACCAGAGGTGTATTCCTCGTCTGTGGTGTTCCCCCCATTACTGCTACTACTACTGCTACTACTAGAACCACTATAACTAGTTGAGTCATGATAATCATCTATAGCCTTATCTACACTATTACTGGACGAAGAAACTACAACCTCAGACATCTTGAAATTTTAAGGAAAACCTAAGAACAAGGATGAGGAGAATAACTGGCTCTAGACAGAGGAGGACTAAAGATGCAGAAATACTTCTAGATAAGGCATTGGACGACGAATGTCAAGGGAGAAAATTTTGGAAATGTGAAGGGTAAGAGAGGAATTCAACTATTTATAGACATCAAAATTTGGCATCTAAAATGATGTGACCATCCAGAGAATGACACATGACATATTCCTTGAAAAGTTAAATCGACGCGATCAGTCACCAATGAGGTCATGACTCGTGGCACGATATCTAACCACTGAAATAAAAACGTTAAGTCCAAAGAACAACACAAATTCTACAGTACTCTAGATGACCCTTGGATAAGGGGCAACTGATGGTGAACTGAAGGTTATACAACTCCAATTCGTCCATGAGTGTCGTCCAAGTTAAGAAGACAGGAATGGACATCCCTCGTAGGACAATCATCCATGGAGATGAGGGTTGTCCATCAGGAAAGCACCTGGACTACCTCCAACACCTGGACGACCCCTAACACTTGGGAAATTTCCAAAGAAATTTACCTACAAAAGACTAGTGAATCGAACCACATGTTACTATTTTGAAAGATGAGCAAGATTTTTATTCATCGCTATAACTTCCTACTAAATACTTAACTTCCAATGACAGTTATAGAAGATAAGATTGAACATTCCAACTTCTATAGTAGTTTGTAGAAGTTAAGTTTGAACCTTCTAACTTCCACAAATATTGGGGAAGCTACGAGACAAGTAACCGCTCCAAAGCACACTATATAAACACATCCAAATCTAATGGAGGTAAGTTCTCACGACAGCCAAAAATAGGAATTCTAACATTCTAGAGACAAAAAACTAACTTAAGCATCGGAGGGTTCTTGGCCGATTCATTGATAACGCCTTAAAATGTATACTTGTTATATATTTATGTGGGCGTTATCTCCTTATTACTATGCTTAATTTGTATAATTAAGCCATGATTTGCATTAGTTCCTATTATTTATCTTTGCATAATTTCTTGAATAAGATGCCATTCATTGTGTGTAATTTTCTACTTTCAAGAAATCATATGAGAAAGATGAGTTTATAGGAATTTATGAGAGAATAGAGGCCAAACTAGAATTAAAGTGGAGCTAAAGGACCATGCTTAAATGTCTAAAGAGGTGCAGCTAGAGTGCTTGGATCGTCTAACATGATTGGAAGCTTTAAATAAGGAAAGAAATCAAAGAGGCAGAATCTGAAAAGGAAAAATCTAATTTGAGCACTGATCAGTATTTTGGGCATATCTTTCTCCTCAAAAATCCAATTGACACAAGGCTGGATGGGTTGGAACCGTGACTTATCTACAACTTTCCAATTTTGAGTTTTTTGAAATTATCAATTTTTGAAGGCCAAAATTAACTCACAAGTTACTACTGTAAACCTAGACGAAAATTTAAAATTGTAAAAGTTTTATATTCTTTGGACACTTAGACGTTAGGGTTTTAGAGGGAGGCGGTGAGAACAAATTTTGGGCAGAGAAAACCTTGTATTTTCCTTTCTCTAATGGCAGCCTAAACTCTTTGCTAGGGCTAGGGGTTATGTTTCTTATATACGGTATGAATTTTCAATTTGATTCTTTCTAGAATTTTATCAACAACATATTTGATTGTTCAGTTAGATTTCTTTTGATGTATTAGCTCTTCCATACTTTCAATAAGTTCAATAATGTTTTTCTTATTGTTTAGATGAATTTCTAATAGTTTCAAATAGAAATAAGGTTTTAAAGTGAATGAGTTTTTCTGAAAACTTTTCTAACCGTATTATTAATCGAGGTTATCATGCGTTCTTGAATTGTCTTAGTTCAACCGAATCATAAGTTTTAAACTGTATAAGAACAATCAATTATGAAATATATATTTTCTTAGATCACAAAGAATCTCATATTGATATAAAGAAACACTCCAATGCCCTGGTATTTACATTATTGATTTAAATCAGTTTTTATTATTATTCTTGTTAACAATCACCAAGCGAAAGTACTTTTCTTCTTCACCCAAATTGTTGTTTAATTATATTGTCTTTGAATTTACCCTGCTCCTTGTGGTTCGACCTCGGTACTCTGAGAATTATATTGCTACAATCTCCTGCACTTGGGAGTGAGCAAGCATTCATCCCGGTCACCTTGGATCTTGTCTTTTTCTTTTCAGGCCTCTTAAGCAATCACTAGCCCGTTAAAACACGGAGCATTCAACCTACTGATTTTCTTTGCATCATCAATAGTAAGATTTTTTTTTTTCTTAATAACTTTTAATTTAAAAGTTAGAATAAGGTCCCATCTGTTTTAGGACATCTCTTAGAGACAGTATTTTTGATTTCCGTAATTGTTTCAATTTTGCTATTTTTGGCAAAAATCACTATTTTGCCGCCTAATTATGTGATTAGCGCAAATTAGAGATTTTGAGCATTGCCCTAGCCGCCTTAGTGTGTCTTTTACTATTTAAATATATTGTAACTTTCAAGGCAATGGATTTTTTTTAGATTTATAAAAATACAGACTTTGTCTATTTCTCTCTGGTAGATTCTAGAACCCTATCACCTTATGGATTCAAAGAACCCTTCGTGGATTCAAGGTTTTCATTTAGAAGCTAATGGTTAGTTTATTTTTCCATTCAAAAAGCAACGTGTTTGTCTTCTTGTATCTTCTGCAACATCACTATGACACTTTCATTTAAGGACCCAGCAATTTTATTTTTATTTTTATTGTAGGTGATATGATATATTGTGATTCAATCAACATTATTTATACTTGGATAATTAAGGCTATTTTAATTATGCAAAAAATCATATTATTTTATATAAAAATATATAAATTTACAAATTTACAAATGTATTTGTTAGTGTAGTTTAGAAAATTTGTTATGTTTTCTATGTTTGGTTCTAGTTGCCCTTCATCAAATTTTGATTTTTGGAACCATCCTGTTGACTCTTTTGTCTCATCCAATAATGTATAATATCCTGGGCAGTGTAACTCATTATCTATTATTTCAATATTTTTTAGATTATTTACACAGTCCAGCTAACAATGCCCTTAGGGGAATTAGTTTATGGAAATTAGTTATGGAAAATATAAAATTTTTTCAAAAAACAGTTATTTTTTCGCATAAAAATTTTCTAAAAATATATCTTAAATCAATGCACTCAGGGATCCAGTAATTTTTCCCATGGTTTTATAGGCATAAGATATTGCTAAGCGTGATAATTTTTGGCTTGATACTACGAGACTATAACTAAGTTTTTAAGCACACATTTTTTGTTTTTACGTAATTGAGATTCAAATATTATTTTGGTAGTGTACTTTGTCTTGAAAACAGTCTAGATTTTTTAGTCATTTTGGAGACTGCTAGATTATTGAGAGAATGATTCAATTAGGAGCCTCATTCTGCAATTTAAATTTTGGGAATAAAATAAGGGAGTGTTATATTTAGTCTTTGTAAATCATTGGCCCAATGTCAAGTTAGGGGAGAAGAGTGCACATTTTGCCTACATGATTGGTAGTCTTATTGAGAACTTGCTTCATGCTTCTTTGAAGCCTTATTGTTTTAACCAATCTTGGCCCCTTGGATCTACAACATATACCCTATATTTAGAATGTCTTTGAGTAGCTATATAGAGAGAGGCATTGGTTTTTCAGATTTCATATGATGAAGTACCCGAGGAAACTCGATCTTGTTGGCCCTAACCTTGCAGCTTTCACTAGAGCTGCACTTCAAATGCATTAGCGTGGAGATAGATGTGATAGATTATTAAGATGAAACTGGAATGCCCATCTCTGACGTCAATATGAGTGAGAACTTGAAAGCTGCTCTTGGGATAAGTGATGCATCTGCTCTTTGTGACAAAATAACTAAAACTCAGAGAAACAATGGTGCCTTCTACAAAGTAGGAGGGAAAACTCTTCCTAGGCATGCAAATGTGAATGCATGTCAATAAATTTTATAAGCACTAGCAGCCTCAGCCACACGGAGAGGTCTTTGATATAGTCTGCCAATCTGCATCATATCCTTTTTTCTGATGTACTGAACCCCACTGCCACTCAAAAGTGAAAGCAGTGTGGAGAAGCAAGGTTTCTGCGAGCAAAATCCTTAGCCAGTTGCAAACTGGAATGGATTAATTATACCATTCAGCAAGCCCCTGATCAATTAATTTACCTTCCTTTGCCTAATGACAGTTCACACCACTTCACGGATGTAGATTTTCATAACTTTTGACTGAGGACATTGCCCTAGCTAATTAAAAACATTGATCTTGCAGCTTTTGCCCAGCATAAAGAATCGTAGGGAGCTGAATCAAAGTAAAAGTTCCAGCGTACATTCAAGACAATTGGAAAATTTTAAGCAATGGAAAAGATGCCATGGAATCTTGCTTCAAAACAATATGAGTACAAAAGCTTTCACCTAAAATTAAAAGCTTCATCATAGAGTTGGACCGATAAGGTTTCCATTTCATTCATCTCTGATAGAAACTTTTTTGTACTTCCACCAAAAGATAATTAAGCAATCCCAATAATCATTCAATGATCTGATTTTAAGCTTCATGCGTACTCAAGCTCTCAAAGTCCATGCAATGGTGAGCTTGAATCACTTAATTAGAAAGAGAAAATGTTCAAGAAGAATTGGCACTTGATCTTTTAATTATATGCTGCTAGTCTGATCGATGAAAATAGTAAATGATATATACGTCCATAGAGCACAAATTATAAACCGAAAGAGGGGGGGGGGGGGGGGGGGGGGAGGGTGTGGGGAGATGCGGGGGAGATTCTTTATCTACATTGTGTTTACCAAGTGGTACCCATGATACATGTTGCAATTTGTGAACAGCTTGACTAATGCATTTCAAGGTCCGGTCTCCTGTCAACTACTTCTCCAGTTGAATCCGCTGGAAATGCAACTGGATAGGTAGTCAAAATCCTTGATTTCATGCTCCTGCTAGAGAGAGAGAGAGAGAGAATTAAATCACCAAACGGCACCGAAATCTGGATAGCCAAGAGACAACAACCAGTAGTTTAAGCTTTCAAGTTAACAACTTCAATCAAGATAATAAAATAGATCTGGGATGATGTAAGAATGAGGAACTTGGCATATGCAGAGCTTCATAATCAACAGTATAGTTGCAAAATACATCAACTTTACAAGTCAAATAAAAAAAAAGTTCAGACATTCGGGCAGTAGGAGATGATTCATCTAAAAGAAAATAGAGAAGGTGGAGGCAGGGCAAGATAAAGTTGGAGATTCACCCTGACAAAATATTTCTAAATGAAGTGCGGCATAAAAGGTTTCAGAACTGAACTCATAACATTTTAATCCAAAGGAATTTGGATAAAAAAAATAAAATAGAATTATTGCCCAATAAAAACTTGCAACCTGCCACCTGAAATTTAAAAATAGTTTTATACAAATACACACAAATCTTCATAGGTTTTGAACATATACAGGTCCTTTCCAAGAGAAGAATGAATATATGAATGGAAACCTTAAAGTTCTCTTAAATTATCCAGATGCCACACCTTGATTTCATGGTATTGAATTTGGTTTTTTGATTATTGACTCCATGTGTGCCTGAAAGCCATTCAATCCAATTTCAAGCATGAATGCACACATGCAGTACATATGGGTATTCAAGACACCAAGCAAACCGATTGATTTTAGCCAATTTCCTCATTTATCATGGTTCAGTACAATGTTTACTCGGGGAGTGGGGGAACACCTATGATATAGATTCAGTAGTAGGTTCAAAGGTCTAAAGGACAAGTTTAAACCAAGAGAACCAATCAAATTATCAACTAATTCCTTATGATATAACTGTATAAGGGTGATATAAAAAAAATCTTGGGAATATGATCACACCTAATAAATTTTTTTATTTTAATTTTACATCCCAAAACAGTCAAACCTCCTAATCTCTTGCCGGGAGCATATCACCTGCAGTTGGTGATTGTGCAATCCCCGCAATCATAGCTTGGAATTTTAGTTCAAGTTGTCTTCTATTACCTATCAAAATTATTATATATATATATATATATATATATATATATATAAAATAAAATAAAAAATAAAAAAATAAAATAAAAACTTGTTTTTTATTACTTGACAGGCTTTTTAGTTTACCAGTCTAATTAAGGGTTTTGTTTATTGTCAAAATAGGAGTTCTAGTTTTATTAGTAAAAGTTAAGATCTGGAGTCTATACCAATTTATGACTATCTTAAGTATTTTGCAGCATAAAAGCTATAACTTAGTGTTGGTCCTGCCAAAGTGGGCTCTTTGGAGGAAAAAGGCACTTATCTCTTACAACTCAAGACCATCACCATTGCAACAAACAAAAGGCCCCTAACCTATCTTGCATCATAAATGTTGAAATGATCTAGAGGCAACTTGTGATTATTTCAAGTGTTCAACTTCTCCATCAGGAAATCAGAGAATACATTGTCATTGAAACAACTGGCTCTTTAACAAAGTAAAATCAATCATTTAAAAGCAAGTGAATAAGACTGGCCAACCTTCTCCAAGTTATCTTATGACGTTTTACAAAAGAAAAAGAAGAAGTCTTGACAATGTTGAGATTGTTGTGGTTGTTAATTCAGGCATACAAAATAGTGAAATACAAACAAAGTTATGTACATCAATCTATGAATACTGTGTAGCAGTCATCACCATGAAAACTTCAAACTATAATTCAACATAAAAAATCTAACAAAACTAAAATCAGATCCACTTCCCCAAAACAAGAGCACACCTGAAAAATTTTCCCATATCGTGGCAGTGATATCTGAATCTGAAACAGATTCCTCTGGCTCAGACTCAGGGGGAGAAGCACCACAGGTATATTCAACAATGGGATAGTTATAATGATCACCACCAGGATCCACATCCTTCCTCGCAGCATCAGCACTCACTTTATTGCAACGCTTATTATAGTAGGGTCATCGACAAACCCCTTGTACACTTTTCCATAATCCCCCTGACCAATTATGAAGTATTCATCGAAGTTATTGGTAGCTGTCTTGATCTCAGCTAGTGAAAATCGACGACATAATCCCTCAGGAAGAACTAAATCAGATTGTTTTTTTTCGTCTGACCTTCTCTTCCTGGACGGCCTAAATAACTCTGAAATTCCTTTCATTTGAGGCCTCCGTCACCACCTTTTTTCTTGTTTTTTGAAAAAAAAAAAAAAAACCATACATATACACACACTGTGTTTTTAATTTGTATAATTGAAAATGTGAATAACACCGCCCTTTTCTACATTTTTGGTTGTTTTCATGAGCATATAAGGGTAGGCAGTGGACACTAGGCAGCTTTGCTGTATACCATTACCAATTGCATTGAATTTAATCAATGCAAGGAATTTGAACAAGAAGTAGCGCCATGTCGGTGTCATATGTACATGATTGTGCACGGGTCAGATTTGATGTGCTGCTCTTTCCAATTTGAACTCTACGTACCACTAGTATTTTGTCTTGTTATTTTATATTTTAAATTTTATATAGTTATAGCAATTAGTAATTGATGTGAGTTCTAATTAGTTCAAACCAGTAAGTTGCCTATATGATGCATGGATAATGTTATAATTCTTTATATAAGATGATTTTAAAGAATGTTGTATAAATATTATAACATAATTATTATAGAGCTTTATTTATAATAAATTTATTATAAAAAGTAACAATTATAAATTGTACATATATATTTATTATAATTATTCAATTGAAGTAATGAAAACAATTTTTTTTCTAAAGGAATATTATAAAATAAAAGTTGATATAGAATGTGACTTTTTCTTTCTCCTTAATTCTAAAAACAAATACACATCCTAAACACTCATAGTCAATGACACCATTTACAAAACCTACAAATTCATAACATTCGACCTTAGCGTCAAAAGAGTAATTGCTGTTATCATTCAATATAAAATGCAAGCCACCTTTCCTTGGTTGTAGTCAACTCATACGAGTTAGGATAAGATGAAACAACAATGTTAGAGCTAGGTAGATGTCGCCGAAAGATTGAAGGTAAATGACATCATTTTTTGTCTGTGTGAATTTGACATAAGATAAAATGAAGGGCTATGGGTAAGTATATATAAAGATGTAGAAGTAGAAGAGGTGAAAATGATGAATTAAAATGTAAAGAGGTTTGTATGTATGTATATCAGATGAAAATTCTTGAAACATTAAATCAAAGGATATAAATAATATTTATTTTTTAATTAAAAAAGTCTTGAAACATTGAATCGAATGAAACAAAAAGTCAATATTTAATTTTTTCTTATTTTGAGAATATTTCAACTTTTTTTTTTTTTTTTGGTGTGCATAGAATGCATTACTTGGTAGAACCTCATGCTTTCCACTATTATTTTTAGTCATAGTTAATCTATGAAGTTTTCTACTAAAACTAAATTTAAACTAAATACATTGGGGGGAAATTCATCTAATTCATGCAACTAAGAAATTTCACCAGATTACAGTTCATATTGTCACCTACAAACCTGTTAGTTTCTAAGTGTTTTTCTTGTATGATTTATGCTCTATATATCAACTAGCTATAAAAACTTTTAGAATTTCATGATAAAACAACAGAAAAAATCATGTCATAGTGATGCAATAATATTACAATTTAATCTCCAAATTTTAATTAAACTAAAAGTAGCCAAAAACAAATCCTTACCAAGTATATGCATCATACAGAGAACCAAAAACATAAATTGGCACATAATATGAAAAACTAAGCTTAAATACATTACAATACTACATAAGTAAAAACGTATACATAAAATCTAAACAAAATATTTAAAACAAACATAATATTTTGAAAATTAACATACCTCATTGAAAGAAAACCAAAGATACTATGAGAAAAATTATGGAAGTTTAATTTTTAAGTCCAATTAGTTTTTTGGTGTAGGTAGAGATTGAACTCCAGATATCTTATAAAACCATCAGAGACTTTACCAGTTGAGCTAACTAGAACTCACAATTGAAAAGTTTTCTTAATTCCTACATTTCTAATGACTTTTAAGATCCATCCACATTTCTATTGTTTCAAAGATTTGGGGGAAACTATTATTGAAACAGGGAAGGACTTGAACTCATTCGCTACAACTGTCTAGGCAATATGGTACAGGCAAAACGTGATGAGAACAAGTGGGAAACACATTCCGGTGCAGCAGGTGTACGCTGAAGTGCAGAGGGCAAGATCACAGTTTATTCGAACCAGTCAACCCCGTCCTCCTGAGCAAATGCCTCTCTCTATTTCTTGGCCCATATGGAAGCCTCCACCATGGCCAAAGCTCAAAGTTAATTTCGACGGAGTTGTGTTTAGGGAGATTTAGCGCGCCGGGGTGGGAGACATTATCCGTGATGCAGAAGGAAAGGTGTGTGTGTCTATGGCAGAGAGTTTTCATCTTCCGTTCTCGGTTGCTACAGTAGAGGTGTTAGTTGCAAAAAAGGCCCTTCAGTTCGCCAATGATCTTGGATTCCATTCAATCATATTGGAAGGTGACTCAAAGATTGTCATTGATGGTCTGTTGAGCAAAAACTCTTCCTTGAACGAGTATGGTCACCTGCTGTGTGAAGCAAAAGAGGTGGCAGAACAGATGGATGGCATGGAATTTCAGTTTGTGCCAAGACAAGTGAACAAGTCAGCTCATAACATTGCTAGACATGAGAGACATGTTAGCGAGTTTACGGTGTGGATGGAGGATGTTCCTCCACACCTTGTTTCTGTAATTCAAGCCGATTCGGCTATTCATCAATAAAATTACAGTGTTCTTTCTCAAAAAAAAAAAAAAAAAAAAGTTCAAAGCAATAAGTCATAAATGTATACAAATTTTTGCCTTTTTCCATTAAAAAAAAAAACATTGAAATAAATGCATTTGCATTAGTTAATACTTTGACATAAATGCTAAATGTAGATGAGATGGAAGCCTAAATGAAAAGAATGCAATACAATGTGTCACTTTACAAAACCTTATACTTTCTTATATAAGGTCTCTACTTTTATATATATATATATATTAATGATTGTAAAATTTCTTAAATTTATCGAATCTATAAAATGTGAAAAGTTTTCTTATTTACCCTAGATAGTTTTATTGGTACAGTATATTATTGAGTGATCATTTTTGCCTTCAAGTGCACTATAACTGAATTTTCAAACACACATTTTTGTTTTTTACATCACTGATATTCAAATATTGTTTTGGGAGTTTCCTTTGTCTTAAAAAAAGTCTAGATGATTTGATCTTTTGGAGATTGTAGATTATTGAGTGATCGACTCAATTATTAAATATATTCATTTAGGAGACCTTATTTGTATTTTAAATTTTCGAGATTAAAATATTGGAATGTTACATTTAGGCTATGCAAATTATTGCCCCATGAGTCATGTCAAATTAAGGGAAAATGGGGCACATTTTGCCTACATGATTGGAGGGCTTATTGAGAACTTGCTTGATGCTTCTTTGAAGCGTCATTTTCTAGCCAGTCTTTGCCCTTATGGGCTAAACTTTGACGACCATATTACTGTTATTGGGGATTGAAATTGAGCTATCAGCACATATCCTGTAATTAGAATGTCTTTGAGCAACTACAAATAGAGGTATTGGTTTTTGGGAGCTCATATGGTGAAGTTCCCTGAAGATGTAGACTTTGAAAGGTAGCCAAGGAAACTCGTGCATGTTGGTGCTAACCTTGCAACTTGCACTGAACCTGAACTAAAAATGCATTAGGGAGAAGATAGATGTGAGAGATTATGAAAATGAAACTGGGATTCCCCATCTCTGATGTCGATATGGTTACATGGGTGAGAACTCGAATGCTACTCTTGGGACTAGTAATGCATCTGCTTCTACTCTTTGTGAGAAAATAACTTAAACTTCGAAAGACAACGGTGGGCTTGAGATTTTTAAGAAGGGAGCATCAAGAAATCGTTATATAATGGCGCCTTCTACATAGTAGGAGAATTATCCTTCGTCACCTTCAAGACAATTTCTTTGGTACCATGATAGTTGGAAACCTCTTCTTAGGAATGCAAATGTAAATGGATGTCAATAATTTTATAAGCATCAGCAGCCTTAGCTACTCACAAGAAGTTCGGAGAGAGAGAGAGGACAATGTGAGAGGTTTTGAGATTGTCCACAAAGAACCAATCTGCATATCATATCCTTTTTCTTGAAGAACTAAACTCCTCTGCTGCCTTCTACATAGTAGAGTGGGGAAACTTGGGTGCTGCTGACAAAATTCTGAGCCAGTTGCAAACTAAAATGGAATAATTACCATTCAGCAGGCCTCAAATTGGTTAATTTACCTTCCTTTGCTTGGTGATAGTTCAGGAATACAGACTTTCATAACTTTTGACTGAGGACATCGCCCTAATAAAAAACATTGATCTTGCAGCCCTTGCCAAGCATTCAAAATCTTAGGGGGAGTGAATGAAATTACATATTCTAGATTGCATTCATCACAATTGAAGAGTAATTAAGCTATGGAAAAGATGCCATGGACACTTTGCTTAAAACAAATATGACAATAAAAGCTTTCGCCAGAAAACAAAAGCTTCATCATAGAGTTGGAAAGATCAGGTTTCATTTCATTCATCTCTGATAGTAACGTTTTTATATACATTCATCACTGAAATTACTTCCACAAAGACATAATTAAGCAATCCCAATAATCATTCAATGATCTGAAATTTTCTATGACAACCAATTAAGCTTCATGTCTTCTCAAGCTCTCAAACTCCATGAAGTGGTGATCTTAAATCACTTAGAAAGAGAAAAATGTTCATAAAGCACTGGTTACAGGCTTTTCCTTTTTATGTCTTTTTCCTTTTCCATATTTCTTTTTTAATTTATTCTCTATGCACTATGCATTTGCTATTTTATTGGTTTCATTTTGAATATGGATATTCAAAGTATCTTTTATAATTGTAAACTATTCCTGCATAGTTTTACGTTTAAAAATGTCGTTAAGTTGAGATTCTATAATTTTCTGTTTCTATTAAATACATTCCGTTATTCAGTTTTGTTTTAGCCCCCTTTTGGATTATAATAGACATGGGGTAGGTATTTGGTTGGAAGATGTGTTTTATGCTACCTTATTACAATTTACAATTTCCAATTTGGCATCCTTGTTTGATAGTATCAAATTCCCTTGGTGCAACTAATCCTTGTACGGCAGATAAATGCACTCAAATAAATTTAACTGATAAATGTAAAAGACCTTGAGCAGTTTGATGAATAATCGAGCAGGGATCCCCTTGGTAAAATACAGAGAACCAATTTATGAACATCTTAAGTATTTTGCAGCATAAAGGCTATTACTTAGTGTTGGTCCTGCCAAAGTGGGAGGAAAAAGGCAACAAACAAAAGGCCCTTAACCTATCTTGCACCATAAATGTGGAAATGATCTAAAGGCAACTTGTGATTATTTCAAGGGCTCAACTTCTCCATCAGGAAACAGAGAATACATTGTCTTTGAAACAAGAATTTTACTCTGTAACAAAGGAAAAACAATCATTTGAAAGCAAGTGAATAAGACTGACCAACCTTCTCCAAGTTATCTCATTAAGTTTTACAGAAAACAGTATTACTTTAGAATGTTAAGATTGTTGTCGTTGTTAATTCAGGCTTACAAAATACAAAGAAAGTCACGCACATCAATCAATGAAAGCTGTGTAGCATCCATCGCCGTGAAAAATTTAAACTACAATTCAACATAAAAAATATAAGTATAAAACAAAACTAAATTCAGATCTATTTCCCAAAACCAGAGTACACCCTCCAAAAAATACCTCCGTACCATGGCAAACAGCCCAGTTTTGTTCCTAAAGCAGTGCAAAAACGATTCAGCCACTATGCTCTCATTTTGGTTACTTGGAGCATCCCTATTTACATGCCGGTGTCCAAGGAAAATTAAGCTCATGTGGTCGTGCTATATATATCCGAAATAGATTCCTTAGGAGAAGCAGTACCGGAAATATATTCAACAATGGTATAATTATGTCGATCCACACCATCCTTTCTCTCAGCATCTGCGCTCTGTTGCAGCTGCAGAGCATGTTCAAGGCCTACCTCCATTTCACCAATTGTGGGGCGATCCTTTCCCTCGTTTCGCACACAAGAAGTGGCAATGTCGACGTATATTTTGAAACACTCTGGAGCTATCTTCCCCATCAGATACGGATCAATTATCTTATTGATGGTCCCTTCTCGTCTGCATTTTTTGGCCGAATTAACCAGATACGGCTGTTCTTCCACTCCTAATCGTTGGAATGCTTTCCTGCCACAGAGTACTTCCAACAATACCACACCAAAAGAGTAGACATCAGATTTATCAGTCAATTCACCGGTCGCCACATATCCAGGATCAGCGTATCCGTAAGTACCCACTACCTGTGATTCAATTTTAATTAAAGCCTTTGACAAACTCGAGGGACCCAACTTGGAAAACCCCAAATCTCCCAACTTGGCCTCCAATTTCTCGTCCAGAAGAATGTTGCTCGGCTTCACGTTACGGTGGATGATGGTATGCTTCAGCCCAGTGTGAAGGTAGTGCAGTGCACGCGCCACTTCAATGCAAATCTGGAGTCTTTGTTTCCACGGGAGGGGATCATGGTGGTCAGTACTGCCGTAGAGGTGGTCGCCGAGGTTTCCATTGACCATGAATTCGTAGACTAGGATCATCTGTTGATCATCGAGACAATATCCAATGAGAGGGACGTGGTTAGGGTGGTGTAGCTGGCAAGCCAACGGCACCTCGGTCCTTAACCTGTCTAACGTTACACACTTTATTGCAACGTCTATACTACAGCTACAGTCATCAATTAACAACCCCTTGTATACTTTCGCATAACCACCCTGACCAATGAATAATTTATCGTCGAAGTTATTGGTGGCTATCTTCATCTCAGCCAGTGAAAACCGACGGCAGAGTTCATCAGGAAGAGCCGAAGATGGTTTTGCTCTCTTCCCGGACGTCCTGAATAACTTTGAAACTCCTTCCATTGGTGCTTCGGTCGTATACCAATAGATTTGACGACGGAGAAGTGGCGGCTTGACCCGGCGATCACGGAAATGATCTCTTTTCAAAAGTAAACGAAATACTATATGGGTGGTTTGGACTAATTCCATGGTTTTAAAAAGAAATGGGTACCAATCGGTCCGGTTATGCCTAAAAAATAAAAAACCCGGTCCGGTTCAACCGGTCAAGAGAATGTACGAAAACTACGCCGTTTTGGCTCGAACGACGTGGTTTTTCTCTCAGGTCTTCTACGGTTTACTCTGTCTTTGCTGAAGGTTCTCGGTCTCTTTGTCAGTTGTCACCACTCACCGTTGCGGCATTGCCGGTTTGATTTCAATCCTTCAGTCCACTCACCACTAATTATAGAGAAATTAAATTTATAAAAATTTAATAGATTATGCTCTCTCTCTCTCTCTCTCTCTCTCTGCTGAACGGTCAAACCGCCATAGCCGTCCGTACTTCTGAGCTCCATCTAGAACCTTCCCAACATTCATATCACCTAAAGCTAAAGCCTTGCCGTATTAAACCTCTTATTTCCATTCCAGGTACTACTCTCTCTCTCTCTCTCTCTCTCTCTCTCTTTATTTGCTTCCTCGGAAACCACGGTGATTTAAGCTTGTGAGTGGCTTTGTTTAGGTTTTGATTGCTGAGTTGGTGGTTGGATTCACCAAAGAATCTGTGATTTTTAGGTTGGGCTTTGGCTGGTTGGGGTTTGGTCTTTGGTTTCAGAGGTATTTTGGGATAGGGTTTTTGTGTTTACCTTGAATTGAAGCTTGTGACATCCAATTTAGGACCTTGAACTGAAAATTGATAACCTTAATCTCAATCTTTCTCTGGGTCATGGTGATTTTAGGAATTTTCTCATGAATATCTTGAATGTATTTATTGGGGTTTATGATTTGATGTCTTTGAAATAAACCAACTGTAGTGTCTGCTTTTTTTTTTTTTTTTTTTGAGAAAAAACTGTAGTGTCTGCTTTTATAAGCTAAAAGGGTGCACTTAGTTTTGGGCTTTGAAATAAATTTGGAAACTTTTTGTATTGAATTATATATATGTTATATTCTCTGAATTTTATGACTTATTGTACTGTCTGAGGGAGTTAATTGAGCATGTTACTTTCTATGTATTCTGTTCGAGACATTGGTGTGGTTAGAAGTAGGCAGTGCCTTTTTCTGTTTGATGAAATTCTTCAAAGAGGTAGAAAATACTTTACTTTTTTCTATTTTGGGGTCCCATGCCTCGCTGATACTGAGATGAACTTGTCCCTACGAAACAGAATTCCAATCCCACCAAATCCTTGTTCCTTGAAACGTATGCTTGATCATGGCTGTGTAAAAGCCAGGAATGAGATATAGTTGAATGTTTGTTGTTACACTCTTTAGTGTTGCTGACGTATCTGTGTGTGTGTATATATCTTTGTAGTATTTGTATGTATCAAAATATATATTTTTGATAATTCTGGACCTGCATTTGATGGATATTTTCTTTTGGTTGGTTATGGTCTTTTGTGTAGATCCCAAATTTGCAGTAGTTTTGATAAATTTGGCTACATATTCTGTCATATTTTCTGCATCATTAGTATGGGACTGACACTATATGTCAATGATTTTCAGGAGTCCTTAATGTCAGATTCAGGTGAAAGTCAACAGCCTGAACAAGGTA
The DNA here is from genome assembly GCA_023621385.1 of Quercus gilva. Classification (NCBI taxonomy): domain Eukaryota; kingdom Viridiplantae; phylum Streptophyta; class Magnoliopsida; order Fagales; family Fagaceae; genus Quercus; species Quercus gilva. The sequence goes on from CM042477.1 coordinate 71,812,028, forward strand.
TAATTCTTCTGTCTGTAATCCCTTCTCTTTCATTGTGTATTTACCATTTGGATAATATCTTACCTTTTGTTTTTGTGGTTATTTGCTATTTTCATCCCAAGATATGTCTAATCTTTTTGTCTTTTCAGTCTGCAACTTTTTCAGAAAGCCGTCAAGGAATAAAAACATCAGAAAACGAACAGTTGATGAAGATGAAAAAGAGGATTCAAAAACAGAAGGCTCATTCTTACACAGTCAGAAGAAAACCATAAAACCCGACAATAAGCTGTATTTTTCTACTGGATCCTCTAAGAACAAAATGTCTACTGAAGCAAAAGAAGAATCTGAGAGGCCAATTTTTCAGTTTGAGTCTTCAAAGGAAATTCAAGTTGAACATGATAGCAGAGCGACAGCAACTCTAGAAACTGAGACTGAGTTCTCAAGAGATGCCCGTGCATTGCGTGAGAGATCTCTTAAGCAAGCAGAGGAGGCTTTGAAGGGGAGAGGAAAAAGCTCTGGGGATGAAAAGTTGTATAAAGGCATGTATGGATATACTGATTACAAGGCTGGTTTCCGAAGAGAGCAAACATTTGCTAGTGAGAAAGCTGGTGGGGCACACGGGCCTTTGAGGGCTTCTGCTCACATACGAGTTTCTGCGAGATTTGATTATCAACCGGACATATGTAAGGATTACAAAGAGACTGGTTACTGTGGGTATGGAGATTCCTGTAAGTTTATGCATGATCGAGGGGATTACAAGTCTGGATGGCAAATGGAGAAGGAGTGGGATGAAGCAGATAAAGCAAGGAAGAGAAATCTAGCTTTAGGATTAGATGATGAGGGTGATGGCGGTGTAGACCCTGGTGAGGAAGAGGACGATGATGATTCGTTGCCCTTTGCATGTTTCATTTGCAGGCAGCCTTTTGTCGATGCTGTTGTAACCAAGTGCAAGCACTATTTTTGTGAGCATTGCGCATTAAAGGTATCCCTTCTATACCAACTTAAATTATGGAGCGTAATCAGTCTACCGTTTGTGGATTTTTATGATGGAATTTTTTACATTCATTTGAAGAAGAAAATCGGATCACACATTTTAAAAAATAAACCCTTTTAAATTTTAAAAAAGAAGCTAGAAATGGATTAAATTGCAGACTTGCAGTGTATGAAACATTACAAAAGCGCAGGCTTGTTATCAAGGTTTATTACCTGTGCCGTCCCCACCCCAATACTAGATACTAGTAGCACATACTTTCACACTTATGTACATATGTAAACTCGTTAAATTTCTAGATGAGGAGCTCTGCCATGAAAATTAACTATACAATCAAATGCTATGAGTGACTTATACAGCAAGATGCTGACAGATGGGTTTCAAATACACTAACAAAGAAAACTTAGAGCTGGTTTAAGTTTGAGATAAAATTTAGGTATCATAATTATTCTCAGAGTTTTGATGGTTGCATATCTGTCAAGACATATTTTGCCTAAGTCCGGAAGTGGGTTCTAATAATGGGCTTAGGTTTTGTGCATGGATCAAAGAAATAAGGTTGTTATATGGGTGTAAATAACTTGATGATTATGGTTTATAAAATTATTTCTCAGTGAAGTCTTTCAAAACATGTGTTTTCTGTATAAGTAGTTTGAAGTATTATTTATTAGAGAATTGAGTTTTGCTTGTTTTTTTTTTCTTCGTGGTTTCAATTTTGAGCCCAATTACTTGTGAAATTTCAGCCAACTGTTGAGTCTGCAATTTTAGGCATTCAATCCAAGTTTCTGTTGGGTCCATCAAATCAGTGTAGTCATCAGATCCAGGATTTCCTTTTGATTGATGCCATAAAATCTTTCATTATGAACTTTCTAGCAAGATTTATTATGCAGCTGATGCCATGAGCTTTCAGCAAATTGCATTGTCAAAACAGCTCAGTTAAAAATAAATATCATGTTGTCTTTTTTATTTGCTTTTGTTCTATGCTTAAGCATGACCAAAGGTTTCCTACAAAACATGTCAGTCTGATTTCTTTGTTGCCCATCTCTCCTTTATTTGAAAGTGAATTCTAACTGGAGGTTCTTCTCTTTTTCAGCATCATGCAAAGAACAAGAAATGCTTTGTTTGCAACAAACCTACTCTTGGCATTTTCAATACAGCTCATGAGATACGCAAAAGGAGTGCTGCGGAGGGTAAATAATGGTTGCTCGGATGTTTGTCGTGCTCTTTGGTTTGTAACATATTGGAATGAATATTTTGTATTTTTGTTTTTGCTTTTGTTAGCATTTGAAAGATGAAGTTTCCTTATCAGTCTCTCTTTTTCCTGGAAAATTGTAAACTGTCTGGGGAAATTCTCTTTAAATAGAGATCTTACTGAGGGAAAGTAATTTAAGTATGGAGTAATATTGTAGGCTTCTGCAGAATTTAATTAGTATTGGGTATCCAAGAAAGCAAACAGATTTGGTCAGTTTAAGCCTATTAGGAACAATTCTGATGAACCACCAGCTATGGGATATGTTTATGATGGCATGTATAGAGCAATTGACGGAATAAAAAAATTTCAAGGACAAGAAGAAATTTTTGGAGCCATATGTTAAAAATTATTAAGGATTGTTGGGATACTCAATTCTATAGAGGTATTTATGCTGCAGCTTATTGGTTGAATCCCACATTCCAATATGATCCATCCGCGCTTAATAAGAGGTTTGAGACAATTTGCTATGACAGATGTTATTGAATCAAAAGTTTTCCATGGTCAACTCAAGTTAGTGGAGGAATTAAAGCTATTTCGAGAGCATGAGCAAACTTTTGGAACTCAACTTGCTCAAGAAACAGTCAAGACATCTCAGCCAAGTAAGATATTGTTTACTTTAGCTAATAATAATATGAAATTATCTTTTGAAGAGTATTATCTCTGTATATTGATTGTATATTTGTTTTGTGTAGAATATGGAATTTAGATGAGTGGTGGAAGTTTACTTATCAAAAAAAAAAAAAAAAAAAGGATGAGTGGTGGAAGTTGTTTGGGTCTTGTGCTCCAAACTTACAAAAGTTTGCAATTCAGATCCTTAACCAAACAGCTGCCTCTTCAAGATATGAGCAGATTGGAGTGTTTTTTAATAAGTATGTATCAAAAGGAAAAATAAATTAGAGCATCAACAACTCAATGATCTTTTGTATCTGCATTATAATTACTTGCAAAAAAAAGACATGAATCCAAATAGTCTTTCATAGAGACTTCCAAATTTAATCTTGAAATTTCATGGTTGGTCAACAAAATTATAGATAGACCTTTTAGAAATAGATTTAGAAAATTTGTAAAAAGAAAGTGCTTTTTTTTTTTTTTTACTCTAATAATTTATTATTCAAAACATGTTCCAAAGGTCCAAAGGATGATCAAAATAAAATTATGGCGGTCCAAGAGAGATTATATTTGTCTTTGTTTTTTGTAGAAGCAAATATAGGTGACTTCGACAAACAATAATTAATAATTAAAATATTATGATACTCAAATCTTGTAGTATTAATCCATGAAATGCATCAAACTACAGTAGTAAATAGTCTCACAAAATTCTACACCAAAGGAAAATGTAGAGCAACAAACAAAGAAATACAGGATAAAAATAATCATTGAGTTTCGCCTAAATGCAGACCATTGATCCAAGAAATTTCAGAATGTTGTCAGATTGTCTAAGAAAAACTTTCCCTGTAATGTAATAAAGAAACACATTAGAGCACAATTAGTTATAATCAGGGATAAAAATTAAAACTAATATTCAGGATATATATTCTAAATAAATGAAATTCTAGCAATAGTGTAATACAATTTAATTGAGTGTCAAAATCAACCAACTTTAGACTTTAACTGTAAAAACATTATATCATAACAATTCTAAAAAGTATTTTATAAAATGTTGATGTACTTTTTTGTTTCCTGCAATGATTGACGCTTTAATTAACTGGTGCCTCAAGAAATAGCATAATATATGCATATTGGCCATTCCTTTGGAGCAACTAAATCAAACATAAGTATAAATGAAACTCTAGTAGAAGATGGTTCCAATTGTTCCCGTGACCATTCTCCTATTTTTCCTAGCTAGTGTAAGACCATTTCTAATACACACAGTTTGGAAATTTTTTCGTCTTCCATGCCATTTTCTTTTGGTTCTCTTCTCAAACATTATCATCCGCCTTCTTTGTCATTCTACCATTGCATTATATATAATCTTTGACATGCTACTATTGCATTATATATATATTCTTTTTTTTATGATAACATTGTAAAGGATCAAAAGTTTTTTTTTTTTTTTTGTTACAGAGATTATATATGTGAAAATCTGCATATACTGTTTTTTTTTTTTTTTTCTAAGAATTAACAAATGAGAAGACATTCATTTAAAAATAAAAGCAACAAAAGGAAAATTATGCTATCCTGACCTTTCAATTTAATTTAGTAACTCTTCTTGAACAACAACCAATGATCTTATTTGCTTCTGTGCTACCACAAAACACGTGAAAAAAAATAAAAAGAAAAAAAAAGATATTGAAAATACATAAATCCTAATAAACATTAATGTAAAATAGGTTCTACAAAATACAAACTGAGTTCCTATACACATTCCATCCACAAAAAATCTAGAAGTAAATTTGGTCACATATGCAAAGTTGGTAGTGACTTGCGTCATGGAGAATATGCAACCTATGGTTCTAAGGTGGTACTAAAATCACTTGGAGTACAAATATAATAAGAATACTATTAACTACTATTCAATTGGCAAACTAATCCACGTATCTTAAGAAACAGGATTGGATGATTTGCAAGGTTTGGCAAGTAACAAAAATTTGTTTTGGTCCTTTAGGAATTTTAATCGAACAATCTGGACTCAAAAGAGAGTCTACCAATTAGGAACAACTACCATGTGAAATTCAGATCCAAATCCCATTAACTAAATGTTACCCATTTACTGACACAAAAAAAAAAAAAAAAAAAAAAATATATATATATATATATATATATATATATATATATATAAATACATGCATACTAATTTCTTCTTCGTCAACTACTTTCGTTATATATTTTTTGTAACATAGACTTTTATCTATAATGAAAACATATAAACTTTTAGGGTTGGGTTCAAGTTACACATGGTGTAACTCTAAGCAATGTTACACCACCCAATAACTTATTATTAAATTAATATTTTGAAAATCCAACCATTGAATTACATGTTCTATATGTTCTTAACATGCATGCCAGTTTTCATATCAATCGGATGTTATTTACCATTTGATCTATAAACTCATCTTTTATGCATTATTTTAAACTACAAAAATTTGAATTTTAACAATTGATTGATGACATGACTATTAATCTTTGATCACTTCGAAATTTTGCAAGCATGAAGAATATACGAAGATAATGTAATCTAATGGTGAATTTGGCAATATTCACATCCAATTAAAAGTTATTGAGTGGTGTAACATTGCTTAGAGTTGCACCAGGTGTAACTTGAACCCAACTCAAACTTTTAAAATACCAAGACAAAGGAAAAGGTACAATGGAATTAAAAAGTGAGGTTCCAGAGTTTAAGAAAAATAAGACAGACAATACTTTTACAGGTCAATTTATTGAAGGAAAAAAATTTAATTGAAACCAAATACTTCAAAAACAATTCTAACTATATTATGCAGGGAAAAAACTAATTCAAACCCAAAGACATCAAATGAAAAAAATGTAACCCAAAAAAACAGAGATAAACAAAAGGAAAATCAGGCTAACCTAAACCTTTCAATATGATTCAGTATCTCTTCTTCTGTTAATAGATTAGTGAAGGACATAATAGCTTACACTCATGATTCTTGTATTTGAATTCAGTCAGCTGTTCAACTCAAAGCTCTGTTGAACTGGGTAAAAGTGACAGACTATTAATAATATGTACAATTCCTCTACTACATATTAACAGATTATTTGTTCTACTACATAGTAAAACAAATAATTGAAGTATATTAACCGGAGATAAAATTAATCGACAGACTACAATATTTGATGATTATAAAACTTACTTTCAAGACAAAGATTAATTGACCAAGTCCACATTTTCAACTGAATTTTAATCTTCAAATGGCTCTCTCTTGAATTCTTACTTGGAAATTACGTATTATGTTATGAAAAACTACAATATCCCACCAGATTAAAAAGAACTTGTCCTTTGGTTTAAGATGATAGCTTTTCCCTCTTTAAGAATCCCAATAAAATCATTCTAGTCCTTTTTAGCAAATAAGACAAACTAACATGCTACTTCTCAATCAGGCATCACGCGTGATAAGCATGGCTGAATAAATTTGAACGCATAATCTTCTTTTCATTAATTGAGATTGAAACAGTTTGCACCTAATCACCTCATAGCTTTCAACAGTTGAATTGAAACCCTCTTCAAAAAGAAACCATTTGCATTTCACAGCTTTTAATACCTTTGATTAAATAATAACTACAATAAAACCACTATTAATTCAACTGATTAATCAGATGATAAGATGTTGTAGAAATGAATCGAGATTTCCACAGTTTGTAGTGTGTGTATGTAGTAGTACATATGTATACAATAAAAAGTGGTAAGATGAGAAAATACCTTGATCGTTTCTGTGAAATGCCTTCTTCTGAAACAGCTCCCAACTCTGTTCTTCGTTTAAACAGCCCGGCTCATGTAGAAAACCACTTGGATCTATATGCAAGGCTACTTCTCTATTGCGAGTTGTTAGTAAAATTTTGCTTCTACTTTCCTGTCCTAATGGGAAGCCTGGACTAAGTAAATCCCATGCCTCTTTGCTCCAAATATCATCCAGGATCACCAAACATCTCTTCTCTTTCTGAACTTGATTTAGCTTCTTTGCCAGCTCTTCATCTCTCATTTTCAAAATTTGATCCCTCTCATCTTTGGTTGGAGAGGTAAGTTTGATTAATATTCCTTCCCAAACATCTCTTGTTTTGCATTGTTGAGATACATAAGCCCAAGCGAAACCATCAAAATGACGCCTGACCTCACTGTGATGGTAAACTTTCTTAGCAAGAGTGGTCTTTCCTAGACCACCCATCCCACAAATAGACACAACTTGACAGTGTTTGTCTTCATTTACCAACTGAGCAACTACTTCTTTTATATCTTCATCCAACCCCACGATATACTCTTCAACAATATGGGAATACGACCATCTCAATTGCCTTTGTCTGCCCAGCGCAGAACTTGAGCCCACTTCTTTTATAGGAGCCACACCATAAGTTTGTATACTTCTAGTAAGATCAGAGATTCTTGTTTTAATGTCCTCAATCTTGGACCCCACTTTATAAAGCTTTCTGGTGTTGAAAATCGGTACATGTTTCTTGAATGTGCTGTCTCTATTCTTCAAAGCAATTTCAAGGGCGAAAGTTTCAATGACATCCTCAACTTCATAGGCAGCTTACCGTATCTGTGAAACCCAAATTCGAACACTCTCATCTTCGTTTTGCCTTTTATCTGCATCTTTTAGAAAGCACTGCATCCGCTCTAATTCAATTTGTGTTTGCTTGACTTGTTGGCTCACCCCTTTTAAATATGTCGCTTTTTCAATCAGAAGGTTGCCTAGCCTTCCCACTGCATTGAAAACTACAGACTCGGCCATGCTATGCGCCTCCTCCTCCTCCCCTCACGAGAACAAGAAGCAAATATCAAAGAAAATTTCTCTTCACTTTGCTCCACCAGTTTTTCATTTTAGTTTGTAATATTGGATTTCATTTCTTTTTACTATTCTTGTAAAATAACCAAACAAATCACATATTATAATTGTCGAAGATTTGTGTTGCTTGTGCAAATTAATTAAAACAGCTACAGAGCTCTAATAAATTAATTAGAGCACATAACAACAACCCCATATATGCCGCCACCGGGAATGCCTCCTACAATAAATTAACTAGAGCACTTGACAACGACCTCAAATCTGCTGCCAGGAATTTCTCCATTCAAACCAATTAATTTATAGCACTGACAACAACCCCCCCATATGTGCCAAATCCTCTTTTCAAACCAATTAATTTAGGAATAAAGTTTGCACTGTAGCAATAATTTTACAAAATATTACAAAACAAGAAGCAAGCCATGCGGCACATGGCTATCCCAGTAATGCCTACAATGTTGAGGAGGTCCAGAGGAAGATCTCCCATGTGTTGTGGCAATAATCAGCCGAGAACAGAACAATCTTTTCTTCACATCTCCTAGTATGTTTTGTCTCTTGTTCCATGCTTCTGTTTTTTGCGCCCTATCTGTTGGTGTTGTAGTAGTTTCAGACTTTCTGGTTTGGCCTTCTACTCTCTCATTTACGTTCACTCTTCATGTAGTGTACAATCGCACACATTTGCATGAATGGTGTACAATAATACAATATTGTACACTCTCCTAAAGAAAAACCTTAAGAAATAGAAAGATTTGAGATATCTATTTTCTTTTTTGGAAGCATCATATTCACCAATGTCTACTCTTACAAAGAAAACGTTCAATGCACTTCATGAGCAAATCAGTTTGACTGAAAAGTGTAAAAGACCTTGAGCAGTTTGATGAATAAACAAGCAGGGATCCCCATAGTAAATACTGAGAACTAATTTATGACCAAGCTCAAGTAAACTGCAGCATAAAGGCTATTACTGGGTGTTGGTCCGACCAAAGTGAGATCTTGGGAGGAAAAGGCACTTGTGCCTTACAACTCAAGACCATCTACGGATCTACCATTGCAACAAACATAGGCCGCAAACGGCTAACCTATCTTGCAGCATAAATGTGGACTTGATCTAAATTGTGACAAATTCAAGGCTCAACTTTATCATGAAGAACAAAGAATACGGTATCTTTGAAATAGGATTTTCAGAGAAAAAAAAAAAGAAAAAAAAAGAAAGAAGAAGCAACCATTCGAATTTGGAAAGCAAATGAACAAGACTTTTACAGGCCTTCTCCAAGTCATAACGTTTTACCAAAAAAAAAAAAAACAGTCAACAACGTTGAGATTATTGTGGTCGCTAATTCAAGCTTACAAAATACAAACAAAGTCATTTACATCAATCTATGAATACTGTGTAGCATCCATTACCGTGAAAACTTTATCCAACTACCATTGAACAAAAACTTCAAACAAAACTAAAATCAGACCAATTTCCCAAACCCAAAAGAAGACCTCCACACCGGCTGTGGCAGCAATATCACTGACAAACAATCCATTCTCACCCACTTGGTTACACCAAACCTTGAAATAGACTTTGAAGTGGAGAAGACCCCAATCCAAATGTGAATTTGATTATTGTTTGTTCATTAAGCCGTTTGGCATGGCGGTGTCCAAGAACAAGTCGGCCGATTCCTCATAGAAGCACTTTCAGGTATATTTAATTTAACAATGCGATAGGTATATTGAATTATTGATCACTACCACAATCCACATCATCCTTCCTCATCGCAGCATCTGCATACTCTTGCAGCTCCAATGCGTGCTCAAGGCCTACCTCCACTTCACCAATCGCAGGACGTTCCAAATTGTCTTCTCGCAGGCAAGAAGTGGCAATGTCCACGTATATCTTGAAACACTCCGGAGCTATCTTCCCTCTCAGATAGGGATCAATAATCTGATTAATGGTCCCATCTTCTACACATGCTGGAGCCCAGACGGCCATACCCTGTTCCCTCTCTGATTCCATGTCCACTGATCTTCTCGCACAGAGTACTTCAAAAAGTACCACACCCAAACAGTAGACGTCAGTTTTATCGGTCAGCTGACTCGTTCGAAGATAAGCGGGATCCAGGTATCCAACAGTACCCTTCACTACAGAATCAATCCTAATTAAAGCCTTTGACAAACTCGGGGGACCCTTCTTGCACAAGCCGAAATCTCCCAGCTTGGCCTCCCAGTTCTCACCCAACAAAATGTTTGTCAACTTCACGTGGCGGTAGATTATAGTATGCTTAACTCCAGTGTGAAGGTAGTGCAGTCCACGCGCCACTCCAATGCAAATCTGTAGTCTTCGTTTCCACGGGAGGGAATCATGTTGGTCCTGGTGGAGGATGTGTCTGTCGAGGGATCCACCTACTATGAACTCATAAACTATGATCATCTCGTGTTTGTCAGTACAATATCCGATGAGATTGGCGAGGTTAGGGTGGCGTAGCTGGCCAAGAAACACTAACTCCGTCCCAAACTCTTTGAAACCCTGTCCTAACATCCAATTACCACGCCTTATTGCAACCTTTATGGTACAGTCATCAATAAATCCCTTATATATTTTGCCAGAATCTCCGTGATCAATTACTAAATCATCATCGAAGTTATTGGTAGCTATCTTGATCTCAGCGAGGGAAAATCGCCCGCATGATCCCTCAGGAAGAACTAAAGATTGTTTTGCTCTCTTCCCGGACGTCCTGAATAACTTTGAAAAATACTGTGAAATAGCTTCCATTGACGCTTCGGTCATACACCAAGAGCTTGACGACAAGAGAATTATCAGATTCAATGGAGTGGAAAGTGGCAGCTTTGACCCGGAGATGATTGATTAGATTCAATGTAGTGCTTTTATAACTTCGAAATAGAAACGGGTGTTCATGACACCAAGCAAACCAGGAAAACTACCAAATTGAACCTATGAGATTGATTCAGTAGTAGGTTCAAAAAGTTCTAATAAACCAATTTTACATCTTAAACAGTCAAACATCCTTACCTCTATCCTTCCTGACCGCCGCTCATCTGTCATTCTGTTTTTTCTATTCATTCTTGTTCTTCTCTTTCCTTTTCGTTCTTAATTTTTATTTTTTTATTATTTCACCGGCCAAGGTGCAGTTTACTTGTTGGAATTTTGAAATGAGTTGGTTCAATTCCTATTAGGAATTCTTTTGGATTACTTAATAAATAATACATTGTTTTGGTCTTCTGGTAGGTGGGGTTATATATCTGTGGTTTAATCCAACGGGTGGTTCAAGGGACCCTCAACCTTGTTAAGGTACCAGGTCATAATATATATCTGTCAAAAAAAAAAAAAAAAGTCATAATATATATATATATATATATATTTATATTTCTCTTTTCTGTTCATCTATTTCTTTTTTCTCCCTTATCTTTTGTGAACCGATTTTCTCTGCTCTTCCCTCTCCACTCACATCCAGTCACTAGAGATCACCGTCCCACTGCATATCTCCATCAATATCTGTTATCCCATTTTAGATCTTTGCAATCTCTGCCGATCTTGGTTTTCTTGGCCTCTTTGGTTGCTCTGAAATTCACAAATTGATGCACTGCACCAATGGAACTTGAGCTTGGCACAGCTTGGTTACTTGACATCCAGCGTTGTAGTTCAGTTGGTGACTTGGAAAACTGATGAATAATCAATTTTACTGATAAATGTAAAAGACCTTGAGCAGTTTGACGAATGTTCAAGCAGGGATCCCATGGTAAAATACTGAACCAATTTATGACCATCTCAAGTATTTTGCAGCATAAAGGCTATTACACAGTGTTGGTGCAGCCAAGGTGGGCTCTTGGGCGGAAAAAGGCACACTTGTGCCATACAACTCAAGACTATCACCATTGCGAAAAACGAAAGGCCCCTAATCTTTCTTACAACATAAATATGGAAATAATCTAAAGGCAACTTGTGATAAATTGAAGGGCTCAACTTCTCCATGAAGAAACAGAGAATCTGCGGATCTTTGGAACAAGAAAAACAATAATTTGAAAGCAAGTGAATAAGACTGACCAAACACAAAAAAATTGTTGACAACGCAGGAAAACAGATGTGTGACATCTTTACCTTGCCTTTTACAGAGATTATTGCCAAAGTTAATTCAAGCCAATGCAAGGGATGCACATAATCTAGAAAATGATATTTGTTGGGTTCAAAATTACAAACAAGGCAGGGCTTATCTATATTCTATTTATTTATATTTAAAAGCTGAAATATAGTATTTATTGTTACTACTCTCCTATTAAGCCACATCAGCGGCTAGATTAGTTTTTTTTTTTTCCTTCCTTTTGCAATTAACATTTTCCCATTTATTACACCATCACATTATATATATATATATATATATATATATATATATGTAACTCTCTCTCTCTCTCTCTTAATTAATGTTTCCCTAAATTTTTTCTTCCCCATAATTTTTATTTATTTTTTATTTTTTATTTTTATTTTTTATACAAGATAGAATTCTACTCTAGCCTACTCTAAAGTATATGTGTATGAATCTCCCTCCTGGAGACTTGAACCTTAACCCTTATCCCCCACACCCCACAAGCTTTTATACTTGTGGAGTGACCATCGTACTAGGGGTGTGCGATGATTCTTCCCCTTAAATTCAATTGACCCTTACTTCAAACTTTCTTCAACTCTATTAGTCTCTCTCTCCCTATCAAGCCATTTTGAAACCATTCAATTGCCACCCTATTATAATTTTTTTAACATAAATTCAATACACCTTTAATTCAAACTTCCTTCAACTCTATGACTCTCTCTCTCTCTCTCTCTCTCTCTCATCAAGCAATTATGAAAATCGTTCAGCTGCTGTTATAATTTTTTTTTTTTTAACTATTGATTTGTTGCTTGTATATATTTGCAATTGTTCTGCCACACTTTTGCAAATTTGAAAATTCCATCTGAAGTTAGTTCTCTTTTTGGTCCCCCATATTCTTTAGGTTTTCCCGGTTAATTTTGTTGGTGATGTGCCATCGGAGATCTCAAGTACCAACAACATTGGTTGTCATAAACCAACAAAAATACCCTCAAAGCCATGTTGAAGAATACAGTAAAAGAATTGTAGTGGGATCTGGCTACTATAGTTTATTCAAGTCTCACTCTTTTGGAGTTCATAATTGGAAACAAAATGCAGTTGCAGAAGCAATAACGGAGTTGATACTAATACTTTTGAGTTACGTATGGGTAGGCTTAATTGGAGCTGTTTTTTCCATAGCTACAATTTTTTCATACAATTCTACTTTAAGCCCATCAAAGAAATGTACAGGTCTTTATGTATTACATTGAAATGTCATTCTTGGTATTTTTTTTTAAGAATCTTCTTTGCTAGAATTTTCGTGGTAGTGATAGTTTTCCCTAAATCATTATCACTAAGAAATTTAAAGGTTTTGGCATATGTCAATATCCAATGACCATTAAAACTCCAACGAGAAGTGGTGCATTTTGCACTGAATCTATGTATGCTACTTATCATAGGATAATAAGATGGGTGATAGAAGAAGAAAATAAATTTAAGAGAAGGCAAAAAGGTTCAATCGGTAATCCAAGACATGTCCAATAAGTGTTATACACTTGGATATCCAATACCAACGTTGATTTCTCTTTTAATTTTATCACTATCGATCAAATTGAGTTCCTTTTATGACAAACACGATGAGCATTAACACTTCAGGAATTGTTGCGCTATAGGAACTGCAAAAAAAAAACGGTTTTCTTAGGGAATAGAAGGAGGGAATCACCTTACATTTTAGGATTTGTGATCTTTTTTAGTTTATTTAGTACCTAACCCATTCCTTATTTCTTTTTTTCTTTTGTTGTTTCTAGTTAGCTATGGCCTATCCGAGGTAGCAAGTGATTCACAAGCTGAAGTTCGCCAAATTTGTAGATAATTTATTTCTTTTAATTTTTTTTTTTTTCTATTTGATTATAAAATTTTGAGATATGATTTTTGTGTTTTGGATATTAAGGAGAGAAAATTTGGATTTTTATGAGATTTTATTTACTTATTTATTTTTAAACTTTTGAATCGTGGTTTTGTTGGGCTTTCGGTTTCGGTCATAAAAGAGTTTGTATACATTTTTTCCATTTGATATTAGGGTGAGAAAATTTGGATATATATATATATATATATGTATATTCCTTTTAGGTTTTGAATCATAGTTTTGCAGGGGTTTGGTTTGGGAAAAATTTCACATTTTTGTGTGTGTGTGTGTGTGTGTTTTTTTTTTTTTTTTTAATTATGAAATTTTGAGATACGTTTTCTATATTTTAAGTATTAAAGGTAACCTTTTTTTCTCCAAAAATATGGATTTATTGTATTTTAGGTGTTGAAAGTAGTTGTTTCATTTGTTTTCTTTGGCTTATCCATTTTTTATATACTTTTTCTATGCTTTTGTTATTAGAGAGATAAAGTTTGGATATTAAGAGAATTTGCCAAATTTCTAACATAGCTTATGTACAAAATTATGTCAATAAATATTATATGGGAAATAATATTTTTATGCTTTACCTTTTAAGTTCTTAATTAAGATTGTTTTGTTTTTTATTCTTTCTTGCAATTTTACTTTAAGTTGATGAATCATTCTTATAACTCTATTTTGGTTTAATACTTTTTGGTGTTGTGTTTTTTGAGTTCCCTATCACAAGTCCTCTCTCTCTCTCTCTCTCTCTCTCTCTCTTATAGCTTTTGTTTAATTGTTTTTTGAGTTAATACTTAGTCATTTTAGAAGTGAGAATTTGAATATATATCAAAACACAATCTTGGCTATTTTTATGAATGTGCCTATCAATTATTTGAGTAATATCAAGTGTAATTTTGTGATGAGTTTTGATTATCATGATAATCTCCTTTAAGAGAATGAGAAGTTTGGATAATATATTTGAAACTTAAAAATTTTAGTTGTAAAGAAAAAAATTATGAAACATAATGCACTATGACATAATTTAGAATAATATGAACCACCTAACATAAAAAGTTTAGAAATTGTTTAATTTTTGTGAGACTAAATTATCTTCAACAAATTTAGGAAAGAAAATTATACATTATATCAAAATTACAAAATAATTATTTATTCCCACGTACTACGTGAGTTTGCGACTAGTTATTATATAAAATTCAATATTATTACTTTAAGATGATCAGGACACATAGCACATTATGTCAGTCCGCCAATAAATTTTTCTCTGGAATTTTGTTGAGAAAAATCCAATGGAAGATATGAAAGAAAACAAACAAAAACAAAGAGATAGATTCGATGGTGGGTGGAAAAAACAGAGAGATATAAACCTCAATGACAAATATATAATCACAATTTTATCTTCACTTCTATCAGGTAAGGTAACAATAATCAAAACAAAACAAGTAAAGATGTCAAAGTCAAATTGTAACAACAACCATAAATTGGGATGAATTTTTTTTTGATAAGTAACTATAATTGTAACAACAACCACAAATTCAAATTCATTAACAAAATGCGTTAAGCAGATCAGTTTCACAATCTCAACAGTGGAACCTAGATGGTCAATTTATCTGGAGAAACCTCATCAACCAATTCATCTAAAGAAACCTCAGTTCATGGTTTCATATACATTATAGATTTACATTTTATCAAAGAAAAGAAAAACTACATCTCGAAAAGCTATAGGACACCATAAACAGACTAAATTTCAAAAAATAAGGATTGTATTGCAGAAAATTAAATATTATAGAATGTAGCCAATGATCATAACTCCACAACAAGTCAATCAAAAAAAAAAAAAAAACCTTAAAAGTCTAATTCCACTAAAACAGAAACTTAATTTACAAAATTCATCATCCAACCTCAGAAACAAAAACAAGAAGAACACATTAATTATAAGAATTAACTTCTTCATTTCAGAAATATGATTACATCACTAATAAACCTCCAAAAATTAAACCTACCTGAACCTAACAAAAAAATATTAATTCAACACCAAAAAATTATTGAAAAGAGAGATAGAGAAAGGACAGACTTGAGACAAAGTGCAATGCTTGATCACTCTAGAATAAAAAACCTAACAAAATGAAACAATAATTTTGCTCTTGAATCAACAAGAAAATGAAGGAATTTCTTGGTAATCATTTCCAAACAATAATTTTGCATTAATTGAATATAGAATTGCAAAAAGAGTTAGATCATGTTATGGAGTATAGCTCATTAAGTTGTTAAATTATAAAAATTCAGTTACCAGAGCGAAGTTTGTAAATCACACACCAAAGCCTATATCACCAAAATTGAACCCTAAATCACAAACCAAAACCAAACCCTAATTGCCACATTCAATCAATAAAAACAAAGACAACAAGAGAAGCAATGCACAATATTCAATCACTGCAATTGCGTTGCGTAAATCAAGATAAAAATTTAACGAATAATGAGTAAATTTTTTTTTAAAAATACCATTGGAAGATTCATTGAAGGAAGTGACAGAGAGTACTACAGTTCCCGTCCGTGCCGCTGACTTCATCGGAATATTCCTTCCTCCGATCAGAGATTCCCGCACACTTTTATTCATCTTAGCACACCGCAATTTTTTGTAGAGAAAATGCTAGAGAAAGTGATTGCTAAAGAGAGAGAGAGCGATTGCTATAGAGAGAGAGCAATCAAATGAAAAAGAAATCAAAGAGAATAAGAGAGGAAGAGCCTAAATACTTTGATATCTTAGAAGTTTGAACGGGTTTTTGTTTTCCAATCTTGTTTCAAGGGATTATTTGAAAAATCTTTAAAAATTTTAGAGCTGATACTCGCGGGTGTGCCTGACCTATTTTCCAATACTTATTTCAACAGTGTGAAACTTATTTCAAGAGTTGTGTTAACTTAGTCTAGTAATAGTCAGCCAAGTATGCCACATTAGTGTTTGTTTGGACAAACTTTAGTGAACCTCCGAAAAAAAAAGGGTCAAAACAGGTTAAGTTTCTTGTAGTGTGCAAAGGCCACTTTACCTATCTTGCAGCAGAAATGTGGAATTGATCTAAATGCAACTTGTGACAAATTCAAGGCTCAAGTTTTCCATGAAAGAACAGAGAATACGTTATCTTTAAAACAAGATTTTCAGAAAAAGCAACCGTTGGAAAGCAAGCGAGGAAGACTTTAAGAGGCCTTTTCCAAGTCATAAAGTTATACAACAAACAGTCAACAACGTTATGATTATTGTGGTAGTTAATTCAAGCTTACAAAATACAACAAAGTCAACTGCAATATCAATCTATGAATACCGTGTAGCATGCATCACCGTGAAAACTAAATTGAACATATCTAACAAAACTAAATTCAGACCCATTTCCAAACCCAAAGAAAAAATCACTCCAAATGAAGACCTCCATACCGTGGCAATGATATCACTGAGAAACATCCCATTCTCAGTCAATCTACACTTCTTTTGGTTGCTCCTAAACTTGAAATGGACTTTGAATCAACCCTGAATAGAAGTCCTACAAGTATATTTGACAATGGGATAGGTAAATTATATTGAATCATCCTTACTCATGGCAGCATCTGCACACTCTTGCAGCTCCAGCGTGTGTTCAAGGCCTACCTCCACTTCACCAATCGTGGGACGTTCCATATTGTCTTCTCGGACGCAAGCAGTTGCAATGTTCACGTATATCTTGAAACACTCTGGAGCTATCTTGCCTATCAGATACGGATCAATCATCTGATTAATGGTCCCATCTTCTACGCATTTTGGAGCCCAGACTGCCAGACTATGCTGTTCGCTCTCTAATTTCATGTCCACTGTTATTTTCGTACACAGTACTTCAAACAGTACCACACCCAAACCGTAGACGTCAGATTTATCGGTCAGCTGATTTATACGTAAATAAGCGGGATCTACGTATCCAAAAGTGCCCTTCACTTCAGAATCAACCCTGATTAAAGCCTTTGACAAGCTTGGAGGACACATCTTGCACAAGCCGAAATCTGAGAACTTGGCTTCCCAGTTCTCGTCCAACAAAATGTTGCTCGACTTCACATCACGGTGGATGATAGTATGCTTCACCCCAGTGTGAAGGTAGTGCAGTACACGCGCCACCCCAATGCAAATCTGTAGTCTTCGTTTCCACGGGAGGGGATCATCATGGTCCCGGTAGAGGAGCTGTTCCGCGAGGGATTTATTGGCTATGAACTCGTAGACTAGTATCATCTCTTGTTCTTCAATACAATATCCGATGAGATTGACGAGGTTAGGGTGGCGTAGCTGGCAAAGCAACAGTACCTCGGTCCCAAACTCTTCGAAACCTTGTCGTGACATCAAACTACGACGCTTTATTGCAACGTTTATGGTACAGTCATCAATAAATCCCTTATATATTTTGCCAAAACCTCCATGACCAATTACTAAATCATCATCGAAATTATTGGTAGCTATCTTGATCTCAGCGAGTGAAAATCGCCGGCATAATCCCTCAGGAAGAAATAAAGATTGTTTTGCTCTCTTCCCGGACGTCCTGAATAACTTTGAAATATACTGTGAAATAGCTTCCATTGATGCTTCGGTCGTACACCTGGAGCTTGAGGACGAGAGAATTATCAGATTAAATGGGAGTGGAAAGTGGCGGCTTTGACTAGGAGATGATCAGATTCAATGTAGTGCTTTTATAACTTTGAAATAGAAACGGGTGTTCATGACACCTAGCAAACCAAGAAAAACTGCCAAATTGAACCGATTGGTTTCAGCCAGTTTCCATAGTTACGGGTCCAGATTGATGTTTATATTCAGAAAAATATATTTTTTAAAACAACCTATGATATCAATTCATTAGTTGGTTCCAAAAGGTCTAATAAACCAATTTTACATCCCAACAGTCAAACATACTAATCTCTTGCCTTCCTGACCACCGCTCATCTATCATTCCGTTTTTTCTATTCTAGTTTTCTATTCAGTCCTTGTTTTTCTCTTTCCTTTCGTTCTCTATTTTTATTTTTTTATTATTATTTTACCGGCCAAGGTGCTGTTTACTTGTTAAAGTCTTGAAATGAGTTGGTTCAATTTCGCTTTAAAAAAAAAAAAAAAAAGAGTTGGTTCAATTTCCATAAGTAATTCTCTTGGATTACTTAATAGTTAATTCATGGTTCTGGTCTTCTGGTAGGTGGGGTCATATATTCATGGTTCAAAGAACTCCTCTGCCTTGTTAAGGTTCAAAGTTATTAAAAAAAATTAAAAAAGTATTTCCCTTTTCTTTGATGTTCATCTTTATATTTTTCTTCTTTGTCTCTTGTGAACCGATTTCCTCTGCACTCTCCTTTCCACTCACATCCAGTCACTAGAAATTGCACATCATGTCCTATTGCATAACTCCATCAATATCTGTCATCCCATTTTAGATCTTTACAATCTCTGCTGATCTTGGTTTTCTTGGCCTCATCGGTTGCTCTGAATTTCACAAACCGATGCACCACACCAATGGAACTTGAGCTTGGTACAGCTTGGTTAGTTGACATCCAGCGCTGTAGTTCACTTGGTGACTTTGGAAAACTAATGAATGATCAATTTGACTGATAAATGCAAAAGACCTTGAGCAGTTTCACGAATGATCAAGCAGGGATCCCCATGGAAAAATGCTGATAACCAATTTATGACCATCTCAAGTATTTTGCAATGGTGTTGGTGCTGCCAAAGTGGTCTCATGGGAGGAAAAGGTACACATGTGCCAATGGGCCCAATACAACTCAAGACTATCGCCATCGCAAAAAACGAAAGGCATACAATCTATCTTGCATTATAAATGTGGAAATAATCTAAAGGCAACTTGTGGCAAATTTAAGAGCTCAACTTCTCCATGGAGAAACAGAGAATCAGCGGGTCTTTGGAACAAGAATTTTACTGTTTAACAAAGAAGAAACAATAATTTGAAAGCAAGTGAATAAGACTGACCAAAAAAACCGTGTTGACAATGATGTGATTGTCGCAAATGTTAATTCAGGCTTACAAATGCAAGTCATGTACATCAATCTACGAATAGCATCCATCCCTGTGAAAACTTCAAAAATAAAAATCTAATAAAATTAAAATGAGATCCATTTCCCAAAACAAGAGCACACCCTTCCATAAAAATCTCCATACCGTGGCAGTGATTTCACTGACAAACATCCCAGTTCTGTTCCTAAAGCAGAGCAGAAACCACTCAGCCACTATGCTTTCATTTTGGATTCTCCTAACTTTGAAATGGAGAGCATCCCTATCTCTAGAAATGTGATTTTGATAATTGTTTGTGGTTGATGATTGGCGGTTTGACTTTTCCGTGGTGATATCCAAAGACAAATTAGCTTATGTGGTGCTATTTGAATCCTAAATAGACTCTTCAGATTCAGGTAGAGAAGCACTACCGTTACATTCAACAATGGGATAATTATATTGATCCACATCACATCAGCTCTCTCTTGTAGCTCCAGCCTCCAGTGCGTGTTCAAGTATTAACTCCACTTCACCAATCACGGGACGATCCTTTCCCTTATTTCGCACGCAAGAAGTGACAATGACAACGTATAAATTGAAACACTCTGGAACTACTTTCGCCATCAGATACGGATCAATTATCTGATTAATGGTCCCTTCTTCAATGCATTTTCGGGCCCAAGTAACCCGAAACTTCTGTTCTTTTATCAGTTTGATGTCTCCTGCTTTTCTGGCAGAGAGTACTTTAAGCAGTACTACACCAAAAGAGTATACATCAGATTTATCAGTCAATTCTCCCATCGCAATATACTCTGGATCAGCGTATCCGTAAGTACCCACTACCTCAGATTTTACTCTAATCAAAGCCTTTGACAAACTCGGCGGACTCAACTTGGACAACCCCAAATCTGTCAACTTGGCCTCCAATTTCTCGTTTAACAGAATGTTTCTTGGCTTTACGTCACGGTGGATGATATTATGCTTCAGTCCAGTGTGAAGGTAGAGCAGTCCACGCGCCACTCCAATGCAAATCCGCAGTCTTTGTTTCCACAGGAGGGGTTCATTGTGGTTAGTACCGTAGAGGTAGTTGCCAAGGTTCCCATTGACAATGAATTCATGGATAAGGAACCCCTTAGTCTTCATCAAGACAAAGCAACACCACCTCGTTCGTTAACTCGTCTAAACTTGACTTGAAATCCGCATGCTTTATTGCAACGTTTATGGTACGGTCATCAATAAACCCCTTATATACACTGCCAAAAGCCCCCTCACCAATTAGTAAATCAGCATCGAAGTTATTGATAGCTGACTTGATCTCAGCAAGTGAAAATCTACGGCAAGGTAGAGCTGAATAAGATTGTTTTGTTTCGCCTAACCTTCTCTTCCATAATTTTGAAATAGACTGAAATACCTTTCATTGAAGCTTGGTTCGTATAGTATATGATATATACCAACGAGTTTGACGACGAGAGAAATATGAAGTGGGAGTGGAGAATGCTAATGATCTTAACAATATCTTATGCCTATCAAACATAGTTTTACACCATTGGATGGGACATTGAAGAAAAGTCAATTGGATGGTTCAAAAAATAAATCAAAATATGATGAAGTTATCAATATAATTAAACTATGGCAATATGAAATAACGATACACGTTAGCAAAAAAAAAAAAAAAAAAAAAAGGGATACATAACGGTAATGCAAATTAATAATTGACAAGGTAAGTAGAGTTCAAATTAGAAAGAGCAACACATTAATTGATTCAAATTGCATCAAATTTAATTAAGTGCATGGGATTTGACCAAGAAGTATATTCAAACATGATTAAGAGCACCAAGTCCTGTGTTATTTGGGAGATTTTCTGTTAATTCATATTTGAGATTCAAATATTATTTTGGGAGTTTACTTTGTCTTTGAAAAAGTCCAGATGATTTAATCTTTCTGGAGATTGTTGGATTATTGAGTGATTGGCTCAATGACTAAATATATTCAATTAGGAGATCTCATTCTGCAGTTTAAATTTCTAGGATTAAAATTTTGGAGCATTCCAGTTTGGCTCTGCAAATCATTGCCAAGATGTCAAGTACAGGGAAAAGGGTGCACATTTGGAGGGCTAATGAGAACTTGCTTGATGCTTATCTGAAGCATCATTTTTAAACCAGTCTCGGCCCTCATGGGTCAAACTTTGATGGCCATAATTCTGTTATTGGAGCAACAAATTGAGCTGACATACACCTTGTATTTAGAATGTCTTTGAGTAACTATAAAGAGAGTAATTGGTTTTCCAAAGTTCATACGATGAAGCTCCTTGATGATGTGGAATTTGGCAGGTAGCGAAGGAAACTCATGTGCATGCTGGTGCTGATCTTCGGCTTGCACTGAAGCTGCATTACAAATGCATTAGGGAGAAGATAGGTGTGAAAGATTACAAAGACGAAAACATTAATGCTGAGATTCCCATTTCTAACGTCAATATGGGCGAGAACTTGAATGCTACACTCTTGGGACAAGTAATGCATCTGTTTTTTGTGACAAAATAGTTGGAAGACAATGGAGGGCTTAAGATTGTTAAGAGGGAAGCATCAAGAAATGGTTCAATATGCAATAGTACTTCCTACAAAGTAGGAGAAATATGGTCAGTCACCTTCAAGATAAGTTCTTTGGTACCATAATTCTGGAAAAACACCTCTTATGCAAGCAAATGTTAATGCTTGTCAATAAATTTCATTAGCATCAGCAGTCTTAGCCACTCGCATGTTCAAAGAGATAAGAGGACAATGTTAGAGATGTCTTTGACATAGTCTGTCAACCAGCATCATATCCTTTTTCTTAATGAACTGAACTCCATTGCCAATTGAGAGTGAAAACAGAATGGAGAAGCTAGTGTGCTGCTGTCAAAATTCTGAGCCAGCAACAAATTAAAATGGATTAATTACCATTCAACAGGCCCCTAATCAGTTATTTTACCTTCCTTTAACAGATGATAGGCCACGGATACAAGTTTTCATAACTTTTTACCATGATTGTCCTAATCAAAAACATTGACCTTGAAGCCTTTGCCAAGCATACAGGGAACTGAATCAAAGCAAACGCTCCTGAGAGCATTCAAGACAATTGAAGAATATTTAAGTAATGGAAGAGATGCCAAAGGACCCTTGATTGAAAAAAAAAAAAAAAAAAAAAAAAAAAAATTTGAGAACAAAAGATTTTAACAAAAAGCAGAAGATTCATCTTAGAGTTGGATAGATCAGGTTTCTATATTTTCTTGTATTTTGTACAACAGAAAACACTAGTCAACGAAAAAACATTTTAAGTGATCAACTGAAAACAAGCCCAATAAATGGAAAACGATTTTCCACTTTCAAGAGTAAAAAATGTTTTCCAAAACATCACATGCTCAACAAACTCTCCACAATTTAATTGATTATCAACTTTTTTTTTTTTTCCCCAAATGACATCTAAGCTCAAAACAATAAATTTACCACATAGTTTTGTGCAGATACAAATTCAGACTTGGTTTTCCCGTTTGAGGCTCCAAGTGGCCAAAAACAAATCCTACTTGGGGTATGTTTTCACAAGTGAAGGTTTCTATTTATATTTTTATTTGGAATCAGAAGAAATATTAATGATTTTTCATGTAAGTCAAATAATAGAACAGTAAAATTTCTATCTTCATTTACAGTCATTGTGCAAAAAAATACCAAGTTATGTTAGTATGCAGGAGAATGCTTACCTACTATAGTTTTCTATGCACCTTAAAGAAGATCAAACATATTATTCCCCCCTTATAGATACAATTAGGTTAAAATTCAATTAAACAAACTTAAATGGTATTAATATAGCTTAGTAAGGTTGGGGTGAGATTTTAAACCACAAAAAAATGGTCGTAAAGATAATATAAAGATTAATTGTCTGTCATAAAATCAAACTGAATTATCAAAACTAAATTAAGACGGGCTAGCTTTTGGGTTGAGTATGTGTTGATCAAGTATGTTACGATTTTACTCCAAAAAAAAAAAAAAGTATGTTACGATTAGAGGGTTGTAGTTAGTGATTTAGTCACTGGATTGGTGAATTGTGCTGTGGTAATTCAGAATTTTATTTTATTTATTATTACTTCTAAGAGCAATCACATTATAAATATATGCGATCCCTTGATGTTAGTGGCTCATGAATAAACACCTAGCTGGTGGTCAAGTCTTCTTCAAATCGGCTTAACTTAACTGTTTCTTCCCTCAAGTGGCAAAACAAAGAATCAA
Source organism: Quercus gilva (assembly GCA_023621385.1). Classification (NCBI taxonomy): domain Eukaryota; kingdom Viridiplantae; phylum Streptophyta; class Magnoliopsida; order Fagales; family Fagaceae; genus Quercus; species Quercus gilva. The sequence goes on from CM042477.1 coordinate 71,835,924, forward strand.
ACAAAAATCTGCATCAGCATTGCCACAAATAAATTTTAAAACATGCTATCCAGATTATCACTTCTTCTTTTTTTCTTTTGAGAAAAGTTATCTAGATTATCTCAACCATTGAAAATTTAAAGTTGAAACTGATTAGTTATAGACATATATTGATACAAAAGACTTAATTCATAAAACATTTCTATCTAGGAAGACTCCTAAATATTCCAATGTTGTAAACTGGGTTTTGACTATGGAAAGTACTACTGTACTAAATTGTCAAAGATAATGATGGCCTAGTAAGCCTAAATGCACACGAGAAAAATGAGATGACCAGGCAACTTAAACCAAGAGGCACAAACCATGAAGTACACTTTAAACTAAAGCAAGAGTGAGTGAAAAATTTTGTCAAACATATGGTGTGTCTATTCCAAAATGGGATTGAAAATATGTATCGTAATATGAATCCGTCAAAAAATTACACCCAAGACAAACTAAGTAAATTACAATTGAACAATTGATTAATTATCCCAAGTTGCCACTGCTTCAAATACTTCTCAGCAAGTACAAAGACCATAAACTCCATCAGTAATAAAAGGCAATATAAAGACAAAACCAATCTAAAAACTGAAAAAAAAACACATACTTGTGAATTGTTTGTGGTTAATCATATTTGACCGTTTGGCACGGCGATTTCCAAGGACAATTCTTCAGCAGATGAGTTGCTCTCTGAAGCTGTTTCCCACACTATATCAATTGGAGAAGCGTCTCCCGAAGATGCAGTACAGGTATATTCATCAACACAATAGTTACAGTCACCAGCAGCAGCAGTAGCAGCATCTGCGCTCTCTTGTAGCTCCAGTGCATGTTCAAGGCATACCTGCACTTCACCCATGGTGCGTCGACGTTCGCCTCGACTTCGCACACAAGAAGTGGCTATGTCAACGCATACCATAAAACACTCTGGAGCTATCTTCCCCATCAGATATGGATCAATTATCTCATTGATGTTCCCTTCTCGTTTACATTTTTGGGCCCATTCAACCAGATCCATCTGTTCTTCCTCGATATTAAGACTTCGTTTCCTTCCACAGAGTAGTTCCAGCAGTAGCACACCAAAAGAGTATACGTCGGATTTATCAGTCAGCTCCCCATGCATGGCATACTCAGGAGCCATGTAATTCAAAGTACCCGCAATTCTACTAGTTTCCATCCTAATTAAAGCCTTTGACAAACTCGGGGGACCCATCCTGGACAACCCGAAATCTGACAACTTAGCTTCCCATTTCTCGTTCAACAGAATATGGGTCGGCTTCACATCACAGTGGACGATAGTATGCTTCAGCCCAGTGTGAAGGTAGTGCAGCCCACGCGCCACTCCAACGCAAATCTGTAGTCTCCGTTTCCACGGGATCGGACAGGGATTGGGATCGGGGTTAGTGGCATAGAGGTGACTCGCGAGGTTTCCATTGACCATTAACTCGTACACAAGAAACCCCTCTTGTTCATCTTCGATACAATATCCGATGAGACGGACAAGGTTAGGGTGGCGTAGCTGGCAAACCAACACCACCTCCTTCATAAACCGGTGAAAACCCCTTTTCTTCACCCGCTTTATTGCAACGCTTATGGTACGGTCATCTATAAACCCCTTGTATACGTCCCCCCAACCCCGCCGTTGAATTAATAAATTATCATCGAAGTTATTGGTAGCTATTTTGATCTCAGCGCGTGAAAATCGACGGCATGGAAGAACTAAATGAGGTTGGTTAATCCTTCTCTCCCCGGACTTTCTTAATAACTTTGATATACGCTCTGAAATGCCTTTCATACCAACCAGTTCTTGAAATGATGCAGTAAGGAGAGATTTTTCCTTTTTTTTTTTGGTTGGGTGAGCAGATAAGGGTAGGCAGGCAGCTCCTGCCGTATACCACTATTCCGTAAACAAAGAAATATGGAGAACTTTCAGTGGGTGGGCTGTTGGTTACTTCAATTAGTTGACTTTTCTTCAATCTATCATGGCGTATATATTGCGTTGTGTAACTCATTATCTGATATTTTATATAGTTTTATAGGCCTAAGATAATGCTAAGCCCTGATCATTTTTTCCTAGAAGCAAACTATAATTGAGTTTTCAAATACACCTTTTCTTTTAAAAAACCATTATTGAGATTCAAATATTATTTTGGGAGTGTACCCTGTCTAGGAAAAAAGTGTGGACAATTTTGGTCATTTTGGAAATTGTTGGATTATTGAGTGATTGACTTCATGACTAAATATATTCGATTAGGAGACCTTATTCTACAATTTAAATTTCTAGAAATAAAAAATTGGAGTGTTACATTTAGGCTTTGCAAATCATTTCCCTGGTGTCAAATTAGGGGAGAGAAGTGCATATTTTACCTACATGATTGGAGGGCTTATTAAGAACTTGCTTATGCTTCTTTGAAGCCTTATTTTTTAACTAGTCTCAATCCTTGTGGGTTATAATATTGTTATTGGAGCTACAAATTGAGCTAACAACATATATTGGTATACCCATTATTCAGGGGCAGAGAGCATCATTGACAACTCATTTTTTCAAAATATTTTTTCTCTTGAAGTTTATAAAAGAAAAGAATGGAATAACATGGAATGATTAAAGAATAGAAATGAAAGAAAAGGAAAGAAAAGTATTTATCACAGAGGTATAGAAAGAAAAATATCACTGAAAGAAAGAGAGCAAAACTCTGACTTAAGCTTTTATAAAGGTCACACCCATCAACACAAAACAAAAGCCATCTCTGCAATTCTTTTTCAAATTATCCAAAACTACCCATTACATTAATTTAATGGCGCAATTACAGATCACATCAAGGACACTGCAACTTTAGTAAATTGTGCAGGATGCCATTAACATCATACTTCCTTTTACTTATTCCCAAAAAAAATAGAAAATAAAAACATTATGGTTCTTTTTCCAAAACTAGAATTTTAGAAAATAACTAGAAAGTTAACATTAAAAATCCTAAATTAACTCAAGTGCAGAATAGGGGTGGAACATTTTACAAGTTCTTTTGTTCTCTCTCTCGATTCAGCATGTCAACTGAAGCATAAGCAAAACCTTCAGAAACCACCTTATTTCTTATTTTCCTTCCTCACAAGTCACAATTAATGCCGCCATCTACTTAACAAGACTATAAACTATAGAGAGTAGTTGACCAATGTCATGCAGACTAAAAATATGGTAAGAATTGATGAAAAAAAGATGTCAGAACAAGCCAAAGGTGTGCAGATGAGGCAGAAAATCTAAAATGAAAGAATTAAAAGGCTAAAGTCAAAAGGTATCCATCTCAGATATCATCCAAGAGCAGATTAGATGAAAGGCTTTTCACATGTCAACAATTAAAATCTGACTGACATGTACAAATCAGAAAATTAAAATAGATGGTGAAATTATACCAACAGCATCCCAAAACCCTTTCCATTTCAATTTCCACTGGGTATCACTCTTTTCTCCCAATGGAAGAACATGAAGCTTTGGGTTATCCACACAATCACACAAAAATATCTAAATCCAACCATGTTGCTTATTTTAGGGGTTTGTCGGTGTGTTTGCATTTTTAAGATTTAAAGAAACCTGCACACAATTCACAAAACCCATCTTAGTAATTGGAAGTATTTTTCAATCAAACGTTATGTGCAGAAGGAAAAGAACTTAATAGAGACAAAAACCCATTAACATCCAATTTCAAAGATTTCTTCAAACCTGGATTTGCAGCAGATCCGTGGATTTTCGTAGTTCAAGTTGGAATGTTTTGCGCTGGGTAGCAGGCGACTTGCTGGGTCTTGGACTGCTTTGATGGAGATGAGATCCACGGAGTGAACTGCCCAGGCGTGGCGTGGGTTTGGTTTTACACGAAGACAAAGGAAAGAGAAGGATCAGGGGAGAAAAATGAGCCTGTGCAACAGTAATAATACACGAATTTCTCTCCCCAAATAAAAAAATATAAATTTGTACCGGCTTCTCAGTTTTTCGGAAATAAAACACACATATACCAATAACACAATTATGATTTTTCACACGAAACATATTGTTTGAAACATAGTACCAAACACATTTTTTGCTTTATGTTTACTATAAATACGTGTTTCCACGGCACTTTTTAAACTACAATTTTCACATCATTTTAATCAACGATACTCCAAATCTCCAACCAGACACAATCCTGAGCCATTTGCAAGCTAAAATGGATTAATTACCATTCAACAAGCCCCTGATCAATTAATTTAACTTCCTTTGATGATAGTTCATGGATGTACATTTTCATAACTTTTGACTGAGGATATCACCCTAATAAAAAATATTGATCTTGCAGCCCTTGCCAAAATCTTAGGGGGGCTGATCAAAGTAAAAGTTCTAGTGTGCATGGAAGAAAATTGAAGAACTTTAAGTTATAGAAAAGATGCCATGGAATGTTGCTTCAAAACAATATGAGAACAAAAGCTTTCACCCAAAAAGAAAAGTTTCTTTATAGAGTTGGACAGATTGGGTTTCCATTTCATTCATCTCTGATAGTAACTTTCTTTTGTAAGTTCATTCATCTTAGAAAGTAATTCCACCAAAAGATAATCAAGCAATCCCAATAATCATTCAATGATCTGATTTTAAGCTTCATGCCTCCTGAAGCTCTCAAACTCCATTAAATGGTGAGCTTGAATCACTTAATTAGACAGAGAAAAGTTCAAGAAGCATTGGCTACGAGCTTTTCCTTTTTATATCTCCTTCCTTTTCCATCTTTCATTTTTAATGTATGCTCTATGGACTCCTATATGCATTTACTATTTCAAAGGATCACACTGGTGCAGAAATAATGTTTAGTTCTAAGCAGTATATAATTAAAAGACTCAAGTAAAAAATAAATCACATTGTATTCATAAACCAAAAAGGAAGGGGGGGGGGGGGGGGGGATTCTTCACCTACATTGCGTTTCCCAAGTGGTAACATGATACATGCTGCAATTTGGGAACAGACTGACTAATGTTACTGAGGAATTTCAAGGTCCGATCTCCTATCAACTACTGCTCCTGTTGAATCATCTGTAAATGCAACCGGATAGGTAGCCAAAATCCTTTATTTCATGCTCCTGTTAATGAGAGAGAGAGAGAGAATTAAATCACAAAACAGCACCAAAATCTTGATAGCCAAGAGACAACCATGAATTTAAACTTTGAAGTAAACAACTTGAATCAAGATAATAAAATAGATCTGGGATGATGTAAGAATAAGAAACTTGGCATACGTAGAGCTTCATAATCAACAGCATAGTTGCAAAACACATCAACTTTAGTAGTGAATAGAAAAATAGAAAAATTCAGACATTCGGGCAGTAGGAAATAATTCATATAAAAGAAATTTGAGAAGGTGAAGGCAGGGGCAAGATAAAGTTGGAGATTCAAGGCCGTTTGGTCATATAGTCTAAAAATTGTTGTTTAAAAAGATGTAAAAAGTATTGTTTAAAAAGTGTTGTTGAAAAACGTATTTTTTAGTATGTAAAAAACAAAAAAATGTGTTTGGTATTATAATTTAAACAATAATTTTTAGTGTTTAAAAAATATAAAAATGTGTTTGGTATGTGTGTTTAATTTTATAAAAAAAACTGACAAAAAGTACAAATAATATTTTTTAATCAGGAGAGAGACGAAGACAGGGGACAGGAATTGATAGAAAGGCTGATCAGGTGGGTCCCATATTTTTCAATTTTATTACTGAATTGCCACTCAAATGTGTGTTTATTGTTTGAAATCAGCCCGGACCATGTTTTAAAAAGTCCATCATTTTGAACAACATTTTTCAAACTGAACGTGAACACAGATGGGCCACCAAACGTTATTTTCTGGTTTTGGGCAATATAGTTTTGTGGTTTGAAAACTAAACAATGTGTTTGAACTGATAAACCAAACGAGCTGTCACTCTGACAAAATATTTTGAAATGAAGTGCAACATAAAAGGCTGCACAAGACTTAATGATTCAACAGAAAATATGATAACTGAACTCATAGCATCTTCATCCACACAGATTTGGATTAAAAAGAAAATTATATGACCAACTTATCAAAAAATATATATATATATATATATATATATGCCCAATAAAAATTAAAAACTTGCAACCTGACACCTGAAATATAAAAATAGTTTCATACCAACACACACAAATCTTCATAGGTTTTGAACAAATACAGGTCCTTTCCAAGAGAAGAATGGATATATGAGTGGAAATCTTAAAGTTCTCTTAAATTATCAAAAAGCCACACCTTGTTTTCATGATATTGAATTTGGTTTTTGATTATTGACTCCAAGTGTGCCTGAAAGCCATTCAATTTTAATTTCAAGCATGAATGCACACATGCAGTAGATATGGGTGTTCAAGACACGAAGCAAACTGAGCAAACCATTTGATTTCAGCCTATTTCCTCAGTTATCATGGTTCACTTTGATGCTTATTCAGGGAAAAAAAAGCACCTATGATATCAATTCAGTAAAGGTCTAATACACCACTTAAAACCAAACCAACCAATCAAATTATAATTTAATTTCTAATTATATTAGCATACATGGAAATATATTAAGAGGGAAAAAAAAAATCTTACAAATATGTTCACACCTAATTAATTCTTCTATTTTTACATCCCAAACACTCAAGCCTCCTAATCTCTTGCCTCCCTGACTGTCACACATCTATCATTTCATTATTTTCTGTTCTAGTTTCCTATTCATTCTTCATTCTTCTCTTTCCTTTTCGTTTCCTATTTTTATTCAAGGTCTCGTTAACGGGGGCCTTAAGGAATTTATTAATGGACCACTTCAAGAAACTTTTAATACTACTTTTATAGGAAATATAAAAAGCTATCATAAAATTCGGTTGCTTTTTTTTTTTTTTTTTCCACAAAAAGTTTCTAAAAATATTTCCTAAACCAATGCCCTTAGAGCATCCATTAAATTTTCCTTTAATTAATTCCCTTTTCCTTGACGTTCATCATTTTTTTTCTTCTCCCTTGTCTTCTCCATTCTCCTCTTTTCTTCTTCTTCCCTTTGTCTTTGTAAACTGATTTTCTCTACTCTCTCCTCTCTACATCCTCTTTTTTTTTTTTTTTTTTTTTCTCTACTGCTTCCACACAGTTTTTGTCCCTCTTCATTGTAACCACTCACACTCAGACACCAGACATTGCAGATCACTGTCCTATTGCAAATCTCCATCTCCATCAATATCTGTCATCACATTCTAGATCTATGCCAATCTCTGCTGATCTTGGTCTTCTTGGCCTCGTTGGTTGCTCTGAAATTCACAAACCAATGCACCACACTAATGGAACTTGAGCTTGATACAGCTTATTTAGTAGACCTCCAGCGCTGTAGTTCAGTTGGTGACTTTCGAAAACTGACAAGGTCAGATCAGTTGGAAAATATCACTCTAAACCATCATAACAACCGATCCATGAACACCCCTAGTGTAGATAGTTAAAGATGATGAATTGCCTCGAAGAGTAGTTAATTTTGAACTTGCCAAAAAAAAAAAAAAAAGAATAGTTACTTTTGCGTTTCGGTTATATGAGAAACGTTACAGTATTCTTAGTTTTTCTTCCATGTTTCTACACATGACTGCCCATATCAATAATGTGTTATTATAGGATTTGATTCTGTTGCTGTGAGCATAAAAGAAGGGAATAACACTAAACAGACAAGATGCTAGGGAGATGAGTGAGAAATAGGTTTATAGGTATCACTCCTAGATTGGTTCAGAATCACATATGGCCAAAAGCATCACACATAATTTCTTCAACATCACAAGTCAGATTAAGGGTCTGTTTGGATACCCTTATTTTACTGAAACTGAAAACTTATTGCTGAAAATACTGTAGACAAAGATAAAAGTTAGTTGAAAAAGTACAATAGGGCCTATGAATAGTACCAAAAAGTGCAGTGAGGTCCATAAATAGTAGCAAAAATAAGCTGAATAGTAAAATAATTTTAATTTTTCATTTCAATCCAAACGCATGCTAAGGTTGCAACATAGAAACCTCAAACTAAGATTTGCTTCTGAAATTTTTCAAAACAACTTATGTGAAACCATTACATCTATATATATAGGCATCTAATGCTTTTAAACCTAATAGGACTTCTTAGGCTTTTCCTTGTCAACCCGAACTAAATGACTATCAAAACCTATAAAAACCCAATAACATAATAAAACCTGAAATAAGACCCCAGTGACCTGAACTCCAACAATATAGAAATCAGAAAATTAACTAAATACCCCTGACACTTTAAATTATACAAAACTAAATTAAAATGAAACCAACTTCCCACTGCCTACTTTAGGGAGACAAAAGAGTGAGAACATGAAGATGAGAGAGGGAAAGAAGTAGGAAAGTGGGGGTGGGTAAATGGGTAAGAGTGGCTAAAGTGACAATGTCACTATATGTCATATGTCATTTATATCTAGAATACTTTTGTAACAGTGACACTAAAAAATAACTAATTGCATTAAATAATATTAAAGAATAAGGGTATTTTCAGAATTTTTTATGAAAAAATTGGTGATTGAAAGCTGACCAGGTTCTTGCTTAGCTAATAATAGATATACAAAAGAAATCCTAGACTTTTGTTCTAAAGTATGTGCAGATCCACACACAGACATGATTTGGAAAATTTACAATTAGATGTACAAGGATCAGCTTGGGGTTCTGTAAGGATTCAACTTAAATTTTTAACAGTAACCAAGTGAGACTTATAAAAAAAAAATTCCAGAACATGAACAATATTCAGAAAGCACTTGAAGCTAAAGACCTCCCTACTGTAAACAGATGTGTATAAGGCAACATAATGTTTTATATTATTGATGAATACACAAGCACCTAGAGAGTCTTAAAGTCACAACCTCACCTCCTCCTTGCTTTTACAAGGGGAGAAGGTGTTGTCTGAATTAGAGATCATCGGCAAAGTAGGCAACAAAATTATTAACTATATCAATAACTATGGGCACTTCCCCCCTTAACAATGGTACAGTTGCAATGTTCCCTGAACTTCAAAATTGAGCAATATCCTCCCTTAACACTTGGTAATAGGCACTTTACCTCCTGCCAGCAGAATTACTGAAAAATCTAACGGAAAAGTCAAAACTTTTCCAATAATGTGTCTAATAGAAATTTGACAGAAATCATAACAGGATGAGGCAAAGTGCTTATTAACAATAGTTTAGGGAGGACATTGATTAGTTTTGTAATTTAGGGTGACATTGTTAACTACATCATTGCCTTTTTTTTATGGGTATCAGGTAAGTATGATTGTTATTGCAAAAAGACATTCATGTACAAATGACAGAAAACTAAGGAATTACAGAAAAACAAATCTATGTACAAAAAGAAAACAACTCTATTGATTCCGAAATGGAGTTACTAGTAGTAAAGCTCTGAACGCTAGACTAATCAAATAAGGAACTAGTAAATATAGCTAACAGTTAATTCCTTGTACTCAGTTATAACAATCAGCAAGGAAGAAAAAATAAGTTTTAATCATACCTTCGTTTCTGAAATATGTAATCAAGATCTGACTTCATTGACCTCAAAAGACGTGTATTCCAAGAGAATTCTACAGAAACCTCTGAAAAGCAGTACTCTGAATACTCATTAAAATGTGAAGGTACTGCATTGCTATCCTGTAATCTTCCTAATCTGCAATTTGGGGAACCAAAATATAATCAGTAGAAAGAGAAAGAGGTTACCACATGCCAGTGCCATCCCCAAGTAAGCAACCACCAATCAATCTCCCCCCATTCCCCAAAAAAAATCCAAGCCAAGCAAACAAAGATAAAATATGCTTAAGTCTAGAAGCATGCCACAGAAAACCTTTTTCATTTTTCTTTACTTATCCCAAAAAAAAAAAAAAAATTGTAACCACCCTAAACATCCATTAGATAAAACCAGCCCAGAAGTTTCGACAGAACGAAAAGTTCCTAAAATGATCAATTATGAATAATAATAATTAAAAACAAAATATCATAAGCGCTTACTGTTGTCGAAGGGGAGTTGAGTTGCAACAGTAGAATATCTAGGAAGACTACTAAATTATTCTAATGAATTGCATTACCCTTTTTGATAAGTTTTGATAATAAAAGTTCGGTCTGAAAGTTGCTTTGAATGCTTTGAGGGGAATTGAGAAACCAAAGGGGAGCAAAAACAGAGTTTGTAAGAAATAAGAATTGAGAAACCAAAGAAAATAATAATTTACAAGAATTGAAAACTCAAAGAAAACAAAACTGAATTGTCACCGGTGTTCCACCAAAAAAAGAGAGAGAGAGAGAGATTAGACAACATTATATAAACTTACCATATCAGCACATCATAAGTATCAACTTAGTGATGAATTCCATAGTGAACGACTCAGTTCAAGGAATAAACAAAATCGCAACAAACTATTTAAACATCAGGATTCCAAGAATGAAAATCTAGACAAACTCTAGCCTAATTAACCATATTGACCAGAATCCAGGAAAAAACAAAGTCTGCAACTACATGTAACTGAATATATATGGGTAAAGTAAATTCATTCACATTCTGCACATTACCAAAATTGGCTATTTTCAAATTATACTTCAAAGACATTGAATTCGTCCAAATTACAAGGAGTCACCAGTATTTATCATCTCTTGGGATTCCGAAACACAATTATACTGTTATTTTACATAAAGATGAATAAATTATCGCAGCTAAGCTAACATGGTTATATTAGTTATACAACAAAAAGTCACAACAAGTTCACAACATTCACAAATCACCTTTAAACATGGGCTATTCTAAAAAATATTTTAAATGCAGATTTTGGTGGCTCCATATGTAAGGTGGTATGTTAATTTGTGAATGTTGTGTATTTCTGTGGTGTCCCTAACTTTATGTATGGGAAAAGTGTGTGTTTTCCCCATCCCAATAACACTTCATGGGTTTTCTCTGCAATTACACAGACCATAAACTCAATATAAATACAAAACCAATCCAAAAACTGAAAAACACGTACTTCTGAATTGTTCGTGGTTAATCATATTTGAGCGTTTGGCATGGCGGTTTCCAAGGACAATTCTTCAGCAGATATGGTGCTCTCTGAAGCTGTTTCCCCCACCTTGATATAATTGGAGAAGCGTCTCCCGAAGAATCATTACAGGTATATTCGTCAATACAATAGTTACAGTCACCAGCACCAGTAGCAGCATCTGCGCTCTCTTGTAGCTCCAGTGCACGTTCAAGGCGTACCTGCACTTCACCCATGGTGGGTCGACGTTCACCTCGATATCGCAATCAAGAAGTGGCAATGTCAGCGTATACCATAAAACACGGGAGAATGGGCAGACTAGCAATGAGAGGGACAACAACGTAGTAAGTTAGGCAACGTTTTAAAGTTTTAAGAAAAATAGTATCTCGAGGTTTAGAAACTCAATATCCATATTAAAACTCGAGTCCTAAAAACTTGCTTTGCGAGTGTTTTTGGACTGAAAATGCCACATGGATTCGAGTTTTAGAAACTCGAGTTCTATGCAAAAAAAAATTTCGTTTGATCGCCGCTATAGTGGCGTTTTTAAGTCTTATAGTGACGTTTTAAAGCCCTATAGCGGCGTTTTCCTGCAAAATTTTTTTATAAGTGTTCGATACCAGGTTCAGGAAGCCTTATAGTGGCGTTTTTAAGTTCTATAGTGGCATTTTTAAGCCCTATAGTGATGTTTTTAAGCCCTATAGTGGCGTTTTTCTGCAAAAATTTTTTAAAACTTGATTTTTAAGCCCTATAGTGATGTTTTTAAGTCCTATAGCGGCGTTTTTGGAACTCGAGTCTTTAAAACTCGATTTCCATGTAGATATTTTTCCACATCACACCCATCCACTTACAAATCGAGACTTAAAAACTCGATTTTTATCTTGAAACTTGAGTTTCAGACACTCGCAATGCTAGTTTTTAACATTGTTTTAAAATATGACAACTAACTAAATTTTTTTATATTTATTATTAAATGGAAAAAAAATTCCAATTATCTCATTCATGGTCCCTTCTCGTTTGCATTTTTGAGCCCACCTAATCAGATCCATATGATCTCCCCGTGTTCCTTCCACTGAGTAGTAGCAGCAGTACCACACCGAAAGAGTGGACGTCTGATTTATCGCTCACCTGCAAGCTTTGGGAATACTCATAGCCCATGAAAGCGTTAGTTGTATCAGTTTCGATCCTAATTAAAGCCTTTGACAAACTCGAGGGACCCATCTTGGACCACCTGAAATCTAACAACTTGGCCTCCCATTTCTCATTCAACAGAATACTGCTCAGGTTCACGCCACAGTGGATGATAGTATGCTTCAGCCCAGTGTGAAGGCAGTGCAGCCCACGCGCCACTCCAATGCAAATCTGTAGTCTCCGTTTCCACGGGATCGGACAGGGATCGGGGTTAGTGGCATAGAGGTGACTCGCGAGGTTTTCATTGACCATTAACTCGTACACAAGAAACCCCTCTTGTTCATCTTCGATACAATATCCGATGAGACGGACAAGGTTAGTGTGGCGTAGCTGGCAAAGCACCAGTATCTCGGTCCTTAACTCGCGAAATCCCCACCATGCCTTGATGAAATTCACACGCTTATTGCAACGCTTATAGTTCGGTCATCAATAAACCCCTTGTATTCTGTCCTCCCATAAAACCCACCAATTACTAAATTATTATCGAAGTTATTGGTAGCTGCCTTGATCTCAACCAGTGAAAATCGACGGCATGGAAGAACTAAATAAGATTGTTTTGTATTGTCTGAATATGACCACCTCTTCCCGGACGTCCTTAATAACTTTGATATACACTCTGAAATGCCTTTCATACCAACCAGCTTGAAATGATGCAGTAAGGAGTGGCCCCTTACCCCGGCGATGACGGAAAATTCCCCACTTAAAAGTAGACAAACTGACAAAGTGGATTTTTTTTTTTTTTTTTTTTTCCGTATACAACATAGATTATAGAGAACTCTCAATGTACTAAATATGAGTGGGTGGACTGTTGGATACTTCAATTACTTTCACTTTTCTTCAAAATCTCATCCAATGGTCAATGACATATATATTTAATGGGGCAAGACTAAAATACGGTAATTTTGAGAAATCCTTATCCCAGGCTCAGCCCTCTACCCTACCATTTTATGATCATGAAGAAAGACTTTTTGAGGTGTTTTCACTGTTTAAGTCAGTTATTCAATATTTAATGTGGTTGACATTAGGTAAGAGATCTCATTAATGCAAATGTGACTGTTTTATTGGGATCTGCATCTTCTTTGTCGTGTCTCTCAGGAAAAATGTAGAATATAGGCAATCCTACATTAGGGTGGAAGTTGCTATTCGAGGTACCTTAGTGACCTTGGGAAGATAGCTTAAAGGGGTTACCTTGATTATGGTTCTTGGGAAAATTGTTATCCCAAAATTCCATGGTTGTAAGCCTAGTTGGTTCCAATTCATCAGAGGATCATTTCATCTTTATTCATACCTTGGGCTGGGCTAATTCCTCAAATTTACCATTTGGGTTTTGGTCCTTGGGTCGAGTTAGAGTTCACCCCCCACAACTATATAGTTTTATAGGCATAAGATAATGTTAAGCCCTAATCATTTTTGCCTTAAAGTAGACTATAATTGAGTTTACAAGCACACTTTTTTTATATACATTATTGAGATTCAAATATTATTTTGGAAGTGTACTCTGTTTTTGAAAAAGGTCTAGATGATTTGGGAGATTATTGGATTATTGAATGATTGACTAAATGACTAAATATATTCAATTAGGAGACCTCATTTTGCGGGGCCAAAATGGCCAAATAACACTATTGGCTGAAATATATTGCAATCTACCACTATTTTGAAAATATTTAGAGATATACCACTATTTTGAAATTCAATTCTTCAAACTCGAGTTTTTCATATACTTCTAGTTTCAAGAACTCGAGTTCCATTAAAAATAGCCACCGTGGCACCCAATGAGCTGGACTTTTTTAATTTAAAAAAGCCACGTAGAACTTGAGTTCAATAAGCTTGAGTAGCTTATAATGTGTTACTCTAGTTTTATAAAATCGATTACCATAAAACTAAGGTCAACAAGCTCTCTTCTTTCACTGCAATGTGTTACTTCGGCGTGTCCCACACGCTGCCTTCTTTCACTTCAACATGTCCTACAGCATGTCCCACACGCTTGTCTTTCTTAACTTTCACCTATGTATCCCTTCCTTCACAACATTACTCTCTCTCTCTCCCAACACTTCCAATTCCATAGTTCTATAACAAACAAAACCTACTTCCTATCTCTCTCTTCTTTTTTCTTCTTTTTTTTTTTTTTTTCTCTCTTTTGTCTTTTTTGTTGACTGAAAAAGGTAGCATCATTTTTGACGAGTAGTGTACAAATGGCCGTCCATTACATGGACGACCGTAAATACATTCCAGTCAGACATAACTCTCTCATTCAAGCCAGATGCAGGAAACAATTTCAAAGTCATTAACAAATGATTTCATGAGCCGCATCATGTCTGTTACAAACATCTTTATGAGTCGCTCAACTATTAATCACCTAACTCAGGCACAACGCCAAGGGGAGATCAACAGACTTTGCAATAACTCATCCAATGGCTATATAAAGACATAAAAAGCAAGTAAAAGACACAATTTCATGTACACTAAGCTACATTATACATTCGAGATTTCCTAAGAGAGATTTACTAATTGAACCATCGAAGGGTCCTTGGCTGGCCCTATCCTGGTGTCTTTCATCTTGACAGGAAGTCTGGTTTGCCCATTAAGACTAATGAGAAACAAATTGACGAGGCACTTTTGTGTTTTATCAATTTTATTAAAGAATAAAGTAATGTACATATAAAGGGGTCCTGGGGCTACCATAGGCTGAACCTGTAACGTCCCTGTCCCAGTCAGTTAGTCAAAAAAAAAAAGTCAGATTTTTAATGGGTCTCACGTGCCTCTCCCAACTACCCCACCTAACCCCACTACCCACCACTCCTTTTTCTCTCATCTTTTCATTCCTTTGGCCGACTCACTCCCTCACTTCTCTTTTCTTTCTTTTTCTTCTTTTTCATTTTCGGTAGAACACTCTCTTCACTCCTTCAAACTCCCCACCGACACTTCCACACCACCACCATCACCATTTCCACCATCATTTTTCCGGCAAGATCACTGGAAAATTCTTGGGAACCCATAAACACCTTCACATCCTTTTTTTTTTAGGTAAAAATTTCTCATCTTTTTGGTGGGTTTTGCACTTTTGCTTGAGGTTATTTTTATCTAAACTTTAATAATGATACCCATGTGATTTATGAGCATTGGAAGTAATATTTATGTGTTTTTATATATGGGTTTTGTATTGGTGGAATTATTTGATGAGGGTATATATTTTGTGCTATTGATGACTACTTAAGGTTTATGTATGGTGGAAAAATTTGGGGGTTTTAAGTTATAACATGTGATGGAAATGATATTAAATGGGTTAACTCTATAAATTGGAGTTTATGACTTGTGAACCAATTTGTTGAGAAACTATGGAAGTAGAATATATTATTATTGATGAGGTTAAATACTAGGCTTGCCTAATTAAGTGATTATTTGGCAATTCCTAAATTGTGGCTAGATGCAATTTCAAGCTCTATACTTATTGTGATAGGTTTACTTGATATTGTTTAGGTTCTAGCTAATCTCTTTGGAGCTTGGAGAATTAGGATTTTGCAGTTGCGAGGTAAGTAGATTTTTAATGGGATTTTTGAAAATAAACATGTTGCATAAATGATGTTTTTGGGTTAGACACATTTTTGGAAACTACCTATAAAAATTATATTTTCCTAAAACTATTGTTTCATAACCTTAATATATGTATGATCATATATGAAATGCATCATATTTAGTATTGCATTTAAGGAAATGCATGAATTGTTGATATGGAAAAATGAGCATCTTTTATTTAATCTTTGATAAGAAAATCATTGATTTTATGGTATATTGAAAAATTTAAAGATGCTTATCTTGTCTTGTATTATTTGGGAAATTGATAGAAAATCTCTTGACAAGAATGAAGTTGAAGACCTTACAAACTTTGTAAAAGTTAAATTATTTAAGGTTTACTGTAACTACTTGGATATGAACTATATGTTTCAAAGTAATGTAACCTATCAATTTATGTGGTTTTAACACCATGCCATGTGTGATTTCCCGGTGATCACTCGATTTGGTTTCTGTAGTCTTTGTGACAATGGAATCAAATCTAGGTCAGTGCCCTTTCACTTTGGATAACGCGTTCTTCCCTGCTGTCTATGGGGGGAAAAGGTTCCTTAATTGTGTGTGGGTGAGGCTGTTGCCCATGGGGCCAAGAAACCACATGCAAGAGAGGTCCTATTTGACATGCTCTTTTTGCTGCCATGGGGGGAGAGAAAAACCTTGAAGGTATGGGTAAGGCTGTTGTCTATGGGGCCAAGAGTCTGCATACCATAGAGGACAATATCATGCCAGTTATGAATGGGTGGATCCCCTAACCGGTCTATTCGGTAGTGTAGTATATGGGTGATAATTTATCTTATGTTAGATATTATGGCTTTGGAAATTATATTGTTGATGCTCACAGATTATAGTATATAATTTCAAGGTTTTTATTCTGAGAAATTTTGTGTTTCGTTATTAAACCATTCTTGTCATATTATTATTATTGAAGATGAAACTTGCATTTCCCCCCACCCCTATTAATTATGCTACTTATTGGGCTCTGTCTCATTCCATTATTTATAAACTTTTCAGAGTAAGCAACAATCTTTTGAGACAGCTCTTTTTTGGTGGCTAACAGTAGTTAGACTAACTATTGATGGATGCTGAACTTTTGTAATGGAGATATTAGATGATGTACATCTTAGAATAGGCTTGACTCATTCTTTTGTATGTTATAGTGGTTGTGTCGTTATTTCCACTAATGCGACAAGCAGATGATATGTAATTAAGTATTAAGACCTTTATTCTTTTGTGGCCAATGGTCTTTGTAATTATTATTTAGAGTTCTGACTTACTTTGAGAGTATATTCAATGGAATTATTATGATAGTTCTTGATGTTGATACTTGATATGATTTTTGTGGATTGAATTGTCAAAAAAAAAAAAAAAAAATCTACAGGTACTTTGAGACGTTTTTCTCATACTTTGGACCCTTTGAGGTTTTGGGTGTACAGAACCAACTAGCCTAAGTACTAGGGCAAGAAAATACATTAAAAAAACACAACCCAAGAAAGTGAAGATTGATACGTGTGCATTTGGTTACACTTTGTGAGAGTGTCTTTTTCTTCTCAGCACAGTGGCCCAAAGATCTTGGGCCAAATAAATATTTTTGGTGGACTGGGCTCGGTTCACCGCAGCTAAAAGGGCTGTTTAAGAACCGAGTGGTGCACAAAACAAGCTTCCTACAATACAAATAACTAACAAGCAAAAATATCTATATTGAATGACATTTTAACAGCAAAGGAATGCACAACAAGTGAGATACAATGTGAGAGTTCAATTTGGGTATGAAACACCCTTGAACGTTTAGACCATAATTACAAAATTACCAATTCAAGTTTTATATCAAACAATTAATGTGCGGAACATGATAACAATCTTATAACAGAATTGATAAATAATCTAAGTCAAATATAAACACATCCACAGCAGTAAATATAAGACAAAGATAAAGGAAGGAAGATGCAAACACACGGACGACACATGATGTGTTATCGAAGAGGAAACCGAAGTTCTCAGCGTAAAACCTCTCCGCCGCCCTCCAAGCAGTCAAATAATCCACTAAAGAATATAGTTGGGATACATGAACAGCAGAAGACCCTCTAAGCCTAATCTATCCAAGTACCTAAGCCCTCCAAACTTCTTGCTCCAATGAGGTTACGCCGAACCTATTTCTTCTTTAGCTTCCTGGATTCCACTACTAGACCATAACATTAACCAATGTAGATTGGTTCCTTCCTAACTGCTTCCCAACAGCACCAAATGAACCTTCTGACAGACGTGGGTGTGGTGAGATAAGGATTTGGTAAAATGCCTCTCAAAGGTATAACAATGGAGAGGAAGAGAGAAGAGGAATTTGTAGAGTCTCTAAGGTGAAGATTGGGGATGAGGCAATCTTGTTTTTCTCTAGGGTTTCTCTCACAAAATTCTCTCTAGAAGCTCTCTCAATATCGTGGGTATAAAGGTCTATATGTAGTAGGGTGAGAAGAGAATAAGAAGAGATAGTTTATGCCAAACAGGGTAAATTGGCGGCTTGGTCTCATGGCTTGTCCAAGTCGCGAGTTCAAGTCGCGACATAACGGCCTGGCCAGCCTGGGACTTTTGTCCTGTAGTGTGATAGCTGGCGCGACCCTTCAGCTTCCCTGTGTGCATCTCATGTGCTTGCATTTAGCGGCTTACCAGTCGCGATCCACCCGCAAGTCCTAGCCGCGAAGCTCTGCTTCTTTGCACATATTTGAGCTTTTCTTCACATCGTTTCACACACTACACTTACAATTTTCCCACCTAAATACAGGGTTACTAAGTGCTAAATTACAAGCAAATTGGCACGAAATAAAGCCAACAAGATAGTTGATTAAATTCAACCTTACACAATGCAAGAAATGGTTAGGGATCCTCGAATTAGTGAGGTGCATTTTTATTAATTTTCTTTAGTTATTATTACAATGCTCACTAAGGCGTGATACAAGGTTCAACTAAGTTCAAAAATTACAAACTTTGATAGCTATTTAAACTTCCAAGACTTGCAAAGTTTGAATTTGTTGAATCCGAGCATGTGCTATAGTGGTTGTCTTTGGGATACTGGGAGCGGCTCCTCTATTTTTTTTTAATTTTACAGAGCTCTTTCTATAGTTTTATGAGACTTCAGAAAATGACCATGAGTGCCTCAATGATCTAATCAAAAATGAATATCTATCTCCATCTGAATGCCTTTCAGCATGGGCCCCCTCCTCCTTTTATAGCACAGATCGAGCTTCGAGGTACTGGTGATTTCTCCCTTTTGCCCCTTAGAGTTTGTACCATGCCAGTTTTGCTCAGGGCTATGTCGTTTCCCTTTTTTCTCATAGCTTCTAACTTTTGGTCTAACTAAATGAAAGTCCCTTAGCTGGTTTTCTATTTCCAGCTTCTTCGTTAGCTGATCTTTAGCTATTTGGCATTTTTCACTTCTTCAGCTTTTTCAGTTGTACTCTTCCTTGTCATTTTCTCCAAATGGTTGGAATCACAGCTCATGCATTTTTTTCTTCGTACTCCCTGGTCCCACTACATGTCCGGAGCCTGAGACCCACATGCTTTTGTCTTTAATCCCTATTTTGTTTCAATCCTCCTTCACGTGCCCCAGGGATCTCTGGACTCTGGTGACTTCTGGAATCCCGGCCCAGTTCTTCTTACTGGACTCGCTTTGGTTTATTGGCCCTGGCCGGTTTGCCCCTTTCTTTTACTTTATGTCTTTTAAATTTTGTTCTTTCATGGGTCTTTGGATCTCAATCATTTGGGCCTCTTGCCCTTTTCTTCTTTCTTTTCTTTTTTTCTTCATTGTGTGAGCCCAACCCTCCTTTCTCTCTCATTTTTCTCTTAGCTTTATTATTTATTTATTTTTTTGTGAATTGAGCCCAACGTTTTATTTCTTTAGGTCTTAGTCTGTGACCAATTTTTTTGAACCTCAACATTTAGCCCCCCAAGCTCATGGGTTGCCTACAGCCCATGCGTGAGTTTCTGCAGGATTTCTTCCATTTTGATCTTTCTTCGGGGATCCTGATCTTCAATTTTTGGTCTTTGGTATCCTAGCCCTTTCGATTCTTTTTCTTGTAACTCCTCCCTTTTACATGGGACGTGGCAATTGAGTTTCGAAAAGGAACTTCCACCACCTACTTTTACGTTTCTCATAACTTCCATTAATAACTGCTGATAACTTTTCCCTCTTTAAATTTAATTCCTGGCAACTGGCGCATCTTTCCACATATTGTCTTCTCTAACTACTCTTTTATTTCTTCATTCTAGCCTTTTCCCATTACCTTTTTTCTTGTCTACCTGAATCTTTTATTCCTAGTCTCTTTTTGTTTTCTTTCGATCAGTCTCGCTGCTACCTGCTTTCTTCTTTCAAGATACCCATTGCTTCAATGGCTTATTCCTCTTCTCAAAAAAGAAAGGACCGTACTCCTAGTCCCTTTGAAGGTGAGGGTTCCTCTAGTTCCGCGCAAGATGAGTCTGTCATTGGGCGCCCTGCTTTTCCTTTATGAGACCCTTGTACACTCCTAGCTTATTCTTCCCTCAGGTATCCCATGGCGAGACCCCTCCATCCACTCATGCCTAGGTATTCTCTAGCCAAGCAGGTTTTGTTGGTACTACACAAGTTCCAGATCCTAGGGAGTTTTTTGATCTCTAGATCAGGCGAGGACTTCGAAAGGCGATCCCCATCTTTTTCGATTTTGTCGCAGGATAGTTCCAAGGTTGGCCCATCTGGGTGGATAATGAACTTTCTGACGAGGAATTTGTGGGCCGCTTGGAGCGCGCTGGTGTCCTGAAGGCAGTGGCTATTTCCAAGAATCTTGAGGGTTTCAGAGATGCCAAAGGCCTTAGGCATTTGGTGCGCTGTTGGTGTCTTGCTTTGCACGTTTTCTCTTTTTTTATTGGTGAACTGACTGTCACCCTAGAGGACGTGGTTAACAATTTTCTTCTTTCGGTGCTTGGGGATGAAAACCCCTTTGATATTAATCTTTCTGATGAGGATCTCAAGGTGGAAGAAAAGTTATTTGCTCACTTTGGTGGACGTACTGCTTCTCCTGGTGGGAAAACAACCAGGATGGGTAAGTGGTTTATGAATCTTTCGCGCGAGAAGGATAAGGAAGTTAGGCAAGCCGGGTTCCTCGCATTCTGGCTTAGCAAGTTTCTGTTCAGTGAGTTCCCTGGGTATGGAATTAAGTCCACTCTTTTTCCCTTGGCGATTAAGTTGGCTTAGGGAGCTCAATATCATCTAGCCCCCATGTTTTTGGGCCATGTCTATTCTCAATTGGATTAGCTTCATGGAGATGAAGCCAAAGGTGATTCTTGTTATGTTATTACTTCTTCTCTTCATTGTGCCATTCTCTAGGTATTTATGTGGGATCGTTCTTCAGTTACTTTAGCAAGATGTAGGAATTTAAAGTTTGTAAAAGATAAGTTTCAGGGATCCCCTGATGTGGTTAAAAGGCTTTGTGGCAGCTTAACTGATAGCCATCCTATTATTTTCCGTTGGCTGAGTCTGAAAGGTGGCAGCCTTAACTTGGTTGAATTATTTGATCAAGTAGGCCATTTGCATTGGCGTTCTCCCCAGGAGTTTGGCCCCGATTTGTTTGTGATTCTGTGTTATCTCCTTTTTTGACTTCTATAGGAAATAATTTCGATTTACGTCGTGGTGATGAAGGTAGCTTAGCCTACTTGGCCTGTATTAGTCCTTCTTGGCTTCCTGTGCTTTCTTCGAATGGCCCACGGTACACCCATTACTCAGCGCATTGAGTACTTCGGTAGTTTGGTTTTGATTAGGATATCCCTCAAGTGTTTAATGACATAGTTTCCTCTATTCCTTCCTTGGATCCTTTCATGAGACTTTAGGCCTTCTCTTATTGGTCACGAAGGAGTCCTCAATTCGTAGTGCCCAACTTCTAGAGAGGAGTTTTTGCCTCCAGTGGTTATGCTGACTATTGGAGAAGGGTGCAAAAGTCCTTTGTTGATTATGCTGGTTCTGACACGATTGGGAGAGTCCCCAACCCTGGCATTTCTTCTGCCCCAACACCCAACAATTGTCTGTCTTTGCCTACTACTGGTGTTGTTTCTGTTGCTGTAAGTAGCAAAACTGGTTTCGCAGAATGGCACGCTTCCAAGGAAGGTTGGGTGACTTATGCGCAGGATTTCCCAAAAACCTAGTTGGGGTGTGACCTTATTGCTGGTGCTTCTGCTAGGGTACCAATTAAGAAGGGGGCAGTAGAAGCCATAAGTATTGGTACTTCGGTTGGTATGAGTAGAGGAAAAACAATTAAGCAGGGAAAATTGAAGGAGGCTGCAGTTGAAGAGAGTGTAAGGGGTACTGGCCCTAAGACAAAAAGAAGAAAACAGGGAAATCTCAAAAATAGTTAGTGCTTGCTGAGGAAAAAGAAGTTAAGCAACCCTTGGTCGTAAAGGCCCAGGTGAAGACTAAGGTAGAGTCTTCTTTTCCCCAGGCTCTTGTGAGTTCTTCAGTCCATGGTTCTATGAGAGCCTCTAGACGTACCCGTAGTAAACAATAGAGACCAGGAGATCCTGTTGAGAGAGAGAGAAGGGCAAGGCTTCTTCACTTCTTTTCTCTTTTACATTGTAGTTTTTTTTTTTTTCTTCTTTCCTTTTTTTTTTTTTTTTTTTGAACTGATGAGTGGTTGTCTTTTTCTGCAGTCCAAGCGTAAGTTGGATCTTATGAAAGGTAGAAGTCCTTCTTCTGGTGAAGATGTGGTATGTTTTTTTTTTTTTTTTTTTTTTTTTATCCATGCCTTCCTGCTGTCTGTCTTTATCCATTTTTTTTTTTTAGCACTATGTACTTGTGGCGCCCTTAAGCTTTTTGTTGTTCATGTTGCTCCTCCCTCTTTTTCTTAGGTGGAGGTCTCTCCCCTCGAGGTTGGTGAGACTTTGGAAGAGGAAATGATTGCAGCTGGATCTCAGGGTACTGAAGAGGAGATTCCCAGTGGTGGCATTACTGGGGAGGCTGGGCAGCCAATGCAGGGTGTCCAGGCTACCCAAGATCCTGAGGTTCCTGAGCTTCCTGCGTCCTAGGGTCCCTAATCTGAGCAGATTCCCAATCCTATCAAGACTGTGTACCTCAAACGGGGTTAAGTACAATGACTTTGGGAGGTGCGTCTCCATCCGAGCAAACAAGTGAGCCTTATTCTTTTATAATATTGTTAATTATATTTCTTTTGCATCCCCCCTTTTTTTTTCTCCCCTTTTTTGAGTTCCTTCTTTTCCTTTTCTTTCCAGGCCAAGCCATTATGAAATCTACCTCTAGTGCCGCTTCTTCTTTAGAATCGGAGGATTTTGAAGGTAGGTGTTAATCGTTCTGGCTGTGCTTCCTCCTTCCCCCCTTTTTTGTGCCCTTCTTCTGTCTCCTTTTTTTTTTTTTTTTTTTTTTTTTTTTTTTTTTTTTTTTTTTAATGGTGAAGCCCCCTGTATCCTTGCCCTCTTTTAGTCATTTTGCTGAGGCTTCCTCACCTTTTCTTCAACTTGCTATGTGTTCTTTCTTAGAGTCCTCCAAAAAGTCAGAGAAGGAAGCTTCGCCCCAAGAAGTTGATATTGGTTTCTCCTCCAACCTCTTTTATTCTCTCCTTTAAAAAAAAAAAAAAAAAAAAAAAAAAAAAAGGAACTAAGTCTGTCCCCCCCCCCTCCTCTCTTTTTTCCTTTTTTTTTTTTTTTTTTTTTTTTTTTGTTTTTTGCAGGAATTGCTACTGGTGTCGAAGATCCTAAACTTGTGATTCTTGAGGGGGCTGTGGGATCTACTCATGTTACTGGTCTTCATACTACCAGAGGGTTGAAGATTCCTCAACCCCTTCAGGTGGTGATGCAACAATGGGGGAGGCTCTAGGGGTGGTTGTTTTAGATCCGGTTTTAAGGCTTCCCACCTTTCTGGCTCACTTTGATCGTCTGGAGTTCAACAGCCTCCCTGTTAGTCACTTTCACCATTTCGAGCCCTCCTATGGCAGCTTCTTGCGGTTTTCTGTGCCTGTGGAAGGCCTACCACTGCTGGAAGGGCTGTTCAAAAGTTATGGGGATTTTACCATTGGTTTCAGAGGAAGTGTATTTTTGGAGAACATTTTGATGGAGCTGCTGTGTGTCGTGTTGATTTCTTTGAGAGATTCCTCGCTAGACTCTTTATCTAAGGAAAAGCTCTTAGAATGGAGGGAAGTGGTGCAGGATCTCTTAGAAGCCAAATTCAACCTGTCCTTTTTGCTGGAGTACTTGCGATTATTGGCCCATGCGCTATTCCAAAGGCAAGCCTCTAAGAGTATTAATGCTGAGATTGTTGCTGCTGAGGAAGCTTTAGCTCATGCTCATAAGACTTTGCAAGATTTGAAGATCAAAAGATAGAGGGTCCTTCCTTCTTCGGTTGTCCCTACTCTTTCCTCAGATGGCTCTTTGTTGGCTAGCCTTATTTCCTAGCCTCTTTTTTTTTTTCCTTCTCTTTTTTAGCTGGATTAGATGTGTATGAACAATTTGGGGTTGTATAAGCTTTCTATCTCTTTGTTTGGACATTGCTTCTGGCTTTTTTTTTTTTTTTTTAGATCTGCATTTGTACTTTGAGACTGCTTCCATGTATTTGTGCTTCAGGATTGCTTCTAAGTATTTGTGTTTTCAAATTGCTTCTAATCTTTCTTAATGGCATGTGAATCTTCTCTTCCTTTCGTCTTTTTTTTTTCTTTTTTTTTTTTTTTTTTTTTTTTTGCACTGAGTCCTGGTCCATGATTCCCACAAGTTTTGCTACAAGTTCCAGCCAAGTACCCATCCTTTTTCTTCTTGATTGTAGAAGTACTAAACTGGGTACATTACCTGAGATCCTAGACCATGTATTTGAAACTTAACTGTTTGTAGTTATCTGTGGGGTGATCCTGGGTCATGCATCAAAAAGATTTCCCCAGGTATCCTCCCTTTTCTTCTTGGTTGCGCAAGTACTGAACTGAGTATATTGGGCAATATTTTTTTTTTGCCCCAGCTCATGAACTTGGTAGGTTTTTATATATATATATATCAAGTACTGGGCTAGGTATCCTCAGTATATGCATGAGATCCTAGACCATGTATTTGAAACTTAACTGTTTGTAGTTATTTGTAGGGTGATCCTGGGTCATGCATCAAAAGATTTCCCCAGGTATCCTCCCCTAATTCCATCTGTGTTAGGATTTTGTAATACTTAGGATTTAATAGTTGAGAAATAAAGAGAAATTTCATTGAATTTAAAGCATAAACATCATTCAAGAAACACAGCAAATCTAACAAAGATAGTAAGGATCATAGAGTGTCCTTCTACCACAGGTCCCTGAACAAAATTACTTAAGCGATAATATATAAAAAGAAAGAAACACTTAGCAGGTTAGAGAGTTTGGCAAAAAAGGATTCCAGTGTACTGAGACCTCTCCCTTCTTACGCATAGTAGTGTTTTAGCCACTTCGCATTTATGGGCTTTGTCAAGATTGTTCTATCTTCCTTTGTAAGGTAATAATACTCACTATCATGGGCCTCTCTGATGATGTAGGGTCCTTCCCACTTTGGGGCAAATTTTGAAGGTCCTGGTAGGTTTCTTCTCACATGCTCTGCTGTCCTTAGTACCAGCTGCCCTTTAGTGAAAATTCTTAGGCGTACTGCTTGTGCATATGCTCTAGTCATTCTTTGCTGGTACCTTTGGCTTCTTCTCTTGGCTAGCTCTCTTTCCTCCTCTTCCCCTTCAAGGTCTGCTATTCTCCTTTCATTGTTTGTGTCTTAGGTGTCCTCTTGGCTTTCTTCAAGTGCCACTCTTGGTGTGGGAACAATTAATTCTACAGGATTGATGGCTTCTGTCCTATAGACCAGGGAGAATGGTGAGAATCCCGTGGCTGTCTTCACAGAGCTCTTGCATGCCTAAAGTACATCTGCCAAATGGTCACTCTATTTTCCTCCATACTCCTGCTTCATTTTTTTTAAGGATCTTTAATATCACCCTATTGGTGGCCTCCGCCTGGCCATTTTCTTGTGGGTACTACGGTGTGGACCTTCCATGCTTGATGTAATAAGCCTCAGTTAACCCCTTCATGTCTTTGTTTATGAATGGGGTTCCATTGTCACTGATTAAGCTCTTAGGGATCCCAAACCTTGTAATGATATGCTCTAGAATGAAGTTTGCTACAGTTGCTCCAGTGGCTTTTTTCAAGAGGATGGCCTCCATCCATTTTGTAAAGTACTCAGTAGTTGCCAATATCCATATGTAACCACTGGATGAGGGATTTATAGGTCCTACGAGATCAAGCCCCCAAGTGTGGAAAGGCCATGGAGTTGTCATATCTTGTAACATTTTTGGGTGAGTATGGATTGCATCTCCGAGGACTTGACATGCGTGGCAGGTTCTGACTAACTCCTCAGAGTCCCTTTTCATTGTTGGCCAGTAATACCCCAACAATAGTAACTGTTTATAGAGCCTCCTTTTTCCTGGGTGACTTCCACAATCACTAGAATAGACTTCCCTGACTATTTTCCTAGCTTCCCTTGGCCCCAGGCATTTTAGGGGATCCCCGCTGTATCCCTTTTTGAATAGGATCCCGTTCCGCAAAAAGTATCTGACTGCGAGTTTCTTGAGCTGGTGGGCCAGCACCTTTTCAGTCAGTAGGATCCCTTGAGCCAAATATTCCATGAAGGGAGTCCTCCAATCTTCTGTAATAAATACCGCGTAGCTTTCTTCCTTCTCCACCGAGGATTGGCATTCTTGACATTTTTCCTATATAGTTGCTACCTTTTTGTTCATATTAGGCCAATAGTATCCCATGCGCTGCATTCTCCTATATAGGCTGATCTTTTCTGAGGTCCCGCAGACTTGGGTATGTAGCTCTTCCAACTTTAGCTTCCCCTCCTTCTCATTGATACATCTAGATAGGAACCCTCCGGGCAGCCTCCTGTATAGTTCTCCTTCTATTAGAGCGTAGTCCCTCAGCTCCTTGACACTCCCTCCGGATCTTGTTTCTTTCATTTTTTCTTTCACTTTGCTTCTCCAGTCCCATTGCTTGGACTCTCCGGGGGATATCCTTTGGAGGATTTTTAAGATGGAATGCTTTTGCCTTCCTATTCTGACCAGAGTGTCTTTTCCTTTGAATGGTAGCTGGGACCCTAGGGTGGCAAGCACATCTGCGAACCTGTTTTCGCTTTTCTGCGTGTACTCTATGCTAAAGGTCAAAAATTCCTGCTCCAGCCTCTGCGCCCAAGTCCTGTAGGTTGCTAAACTTTGTTCTCTTAGTGCAAAGTCACCTTTCACCTGGGAGACTACAAGATTGGAATCTCCCAGTACTCTCATGTGTTTTACCCCTATATTGAGTGCTATAGTTAGCCCAGTCAAGTATGCCTCATACTCAGCTGCATTATTGGAACAGGGGAATCCAAGCTTGAAAGACAAGGGTATGGTGTCCCCGTCCGCACAACTTAGTACAACTCCCACTCCATTTGAGGTTGTTATGGCTGACCCATCGAATCTCATTGTCCATTTCTTTCTTGGGATTTTTGCTACTGCTACCTCACTTGGGATTTCTTCACTTAATGAGCTTTCCTCCTTCCCTGGGAACTGTGCCAAGAGGTTAGCTATAGCTTGACTTTTGACAGCCTTGGGGGTCCTAAGGCCTATGTCATATTGAGAAAGCAGGACCAGCCACTGTGCTATCCTTCCTGTTAGGAGGGGCTGATGCAGGAGTGCTTTTATGGGGTGTGACTTAGTCACTAAAAGGATTTGGTGAGCTGAGAAATACCTCTTCAGTCTTTGGGTTGCGTAAATAACCACTAGGTAAGTTTTTTCTGTCCTGGGATACCAGGTCTCGAGATCCTTGAGTGTCCTGCTTACATAGTAAACAGGTTGTTCGTTCCCATCATCATCTTCTTGCGCCAGCAGGGCTTCTATTGCTTGGGTATTTGATGCCAAGTACAGTAACAGAGGTCGCCCACGTACTGGTGTCTGGAGAGTGGGTAGATGATTCATGATCTGTTGAATCCTTTGGAAGGCTTCCTTTTGTTCTGCTCCCTAGGTGAACTCAGTTCCTTTCTTTAATAGTTTGGATAAGCCACTTGTGACTAAAGCCAGCCATGGCACAAATCTCCTGATGTAGGAGACCCTTCCTAAGAAGCTTTTGAGCTCCCTCACTGTTGTTGGCCTTTTCATGGTGGTAATAGCTGCAGCCTTGGCTGGATCTACATTTATGCCTCTGTTATGTACAAGGAACCCGAGGAACTTTCCCACAAATACTCTAAAGGCACATTTCATGGGATTCATGCGTAGCTTGTATTCTCTGCATCTTTTGAAAACTTGTTCAAGTACCTGGAGGTGCCCTATCCTGGTTTTTGACTTGACCACAATATCATCCACATAGTCTTCCATTTCCTTATGCATCATGTTGTGGAAGATGGCTATCATGGTTCGCTGGTACGTGGCTCCTTTGTTTTTGAGGCCGAAGGGCATCACAATGTAATAAAAATTTTCAAATGGGGTCCTGAATGCTGTCTTCTCAGCGTCCTTGGCAGCCATGCGAATCTGGTTGTACCCACTATACCCATCCATGAATGAGAATATAGAACTTCCCGCAGCTGAGTCCACAAAAAGGTCAATATTAAGCAGGGGGAACTCATCTTTTGGACATGCCTTGTTTAGATTACGGAAGTCCACACAGCAACGAATTTGGTCGTTCTTTTTCTTCACAGGTACTATGTTGGAAAGCCATTTGGGATGTTGAATGGGCTTGATAAAACTAGCTGCTAGCAGCTTCTTAACCTTTTGGGTTATCTGAGCTTCTACATCAGTATGAAAGACCCTAGCTGGTTGGACTACTGGTTTGACTCCTGGGTCTACATTGAGAGCATGGGCCACGAGCCCAAGATCCAGGACAGGTATCTCATCGTAGGTCCACGCGAACACATCCACGTATTCTTTGAGTAAGGCTACCAGTGGTTCCCTTTCTTATGCTGTTAGCTGGCTACTGATGAAAATAAGCTTCTGGGATCCTAGCTCAGCCCCCAAGTTTATTTCTTCCAACTCTTCCTCAGGCTAGATTTGTGTCTCTTTTACTGGTTCCTCTAGGACTTCCTCTTGAGCTATCATACATTCTAGTGGTCTGGGACCCTTCTGCATGATGCATTTAGGCCCCACGCACCTTTACAAGTGATAAATTAATCTTTTCCCGAGTTCCCGCACTACTACACATTCCCGGGGTCATGAGGTGCTGAGCTCCTTCTTTTGCCTTTTTTTTCTTCAAGAGGTCTCTTAAGTCATGGGTACCTCCTCCTTCTTCTTTTTCCAAGATAGGTGCTTCTGGGGTTCCTAGCATGGGACTCTCATCGTCAGGTTCTAACTCATCATAGAACATTGTTTCTACAAAGTTTACTTTTCCTTAGTTGAAAGGGTTATGGTTAGCAGGGATCCTTACAGGCCTCCCGTTCAATCTCCCCTTAACACACTAATGGTATATGGATGGTATAAGGTGGTGCTTATAGAGCCATGGTCGTCCCAGCAGTACATGGTAGGTCGTCCCAGCAGTACATGGTAGGACACCTTTGAGTTAATTACATGAAATCTGGTCAAGGCTACTATTGGCCCCACTCTTAAAGCCAGCTGTATATATCCCTCGGTTGATTCTGCTGATCCTCCAAATCCTGTTATCTCCATGGGAGCCCTCAGGATCCTTCTTCCAGCTAGGCCCACGGCTTCCAAGGTGCTTAGGGTTATGAGGTTGAGTGATGCCCCTGTGTCTACCAGTGCTCTTCTGATTTGGACACCGTTTATGGTGGCCATTAGATAAAGGGGTCTACGGTGGTCTGGATGCTCAACCTCTATGTCTTCATCAGTGAAAGTTATGGCATTGGTTGTCTCTAGGAAAGCTACACTAGCATGTGATTCTGCTGTGAAACACTCCATTCCTGAATCTTCTGCTGTAGTCATGAGAGACTCCGTGGCCACCCTTCTTACTTCTGGTCCAAATTCCAACTGGTTGAATAGTGATCTGAACTTGGGATTCTTCTAGAGGGTTCTGACTGTGTTTGGGTGAAAGGATCCTTCTGGCTCTTCTGCATCTACTGGGTTCCCATGGATTACTACAGCCACCACCCCTTTTCCTTTGTGGTAGGTAAGGGATTCCTTTGTACTTCGGGCTCTTTCTGGGTGAGCTCTAGGGTTCCTTCTCTTAGCTTATTGTGAAAGAGCTTGCGAAGGGTCCAGCAATTCTTGGTGGAATGCTTGACATAATTATGAATCCTGCAAAACAAAGGATTTTTCCTTTCTTCCTCTGTTGGTGGTCTGGACACAGTGAATGGCCTAATCACTCCATCCCCGATCCATTTGTCCAGGACATGGTTTAACTCTTCTATGGTACATGGGATCACCGGTGGTTCCTCGAACATTTTTCCATCAGGCCTCTTCCTTTTTTCTCCTACCGATGCTGTCATGGCTTGGGATTCTGGCATCCTCTTTGCCCTCATAGTTTGTGTTGTCCTTCTAGTTCTCTGTAACAGGTCAGCGAACTGTGTGATACATAAATTTTCGAGGTTGAGTCTGTAATCGAAAAGCATGTTAGATATGCAAGTCTCTACGAGTTCTTTTTCTTCGTGGTCCTCATAACAATCTAGGGACACATCTTCAAATCTTTTGATGAACTAGACGGGATCCTCTCCAGGCCTCTGCTTACCATCTGAAGGCTTTGGAAAGTAACCTTGTCTTCACTAAGGTAATATTTTGCGCAAAATCTCTCCATCATCTCGTCCCAGGTCTCAGTGTGGTGTACCAAGTGTATGCTCTGTCCACTAAGGACTTAGCAAACTCTCTTAGACACAGCTCTCGGTCTCCTGCATAGGGGCCCATAGTGTGGACGAACCTACTCACGTGTTCTAGTGCGCTTCCATTCTTTCCATCAAAAGGATGGAACTTTGGTGGTTCATATCCCTTAGGGTATGGCTTGCCAAAGAGTTCTGGTAGGAATGGGGGATTCCGAGAAAATTGCTTGGGGATCCCCAAAAGTTTTTCCCTTTCTTGGTCAAGGAGGGCACTGACATCTGCAGTATTAGGTACTGGGGGTTGGTTCCTCCTCCCACCGCTAACCCTCCTTCTGGTTGGGTTCTGTCTTGGTTTCCCACAAGGGGGGCGTTATCCCTAACTTCTTGTGTCTTTCCTTCTTTGAGAAGACAAACTTCTTGTTGCAAGTCTTTCAACATTGCAATCATCTGAGCCATGGGGTTTGGCTCCTGCCTTGCGTTTCTCTGTTCCAACACAACCTCCTGTTCTGTCTGGGGTATCTCACCTTTTTGTCTAAAGGCCATTTCATTTTCTCCCACAGGGTTAGAGGCCGCGGGTGGTACATTGGCACCTTTGCTGTTCCTTGGTCTTGGAGGCATGCTCTGCCAAGGGATTACTTCTTCCCTTTTCTTTTTTCCCAGTCCCCAGTGAAGCCGCCAAAATGTGAAAATGTCTTTTTCTTCTCAGCACAGTGACCTAAAGATCCTGGGCCAAATAAATATTTTTGGTGGACTGGGCTCGGTTCACCGCAGCTAAAAGGGCTGTTTAAGAACCAAGTGGTGCACAAAACAAGCTTTCTACAATACAAATAACTAACAAGCAAAAATATTTGTATTGAATGACATTTTAACAGCAAAGGAATGCACAACAAGTGAAATACAATGCAAGAAAAGGTTAGGGATCCTCGAATTAATGAGATGCATTTTATTAATTTTCTTTAGTTATTATTACAATTCTCACTAAGACGTGATACAAGTTTCAACTAAGTTCAAAAATTACAGACTTTGATAGCTATTTAAGCTTCCAAGACTTGCAAAGTTTGAATTTGTTGAATCCGAGCATGTGTTATAGTGGCTGTCTCTGGGATATCGGGAGCGGCTCCTCTATTTTCTTTTAATTTTACAGAGCTCTTTCTATAGTTCTATGAGACTTCAGAAAATGACCATGAGTGCCTCAATGATCTAATAAAAAATGAATCTCTATCTCCATCTGGATGCCTTTCAGCATGAACCCACTCCTCCTTTTATAGCACAAATCGAGCTCCGGGGTACTGGTGATTTCTCACTTTTGCCCCTTAGAGTTTGTGCTGTGCTAGTTTTGCTCAGGGCTATGTCATTTCCCTTTTTTCTCATAGCTTCTTACTTTTGGTCCGACCAAACGAAAGTCCCTTAGCTGGTTTTCTATTTCCAGCTTCTTCATTAGTTGATCTTCAGCTATTTGGCATTTTTCACTTCTTCAGCTTTTTCAGTTGTACTCTTCCTTATCATTTTCTCCAAATGGTTGGAATCACGGCTTATGCATTTTTTGCTTCGTACTCCCTGGTCCCGCTACATGTCCGGAGCATGAGACTCGCATGCTTTCATCTTTGATCCCTGTTTTGTTTCAATCCTCCTTCGCGTGCCTCAGGGATCTTTGGACTCTGGTGACTTCTGGGATCCCGGCCCAGTTCTTCTTACTGGACTCCCTTTGGTTTATTGGCCCTGGCTAGTTTGCCCATTTCTCTTGCTTTATGTCTTTTAAACTTTGTTCTTTCATGGGTCTTTGGATCTCAATCCTTTGGGCCTCTTGCCCTTTTCTTCTTTCTTTTCTTTTTTTTTTTTCATTGTGTGAGCCCAACCTTCCTTTTTCTCTCATTTTTCTCTTAGCTTTATTATTTATTTATTTTTTTGTGAACTGAGCCCAACGTTTTATTTCTTTGGGCCTTAGTCTGTGACCAATTTTTTTGAACCTCAACATACTTTTAGAGCCCAAAACGCACATTTCCAAGTCCAAAATTCAAAATGCGTGTTTGGTAAATTATTGCCATCTCCCGTTATTAAAAAGTGGCCTTTTCAAATATGAAGGACTATCACGTTTTCATATTGGACCTTGGAGCTACAATGCCAAGAACGCAAATATAGATATCATGTTATTGTTGGTCATTTTCAACATTATCCCTAAACTACTCTTATTTTTATTTTGAAATCCCAATTTTACCAAGATCTCTATTAAAAAAAAAAAAAAAAAACCTTTATGTAGGAGAAGAATTTCTCTACACTCTATGCTCCCTCCTCGTCAATTGGAAGAAGCCCAAAAGAAAAATCACACCGTGCAGGTAGTAATGGTTCTTCTTTCTTTTCCTTTCCTCCAACTTCTAACCAACCAAACAAATTGCAAAATTCTAAATCAAATGTGCAATGTTCAATTCCAACATAAACCTATAAACCCACTACTGCTGCAGGCTTCTTCTTCTTCTACTACGAGCTAGTTCTTCTCTTCTCCTTCTTTTTTTTTTTTTTTTTTTTTTTTTTTTTTTTTGTGTGTATAATATATTTCTTTCTTCTTGTCTTTTGGGTGATGAAGAAGAACTGTCTTTTGGGTGAAGAAGAATAGTTGAAGAAGAGATAAGATTGTGAGTGAAGGAAAAGAAAATATATTTGATGGGAATGGAGAAGAAACAGATGGATGAGAAAAAAGTGAAGGAAAAAAAAATAAATAAAGGTAGTTTGAGTGGGAAACGTGTGCATCATGTAAGGAAATTTACTAAATAAAAATTTCAATTGTGTTAAAACACAACAAATTTTCACAATAGATGAGGTTTCAAATCTTTCATATGTCAAAATAAAATTAAATAAATTAATAAAAAATTAGACTAGGATTGACCACAACTAAAAAAAAAAAAAAACGAGAATAGTAAAAATATTGTGAAATTTTATTATATTCCTAAACTTTTTAAATTAGTATTATTTTTCTTTAGAAAAAAAAGGTGCTATTGATAGAATATTTATATAACAATTTTATAATAAAGTTTACATAGTAAGTTGTTATTGGTTCTCGTCTGAACTTACTAGTGACATCATTTTTTTTTTTCCTACCATTAACAATTTGTCATATAGACTTTACTGTGAAAATATTGTGTCTATAACTTGCATTAAGAGAGCTAATTAAAACAAATAATTCTTTTTTTATAAGTGTTAGCCAAACACTCAACTTTTTCAAAAAAAACTTTTTGATAGTTTTTACCAAGCACTCTACTTTTTAGAAAGTCCAATTTCATATTGCACTTTTTAAAATAGCCACATTTTCAAAAAGCAAAATTTGAAAAAGCTGAACCTTTGGCCATGTGCAAACATGAAGATGATTATGACTACTTGTTCAAACTAGTTTAATTGGTGATGAAACCTTACTTTTAAAAAAGGAACTCGAGTTTCATAAACTTGATTTCCACGTGGATTTTTCAATTAAAAAATGTCAGATCAGCAGGTGCCATTGTGGCACATTTTTTAGAAACTTAAGGGCTCGTTTGGTTTAGAGATAGCTCAATTCTTAGTTTTCAAAACTCATAACTCAAACCCAAAACTAATAACTCTCTACTCAAACCTCACCTTCACTCAAAAATTGCAAAACACTTGTTTGGACTCATAACTCAATCACATATCTCATCAACTTTTTGCCAAAACTGTGGACCCCACTTAAATACCTCATCAACTTTTTGCCATAACTTAGTTTTCAGTTTTTGAAAACACCCAATTGATGTTTCCTGTTTCCATCACTCTAACTCAAATTTTTTAAGTTTTGACTTTTGAGTAATGGAAACAAGTGTTGAAAACCAAGCCAAACACAAATTTTTTTGTGGGACCCACACGTTTTGAAAACTTAGTTATGAAAACTGAGTGATATGATCCAAAATCCCATTGATCCAAACAAGCTCTTAATTTTTTGGAATTCTAGTTATGTGTAAAAATCGAGTTTCATGAACTCGACTTACAAAATAGTGGTAAATTGCTAAATATTTCGTAAATAGTAATAGATTGCAAAATATTTTGGCCAATAGTGGTATTTGGCCCATTTTGCAATTTAAATTTCTGGGATTAAAAAATTGGAGTGTTACATTTAGGCTTTGCAAATCATTGCTCTAATGTCACATTACGGGAGAGAAGTGCATATTTTGTCTACATGATTGGAGGTTTATAGTATGAAGCTCCCTGAAGATGAGCCAAGAAAACTCGTGCTTTTTAGGGCTGATATTGCAACTTCCAATGAAGCTGCACTACAAATGCATTGAGGAGAAGATAGATATGATAAATTATAAAGATGAAACTGGGATTCCCATATCTAACATCAATATGGGTAAGTCGTGAGAACTTGAATGCTGCTCTTGGGAGTGGGACAAGTAATGCATCTGCTCTTCGTGACAAAATAAAAGAAACTCTGGGAGACAGTGGTGGGCTTAAGATTGTTAAGATGTGAGCATCAAGAAAACGTTATTCACCAGTGCCTTCTAAAAAGTAGGAATTCTATTGCCTGTCACCTTCAAGGTAAGTTCTTCGGTACCATGATAAGGGAAAAACTCTTTTTAGGCATGCAAACTCTTCTTGCAAGAAATATTAATGCAAGTCAAATAAGAGGAGAAAAATTCTATCTTATTTTACAATTACAGTCTTGTGCAAAAACACACCAAGTTATGTTAGTATATATGCATAAGAATGCTTACCTTCTATAGTTGTTTTATGCACCTTAAAGAAGATCAAACATATTATTCCCCACTTATAGATACAATTAGGTTAAAATTCAATTCAACAAACTTAAATGATATTAAGATAACTTAGTAAGGTTTGGACCAAGATTTCCAACAACAAAAAATGGTCACAAAGCTAAATAAAAATATTAATTGTATGTCATTTAAAAAAAAATTAAATAAAAAATTAAAAATTAAAAAAAAAACCAATAAATTATAAATTCGGACAAACTAGCTTTTGGGTTGAGCATGTGTAGTTCAAGTATGATACAATTAGAGAATTGTAGTTGGTGATTTAGTCACCATATTAGTGAGTTGTGCTATGGTAATTCAGATTTTTTTTTCTTACTTTTTACTTTTAAGAGCAATCACATTATCAATTTGATCTCTTGATCTTATTAGCTAATGAATAAGGCCAAGCTGGTGTTCAAGTCTTCAAAATTGGCTTAGCTTAAATGTTTCTTTCCTCATGTGGCCAAACAAAGAATCAAATAAAAATTTGCAGCATAATCGTTTTACCACATATAAGTTATAAAACATGCTATCTTCTAGTGACTAAATCACTAGATTATCTCAACCATTGAAAATTTAAAGTTGTAACTGATGGCCTAGCAAGCCTAAATGCACATGAGAAAAAATGAGATGACCAATGACAACTAAAACCAAGAGTCACAAACTATGAAATTGACTTAACCTAATGCAAGAGTACATACTAAATTGACAAAGATGTTGATGGCCAAGCCTAAATGCACAAGAGAAAAAATGAGTGAAACCTAGAGGAACAAACCATGAAGTCAACTTTAACTAATGCAAGAGTGAGTGAAACATTTTGTCAAACATATGGTGCATATATTTCAAAATGGGATTGAAATAAATGTATTATAACATGAATCCATCAAAAAATTACACCCAAGACAAACTAAGCACATTACAATTGAACAATTGATTAATTAGCTAAAGGTCTTGTAGCTGAATTGGCACCTCTCATGTACAAAGTGCTTGGGGTCGAGGGGGGAAAGGGTTCGAGCTGTGGGATTAACAGCATATTGTAATTATTTCTCAAATAAGTAAAAGGCACAATTTCTTGTACACTAAGCTACATTATACATTAGAGATTTCCTAAAAGAGATTTACTAATTGAACCATCGGAGGGTCCTTGGCTGGCCCCCTCCTGGTGTCTTTCATCTTCACTTTCTTTCATCTTGACAGGAAGTCTGGTTCGTCCATTAAGACTAACGAGGAACATACTAACGATGCACTTTTATGTTTTATCAACTTTATTAAAGAATAAAGTAATGTGCGTATAAGGGGGTCCTGGGCTACCATAGGCTAAACCAACTAGCCTAAGCACTAGGACAAGAAAATATACTGAAAAAACACAACCCAAGAAAGTGAAGATTGATACGTGTGTGTTTGGTTACACTTTTAGAGCCCAAAACACACATTTCCAAGTCCAAAATTCAAAATGTGTGTTTGGTAAATTATCACCATCACGCGTTATCAAAAAGTGGCCTTTTCAAATATGAAGGACTATCACATTTCTCTACACTCTATGCTCCCTCCTCGTCAATTGCAAGGAGCCCCAAAGAAAAATCACACCTTGCAGGTAGTAATGGCGCTTCTAACCAACCAAATAGACTGCAAAATTCTAAATCAAATGTGCAATGTTCAATTCCAACATAAACCCATTATTGCTACAAGCTTCTTCTTCTTCTACTGTGAGCTTCTTCTTCTCTCAATTTATTTTATTTTTTTATTTTTTATTTTTTTGTGTATAATATATTTCTTTCTTCTTGTCTTTTGGGTGAAGAAGAATAACTGAAGAAGAGATAAGATTGTGAGTGAAGGAAAAGAAAAGATATTTGATGGGAATGGAGAAGAAACAAATGGATGAGAGAAAAGTGAAGGAAAAAATAAATAAATAAAGGTAGTTTGAGTGGGATACGTGTACATCATGTAAGGAAATTTAATTACTAAATAAAAATTCCAATTGTGTTAAAACACAACAAAATTTTACAAAATTTTCACAACAGATGAGGTGTCAAATCTTTCATATGTCAAAATAAAATAATAAAATATTAGACTAGGATTGACCACAACTTAAAAAAAAAAAAGAGTATAGTAAAAATATTGTGATATTTTATTACATTCCTAAACTTTTTAAATTAGTACTATTTTTCTTTGGAAAAAAAATAGTGCCATTGATAGAATATTTTTATAACAATTTTATAATAAAGTTTATATAGTAAGTTGTTATTGGTTCTCATTTGAACCTACTAATGACATCATTTTTTTTCCTACCATTAACAATTTGTCATATAAATTTATTGTGAAATTTTTGTGAAAATATTGTGTCTATAACTTGCATTAAGAGAGGTTATTAAAACAAAAAATTCTCTTTATATATATATATATATATATATATATATATATATCTTGTTGTCCTTTTTGGTAATTTATAACTCAAATTACCACTTTTATAAGTGTTAATCAAATACTCAGCTTTTTCAAAAAGCACTTTTTGATAGTTTTTACCAAATACTCTATTTTTTTAAAAAGTCAAATTTCATACCGCACTTTTTAAAACCGCCACATTTTCAAAAAGCACAATTTGAAAAAGTTGAACCATTGGCTATGTACAAACATGAAGATGATTATGACTACCTGTTCAAACTAGTTTGATTGGTGATGAAACCTTATATTTAAATAAGGTACTCGAGTTTCATAAACTTGATTTCCATGTGGATTTTTTAATTAAAAAATGTTTGATCAGTGGGTGCCATTGTGGCACATTTTTAAGAAACTCGATTTTTTGGAACTCGAGCTATGTGTGTGTAAAAATTGAGTTTCATGAACTCAACTTACAAAATAGTGGTAAATTGCTAAATATTTCGTAAACAATAGTAGATTGCAAAATATTTTGGCCAACAACGATATTTGGCCCATTTTGCAGTTTAAATTTCTGGGATTAAAAAATTGGAGTGTTACATTTAGGCTTTGCAAATCATTGCTCTAATGTTACATTACGGGAGAGAAGTGCATATTTTGTCTACATGATTGGAGGTTTATAGTATGAAGCTCCCTGAAGATGAGCCAAGAAAACTCGTGCTTTTTAGGGCTGATATTGCAACTTCCAATGAAGCTGCACTACAAATGCATTGAGGAGAAGATAGATGTGATAAATTATAAAGATGAAACTGGGATTCCCATATCTGACATCAATATGGGTAAGTCGTGAGAACTTGAATGCTGCTCTTGGGAGTGGGACAAGTAATGCATCTGCTCTTCGTGACAAAATAACTGAAACTCTGGGAGACAGTGGTGGGCTTAAGATTG
The DNA here is from genome assembly GCA_023621385.1 of Quercus gilva. Taxonomy (NCBI): domain Eukaryota; kingdom Viridiplantae; phylum Streptophyta; class Magnoliopsida; order Fagales; family Fagaceae; genus Quercus; species Quercus gilva. The sequence goes on from CM042477.1 coordinate 71,874,531, forward strand.
TTAAGATGGGAGCATCAAGAAAACATTATTCAACAGTGCCTTCTAAAAAGTAGGAGTTCAATTGCCTGTCACCTTCAAGGTAAGTTCTTCGGTACCATGATAGGGGGAAAACTCTTCTTAGGCATGCAAACTCTTCTTACAAGAAATATTAATGATTTTTCATGCAAGTCAAATAATAGGGAAAAAAAAACCTCTATCTCATTTTACAGTCATTGTGCAAAAACACACCAAGTTATGTTAGTATATATGCAGGAGAATGCTTACCTTCTATAGTTGTCTTATGCACCTTAAAGAAGATCAAACATATTATTCCCCACTTATAGATACAATTAGGTTAAAATTCAATCCAACAAACTTAAATGATATTAAGATAACTTAGTAAGGTTTGGACCAAGATTTCCAACCAAAAAAAAAAAAACTATAAATTAGGACAACCTAGCTTTTGGGTTGAGCATGTGTAGTTCAAGTATGATAAAATTAGAGAATTGTAGTTGGTGATTTAGTAACCAGATTAGTGAGTTGTGCTATGGTAATTCAGATTTTTTTTTTTTTTTTGGGTTACTTTTTACTTTCAAGAGCAATCACATTATCAATTTGATCTCTTGGTCTTATTAGCTCATGAAGAACACCAAGCTGGTGGTCAAGTCTTCAAAATTGGCTTAGCTTAAATGTTTCTATCCTCATGTGGCCAAACAAAGAATCAAATAAAAATTTGTAAAATACAGAATCAAATAAATGCTTTGAGGAGAATTGAGAAACCAAAGGGGAGAAAAAAACGGAGTTTGTAAGAATTGAGAGACCAAAGAAAATAATAATTTGCAAGAATTGAAAAGTCAAAAAAAAAAAAAAAAAAAAAAAAAAAGGAATTCTGTGCGTTCCACCGAAAGAGAAAAGGAAAAAGATTACACAATATTATATAAACTTACCTCATCAGCACATCATATATATCAACTTTTAGTGATGAATTCCATAGTGAACGACTCAGTACAAGGAGTATTACATAGCATAGGAACAAACAAAATATAGCAACACAGTATTTAAACATCAAGATTCGATTCCCCATCCCAATAACTTCAGGTAAGGGAAAAAGTTTGTCTCTTTTGCCACATTTTCGCAGCAAGTACAAAGACCACACACTCCGTCAGTAATAAAAGGCAATATAAAGACAAAACCAATCCAAAAACTGAAAAACACATACTTGTGAATTGTTTGTGGTTAATCATATTTTTTGTCTCTGAATCTGTTTTCCCACACCGTATCAATTGGAGAAGCGTCTCCCGAAGAAGCATTACAGGTATATTCATCAACACAATAGTTACAGTCACCGGCAGCAGCATTAGCAGCATCTGCTCTATCTTGTAGCTCCAGTACATGTTCAAGGCGTACCTGCACTTCACCCATAGTGGGTCGACGTTCGCCTCAATATCAGCGTATACCATAAAACACTCTGGAGCTATCTTCCCCATCAGATATGGATCAATTATCTCATTGATGTTCCCTTCTCGTTTGCATTTTCGGGCCCATTCAACCAGATTCATCTGTTCTTCCCCTTCATCTGGTTTCCTTCTACAGAGTAGTTCCAGCAGTATCACACCAAAAGAGTAGACGTCGGATTTATCAGTCAGCTCCAAATTCCTGACATACTCAGGATCCATGTAACCCACAGTACCCACAACGGTATCAGTTTCGATCCTAATTAAGGCCTTTGACAAACTCGGGGGACCTCCCATTTCTCGTTCAACAGAATATTGCTCGAATTCACACCAAGGTGAAAGATAGTATGCTTCAGCCCAGTGTGAAGGCAGTGCAGCCCACGCGCCACCCCAACGCAAATCTGTAGTCTTCGATTCCACGGGATCGGGTCGGGGCTTGCGGCATAGAGGTGTCTCGCCAGGTTTCCATTGACCATGAACTCGTACACAAGGAACCACTCTTGTTTGTCTTCGAAACAATATCCGATGAGACGGACAAGGTTAGGGTGGCGTAGCTGGCAAAGCACCAGCACCTCGGTCCTTAATTTGTGACATACCTCCATTGACCTGATATTCGCACGCTTTATTGCAACGCTTACTGTATTTGAAGGGTCATCTATAAACCCCTTGTATACGTCCCCCCCACCCCGCCGTTGAATTAATAAATTATCATCGAAGTTATTGGTAGCTATGTTGATCTCAGCGCGTGAAAATCGACGGCATGGAAGAACTAGATGAGGTTGGTTTAACCTTCTCTTCCCGTACTTCCTTATTAATAACTTTGATATACACTCTGAAATGCCTTTCATACCAACCAGCTCTTGAAATGATGCAATGAGGAGAGTTTTTTTTTTTTTTTTTTTCCTTGGTTGTGATCAGCAGATAAAGGTAGGTAAGCAGCTCTGCCGTATACCATAAACAACGACATATGGAGAACTCTCAGTCTCAATGAACTAAATACGAGTGGGTGGGCTGTTGGTTACTTCAATTAGTTGACTTTCCTTCAATCTCTCATGGTTTATAACATCGATTCTTCAATCTGCCGTATACGTTGTGTAATTCATTATCTGATATTTCAATATTTTCTCAGATTATTTACGCTATATAATAGTTTTATAGGCCTAAGATAATGCTAAGCCCTATCATTTTTGCCTTGAAGTAGGCTATAATTGAGTTTTTTTTTTTTTGAAACATTATTGAGATTCAAATATTATTTTGAGAGAATACTGTCTTGGAAAAGAGTCTAGATGATTTTGGTCATTTTGAAAATTGTTGGATTATTGAACGATTGACTCAATGACTGAATATATTCAATTAGAAAACCTCATCAATAGTTTAAATTTTTGGTATTAAAAAGTTGGAGTGTTACATTTAGGCTTTGCTAATCATTGCCATGATGTCAAATTACAAGAGAGAAGTGCATATTTTTCCTCCATGATTGGAAGGCTTATTAAGAACTTGCTTGATGCTTTTTTAAATACTTATTTATAAAGGTTATGTTAATAAGTGTCCTTAAAAAATTGTTAATAAACTATATTAACATCGATTCTTCAATCTGCCGTATACGTTGTGTAATTCATTATCTGATATTTCAATATTTTCTCAGATTATTCACGCTATATAATAGTTTTATAGGCCTAAGATAATGCTAAGCCCTGATCATTTTTATAAAATATTTCTAAAAATAGTTTCTAAACTAATACCCTTAAGACATTCGTTAATATTTACTATTTTTTAAATAGTCTTGGGCTATGTGGGCTATAATATTGTTATTGGAGCTACAAATTGAGCTAACTGCATATATAGGTATACCCAGTATTTAGAATGTCTTTGAGCAACTATAAAGAGAGGTATACGTTCTCCAATGTTTATAGGATGAAGCTAATAGAAGATGAGTCAAGGAAACTCGTGCCTTTTGGGGCCAATTTTGCAACTTGCAATGAAGCCACACTACAAATGCATTAAGGCGAAGATAGATGTGATAAATTATAAAGATGAAACTGGGATTCCCATCTTTGACATCAATATGGGTGAATCATCAGAACTTAAATGCTGCTCTTGGGACAAGTAATGCATATGCTCTTCATTATAAAATAACTGAAACTCTGAGAGACAATGGTGGTTAAGATTATTAAGATGGGAGCATCAAGAAATTGATATTCAACTGTGCCTTCTACAAAGTAGGAGTACTATTGCCTGTCACCTTCAAGGTAAGTTCTTCAGTACCATGATAGGGGGAAAACTCTTCTTAGGCATGCAAATGTTAATGCATACCACAGGAGTGAAATCAGTGTGGAAAAGCTAGGTTTCTGTGGACAAAATCCTGAGCCATTTGCAAACTAAAATGGCTCGTTCTCCAATGTTTATAGGATGAAGCTAATAGAAGATGAGTCAAGGAAACTCGTGCCTTTTGGGGCTGATTTTGCAGCTTGCAATGAAGCCGAACTAAAAATGCATTAAGGCGAAGATAGATGTGATAAATTATAAGGATGAAACTGGGATTCCCATCTTTGACATCAATATGGGTGAATCATCAGAACTTAAATGTTGCTATTGGGACAAGTAATGCATATGCTCTTCATTATAAAATAACTGAAACTCTGAGAGATAATGGTGGTTAAGATTATTAAGATGGGAGCATCAAGAAACTGATATTCAACTGTGCCTTCTACAAAGTAGGAGTACTATTGCCTGTCACCTTCAAGGTAAGTTCTTCAGTACCATGATAGGGGAAAAACTCTTCTTAGGCATGCAAATGTGAATGCATACCACAGGAGTGAAATCAGCGTGGAGAAGCTAGGTTTCTGTGGACAAAATCCTGAGCCATTTGCAAACTAAAATGGATTAATTACCAATTAGTAAGCCCCTAATCAATTAATTTATCTTCCTTTGCCTGATGATAGTTCATGGATGCAAATTTTTATAACATTTGATTGAGGACATCACTCTAACCAAAAACATTGATCTTGCAGCCCTTGCCTAGCAAAAAGAATCTTAGGGGGGCTAAACAATGTTGCATTCAAGACAATAAAGCTTCCATGGAATCTTGCTTCAAAACAATATGAGAACAAAAGCTTTCACCAAAAAACATAAGCTTCATCATAGAGTGGGTTTCCATTTCATTAATCTCTGATGGTACCTTTCTTTTATAAGTTCATTCATCTTAGAAAGTACTTCCACCGAAAGATAATCAAGCAATCCCAAAAATCATTCAATGATCTAATTTTAAGCTTCATGCATCCACAAGCTCTCAAACTCCATGAAATGGGGAGCTTAAATCACTTAATTAGAAAGAGAAATGCTCAAGAAGCATTGCTTACAAGCTTTTCCTTTTTATGTCTCTTTCCTTTTCCCTCTTGCAATTTAAATTTATGCCCAATGGACTTCTATATGCATTTACTATTTCCATGGATCACACTGGTGCAGAAATAAGGTTCACTTCTAAGCAGCACATAATTAAAAGACTAAAGTAAAAAATAAATCATATTGTATTCATAAACCAAAAAGGAGGGAGGGGGCCGGGGGGGTGGGATTCTTCACCTACATTGCGTTTTCCCATGAGGTACCATGATACATGCTGCAATTTGGGAACAAATTGACTAATGTTACTGAGGAATTTCAAGGTCTGGTCTCCTGTCAACTACTTCTCCTGTTGAATCATCTGGAAATGCATCTGGATAGGTAGCCAAAATCCTTGATTTCATGCTCCTATTAACGAGAGAGAGAGAGAGAATTAAATCACCAAATGGAACCAAAATCTGTATAGCCAAGAGACAACAACCATGAATATGAACTTTCAAGTAAACAACTTGAATCAAGATAATAAAATAGATCTGGGACAATGCAAGAATAAGAAACTCAGCATACTTAGAGCTTCAAAATCAACAGTATAGTCGCAAAACACATCAATTTTACAATTCAATAGAAAAATTCAGACATTCTGGCAGTAGGAAATAATTCATATGAAAGAAATGAATTGCAGGGGCAAGATAAAGTTGGAGATTCACTCTGACAAAATATTTTGAAATGAATTGCAGCATAAAGGCTGCACAAGACTTAATGATTCAACAGAAAATATACTAACTGAACTCATAACATCTTCATCCGCACAAATTTGGATAAAAAAAAAAAAATTATATGCCCAATTAAAACTTGCAACTTGCCACCTGAAATATAAAAATAGTTTCATACCAATGCACACAAATCTTCATAGGATTTGAACAAATACAGGTCCTTTCCAAGAGAAGAATGAATATATGACTGGAAATATTAAAGTTCTCTTAAATTATCAAAAAGCCACACCTTGTTTTCATGGTATTGAATTTAGTTTTTTGATTATTGACTCCATGTGTGCCTGAAAGCCATTCAATTCCAATTTCAAGCATGAATGCACACGTGCAGTAGATATGGGTGTTCAAGACACCAAACAAACTGAGCCAACCGATTGATTTTAGCCTGTTTCCTTAGTTATCATGGTTCACTTTAATGCTTATTCAGGAAAAAAAATAGCACGTATGATATCGATTCAGTAAAGGTCTAATACACCACTTAAAACCAAACCAACCAATCAAATTATAATTTAATTTCTAATTATATTAGTATGCATGGAGATATTTTAAGGGAGATGAAAAAAATCTTACAAATATGTTCACACATAATAAATTCTTCTATTTTTACATCCCCAGCGCTCAAGCCTCCTAATCTCTTGCCTCCCTGCCAAACATCTATCATTTCATTATTTCTTGTTCTAGTTTGCTATTCATTCTTTATTCTTCTCTTTCCTTTGCGTTCTCTATTTTTATTAAGGGTCATGTTAACGGGTACTTTATGACATTTATTAATAAATCACTTTAGGAAACTTTTAATACCACTGTTATAGAAAATACAAAAAAATTATCAAAAAAGTCAGCTGCTTTTTTCTTTTCCATAAAAAGTTTCTAAAAATATCTCCTAAACCAATGCCCTTAGGGCGTCCATTAAATTTTCCTTTTATTAATTCCCTTTTCTTTGACATTCATCTTTTTTTTCTTCTCCCTTGTCTTCTCCACCCTCCTCTTTTGTTCTTCTTCCCTTTGTCTTTGTAACTGATTTTCTCTACTCTCTCCTCTCTACGTCCCCTTTTTTATTTCCACTGCTTCCGCACAGTTTTTGCCCCTCTTCATTGTAACCACTCACACTCAGACACCAGACATTGCAGATCACTTTCCTATTGCAAATCTCCATCTCCATCAATATCTGTCATCTTATTCTAGATCTTTGCCAATCTCTGCCGATCTTGGTCTTCTTGGGCTCTTTGGTTGCTCTGAAATTCACAAACCAATGCACCGCACCAATGGAACTTGAGCTTGGTACAGCTTATTTAGTAGACCTCCAGCACTGTAGTTCAGTTGGTGACTTTGGAAAGCTGACGAGGTCGGATCAGTTGGAAAATATCACTCAAAATCATCATAACCCACCCATGAGCAATCCCTAGTGTAGATAGTTAAAGATGATGAATTTGCCTCAGAGAGTAGTTAATTTTGAACTTATCAAGAAAAAAAATAGTTGCTTTTGCCTTTCAATTATATGAGAAACGTTACAGGATTCTAAGTCTATTATAGTATTCTTAGTTTTTCTTCCATATTTCTACACGACTGCCCATATCAATAATGTGTTCTTATAGAATTTGATTCTGTTGCTGTGAGCATAAAAAAGGTAATTGTTGATTTGGAAATATTATGCTAAAAGAAGGGAACAACACTAAGCAGACAAGATGCTAGGGAGATGAGTGAGAAATAGATTTCTAGGTATCACACCTAGATTGGTTCACAATCACTGTAGAATTTCTTTGGCATCACATATGGCCCAAAGCATCACACATCTAATTTCTTCAGCATCACAAGTCAGATTACGGTTATAGCACAAAAACCTGAAACTAAGCTTTGCTTGTGAAATTTTTCAAAACAACTTAAGTAAAACCATTACATCCGTATATATAGGCATCTAATGCTTAAACCTAATAGGACTTCTAGGCTTTGTCTTGTCAACCTGAACTAAATGACAATTAAAACCCTATAAAAACCCAAGAACATAATAAAACCTGAAATAAGACCCAATTGACCAAAACTTCAACCATACAGAAATCATAAAATTAACTAAATACCCGACGCTTTAAATTATACAAAACTAAATTAAAATGAAACCAACTTCTCACTGCCTACTTTAGGAAGCCAAAAGAGTGAGAACATGAAGATGAGAGAGGAAAGGGAAAGAAGTAGGAAAGTGGGGGTGGGTAAATGGGTAAGAGTGGCTAAAGTGACAATGTCATTATATGTCATATGTCATTTATATCTAGAATACTTTTGAAACAGTGTCACTAAAAAATAACTGATTGCATTACATAATATTAAAGAATAAGGGTATTTTAGAATTTTTTATGAAAAAATTGGTGATTGAAAGCTGACCAGGTTCTTGCTTAGTAAATAATAGATATACAAAAGAAATCTTGGACTTCTGTTCTAAAGTATGTGCAGATGCACACACAGACATGGTTTGGAAATTTTACAGTTAGATGTACAAAGATCAGCTTGGGGTTCTGTAAGGATTCAACTTAAATATTTAGCAGTAATCAAGTGGGACTTATAAAAAAAAATTCAGAACATGAACAATATTCAGAATGCGTTCCAAGCTAAAGACTTCCCTACTATGAGGGAAGAAACCATGAACTCTATAAATGTATTATACATCTAAAAGATTTAATTGAACAATCTCCAGATAAATTGTAAACCAGATGTGTAATAGGTGACATAATGTTTTGTGTTTTATATTATTGGTGATTGCACATGCACCCGGAGAGTCTTAAACTCACGACCTCACCCTCCTCCTTGCTTTTACAAGGGGCGAAGGTGTCATTTGAGTTAGAGCTCATCGGCATAGTAGGTGACAAAATTATTAACTATATCAATAATTATGGGCTCTTCCCCCCTTAACTATGGTACAGTTGCAATGTTCCCTAAACTTCCCTCCCTTAACACTTGGTAATAGGCACTTTACCTCCTGCCAGTTGAATTACTGTCAAATCTAACAGAAAAGTCAAAAAATTTCCAATAATGCGTTTAATAGAAATTTGAATTTTCCATTAAACTTGACAGAAATCATAACAGCATGAGGCAAAGTGTTTATTAACAATAGTTTAGGGAGGACAATGATTAGTTTTGTAATTTAGGGGGACATTGTAACTACATCATAGCTTCTTCTTTTTTACAGACATAAGGTAAGTACAATTGTTATTGAAAAAAGACATTCATGTACAAATGACACAAAGAAGTCAAAAGAATTACATAAAAAAAAAAAAAAAAAAAAAAAAAAATCTATGCACAAAAAGACAACAACTCTATTGATTCCAAAATGAAGTTACTAGTAGTAAAGCTCCAAATGTGAAACCAGTCAAATAAGGAACTAGTAAATATAGCTGACAATTAATTCCTTATACTAAGTTGAAACAATCAGCATGGAACAAAATATAAGTTCTAATCATACCTTAGTTTCTGAAATATGTAATCAAGATCTGACTTCATAGACCTCAAAAGACGTGTATTCCTCGAGAAGTCTCCAGAAACCTCTGAAAAGCAGTGCTCTGAATACTCATTAAAATGTGACAGTACTGCATTGCTATCCTGCAATCTTCCTAATCTGCAATTTTGGGAACCAAAATATAATCAGTAGAAAGAGAAAGTGAAAGAGAAAGAGGCTACCACATGCCAGTGCCATCCCCAAGTAAGCAACCACCAATCAATATCCCCCCATCCCCCAAAACAATCCCAGCCAAGAAAACAAAGATAAAATATGCTTAAGTCTAGAAGCCTGCCACAGAAAACCTTTTTCATTTTTCTTTACTTATCCAAAAAAAAAAACTGCAATCACCCTAAACATCCATTAGGTAAAACCAGCCCAGAAGTTTCGACAAAACGACCCAATTAACTGATCTTCAGGTTGCAGGTTTAAATTCATCTAAGATTCCTGAAAATACAAATATGCAAGTTGGACTGCTCAGCAAAAGGAAGTTCCTGCAACCATATTTCCTATCTTGCTCTCACTTATCTCTTTCCCACAAAAGAAAAAAGGGGAAGGGGGAGAAGGTTTGAAGATATTTCCCTTTTCACTAAATATTGTTCCAAATGTGTATTCAATATGATCTATTTGCATCTTTTAGATTAACCGCACTCAATGTGGGAATTTATGTATACATATAAAGTAGAGGTAATATTGAAGGGCACCAAAGGGGTACAACCTAAGTACACAAGAAGCAAATAAATGGAACTCCCTCTCAAAGAGAAAATCTTAAACATAGGAAATTGAAAGTATAATTTGAAGGATCAAATTATGGTTAAAATTAATTACTAAAACTAATAGCTTCATTTGTTCATCACAAACCTTATCTTTTATTATTGACCTAAGATTTGGCCATTTAGGTTCATCATTGGTTTCAACTCATATCAACAACAAAGTATAAACACACTACGAATCTATTATTTTACCATAGCCTCTGTCATACCTCATACTCTGATACTCATCTCAACTATGCCTAAATCCCAACCGTGCCAACATGCTGTTACCTTAACTAAGAGCCCCTCTGCCATTTTTCACACATATCATAAAAAATATATATATACTTTGAAGTCTATCTTGGACCTCAGATTTCTCACTCTGTGTCAAAACATACTTAGACCATGCCTTAAGTTCCAGTATGTGCCTAGCTGACAATCTACAGATGGTTCAGATGTTAGGCTATCGAAACATGGCTAAATCATCAAGTTTCCCACATTTCTTCCTCTATTTTCTAGAGGTTTAAGTGTCTGTTCATCCAAGTAAATATATATCAATTTTTCCTCCAGATTTTATACAAACCTTTTAAATTAATATTCATCACTCACTCAAGTAATTCCATTTTAGTTTTATCATGGGGTTATGGGCACTTAGTAAAATTTGGAATTTTTCATCTCTCATTTGAGTCATTTCTCTTTTAAGTTTCTAACAGAATTTGCTAGACTTGATCACAATCAGAACAAAAGTATGATATAAACAAACAGAATATATTCTCATCCTACAATTCTTTCCTATATTTATACACACCATCTTATTCAACTTTGACCCATGCACTGCACATTTTACCACTAGTAAAGAAGAAAAAAACAATTGGAATAGCCAATCAGCTCTGGCACAAGTGGAACTTCCTGGTGGGTGAGTCCTTGATTTCATTTGTAACTTAACCAATAATAAAATAAGCAAACATTAACTTAGAACATGTTCAAATCCAGGAATGTGTACAACATGAATTGGAGAGAACCATTAACGAAAATTGAAAATATTCAAAAAGATTAATAGATGTATACGAGGTTTTGTTAGCTTAAAAAATTAATGAATTGGGAAAAAGTCTTTGTTTTTGTTGTAATAGAAAAACAGCATATTGTCTAACCAAGAGAGAGAGAGAGAGAGGAATGTACATAAGGTGCTGCGATTGCTTGAGGGAGTCCAAATCGTCAGCATTGATAAGGGTTTTGAATTCACGAGAAACTTTAGCTGAAGCCGCTCTTATCGCTTCTTTCTCCGTTTGCTCCATCTCCATTTCTCCACCTACTGATGATCAGAGAGAGAGAGACGCTAACGATGAAATGACACTTTGGGCCATCTATAAGGGTCTTCATATTATTGGGCTATATATTTGAGTGGATTTAACAAGACCCAATAACTTGGACAATATAAGGAGCTAGACTTTGGGCTTTTTGACACTTAAGCACACGAATCTAAAGCAATACTAATCATGTGGTAAAAGCACACATAAATAAATAAATAAATATATAGCCAAAGTTTAGAAAAAATCTAACTAGATTTCAATTAGATTCTTAATTTTGTACTACATGTTCTATTATTATTATTATTTTTTTTTATAGCAAGTGAATTATAGAGTGCAAAAACCAAAGAGTCTAAAACCAATTAAATTCTAAATCACACACACAAACACATATAATGAGAAAAAATTACATATTTTTAAAATATATGATTTTTAAAAAAGTGTAAACTAATACTATGTATAATTTGAACATTTTCTATTAAAAAAAAAAAAAACAATTTGAACCTCTTCTATAAGAAAAATGTATAATTTGAACTGTATAATTATAATTATTTTTAATTGTTTCCGTGCATATTCACAAAACTACACACTACTCTCTCTCTCTCTCTCTCTCTCTCTCTCTCTCTCTCTCTCTCTCTCTCTCTCTCTCTCTCTCTATATATATATATATATATATATGATTTTGATAGTGATATTGATGATTATAGCTATAATAGTAACACAAATAATTGGAGTACATTAATAGGAGATAAAAGCAACCGACATAGTGATAGACATAATAACAGTTTGTTAGACATGATTCATAAAAAATTAGAATCTTTAGAAAATGTTGATAGGTCCTCTATATATACTAAAGTAGGAAGAAAAAATGATAGCTTTTTGGACATCCTTGAAAGAATGAAAGTTTTAAATTTAGAAAGAGAATTTGAACCTCATCATAGATCACTTTTAACAAAAACCATGACAGATAATGGGCATAATAGACAAATGGATAGCACCAACAGACTTATAAACATGACATGTAGGATAAATGATGAAAGAAATGACTTAAAGACAATTTTCACTGAAAGTAAAGAAGATAGCTACATAATGCAAAAGAAGTCAGAAGTAGAGAAAGATGTTTGTCCTATAGAAATAGTGAAAGACAAACTAGACATAATTATTGATGACAAAGAAAAAGGAATGTTAAAGAAATGAATAGTAAAAGAAATGATAGAAAGAATGGAAAGACAAAACAAGAAAGAAACCAATTCTATACAAACTATACGTAAGGAGCTAGAAATAGAAAGAGACATAAAGAAAGAAAAAGAGATGACAAAAGAAGAGATAGAAAAAGAAAGACTAAAATCAAGAGAAAAAGTCAACAAAGGATGGAAAAATAATAATAATGATAGTTTAAAAGAAAAAATTGATGAAAGACTAAAATCAATCGAAAGATCCATGATATGTACCCAAAAATGATAGTTTAGTAGAATTAATTAAAAAGATAGAAATTTTAATTCACCCTTAGAGAAAAAAGAGACAGAAAAAGATGTAGCAGTTTTAGATATTAATGAGATATCAGATAATGAGAAAAATGATAGACATATTAGAAATACTATTTGTCATAAATGTAAAGAATATGGACATGCTAAAAAACAATGTGATAGACATAATAAAATTGTTAAACAAGTTAGTAAATTAGAATTTGAGAAAGATATAATATATGAATTAATGGGAATATTTAATGTTCATCAAAAAATGATAGACCGAGTTAAGAAAAAGACAAAACTAAAATCAACCAACCCACTTAGAATCAATAAAAGAAAAAGAAAACAAAAAGACATAATAGTGAAATTGATAGACAATCTACATAGTCACCTAAAAGATAAAAAAGACTATTTACTAAAATTGAACGATTCAATAGACATACCTATTGCTTGTATTAAGTGTAGGAAATATGGATACCATGTTATGTGGAAAGAAAGAAAAAGCTAAGAAAGAAAAAGACAAGAAAGAAACAAGATGGTGTAGATATAAAACTAGTAACTTTACAAGACTTAATGACAGAAGAAAAAATTGTATATATATATATATATATATATATATGTAGGCAAAACTTAGAGAAAATTAAATTAGAATCCAATTTTGCCCCATGTGTCTAAATTTATGTGAAGACCACAATATAATTATCCACTTAAGTTTGTGTCATGTGTCCATTTAAGTTTTTTAATCTTTGTGCTAAGTGAGTTAATGAGTGCAAAATACTAAGAATCTAATATTAATGAACTATAAAAAATAAAAATAAAAATCACATATACTCAATAAAAATTATCACATAACAAAAATCACCACATGTTCTATCTTATTAAAAATTAGAAAAAAAAATGATTATAACTATTATTAAATTTATGTAAGAATTTTAATATATGACTAATTACATTTATTTTTAAAAAATGACTAATTATTTATATTTTTATGATAAAAATTGCGTTTAATTTTAAATATATCTATACGTATACATTAATGTATGTGTTACATTTTTTTTTAATAATTTGACTAATTATTCATATTTTTATAATAAAAATTGTGTTTAATTTTAAATTCATCTATGTGTTTGCATGGATAACATACTACTCTATATATATATATATATATATATATATATATATATATAAATATATATATATATATATATATATATATATATTAATAGGTAAAGTTCAAAGAAAATCCAATTAAATTCTAAAATTGAGCTCTAATTTTGTGTCATCTGTCTTAAAATTTTTCTTAATTTTAATGCACAGATACTTACTACATGCTAAAATCGGAGGGACTAGACAAAATTAAGTTTTAATTTTGTGTCATTTGTCCTAAATTTTTTTCTTAATTTTGATGCACAAATATTGACTAAATGCTAAAATCGAAAGGACCAGGCGTTGGAAACGAGAGAAAGATAAACAATGAAATTATTTAGTGGGGCACATGATATACACGTCCATTGGCAGAACTTCGTGGAGAAGATAGCTACCTCTCTCTCTAACTCTAAAACCTTTGTAGAGATCTCAATCCATTGTGTGCAGGATCATTTGTGAGACAAAAACCATGACCAACTTCTCTATGAAATCGACTTCTTCTTTTGATTAGATCCAAATTATACAAAATTTTAAGTTATGGTTTCAATTATTGTTAAAACAATCAAATAGCTTATGATGTTCGATTTGTGAAAATTGAATTTTTATATTAAATTTAATTAATGGTTTGCTATATTTGGTTCTGATTTTGAGTTGTTTAAGTGCAAAGGCTCTTAGCAAGAGTAAAAGAGGGAAATTGACAAGCTGTCTTTTTTTTTTTGGTGCTAGGTTACCTGCCTTTGTTGTTTCCTCACTTAAAAGCCATGGCACACTTACTTTAAGTGTAAAAGTCGTGCCCTTTGAATTCCAATACTTTTATTTTCAATTTTTATTTTCAATTTTTATTTTTTCAGTACGTTCTCACTCTTTAATTTTTTACATCATTCACTCTGGAACAATTATTGAAACTAATGCGTTTGTTCTTGGACCAATGCAAAAGATAGTGGTTCATCAAGATTGGCAATGTTTTTTTTTTTGCATATAGATTGGCAATGTTTATATCTTTGTTGATATCTGTCCTATTTATTTTGTTTGATATATGTTGACCGTTTCAAGTCATATATATCAATTACGTGGCAAAAAGATTTAAACTTTGTTAGGGATTGATTTCCATTATGCATTCAATATATTTGAAAGAATGTTTATGAAAACGATTGAGATATATGATTGCCAGTAGTGGGTATTATAAAAGAATATATTTGTTGTGTCGCTGATAAACATGGTTCCCCGAAAATGATTCTCTGGATGCTAAACTAATCTATTATGAGAAAAATATAGACTACAGATTTAGAATGGCTTAGATGATGTTGATGAAGATGATCGCAAGAGGTACCCACCCAATTCCCTGCAAAACAACATTCAATTCCACAGCTCTTAATTCTTTTCTATATTTCAGTCTTATGCTGTCTCTATTCATTCCTTGAGAGTTTTCAGAATGGAGTCTCTAAACATGAATGCCAGACTATGGTCAAATCTTTTTTCTTAGCGTTGGCCTTTAATTTTACCTCTTAAAAATTGCCTGCAAGATGTTTGTCAAATGCTTGACTATAAGATTTTTGTGACCTAAGGGCTTTAAAAGTGTTTGTTTCTTGTTTTAAAAGTTTCTTTCTAGAATCCTTTGGCTATTTTGTTATATTGAGTTCTGAGGTTTGAATTGATATTTTAAGAGATAAAGAAAACCTAATAAACTTCAACATGTTAAGAGCTCCATTTAATTTAAATTGTCAACTCCCTCTTTAGTTATATTTTTGTGTTGTTAAGCATTTGTATGAGCAATTAGTCTATTGAGAATTACATGAGTCATTATTGGTAAACTTGAAACAAAACTTATGAGAGCATAATATCCATTGATTCGAAAATTTACATTTGCTATTCTAATATGGAATGTCCTCTTTTGACTTATTGTATCCATTTCAATAAGATTCATATCTTATTTATTTTATTTATGTGAGCAGAATATCCATTGTACTATATGGACAATTGATTTTGTAAAGTTGTGATTTACAACTATGTTTTATATTGGCTTTATTCTACGACAAAAAGTGTTGTATTTGCTTTAATTTTGTTCCTTGTATTTTGTGGAATTTTATTGTATTGGGTTTAGTATTAAGTTGGTAAAGAATCGAGCATGAAATGAAGAATCAGTGCAATTTCACGACTAACTTGCAAGAAGAGTATCTTGTGAAAAGAGCATGTAAGAAGCACATGCTGGAAGCTGAAGAGTCATGCCAGGTTGTCGATTTCCCGAGTGTCTCGCGGGTAAGGTCTTCCCGCGAAGTACTCGCGAAACATTCTGCTTGGAGGATTTTAAGAGTGACTTTCTTACCCTTCACCTATACTGTATATACTCTCATTACCCACAAATGTATGAGAGGCCATTTAGAGAGAAAAACCTTAGATAAGTTTTTTACAACACACACACACACGCCCATCTTTTAGAGAGAGAGCTACTCATTATTAGTGAGAAATCATTTTAGCATTTTCTCATTCCCTCTCCTATTGTCATACCTTGAGAGGAGATTTGCACCCAAACACAACCTACACTTATTCAGAGTGTAGAGAGTGTTTTGAAGCTTGGGAAGCTTTGGGGATTTGCCAAAAGAAGCCGGTGAGACTTGGCTGATGCAATCGGGCGTATTGCTGGATTTGGAAAGCTAGAGAATACATGACTCCAAGAAGTCCGTTGGTAGCAGAAGCTTGGAGCGCTTAAGTACATTGGGCAGAGTAGGCTTGGAGGATCTTTTGTTATTCATGTATTTCAACTTTATTCTCTAGTGGATTGATTTCGACTTGGAGGGTCGCGGAGAGGTTTTTTGCCGAATTCTTCGATTTCCTTTTCGATAACACGTCTTGGTGTTATCTTGTGGTTGCATCTCTCTTCTCTTACTCTTGTACTTTTACTTTTATTGTTTGTTGTTCATGTGTATGCACTAGAGTAGTTATCAGTTTATTGCGCTTCGTTTACTCTTGTTCCGCACTTAGATAAGTTAGAGTAAAAGCAACCAAGTCGTAATTAATTGGGGATCTAAACAAGCCCTTGTGTTTTAGCACAAATCCGAGCTTTCAAATTTGATTCAAAAATTTAGGTAGCGTTTGTTTCAGTGTAAAATATTTTTAGAATGTAAAATATTTTCAGGTGAAAATATTTTTGGGAAAATAAAATATTTTCAAGTGTTTGGTTGCATTGTGAAAATTGTTTTAGAAAATGTTTTCAGGTGTTTTGTTGCATTTTAAAAATGCTATTTTCTATTAATTTCTCACATTTTTTCAGCCATTTTCTCAACTTCCAAACAAATTTTATAATAAAAGATTTCAGTATATATAGTTAACAAAACAAAAATCCATTAGCTCCATTCATTCACAAGCTGAACTCGGTCAAACTGAAAGAGAGGGAGAAAGAAAGAGTGAGAGATTGAGGGAAAGAGAGATAGATTAGGAAAGAGATAGAGATCAGGTCAACGAGATCGGTCTACAGTGGCAGCAACAATCTTCAGTAGCAGCAACGAGATCGGCCTTAAGTGGGTCGAGAACGAGATCGATCTTGGGTGGATCGGGTATTATAGAGGGTGGGTTTGAGAGAAGTATTTCGTCGGCGAGGTGGGAGCGACAGATCGGAGATGTTGGAGGTGAGATGGGCTTCGCCGGCGTGAGGGGGGACCTCGGACCAGCTTCTGTGTGTGGGGTGGAGCTGCGTCTCTCTCTCAATGGTGCGTGGGGTAGAGCTGTAAGCTCTCACCGTGGGTGGATTTGCGGCGCTCGTCGGATTGTGGGTGGAGCTTGGACTGGCATAAAGGAGAGGGTGAAGCTGCGTTTGGCGTGAGGGAGAAGGTGGAGCTCGGTCACAACTGAGCTTGGAGAGTACCTTTGTGAGGAGTGAGTGTGAGAAGTTTCGAGAGAGTGTGTGAGAAGTGTAAATCATTTGAAGGTAAAATAAGAACGGAAATGGTTTTACGGTGAGAAGGGTTGTTTTACAGTCAACGAGTAAAATAATTCCGTTTAACCCAATTTTCTATAGGTACCAAACACACAGCCTGGTGTAAAATAATTTCTTGAAATCCTTTTTAGGCGAAACAAACACAGCCTTACATTTGCCTAATTCTAAAATAGAATGTCCTTTTTTGGCTTATTGTATCCATTTCAATGAATCTTCGTATCTTATTTATTCTTTCTTGCTTTAGTTTTTACATAGCCAATAATATTGATTGGAACAATTGCAAAATCATTCTGAATCATCCCTCCTCAAATAATAGAACCCCAATGGAAGAACTCAATAACCGATTATTAGTAGGATAATCACTATAGTTCATGTTGTTTAAACCCAAAACATACAGTAACATCAAACATTTCCAGGTCATGCAGCAACTTGGTTCGAAATGCTATTCTAAATGAGTAAAACAAACCATTGATATGGAATTGCTAGCACAAAACAAAGGTCATGCTTGAAAGAGTTTCAAGTTTCACAAATACAATGCCTACGATCCAATTACTACAGCATGTAATTGTAAAAGGCTTTCTTGCTTTAGAGACTGTGGGTGAGAAAGCCCAACGCCATATGTTGGGCCTGGGGCCCAATTTAAGTATCACTCCCTGTCCGAAGAGGTTAAAGGGATCAGCGCTTAGCCATCCTGGTGAAAATGCGATCAAGAAGGGACGAATGTTGCGTCCGAAGACAACCTGGCTGGTCCAAAGAGGTTCCACTCATCGGATCTCTGGAGAACTTGATTAAGTAGATATACTGAAGATTCCTCGGTAAGGAGTGAACTCTGGGCACGCCTAAGTGTGAGAAGATCATGAAATATCTTAAAAATAAAGCTGCTACCATCGCATTTAATGCACTGCAGCAACTTTCCTAGCCGCATTTATGTGGAGAAGACACCTGAACAGTGCAACCTCAACCACTACCACTCACTGCAGGCTAAAGCAAACTTCTGATGTGATTAGTACTCAAGTGGACGCTTAGATGAAGAACAAGTGTACGGTGAAAATGAGATGAAAAGTGTATATATAAAGGAAATAAGTCTCACAGAATTAGAGGAGAAAATTTTTGTCATTTAAGTCTGTAAACTTTAAACCTCTTCGGATTCAAGAGGATCCCTATTGAATACTAGTCTGAACATCATTTTTGTTCCTTGTTTTGTCTGTTTGAATCGTTGTTAAATCCATTTTTAGCCCAGTTGTTCAACCCACTCTCTACAAATTTATTGTTAAGGGTTTCATTGGGCTGAGTCTATAAAGTCCATACTTGGCCCAACAAAAATTGACCCTATAATCGGCGCCGTCTGTGGGAACAGCTTGAGCAAAGGTGGGAGCAACACCTCAGAAACGGCTGAACTGAGGAAACGACCATTGGAGTCCAGATCATTTCAGCACACTGATCCTTTTGTTAATCTGGAACGGAGACAAGATCGTGAAGGCAGCGTACACACCGCATATGATGATCAAGATCGGTCACATGGAGAGAGCCACATGTTCCATGCAGAGAAAAACCAAAGCATGCAGTTGGAGATTTAAAGACTAAGGAGAGAGTTGCGCCATGCAAAGAGGAAGTGCATTTCCTCATACTCTGATGAAGATTCTGAGGACGAGCGGGACAACGACTACATGCGGAGGCCTCGAACACCAGTCAATGAACCCTTCCCCTATGAGGAAATGCACCATCGTGAGAGGAACCCTCAGAGCCCCTTCCCAAGGGGCGCAGGGAACGATGCTATGAGTAAAGCTCTGGATCAGATCTCCAGATCTCCTTTTACACGTAACATTGAGAATGCCAGACTTCCTCGGCGTTTCCACCAGCCTACATTCACCATCTACAATGGCCGGACTGACCCATTGGAACATGTGAGTCATTTCAACCAACGGATGGCCATTCACTCCAGAGACGAGGCCCTAATGTGCAAGGTTTTCCCATCCAGTTTGGGACCAATAGCCATGAGGTGGTTTAATAGTCTGAAGGCAAACACTATTAGCTCTTTCCAAAAGCTAACTCAGGCATTTGGGTCCTGTTTTGTCACGTGCCGGAGGGTTCCGCAATCCATGGCTTCCCTGTTATCCGTCAGTATGAGGGAGGGTGAAACTTTGAAGTCATATTCAGATAGGTTCTGGGAAACGTATAATGAGATGGAAGAAGACTGCGACTTGGTGGCCATCAGCTCTTTTAAGCTAGGCCTTCCCACTGAACATCTCTTAAGGACGTCCCTAACGGCCAAACCTGCTACTAGTGTACGCCAGTTGATGGACAGGATTGACAAATACAAGAGAGTTGAAGAAGACCAACAGCAAAGTAAAGGCAAGGATAAGGTTATTCCTCAGGAGAGGAGGGATTTTAGGTCGAATCGACAGAGCCATAACCGGCAGAGAAAGGATTGGGTCGGATAGGGTTCAGTGAATTTTCAGGCAGTCAATGCTGTATTTCGTGAGCCCGTGCACCAAGTTCTGGAGAGAATCAAGAACGAGCATTTTTTCAAGAGGCCAAAAAAGATGGCCGGAAACCCTGAAAGGCGCAACCACAATCTCTACTGCCAATATCATCTTGACCATGGGCATACTACTGAAGACTGTAGGAGTTTGTGGAACCATTTGGATCAACTTGTCAGCGAGGACAAGCTAAAACAACTTTTGCACCACTCATATGGTCAGGGAAGCCAGGGAAACGCAGGGTCTCGGAGAGAGGACCCTGTGAAACCCCCTTTGGGCACAATAAATGTTATCTTTGCCGCACCAGGGAGGACAGGGTCTTGCCCATCCAGAGTATTGTCAGTTGCTCAGCTGCCCTCAGAGATTGTTAACAGAGAGCCAAAGAGGCTTAGGACATGGGCTATACCCGTTTTGGGCTTTTCGGAGGATGATAAAATTGGAACTATACAGCTGCATGATGATGCTCTAGTGATTACTCTCAGAATAGGGGGATACGACGTGAGGAGAGTAATGGTGGATCAGGGCAGCGCTGCAGAAATAATGTACCCGGACCTTTATAAGGGTCTAAACTTGACCCTCGAAGACTTGACACCTTACAGTTCCCCTCTGGTGAGTTTTGATGGTAAAGTGGTCATCCCGAAAGGCCAAATCAGACTACCTGTGCAAACTGGGTCTGAGACGGTGGAGGTAGACTTTATAGTAGTGGATGCCTACTCACCCTACACTGCAATAGTGGCCAGACCTTGGCTTCATACCCTCGAAGCCGTATCCTCTACGCTTCATCAGAAGGTTAAATATCCATCCGAAGGGCGAATTGAGGAGATCCGAGGAGATCAATCTACATCTAGACAATGTCTAGTGGCAGCTATCCAGCACAAACCTCAAGCTGAGTCCTCGGATCGTAGCGATGAGGGTTTATAGCAGTTAAAACCTTCAGTGCTGGACACCGAAATCCCTACCGAAGAGGCAAAATGTGAAAGCCTGGTGAGGGTAGTTGTTGATGACGACCCCGAGAGGTTCTTTCAAGTTGGATCCATGCTGCCTCCTCAAGAGAAGGAAGAGTTGATAGAGTTCCTCAGAACCAACGCTGATATGTTTGCATGGGACTCAGCAGAAGCCCCAGGAGTAAGTCCAGAGTTCATTTGCCACCATCTGAACGTTAATCCCACCGTCATCCCCAAGAAACAACCGCTCCGGCGTCTATCAAGGGAACACGCAGACGCAGTCAGGGAAGAGGTGATGAAACTCAAGCAGGTAGGGGCTATTAAAGAAATTTTTTATCCTGAATGGCTGGCTAACACAGTGGTGGTAAAGAAGAAAAACGGAAAATGGCGGGTGTGCGTAGATTTCACAGACCTTAACAGGGCTTGTCCGAAGGACCCGTTTCCAATGCTAAAGATAGACCAACTAGTTGATGCAACCGTTGGGCACCCTCGGATGAGTTTCCTGGACGCATTTCAAGGTTACTATCAAATACCACTAGCTCGCGGTGATCAGGAGAAAACGGCTTTCGTGACCCCTGTGGGGAATTACCACTACAAGGTAATGCCGTTCGGCCTGAAAAACGCAGGAGCTACCTATCAGAGGATGATGACCAAAATGTTTGAACCACAGTTGGGTAAAAGCATGGAGGTTTATATTGATGATATGGTGGTAAAAAGCAAGGTTATTGCAGAACACATTGGGGACCTCAGGGACGTTTTTTGAAATTCTGAGAGAACACAGATTACGCTTGAACGCGTCCAAGTGTTCATTTGGTGTGGGATCAGGCAAGTTCTTGGGATATATGGTGACTCATAGGGGGATTGAAGTTAACCCCGATCAAATAAAAGCCATCAACAACTTACGAGCTCCTCGGAATCCCAAGGAAATCTAGAAGCTGACAGGAATGACTGCTGCCCTCAATAGGTTCATTTCCAGATCAGCTGACAGGTGTAGACCTTTCTTCTCGCTCATCAACAAGTGGAAGGGTTTCGAATGGACTAAGGAATGCGCTATTGCTTTCCAGCAACTTAAAGACTACCTAGCTCAACCTCTGATTATGTCCAGTCCAGAGCCAGATGAGGTCTTATTTGCATACATCGCAGTAGCCCCTAATGCAGTAAGCTTAGTGTTGATCCGGACAGACTCTGGTATACAAAAACCAGTCTACTACGTAAGTAAGTCATTGCATGAAGCTGAAATTCGTTATTTGCCGTTGGAAAAGGCCATCCTGGCAGTAGTGCTAGGGACGAAGAAGCTGCCTCACTATTTCCACGCCCACATCGTTATAGTCCTCACCCAGCTACCGCTTAGGGCTATACTCCGAAGCGCCGACTACACTGGAAGGATTGCCAAATGGGGTACGATTCTAGGAGCTTTCGATATCAAGTACATGCCTCGCACATCAGTAAAGGGCCAGGTCCTTGCTGACTTGGTCGCCGAGTTCACGAAGCCTCATTTAAATGAGGTAACACCAACACCGGGCTTGGATGGAAGGTCCGTTGGCATGACTTCTCTAGAGAGCCCGTTGCCCTGGGAAGTGTATGTAGACGGTGCATCGAATTAGAGAGGTTCAGGGGTGGGGCTAGTGCTGATATCCCTAGAGAAAATTGTTATTGAAAAAGCGTTAAGGCTGGATTTCTCTGTGACGAATAATGAGGCAGAGTATGAGGCTCTCTTAATGGGAATGACGATGGTACGAAAGATGGGCGGAAAGTCAATCCAGATGTTCTCGGACTCAAGATTAATCGTCGGTCAAGTACTAGGGGAGTTCGAGGCGAAGGATGAAAGAATGCAGGGGTACCTAAGTCGAGCGAAATCACTGCAGACAGAGTTTGAAACTTTTAACCTGCGGCACGTCCCCAGAAACAGCAACACGCATGCTGATTCTTTGGCCACGCTCGCTACCTCTTCGGCGCAAGAGTTGCCTAGGGTTATCCTCATTGAGGACATGCAAAGACCAACGGAATTAAGAAGAGAGGCAGTCCAGGTTCATCACATCAGGGCCGCCCTAAGCTGGATGGACCCTATCATTAAGTTCCTGAAGGATGATGTGTTGCCCGAAGAAAAAGGGGAAGCAGATAAAGTACGGAGGAAAGCTACTCGTTTCTGGCTATCCGAGGACCATAAGCTTTATAAGCGCTCCTATTCAGGTTCATATTTATTGTGCATGCACCCTGAAGCAGCTGAATCACTACTAGAGGAGTTGCATGAAGGGATCTGTGGAAGCCATACTGGTGGGAGATCTTTGGCTCACCGAGCCATTACTCAAGGTTATTGGTGGCCGAATATGTAGAAAGAGGCTCATGAGTACGTCAAAAAGTGTGATCAATGCTAGCGGTTTGCGCTGAACATTCATCAGCCCGGAGGCATTCTTAATCTGCTGTCCAGCCCATGGCCTTTCGCTTAATGGGGCTTGGATATTGTGGGCCCATTCCCTAAGGCAGCGGGAAACAAGAAGTACCTCCTGGTCGGCACGGACTATTTCACCAAATGGGTCGAAGCTGAACCTCTAGCAAACATCAGGGATGTAGATGTGAAGAAATTTATCTGGAAAAACATCGTCACACGGTTTGGGGTCCCCTATACCTTCATATCGGACAACGGACTTCAATTTGACAGCAAAGCTTTCAGGAATTATTGTAGTGAGCTGAAAATCACAAACAGATATTCTACCCCGGCTTATCCCCAGAGAAATGGGCAAGCAGAAGCTGTTAATAAGGTCATAATTAACGGATTGAAGAAAAGACTAGACGAAGCTAAAGGTAGATGGGTGGAAGAATTGCCTCACGTGTTATGGGCATATAGAACTACACCTTGCAGGTCTACAGGAGAGACTCCCTTCTCAATGACCTATGGGGCTGAAGCTGTCATACCTCTGGAGACGGGGTTTCCAACATATAAGACTAGCTCTTTTGATCCGATCGGCAATGATGGGCAGCTGGAAAAGAGTTTGGATTTGATTGAAGAACGAAGGGAAAATGCGATGGTTCAACTGGCACATTACCAACAAAAGCTCAAACAGGGCTACGACGCCAACGTAAGGTTGAGACCTTTAGAGCCCGGGGATTTGGTGTTGAGGAAAGTAGTGGGCACTGCAAAGAATCCAGCTTGGGGAAAGCTTGGACCAAATTGGGAAGGGCCGTTCCGCATCACCTCAAGAGCTGGAATTGGAGCATATTTTTTGGAAGTCTGGATAATCATGTAGTACCCCGGCCGTGGAATGTAAATAACCTGAAAAGGTATTATTATTAAGTGTACTTTTCCTTTCTGTGATGGTGCCATTTTATTGTGCTAATAATCCTCTCAAAGTGTTTAAACTTAAATTCAATCATGCCTGTTGTCCTCGGACTAGATGATTTGGGTTAGTTAACACTCATTTACGTTCCAGTGTTTAAACTTAAATTCAATCATGCCTGTTGTCCTCGGACCAAATGATTTGGGTTAGTTAACACTCATTTACGTTCCCCTCAAGTGTTTAAACTTAAATTCGATCATGCCTATTGTCCTCGGACCAGATGATTTGAGTTAGTTAACACTCATATACGTTCCTGGGTTTAAACTTAAATTCGATCATGCTTGAGTCCTCGGACCAGATTATTTGGGTTAGTTAACTCATTTACGCCTCTCAAAGTGTTTAAACTTAAATTCAATCATGCCTGTAGTCCTCGGACCAGATGATTTGGGTTAGTTAACACATTATGATCTTCCCAAGTGTTTAAACTTGATTCTACGAGCAGTTTTCCTCAAGTATTATTGTCTACGTTATTAGTCTAGTTTGGTGCTTGGCAGAATATGCGAATTTAAGCTCAATTACGTCAATTGTTATTACCATGAGGCCTCGTTTAGCCATGTTTAAAAGATTACCGTGGTTTTGGTTGATTCTCAGTTATCAAACTGTCATTATTAGCCATAATGGCACAATCTAACATATACCATAAAAGCAACAAGGAACAAAAAGTAAACCATTTCATTCATTAAAGAGGTAATTTCATTACAAAATAGATGATAAGGGGTCCTAACTATTACACAATTTAACATCCTAAGCCTTATTCTGAGGCATTGGGTCAGTCTTTGGTAGATCACCCGCATCTCCGGTCTGAAGAGGTGCCTGGCTTGTCTCAGTTAGGATTGGAAGATTCTGACCGGCCAAGGAAGCTTCCAAGGTATCTGGCAGGTCGCATATGTCAGGATGGTAGTAGACATTCCTAGGCTGCCTTAAGGCAGATTCTGGGGGGACTCCAGCCGCATCAAGGCTTTTGCCCCATGTGATGTCGCAGTAGTCCCTGCAGACCTTTGCAAACTCCTCGGTCAGCCTCGTCTGGGTTTCTTGCACCCCCAACATGTAGACAGCCTGCTTCTCAGCCTCAACTGCTTCCTTGGCTAGTTGAGCGTCCTCCTTGGCCAATTTAGCAGCATCCTTAGTTTTGTCAAGCTCAGCTCGAAGTTCTTTCACCAACGCCCTCTCTGTTTCCAGATTGATTTCGGTAGTATACAGCTTCTGGCGTTGGTCTTCGGCTTGCTTTGTGATAGTCTTCAGGCCTGCCTCCAGACTCCTCTTTGCCTTCATCTCCTCCTTTAGTTGCTCGGAGATGCGGGCGCACTCGTCTTTTACACTGCCCAATGCCTTCTCGGCCTCCTCCCTAGATTGGGCCCCGGCTTGTACTTCAATATTTTTCTTTTTATTCCACTCTTCAGCCACGTAAATTTGTTGGGCAATCTGCATGGCAAACAAAGAATTTTACGATTAGTTGTGAACACACATAAGAGCTATGAGAGAGAGTCACTTATCTTACCATGGCTATATCCCTTTTGAGGGACAAGAAGAGCTCCTGTGGGTTGAAGCGCCGATAGGACTCCATGTCCTTCGGAAGGAGGAGAGCCTGCTCTAATGCCTCTGCTATGTGCCCAGCCTTCCCTCCAGCGTAGTTTCGGAGGGAGGCATCATATGGGATGGCTGCGCCATCCAGTGTCAGCTTCGGAGACCACACCCGAGTTCCTCGCCGCACGTCTGCGGCCAAGGGCTCTTCCTTGCTCTCAGTAGAAGAAGCCCTTTTACCTCTCGTATCATGGGCCGTCTTTTGCTGCTTAGAACCCTTCGGTGGGACAACTTCCCCATCTTCAATATCCGTCACCACCTTCTTCTTCTTCAGATCCGGCAGTGGCTTTAGGCCGGGATCTCTTGGGGCTGGGGGAGGAGGAGGGGAAGGTGGAAGATTGACCGTGGGCTGGGATGTACCAGTACCCTTGGTCACGGCCTTCGGCCTCCTGTTCTTCATCAAATCCGTTAGACTCTACATGTCTTCTTCTTCAGAGTCGTCAGGCACGGCTATATTCAAAGGCGGAGCAACTGAGTGCTTATCAAACACCTCGTCGGCAGCCAAAATTTGAACTTCCTCCGAGGTTTCCCCTTCAAACTTGAATTGGTCGATTTGCTCGTCAAGCGAAGGGGTTGATGAGGCTACTTTTTCTCCCTCTGCTGCCAGCCGAAGAGGGACCTGTTAAACAGGCTGGACGAGTAATGGAACGCCTTGTGGGTTCGGATGTGGCACAGGCGCAAGGTCAAATGGGGCCAGAAAGCCCTTTCGAGCAACGTCGATACGATTAAGGCAAGGGTCTCCAAGTGTTATCGCGTTGCCTACTGGCTGGAAGTCCTTTTTCTTCGAAGTATAGCCAAGGATGAGATGCACGGCCCTAAGCTGCCCGTCTTCGCTTGCAAAGATCTCCGACCGAAGAAGGAAGCTAAGTGCTACTGTGTTGGTGAGACTCAGCCGAGGAGCGACGTGATCCCTATCTGTGACATCAAAATGGAACTATCAGAAGAACTTAATACATGATAGAGAAGGCCAGTTTATTGAGAACAAAAACCCTAAATCTATTGTGGGGGAAACCTAAGTAGGGGATATCCCACCTGGCTCTCCTAGCCAAGTAGGGCAATGAAGCCCGTCATGCCACGTGCCCGAGACGATCAGATAGTCGTCTTTCATCCCTTTGTTAGACTTGGGGAGGCAAGAAAGGAGCCTGACTTCATTGGATCAAGATCTAAGATAGTATCCCGACCCTTCCTTGGAACAACATTCGACGGCTCCTAAAATCCTAAACACGTTAGCCGCACACTGCTCAGGGCAGAGTCTATGGTTCAGGAGATAATCTCTGGTGACCCGACCCATGGGGATGGTCATCCCTCCTTCCAAGAAGGCGATAATGGGGATCGCAACTTCGCCCTCCTCTCGGTCTAATAGTAACCCCTCCATAGAGCAGTATCTTAAGCCCACATCCTGGGAAATGCGATATATCGCCCTAAACTTCTCTATCTGGGAAGGACTATTCACCAGATGTTCGAACCTACCCATTTTCAGTTAAGATAGTGGAGAGCGGTACAGAATGGTGATTGGGAAATGAATGTCCAAATGCCGAAGAGGCAAACTGAAAAGAATACGAAAATCTTAAATGAAGAACTTAAGCAGAATCGAATTGGAGGATGTCCTTTAGCTTTACAGGAAGATCGTAGCAGATTCTGGGACGAGTTGAAGTAAATGACAAGAGAGGTTTTGGGAGCGTGAATGCTTGAGTTCGCTGGAGAGTCTGAAATTTGCAAAGTGAGAAAATAACCCCCTCTGGGACCTTATATAGAGGTAGGCAAAGTGGTGGGATTTATCCCGCCCAAAATGTTGAGGGAAATCTCGTCCGTTGGATTTGCGACGTGTCGTTAGATTTCATAGACAAGATGCCGCCTGGAGCAATTAATGACGCCTCGGAAATGACGCAACAACAGCGACAATAAAAAAGCACCTAGATTTATGCGCACACACACGTGTGGAGTCAGAAATTCAATGCTTTCATTTGACAAAAGGTCAAAACCCCACTTTTCTCTTCGGATATGAGGGAAAATTGGAATTTTGAGGGGCTATTGTGGGTGAGAAAGCCCAACGCCATATGTTGGGCCTGGGGCCCAATTTAAGTATCACTCCCTATCCGAAGAGGTTAAAGGGATCAGCGCTTAGCCATCCTGGTGAAAATACAATCAAGAAGGGACGAATGTTGCGTCCGAAGACAACCTGGCTGGTCCAAAGAGGTTCTACTCATTGGATCTCTGGAGAACTTGATCAAGTAGATATATTGAAGATTCCTCGGTAAGGAGTGAACTTTGGGCACGCCTAAGTGTGAGAAGATCATGAAATATCTTAAAAATAAAGCTGCTACCACCGCATTTAATGCACTGCAGCAACTTTCCTGGCCGCATTTATGTGGAAAAGACACCTGAATAGTGCAACCTCAACCACTACCACACACTGCAGGCTAAAGCAAACTTCTGATGTGATTAGTACTCAAGTGGACGCTTAGATGAAGAACAAGTGTACGGTAAAGATGAGATGAAAAGTGTATATATAAAGGAAATAGGTCTCACAGAATTAGAGGAGAAAATTTTTGTCATTTAAGTCTGTAAACTTTAAACCTTTTCGGATTGAAGAGAATCCATACTGAATACTAGTCTGAACATCACTTTTGTTCCTTGTTTTGTCTGTTTGAACCGTTGTTGAATCCATTTTTAGCCCAGTTGTTCAACCCACTCTCTACAAATTTATTGTTAAGGGTTTCATTGGGCTAAGTCTATAAAGTCCATACTTGGCCCAACAAAAATTGACCCTACAGAGACAATTACTAAAGCTCCATGATTTAGTTACAAATGATACTAATTTATTGTTTCTGTTCTTATTTTGTTGGTAGGTTGATTGAAGTGACAAGTATACAAAATTTTCCAATGCATCACTTGAGTTAGCAACTACCCCTAGAAAATTGAGATCAAAGACCGAGAGAAAATTCAATTAGAGTCTAATTTTGTGTCACATGTCTCATCTAAGTTTTTAAATTTTTGTGTCAAGTGAGTTAATTTAGTGTAAAAATTGAATTTCAATTAGAGTTTAATTTTACGCCAAG
The DNA here is from genome assembly GCA_023621385.1 of Quercus gilva. NCBI lineage: Eukaryota > Viridiplantae > Streptophyta > Magnoliopsida > Fagales > Fagaceae > Quercus > Quercus gilva. The sequence continues at coordinate 71,903,558 of CM042477.1, forward strand.
TGTCCCATCTAATCTAAGTTTTTTTAATTTTTGCATCAAGTAACTTAATTCAATGTAGAAAATGAGGAGTCTAATATAAATAAATAAACCATAAATAAAAAAAATAAAAAATAAAAAAAAATAAAAAAAAACCTAATCATATATCTAACTCTATAAATAAAATTAGAGGAAAAGAGAATTTGAATGATTTTATATTTATGAGCCATTTTTTGTGTAACTAAAAATAATTCAAATTAATAAGTTATTTATGTACTATACCATAATTATGTACGGTCCATTACTAATTGGATAATATATATATATATATATATATATTAAACCAAATGTTAGAAAAAATTCAATTAGAATCAAAATTGGATTTTGCTTTTGTTAGCTTTCCATAAACTAATGAGCATATTATACTATTTCTATTTAGATATTTTGTATAGAAAAATCTTGAATCTAAAAAATCGTAATTGAGTTAAACTATTCTGTGCACCCATCTCCATTCAATTTAGGAGATACTATTGGACCAACCTATTCTTTTTATTTTGTATTGTATTTAGTAGAATTTCATGTACAATGATTGTGAATTAATATTATTTTGTATGGGAAAATCTTGAACCTAAAAGATTGTACTTGATCTGAACTATTCCATGCACCCATCTCCATTCAATTTAGGAGATACTATTGGACCAACCTATTCTTTTTATTTTGTGTTGTATTTAGTAGAATTTCATGTACAATGATTGTGAATTAATATTGAATATGTAGTATCCAATAATGATTTTCTAAATTATATGCATAATAGTAATGTAATGAGAAATTTAGCGTAAATGATATCATGAAAATTGCAAGGAAAAACAATTTTAATACCTCTAAATGTCCTCGTTGAGCTAATGTCTTATATGTTTAATAACTCAAGCTAACATTAATAATACTGCTTCAATTTATCATTCTCGTGCATAAGTACGAGTTACATACTAGTATATATTAATAGACAAAATTCAGAGAAGGTCTAATTAGAATTTGAAATTGGAGTCCAATTTTGCGCCATGTGTCTAAATTTATGTGGGACCACATCATAATTATCCTTCCAAATGTCCATTCTCATTCTAATGGTGATGTTAGAATCTCTTTCCCTCTCCCTTGTGTGTGTGTGTGTGTGTGTGTGTGTGTGTGTGTGTGTGTGTGTGTGTGTTTGTTTCTAAAAAAAAAGAATGAGTCATTGTCCCACATTGCTTAAGAGAGTGTGTTGTATGTAGTATAACTTGCCCCACCCTCCCTTAAAAGTTATCATGGCTTTTGAGTGGAGTTGTGGTATGCGTTTATGTTAGAACCCATTTCCCTCTCCCTTGTGTGTGTGTGTGCTTGTTTCTCAAAAAAATAATGGGTAATTGTCCCACATTGCTTAAGAGAGTGTGTTGTGTGTAGTATAACTTGCCTCACACTCCCTTAAAAGTTACCATGGCTTTTGAGTGGAGTTATGGTGTCTTTGTGTTAGAACTCCTTTCCCTCTCCCTTGTGTGTGTGTGTGTGTGTGTGTGTGTGTGTTTGTTTGTTTCTCAAAAAAAAAAAAAAGAATGGGTAATTGTCTCACATTACTTAAGAGAGTGTGTTGTGTATAGTATAACTTGTCTCATCCTCTCTTAAAAGTTACCATGACTTTTGAGTGAAGTTGTGATGTGCCTTTGTGTTAGAACCCCTTTCTCTCTCCCTTGTATGTGTGTGTGTGTGTGTGTGTGTGTTCGTTTCTTAAAAAAAAAAAAAAAAAAAAAAAAAAAAAAAAAAAAATCTTCAATTGAAGTCTAATTTTGCGCCACGTGTTTTTAAATTTTTTTTTTCCTTAATTTTAGTGCTAAACGTAGGGAACACACCATAAATATCCATCTAGGTGTCCAATATGAATAAATCACTTTTGGATTTATCTTAGAAGAGTAGATAAGGATAGTGAATAGTGACAGTTATTCATCTCCCTCAATCCCAATACAATTTTTATGAGTCTGATAACCTTGACGTTTAGGCTTCTACTTCTCCACACTTGATTGTCTTCTCAACTCCTTCTAAGGCCTCGATTAAGGATCTGTTTGGGATCCGCTTATTTTGTTGAAACTGAAAACTTTTTGTTGAAAGTATTGTAGATAAAGATAAAAGTTAGTTGAAATAGTATAGTAGACACTAATCATTGGTTTCGCTTTTTATAAACAAGCAGAAGCAGGGGCAGTTGTAGTGGTAGATTCATCCCAAATTTACTCCACTATTGGAGGAAAACTTAAAGGTCTCTAGAGATGAAGGCACTTTAGGGATCAGCTAGCCATCCAAATTTGCTATGGCCAATCTCTTTCCATTGCAAGTAGTTGTTCTTTAATCAAGATATTTTATTGTAGAGTATTTTTATTGCATTCAACAGTCATGCAATCAAAGTCATGAACATAAAATAATATATCATTTTACAATACACCCAATATCCCAACTTTTATTTTACCATACAACACATTAAAATAATATATCTACACAATAAAATAATATAACCTAATACCTAAATAAAGCCCAAAACCCAATAAAATATTATTTTAAAATTATACCATCTTGCTACAGTAGCTTCTAAGAGCATTAGAGCATTCACATCCAGACGGCCAAATGCCAAATGTATGACAGATTTAGCATTAAAGCCCAAAAACCCCCAACACCCAGACTTGTAAAAAGCAATTATTGCAAAAAGAATTGCAATAGTGCTACAATGCAATTCTAAAGGTGGAATTGCATTGTAGCTGAATTCTTAAAAAAAAAAAAAACTAATATTTTATTCATTACTTTATCAATTCCTCTCTCTCTCTCTCTCACCGGGATTTTGTTTTTATTTGGGTTTTGGAATATATTATTTTATTGTGTAAAAATATTATTTTAATGTGTTGTATTGTAAAATAAAAGTTGGGATGCTGAGAGTATTGTAAAATGGTATGGTATAATTGATAAAGTAACTTTTTGGGATAGTAAAATAGAATGTAATAGAATTTTGGGATGTGAATGCTCTTAGCATTCAATATTTTCAAACTATTCTATTTTACTATTTTAAAAGCTATTTTATTTATTATACCATCTCAGTTCTTTCCAATCCTCTACAACTTCTGTCTCTTGCTCTCTGTCTCTCTCTCTCTCAACCACCCAAACCTCCCCAGATCAACCCTTTACTGCCCCACTGCCCACCAAAATCCCACCTATTAAAATCAACCCACACCACAACACGACCCATAACCTCCACCACACGACCCATATTGCCCATAACCTTCACCACTCAACCAACCATGTAGCCACCACCTGACCCACGACCCAAACTGCCATTGCAACCACCTGCTACCACCACCACCACCACAAACAAACCCAAAAAAAGCTACCAAAACTCAAACAAGCTACCACTAAATTAAACATTTAAACAAAAACCCATCAACCCATCAGGGAGGTTGAGAAGCCCATTATTAAAGTGAGGTTGAGCAGCCTATCATTGGAGGCAAGCTTGAGCGCCTCCATCACAGGACCACGTGATCAAAACCCCATCTGAACAGAACCCACACCGATCAAAACACCATCAGAACCCACTCGATCTCCACCTAAAATCAAAACCCCATCAAAATCCACCCAAAATCAAACCCACCTCACCACGACCCACACTCCCTATGGCAAAACAGCCCAAGCAACTCCGGTGGCAAGTCTTGAACGGGAGAGAGATGTGAGAGAGGGAGTGAGGACAAAGTGAGAGAATAAGAGAAAGTGAAAGAGGGAGAGAGAATAAAGTAATAAAAAAATTATACAAGCCTGCTACAATGTTGTCATACATATAAGACAATACTGTAGCAGTATTGCAATTTTTTTTTACAATTGCAAGTCCGTAGAATGCATGTTTTTTTTTTTTTTTTTTATTAATGATTTGATGCTAAAATTTAGCATATTTTCAGTTATATAAGACCCAATACTGATGCTCTAAATGTAGGATACTATTATAGCTCAATTGTAAATTTTTTTACAATTGGCATGCTAGATAATGCTACACTTTTGTGATTTGATGCTAAAATATAGCATTTTAGGAGTTTTACATGTGTGGATACTGATGCTTAGTAGTAGTGGTGTTAAATTACTAAAATGTTATTTTTAACACCACAAACTACAAAAGCTGTGCTACATCAATGGAGCTATAAGTAAAATTTTGGCAAAAATACACTTTTGGTCCCTATATTTTGGGCCAATTCTCATTTTGGTTTCTAAATTGATTTTGCGCCTATCCTAGTTCTTGAAAATAGAAAATTATTTTCATTTTGGTCCTTGCTGTCAACTCACTAACAGAAAAGACCTACATGGCAAACAGAGTGCATAGGTGACATGTTAGATGTTGATGTGGCTAATAAAATAATATTAAAACCACCACGTCAGCATCCATGTTAGCAACTAACTTAAAAAATTAATTTATTTTAACAAAAAAAAAATTAAAAACAAAAATAAGTTTTGGAATTAAGATCTGGTGTGTTTGTATTTGTTTCTATTGAAGTGTGTGTTTGTGTTTGTATTTGTTTATTTTTCTTCTTTCTTTTAAGATAAACACAAAAAAATAAAAATAATCGCATATCTCTCTCTTGGTCCATGTGTTTGTTTGTTTCTGTTTCTCTTTCTTCTGTGTGTTTCTTAATCTTCTTTCTTGGTCCGTGTGTGTTTCTTTTTCTCCTCTTTTTCTTCTTTCTTTACGGATCCATGAGTTTCTTTTTCTTCTTTCTTGGTCTATGTGTTTTTCTTTTTCTTCTTTGTCCATGTGTTTGTGTTTATATCTGTTTCTTTTTCTCTTCTTTTTCTTCTTTCTTTACAGATCCATGAATTTCATTTTCATTTTCCCCTCTCTCTCGGCTCTCTTTCATTTTCACATCTTTCTCTCTTTTTCCTTTATGGTTTGATTTGGGTTAGAGAGAGAGAGAAAGAGGGGTTAGATCAGTTATAACACCCGGCTCACTTAAATTTAATTTAAATTCTACTAGAGTGAAATTGATGAATTATTTAATTTATTTTGAAGGTGATATTATTTTATATTATGATATCTACAAAGAAAATAAATAAAAGAAGATGTAAGGTGAGGGTTATTTTTGTGGATTATTCATATTTAACTTTTAATCTCCTTATCAGTTAAGGAAAAAGATAAGAGATTAAAACCTATTTGGATTAGGAGTTTAAGTGTTATTGGAATCCTTTTAGAGTTCTAGCCTGTCTAAACAATCTTAATTTGAGATTAATTGGGAATTAAAGTCTTGGAAACTTATTTAAGTTTTAGTGGGTCTTAAACTCTAGCCCAAGTAGGAGTGTTATTCAAGAGTACTAATTGGAGTGGGATTGATCTTCCTAGATTGAATTGAAGTGTTATTTTAGAATATATATGTGGCTGACTTAAAAATATTTTAGAATATATTTTAAGGTTAGTGTTATTGTTCATGTGGGAATATATTTTAAGTCAGCCACATGTATATATTTTAAGTCAGCCACATGAAGATCTAGGAAGATCTTCTAAGTGGGATTGATCTTCCTAGCCAGTGTTGCCTCTTTGAGGTTAGTGTTATTGTTCTCTATGGAAATCACCCATCGAGTATTTAGCAGCTTATGTCTTTGTCTGGCTAATGTTTAATGTTTTCCATATCAAACTATTGTTTTATTTTTATTGTTCTTTATAAATGGAAAAATTGTTTATTGTTATAGTAAGTGTTTTCTTTTTGATAGTTTTATAGAATATATTATAATATTGTTAAAACTATTTGTAAATGTTTTGTAAAAATTATATTTTGTCAATGATACTATTATTTTGTTTTGAAAGACATCCTCATGTTATGTAGTCTCTTATTGAGCTTATAGCTCACCCCCCTTTCTCCACCTTTCAGATAAGAGCAGTGGAATATCTTTTGGTGGTAGATCATTGGAGACATAGATTGAAAACTTCTTTTGGAGCTATGTTAGTTGATGGACTGTTTTAGTATATTTTCTTAGGATAGTGAGTTTGGCTTTTGTGGAACTCTTTGAGATTGTATTTGGAGACTTTGTTGTTAAACTTTTTGTTTTTATGGATTTCATAGGAAAGATTTTGATGGTTTGAAGTGTACTTATGGATATTTAATTACGCTCTGTTCCAATATATTATTGTTGATTATTTATAAGACAAGTCATGCATCTAAATCTTTGCTATGAGTTTGTGGTGTTCCATCAGTGGTGGTGGAGGTGGTGGTTGCAAATTGGTAGTAGAGCTGAAGATTGGTAGTAAAGGTAATGGAGGGGCTCAGATCGACCTTGGAGGTAGTCAAGGTGGAGATCAACAGTGGAGGTGGAGAGTAGATTTAAAAAGTTAGATCAGCGATGGTGGGTAGATCTGGATTTTTTGGGTCCATTGGTGGGGTTCGAAGGTGGTGGATTTTCTGGGTCCATTGTTGTGTTTTGTTGCCAAGAAAATATTGCTATTAATCTGAGTTGAGTTTTGATGTTTGGTGTTTGGTTGGTTGGGTCTAGTAGAGATGTTTTGCTATTTTGGTGATTGCTGGGTTTTGGTCTCAATTTGAAGATTGCTATGCATGTTTGGTTTCTAAGAAAATATTGATTTTTTAATTTTCTGGGCAACTAGTTATTTGAGGAAGAACATGAACAATTTTGGGGAAATAAGGAAGAACATGAATAGTTATGGGAAGAACACAAAGAACATAAACAAACGAAAAAAATAATGATGAAAAGAAAATGAAAAGAAAAAGTAATGAAAAGAAAATTTTATTTTAATTATTATTTAAATAATTAAATAATAACAAAAAATTTATTTTATTTTAAAATAATTAAAGAAAAGAAAAAAAATAATGATGTGGCTTTTTTTAATATTTAAAATGTTGACGTGACATTATCTAATATTATTTTATTAGCCACGTCAGTATTTAACATGCTACTTATATACTCCGTTTGCCATGTAGGACTTTTTTGTTAGTGAATTGATGGCAAGGACCAAAACAGAAATGATTTTCTATTTTTAGGAACTAGGGTAGGCACAAAATCAATTCAGGGACCAAAATAAGAATTAACCCAAAATGTAAGGACCAAAAGTGTATTTTCACCTAAAATTTGTAACATGAATCCACCCAAAATTTACACCCAAGACAAACTAAGCACATTACAATTGAACAATTGATTAATCATCCCAAGTTGGCAGGATTGAACAAAAGTCCCCAAAATGATCAATTCAAAATAATAATAATAATACCATTAGCACATACTGTTGTCGAAGGGGAGTTGAATTTCAGAATTAGAATATCTAGGGACACTACTAAATAGTCTAATGTACTATTGTGCAAGCCTTTTTTTTTTTTTTAATGAGTTTTGATAATAAAAGTTCGGAATGAGGCAATGAGCATTGCTTCAAATGCTTTGAGGAGAATTTAGAAACCCAAGGGGAGAAAAGACAGAGTTTGTAAGAATTGAGAGACCAAAGAAAATAATAATTTGCAAGAATTGAAAAGTCAAGAAAAAAAAAAAATGAATAGTCTGGGTTCCAAAGAAAGAGAAAAGGAAAAAGATTAGACAACATATAAACCTACCACATCAACACATCATAGATATCTCGATCAACTTTAGTGATGAATTCCATAGTCAACGACCCAGTACAAGGAGCACCTCATAGCATGGGAATAAAAAATATCGCAACAAACTATTTAAACATCAGGATTCCCCATCCTAATAACTTTAGGTAAGGGAAAAGTTTGTGTTTTCTCCATCCCAATAACACTTCATGGTTATCTCTTTTGCCACAATTTCTCAGCAATTACACAGACCATAAACTCCATCAGTAATAAAACGCAATATAAAGACAAAACCAATCTAAAAACTGAAAAACACATACTTGTGAATTGTCTGTGGTTAATCATATTTGACCGCTTGGCATGGCGGTGTCCAAGGACAATTCTTCAGTAGATGCAAAACTCTCTTCTCCGAAGCTATTCCACCCCATCTCCATCTAAGAAGTGTCATCTGGAGAATCATTACAGATGTATTCATCAATGGGATAGTTATAATCACCAGTTGGATCCACATCCTTGCTCGCAGCATCTGCACTCTCTTGAATCTCCAATGCTTGTTCAAGGCCTGCCTGCACTTCACCCATGTTGGGTCGATTTTTGGCTCCCCGTCGCACACAAGTAGTGGCAATGTCAATGTATACCTTAAAACACTCTGGAGTTATCTTCCCCATAAGATACGGATCAATTATCTCATTAATGGCCCCTTCTCGTTTGCAACTTTGGGCCCACCTAATCAGGTGTATCGGTTCTTCCACTTCAGATTTTTTTCCGTATGCCTTTCTGGCACAGAGGACTTCCAACAGTACCGCACCAAAAGAATAGACATCTGATTTATCGGTCAGCTTCCTGCTCATGCAATACTCGGGATCCAAGTATGCTAAAGTTCCCACCACCCTAGATTCCAGCCTAATTAAGCCTTTGACAAACTCGGGGGACCCTTCTTGGACAACCCAAAATCTGACAACTTGGGCTCCAATTTCTCGTCCAACAGAATTTTTTGCGTCTTCACGTTACGGTGGATGATAGTATGCTTCACCCCAGTGTGAAGGTAGTGCAGCCCACGTGCCACTCCAATGCAAATCTTAAGTCTTTGTTTCCACGGGAGGGGTTCATGGTGGTTAGTGCCGTAGAGGTGGTTTCCAAGGTTTCCATTGACCATGAATTCGTAGACATGGAACTCCTGGAGTTTATCTTCGATACAATATCCGATGAGACGGAGGAGGTTAGGGTGGTGTAACTGGCAAAGCAACAGAACCTCGTTCTTTAAGTACCAGTCTAAACCCGGCATTTTCTTGATATTCACACACTTTATTGCAACGCTTATTGTAGGGTCATCAATAAACCCCTTGTATACTTTCGTATAATGCCACTTACCAATGAATAAATTATTATCGAAGTTATTGGTGGCTGTCTTGATCTCAGCCAGTGAAAATCGACGGCATGGAAGGTTTGTTTCGTCTGACCTTCTCTTACCGGACGGCCTTATTAACTTTGAAATACATTCTGAAATACCTTTCATACCACAAACGAGCTTGAAATGATGCAGTAAAAGGAGTGGCTGCTTGCCCCGGCGATCACGGATAAGATTCCCTTTCAAAAATAGACAAACTAACAAAGTAGAGGTTTTCTATCTCTTATCTTTTTTTTTTTTTTTTTTTGAGAAACTTCTATCTCTTATCTTATCTCAAAAAACACAAAGTAGAGGGTTTTTTTTCGTATACAATATAGTAGATTATACAGAACTCTCTTAGAACTAAATACTAGTGGGGCTGGGCCTGTTGGATACTTCAATTATTTGACTTTTCTTCAATGTCTCTTTTTTTTTTTTTTTTTTGGGTAAACACTTTTCTTCAATGTCTCATCCAACGGTTATCTGTTATTTCAATATTTTTCGGATTATTTACACTATATAGTTTTATAGGCATAAGATAATGCTAAGCCCGATCATTTTTTCCTTGAAGCAGACTATAATTGAGTTCTCAATCACACTTTTTTTAAATATATATATATATATATATATGTTGAAACTAAAAAAAATTACTTTATAAAAAGTGTCATATAGGTCCATGCATCTACACGGCAGCTGTGGATTAAACAATAGTATAGGTTCAAAAGTATGGTCATGTATGGTCGGTTATGTATGGTCATCTACAAAAGGTTGATTAGCCTGTAAGGCTATACTACCAATATATATATATATATATATATATATGAGCCCTAATTAAAGGAAATGGTTCCGCCTTATTTTCAGTATCTAGTTTTAACACTTAATTATTATGTTTTTCTCACAATCGTTGCATTTCGTAACACATACCCCAGACAACCATCTACTTCTCATACCCTAAACACTCTCCTAGCTTAAACGGGCTTTACTGTTCAGTTTTCGAAATTCACTTTACATCAGAGGTGGCGCCAACGACAAAAAGAAGGGAACACAACAACAGGGTATCAAAAGTTCAGACAGAGTACCAAAAATTGAACCTATTACTCTTCTGGAGATCACTAGCCGTTTCACCCCTTTAGGAACTATACCTAAACCTAACTACTCTACTATTTTGGCAAAAACCTATGATTCTTATTCCTGTACTAACCAACTTGCTAAAGCAAATGCTTTTACTTCAATGGGTCTTATTGTTCAGTTCTTGGAATTCATTTTACATCAGAGGTGGCGCCAACGACAGAAAGAAGGGAACACAACAATAGAGTACCAAAATATATTAAAAGCAAATGCTTTCAGTATTTATTTATACTATTATTTAAGGGACTTATCTGTTTGAATTTTTCATTTTTTAGTTTAAAAATACCCTTACACTCTTATGTTTAAGTAGAGACAAAACTAAAGGATAATCCTGTAAAAATGTAACTCTAACTCCCACTAAAACATTGTCTAAAAAATAAGACCATTCTCTTATAAATTTTTAAATTGATTTATTCACTTATAAATTAAAATTTTAAAATAAAATTATATATATATAATAATTAAACAGTTTTCTACGAAATAAGACTACTAAAAAAAATCTCACGCGTCGCACGTGCATGAGGCTAGTAATAATAATGAGAGCCACATGCCTGCTGCCTAGTACCTGTGAAACGCAAAAGATAGAAACAAATCAAGTAAAACAAAAAAACTGAAAAGTAAATGGGAAGTGGCACCACCAGAAAGTAAGGAACAAGGTTTCATGAAAGTGGGCCCGAAAAGTTGAAAAATGTTACAAGCTATAAAGATGGAGTTTAAAAAGCAACGGAACAAATAAAAAGGAGAAATGCTATGTCTACAACATTTCTACAATATTTTTACAACATTTCCTAAGTGGCAGGTTGTTATTGGTTGTTATTGTTGGGGCAAAAAAGTAATCTTAGTGTTAATTTCAAATTTGAACCAATAACAACTAACCACCTGTGATTTGTTGTAAAAATGTTGTAAAATTGTTGTAGACGTAGCATCTCTCAATAAAAAGAGCAAAAAGCTGAATAGTGGGTCACGGCTGAACACAAAATTAGGAATTATTGAAGAGAAACGGACACAAAGTGCTCCATTAATTGATCAGTTGAGAGAAAAATATTGGAACAGTTTCTTTGGAATTCCTCTATAAATAGAGAGAGGCATGCACAAGAAAAAAAGAAGCAGACAGATACACAAAAAAGAGAGCAAGTAAACACAGCAAAAACATATAGAGAAGAAAAAAGAGAGGCACGGACAGATAGGGTCAGGTATATGGGATTTCATCAGTCCCTTTCTTATTTGAGAATTACCAAATAAAAATTCTCTCATCTTGGCATTACCAAAATCTATCTCTCACCCTTCTTTAAATCTAAATTTTTATTTGGTAAAACAAATAAGGTTGGGTTTCATGAGGAGTTCCTAATTTCATTCATGAAGTTTTAGATACGAGTCTCTGACTCGTAAATCTTATTTGAAGAGGCGTGGACAAATAGGGTCGGGTATATGAGATTTCATCAGTCCCTTTCTTCTCTAAATCTCTCTCTCTCTCTCTCTCTCTCTCTCTCTCTCTCTCTCTCTCTCTCTCAAATATGAATTTTTGTTTGGTAAAGCAAATAGGATCGGGTTTTATGGGGAGTTCCTAATTGCATTCATGAAGCTTTAGATACAAATCCCTGACTCGTAGATCTTATTTGAGAATTACTAAATAAAAATTCTCTCATCTTGCCATTACCAAAATCTCTTTCTCTCACCCTTCTTTAAATCTGAATTTTTATTTGGTAAAACAAATAAGGTTGGGTTTCATGAGGAGTTCCTAACATCATTCATGAAGTTTTAGATACAAGTCTCTGACTCGTAAATCTTATTTGAAGATTGCCAAATAAAAATTATCTCAAGTTGTGGTGCAATGTTTTTTTAATTGGAATTCTTGATTCTATCAAATTAATGGTGTCCTTAACTCTACCATTTTAATTAGAATCCTTGATTCTACCAAATCAATGAAGTCCTTGATTCTACCATTTTAATTGGAATCCTTAATTCTACCAAATTAATGGAGTCCTTGCAGTGGCGGCGCCACATACAGGCCAGGGTGTTCCCAGGAACACCCTGACCTGAAAAAAATTAAAAAAAAAATTTTTATATTTAATCCATATGAGGAACACCCTCAACCACAAAATTAGGAACACCCTCAAATTAAAAAAAAAAAAAAAAAAAAATTTATCTGTTCTACTTTCAAGCCAAAAAAAAAAAAAAAAAAACCCAAAAAAAAATTTTGAACTAAAATTTGAAAAAAAAAAAATAAAAATTTGTGACAAAGCCAAGCCCACTACCCACGGCAAGCCCAACAGTAGCAAACCCATGGATTCTCACCCAAAAAAAAAAAAAAAAAAAAAAAAAAAAAAAAAAAAAAAAAAAAAAAAAAAAAAAACAGTACAGAGCAAATCAAACCACGGTCACGTCATTGCAGAGAAAGCCAATCCCCAATACAGCCTATACACAGCCTATACAGAGCAAAATCAAACCAAACCCCCATTACCCAATACTGCAATACAGAGGTGTTTATCAAAAAAAAAAAATAACCCAATATAGTTATACAGAGCAAACCAAACCCCAGAGCAAAACAAACCCAGTTACCCACGGACACGGTGAGACGGTCATGTCAGCCGTCGCTCGCAGGCACAGTTCGCTGCTCGCTCCGTCGCTCATCGTCTTCCTCGACTAGCCGTCACTCGTCATCCTTGTGACCTTGTCGCAGCTCGCAGTCGCAGATCAGTCTCGTCTCGCCGTCTCAGCTGCTCCAGTGCTTGGAGCCTCGGCGTCAAGGTATTTCTCTCCCTTTTTCTCTCTTTTTCTCTCAGTCTCTGAGTCTCTCATTCACTCACTCACACTCTCTCTCTCTCTCTCTCTCTCTCTCTCTCTCTCTCTCTCTGAGATGAAAAATGAAAATGAATGTTGGTCCGTTGGATGTTTCTTTCTTTTTATTCTAGTCTTACTTGTTTAATTTAGTATATCTCTCCCTTTTGAACTGTAAGATTCTGATTGGCTGCCTCTTTTTTTTTTTTTTTAACCAATCTTTACTGCTTTAGTGCTTTACTCTTTAAATTTATTTTGCTTTTTGCCTTTGTCTTATACGTTGCTGACTTGCTGTTGGGCTGATTGGCTGCCAATTTTTTTTTTTTTTTTTTGAGAACCAATCTTTACAACTTTACTCTCTCAATTTATTTTCCTTTTTGCCTTTGTCTTATCCGTTGCTGACTTGCTATTGGTCAGTGTGTGTCGGTACAGGTGATATTAATTGTCTTTAGTGTAAATGTGTAACTTGTGATTGTGAAATTTTCTGATTGGCAGGTTGTGATTGAGGGATGGCTTGTGCTTGTGTGTTGAGTAGGGTGGGGGTAGATAGGCTGATGGGCACATGGGTCGGGTAGTAAATAATAATTAAAGTAGTGTAATGTACAATACATTACACTGCTTTAATTATTATGCTAAACATAAGATGTATAATGTTTGGCTATTTTAGTATAATGTGCACAATGAACTAAATAATATAACAAATTAAAGTAGTATAATTAATGACAAATAAATTAAAATAATATAGTTTATTGTTACGCTAAACAAAAATAATTAAAACAGTATAATTAACCAATACATTATAAAAGACAAAAAAATTAAATTATGTTAGGCTAAATAATAATTAATAATTTTATAATTAATGAAACAATAATATAACAAATTATAGTTTATAAAAGATAAACAAATTAATGAAATAACTAAACAACAATAATTAATAATTTTATTAATATTTCAAATAAACTTATAGTTTATTGTTTATTCTTTTGCCAAAATTATGGACAAATATTTGATAAGAAAACCACGTACCCAAGATTCAGCTCCTGCGCAAGATTCATCTTCATCTTCTAAGCGAATTCGTGTTGACTTTAACTTAGAGAATCTTCCTTCAGATCCTGTGCTACGAGAAAAAATATCATCTTATCATCCTAATCATCATGATGAAATAAGAAGATATTATTTAATCAAAGGCCCTTGTCAACCTGTTTTACACAGTGATGATTACCCTATATCATATTTTTCTGGAAAACCCCGTCGATTTATATCTGAATGGTATACAAATAGATACTGGTTGGAATATAGTATAGACAAGGATGCAGTATTTTGTTTTTATTGCTACCTATTTGGGCAAGATGTTGGAAAGCAAGGAGCAGGTGACACTTTTGTAACAAAGGGATTCGAACTTTGGAATCAGAAAGATAAGTTAAATTCCCATGTTGGAGGAGTTAATAGTGCTCATAACCAAGTTGTCCAAAAGAGTGTAGATCTATTGAAGGAGAAGCAACACATTCAAAGTGTTTTTGTTAAGCAATCAAATCAAGATAAAACTGAATATCGGATTCAATTAAATGCAATAGTTGATTGCATAAGATTCCTTTTACGTCGGGGATTATCTTTTTGTGGTCACGATGAATCTCAAGGTTCAATTGATAAAGGAAATTTTCTTGAGCTTGTACAATTTTTGGGAGATCACAATGAATCTATCAATGAAGTGTTGCAAAAAGCCCCAAAAAATTGCAAGCTTACCCACCCTGATATTCAAAAAGACATTGTGAATGCAATTGCACGTGAAACATCCAAAGCCATCATCAAGGATCTTGACAATGGATTCTTTTCAATATTAGTTGATGAGTCACGTGATATCTCAGTGAAAGAACAAATGGCCCTCGTTCTTCGTTATGTGAACAAAGAAGGAATTATTATAGAGCGATTCCTTGGTATTGTACATATAGCAAGTACTACCGCTTTGTCACTTAAACATACTATTGAATGTTTACTTTGTGAACATAATTTGAGTTTATCGAAACTACGTGGGCAAGGTTATGATGGGGCTAGTAATATGCAGGGTGATATCAATGGTCTCAAAACTCTAATTTTGAAAGAGAATAAGTCAGCATTTTATGTCCATTGTTTTGCTCATCAACTTCAATTGACACTTGTTACTGTTGCTAAAAATCACATTAACATTGCTGATTTTTTTTATGTGGTTAGTAATTTAGTAACTGTTGTTGGAGGCTCTTGTAAGAGACGAGATGCTCTTCGAGATACACAATTTGCCAAAATTAAAGAAGATTTGGAGAATGGTGTACGTAGAAGTGGGCAAGGTTTGAATCAAGAGACAAATCTTAAACGTCCTGGTGATACACGTTGGGGATCATATTATGGGACTATTCTTAACTTGATTTTGATGTTCTCTGCTGTTGGTGATGTATTAGAGATTATTGAAGAAGATGGCCTCTCCGACCAAAAAGTTGAAGCTCGGTCTATTATAAGGTCAATTCTTTCTTTTGAATTTGTCTTTACTCTACACTTGATGAAAAATATTTTAGGGATCACAAATGAGTTGTCAATAGCATTACAAAAAAAAAATCAAGATATAGTAAATGCTATGGATCTTGTTAAAGTGTCTAAGCAACGGTTGCAAGTGATGAGAGATAATGGATGGGCACCTTTATTGGCTGAAGTATCTTTATTTTGTACCTCACATGATATTCCTATCTTGGACATGGAAGCGATATTTGTAGTTAGTGGGAGGTCGCGACGTAACACCCAAAAAAATTCAAATTTACATCATTATCATGGTGAGCTATTCTACACAGTTATAGATATGCAACTTCAAGAGCTTAACAACCGCTTTTCTGAGGCGAATATTGATTTGCTACTTTGTATGGCTTGTTTGAATCTAAGTAATTCATTTGTGGCTTTCGATAAGGAAAAGTTGATACGTCTAGCTAAGTTTTATCCCTCTGATTTTCTTGGGACAGATATTTTGACACTTAACTCTCAATTATAGAATTACATTTTTGATATGCGCAACAATGACTTCTTTTTAGAGCTTCAAGGAGTTAGTGAACTTGCTGAAAAGTTAGTGAGCACAAGAAAACACGAGACTTATCCATTAGTCTACTTGCTTGTGAAGCTAGCTTTGACCCTTCCAGTTGCTACTGCAACAGTAGAAAGAAGTTTTTCAGCAATGAAATATATAAAGAATGAACTGCGCAATCGAATGGGAGATCAATGGATGAATGATTGCTTGGTTGTGTATATTGAAAAAGATGTAGCTTGTAACATTGATAATGAGACTATTATGCAACGATTTCAAACAATGAAAACTCGTAGAAGCCAATTGTAAATTTTATGTATTTGTGTATTTTTTGATTGTTGTTGTTGTCCATATATAAAATTTTCTTTTTATTAGATTGTGTAATTTATGCTTGTTGAGGAACACCCTGAAAAAATTTCCTGGAGTCGCCACTGAGTCCTTGACTTTGCCATTTTAATGGAGTCATTGACTCTACCAAATTATTAGAGTACTTGACTCCCAAAATTATTCTAAATAAAGTGAGGATTTTAATTCCTTCAAAATCCAACATGACTAATTCTTTGGGATTCATAATTTCCTAATCAAGATTGGAGTTAATAACTCACAAAATGACCATAAAATATTGAATTAAGGAAATTTTCTAATTCCCAATGTTCATAACAAAAAATATAAATAATAAAATTTCTTCAAAAGAGTTTTCTTTCCCTTAATTAAATTTGGGAACCTCAATCAAAATTCCTACAAAGAAGTAAATGAAAGAAAAGAAAAATTGCTTGGGCATTCAACATCTCAAAGAGAGAATTCTTGGTTCAATTTCCATAAAAACATGGACCCTGATTTATCCTTGAGATTAAAATCAATTATCTCACCCCCAAAAGCAAAATTAACAATACTTAATTAAATTCAAAGTATTTGACTTAAATGTCCATCATTTAAATTTGGCAAAATCAATTTGAGGACTTTAAATCTAAAACCTCAAATTAAGAACTACGAATTGACTTGATCCCTGCCAAGGGTATGTAGGCAACCTAAATCAATTATTAGGTGCAGCCACAAATAAATAAAAACACATATCCCCTTAAACATAAAAATAAATAAACTTATGTACAAAGACGATGTGGTTGGAATCAAAGAGTCTTCCCTTGAAACAAAGAATTGTAATTAAGAGATACATTATCTTGAATGGGCACTACTCACATCAATAAAACTCATACGCCAAAAGGCCTATGGGTAAAATTATGTTTGATGATTTATACATAATTTAACAATTCTTGTTAAACATAATTTGACGATGTTTGTTAAACATAATCTAACAATTATTGTTAAACATTGGTTAACAATTTTCGTCAACATAATTTTTTTATGTTTAACAAACGCCGTCAAATTATGTTTAAGCATGTTCAGAGGCTTGTAAGAGGCAAAATTTTAAGCCAATTATAAAATGCCACATCAAAATTTAGTGGCAAATTCTAAATTAATGTCATTAAATTAATTAAATTAGATGATGACATGTGTCATCCAAATCGACATCATATTGGCATATCAAAATTTGCCACGTGTCATTTGGCTCACAAAATAAAGATAAATTTCATATTTAAAATTTATGGATAATTATCTTTATTAAAATAAATAAATAAATGAGATAAAGATAAATTTTCTATTCAAAATTTGATAGATAATTATCTTTATAAATAAATTAAATAGAGATAATTATTTATCTTTGTTGATTATTATCTTTATCAAAATATGATATTTATCAAAATAGATAAATAGAGATAATTATCTCTAAGAACAATTTGGGCCAATCAAAAGCCTACTACATACTTTCAAGTATATCAATTCAAAGTGGAGTTTATCCTCTAAATCACTATAAATAGAGGACATCCCCTTTCATTTTTCAAACGAAGTTTTCAAGAGACCCAAGCTCTGGAGAAATTCTGTCTCAAGCATCTTTGAAGAACTTGAAGAACATTCAAAGGGCTTGAAGAACTTGAAGAACAATAAATCTCTAATAAGCACAAAGCTAGAGATTTGTTGTGAAGACCGTTCAATCCTTCTTCCAATCAAAGTCAAGGAGATCTCTTGTTCGAGTTCTTTGAAGTTCTATTGGAATTAAGCTAAAAAGCCTCCATAAACTCCAACAAACCTAAATCTTTGAAGCTCAACGGATCAAGCCTCTAAAGCCCCGAAGAACTTCAACCTAAGAGCCTTCACATTCGAAGACTTGAAGAACAATAAATCTCTAATAAGCTCAAAGCTAGAGATTTGTTGTAAAGACTGTTCAATCCATCTTTCAACTAAAGTCAAGAAGATTCCTTGTTCGAGTCAAGTTCAAAGGAGATAGAATCAGAGGATATTCTTTTGTAAAAGAATTGAAATAGAGATTGTACTTATTATTCATCAATACAAATTTATATTTGCAAACCATATTTCTTTTTCAATTGTTTGATTTTCTGCAATTGAGAAAAATTTGTGTTTACAAATTTTTGGCACGCCCGGTGGGACAATCTCTACCTCTCATCTCTTCTTCATCAAATTGTCACATCTTTTGAAACCCTATGGCTTCAAAGAAGACTCAAATCAACAACCTTCTTTTTGGAACAAGTGAAGTCGATCCTGTAATGGATTCGAACTCTTCATCAAGTTCCGACGCTCCCTATGCTGGACCTATGACAAGGAGAAGAACAAAAGCTCTTGCAGAGGTTTATGCTCAAACAACACCCATACCCCAATCTTCGTCTGTTTTCACCACTTCTGAAACCGAGAAGTCACAAACAGCCTCATCTACTCAGGGGGCAAGCAAAGATGTAGCTGGCCTCGTCAAAGAAATGTTGTCTCAACCAGCTTTGTCACCAAAACCAACACAAGAAGCTCCGATTGTTGACGAAGAGGATGAATCACTTGATGGCTCTGAATTCTCTTTTTCAGATGATATTCCTGCTTCCAAGCTCAGGGATTCTCCTCGCTCTGTTAGCTCATTGGCCATGCCAGTCATGATGACTAACACAACATCTTTGGAGGAACAAGTCTCGACTATAGCCCAGACTTTAGAAGAATTAATGAAGTCTATGAAAGAAAGGGAAGCAATGAGAGATGCACAAATAACTCTCCTAATGGATAAGATGGGGAATACATCTGGACCGAATCGTGAAGATGAAAGCTCTAGGCCGAAACAAACCCATAATGACAAACCCGAGAGTTCAACAAAGGATCTTAATTTCTCTACAGATGGGTCTATCTCTCCTGACCAGCTCAAGGAGTTAATCAAGGAAGCTATCAAAGACCAAGTTGGGGGTGGAAGTCAAGCATCCATTACCTACGCTAAACCATACACTCAAAGGATAGATCTCTTGAGGATGCCTCAAAACTATCAACCACCGAAGTTTCAACAATTTGAGGGTAAAGGCAATCCAAGGCAGCATGTAGCTCATTTCGTGGAAACTTGTAACAATGCTGGCACTTATGGGGATCTCATGGTCAAGCAATTTGTTCGCTCTTTGAAGGGAAATGCGTTTGATTGGTATACCGATCTAGTGCCTAGCTCCATTGATAGTTGGAACCAAATGGAGCGAGAATTCCTAAACCGCTTCTATAGTACTCGACGTACTGTTAGCATGATAGAGCTCACCAATTCAAAGCAGTGGAAAGAAGAGCCGGTCATTGATTACATTCAACGGTAGAGAAACCTTAGTCTTAATTGCAAGGATCAATTATCTGAGTCGTCTGCAATTGAGATGTGTATACAAGGAATGAATTGGGCTATAAGCTACATACTTCAAGGAATAAAGCCCAAAACATTTGAAGAATTAGCAACACGTGCCCATGACATGGAGCTTAGTATTGTTTCCAATGGTTACCAAGGCCCACCTGTTCAAGAACCCTGCAATGGGAGAGAAAGACAAGATACTCGCAAAGGGGGCAAATTCCCTCCTAAACTGGAAAACAAGCAGTCTTTGATTGTAACTACTACTCCTCTCAAAGTTCCAGTTAAGCCCAAGATGAAAGAACAGATTTTTGCTCTCACTCAAGATAAGAGAAGAAGAAGACCAACATTACAAGAGATGCAAGAAAAGCAATATCCATTCCCTGATTCTGATATCTCCAATATGTTAGATCATCTACTTGAGTTGAAGTTAATTGAGCTACCAGAGATGAAACGTCCTGAAGAGGCTGACCAAACAAATGATCCCAAGTATTGCAAGTATCATTGCCTTGTAAGCCACCCCATAGAACAATGCTTTGTGTTGAAAGATAAAATCATGGAGCTAGCCCATGAAGGAAAGATCACATTTGACGATGAAGTTGCAACTGCCAATTTAGCCATGGTGTCCTCAACAACTATTTCTACTATTCTCACCATACAATTTGGTTCATTTGAGCCTATTGAGGTGAAAGTACCCTTCTCCCCAATGCCAGTTCCTGAGAATTATATCTTTTCATCTCTTACATGTTATCAAGTAAGTGGTGAAGAAGACTCTTCAGATAGTGAGGAAGAAACGGAGCGAGCTATTATGTATAGAGCATATTGGTCTTCAATCATTTTCACTAATGATGATCGTTTGTTGGGATCCAAGATTCATAATCGCCCCTTATTTGTGACTGGCTACATTCGAGAACAAGAAGTCAATCGTATGCTTATAGATGGTGGATCTGCAGTTAATATCCTCCCACTCAAAATATTGAAAGAACTTGAAATCTCCTTGGATGAACTACTTCCTAGTAGGTTAATGATTCAAGGCTTTAATCAGGATGGACAAAGAGCTATTGGAAAAATTAGACTTCATATGCTCATTGGTGAAATGGAATCAAGCGCACTCTTTCATGTCATTGATGCCAAGACCACTTACAAACTGCTTATTGGAAGACCGTGGTTGCATGAGTATGGTGTTGTGCCATCTACGTATCACCAATGCTTTAAATATTTCCAAGATGGACAAGTTAAGAAGATAGTAGCTGATCACAAGCCCTTTACTATAGCTGAATCACATTTCGCTGATGCAAAATTTTACTTGGAAGATGATATGCAAGAAGAAGCACAAGTCATTGTTTCACCATCTAGCAAAGAAGTAAATCTCCACTCCAAAACTTCAAGGATTAACTTTCCAATTGAGGAGAAGGAAGCCAAGCCAATCAAGGAAAAGGAAACCAAGCAAACAAAGACTTCCACAGAAGAGAAGAAGCTTGAAGCTTCTAAAACAACTAAGGCAACTCTTGTGTTACATTATGTCCCAATCACCAAAAGAAAAGAGGGCCAATCACCCTTTTTAGGAGATGGAGAGTCAGTATTGGAAGATTTGCAAGGACTAACTCTCCCAGTTGCTAAAATCACAAAATCAATAATCTCAAGCCAACCATTGAAAGGGTTCAGAAGACCATCCCAAGGACCGATTGTTGAACATGGGACTTTGCCTACCAAACGAACTAAAGAGGGTTTTGACCCTAATGCATATAGACTTATGGCTAAAGCTGGTTATGACCATGAGAAGCCAAGTGGTTTGGGTAAGCTCATCCCTGAAGCCTCTGGAAAAAAAGAACTTAAGGTGTCACAAGCTAAAGGTTTTAGAGTAACAAGTTCTAAGGCTGGAATTGGATACACCCCACCAACTCCTGTTCATATTCCCATCCGAAAAGCTAATGTTTCAGTAATTTCGGCAAATTATGAGGAAGAAGAACAATCTTTGAACCTATCAAAGAAATCATCTGTTTTTTATCGTATTGGGCGACCCACTTCACATATCTCAGTCTTTGATAGGTTGGGGACACAAATAGATAACTCTATTGTTGGTATTCAAGGCTCTATTTTCACAAGACTCAATCACTCAACTCCTTCTCAAGTTGGCACTCGAGGTTCAGTTCTCACAAGGCTCAGTCATTCAATCCCTTCTCGACTCTCAAAGGATTTAAAGGCAAAGCGAAAGCAGAATGAGAGGACAAATTTCCTCCCTAGAGGTGCTAACGACGCACTTATTATTGATCAAGATTCAAATGAGATTCGAAGCTCCATTCCATCTCGTATGAAACGTAGAACCATTTGGGAAGTGAATACTGGAGAAGCCTTGACTGTAAAAAGGCGTACAATGGTGACTACAAACCAAGAAGTTGAAGATGATGTTAAGGATGCGCCACCCATATTTGAGGAAGGCATACAAACTACAGTTGATGAATTGAAGGAAACTAACACCGATACAACTAAAGATGGTTTGAGAATTGGCCCTATCAACGGCAAATTCTTGAAACGATATTATGCCTAAAGATTGGAGCACTCCTTGGTAAGAGCCTAAACTTCCTACCTCAACACCCAAAGGGTAAATGATGTTTTCCCATTACTCTTGAAAGTGTTCTTAAAAAAAAAAAAAAAAAAAAAAAAAAAAAGCCCGCTAGGTTGAAAACCTTTTTATGAGGCGGCTTAGACAAAAGTTAGGGCATAAAAAAAAAAAATTTAAAAAAAAAAAAAAAAAGAGAAAAGAAAGAAAGCCCGCTAGGTTGAAAACCTTTGTATAAGGCGACCTAGGCAAAAGTTAGGGCACCAAAAAAAAATAATAATAATAAAAACAAAAAACAAAAAAAAATCCCTTTTGAACTACGTGTTGACTTGATCCCCTTTCGGGTACGTAGGCAGCTTGGTATCATTTACTGAGTTCAGTCACATCCTCAAAAAATATCCCCTTTTGAACTACGTGTTGACTTGATCCCCTTTCGGGTACGTAGGCAGCTTGGTATCATTTACTGAGTTTAGTCACATCCTAAAAAAAAAAATCCCCTTTTGAACTACGTGTTGACTTGATCCCCTTTCGGGTACGTAGGCAGCTTGGTATCATTTACTGAGTTCAGTCACATCCTCAAAAAATATCCCCTTTTGAACTACGTGTTGACTTGATCCCCTTTCGGGTACGTAGACAGCTTGGTATCATTTACTGAGTTCAGTCACATCCTCAAAAAAATCCCCTTTTGAACTATGTGTTGACTTGATCCCCTTTCGGATACATAGGCAGCTTGGTATCATTTACTGAGTTCAATCACATCCTCAAAAAAAAAAAAAAAAAAAAAAATCCCCTTTTGAACTATGTGTTGACTTGATCCCCTTTAGGGGTACGTAGGCAACTTGGTATTCTATGCTAGGTTCAGTCACAAGTCAAAAAAAAAAAAAAAAAAAAAAAAAAAAAAAAAAAAATCTTGAACCACCTGATGACTTGATCTCTCTCAAGTGCTACACAGGCAAAACTTAGTATGTCACACTAAGTGCAATCATAGTTTTGGGCGAACATCACTATGAGAAAGTCGCTACAAGAAGACAATGCTACCGTATAAAGGTAAACATCACTGTAAGACATTGCTACCAAAAGGAATGTAAAGTCACCATGAAAGCAAATGTCATTGTGAGAATGTCGATTGGCATCTCTAAAATGTGATTTCTCTCTTGTCTTTAAAGTCTAAGTAGTTCTACCTTTCATGTTTAAAGTCTTGATGGTACGTATCTCCTTACATCTTTAAAGATATGGTGGTATCTCCTTGCATTTTTGAAGTCTGGATTGCAACCCTTCAAAGTCATGTCACCTTGCATTGTCAAAGTTGGCATTGCATTGCCTCTCTTTTGAATTTCATTGCCTTCCTTCTAAGTTGTGTTGCCTTACATCGCTAAAGTTCGCATAGTGCTGGTGATGTCTCTCATCTTCAAAGACTTGGTGGTATCTCCTTGCATCTTCAAAAACTTGATGGCATCTCTTTGCATCTCTAAAGTTTGGACTGAATTGCCTCTCTGTTGAGTTGGATTACCTCAAATCTTTGAAGCTTTGGTGTCATCTTCTTGCATATTTAAACTTTGAATGGTGTCGCCCTGTATCTCTAAAGTCTGGTATTCATCATTTTATACCTTTAAAAAGTATCATAGCAAGAAGCCAATGCACATCCATTGCAAAGATACCAACGCACATCTTTGCTTGGACAAACTTCGTTGTCAAGATTGTCTTCATCTTCAAAGAAGTCATCGTATCATAGATAGACTTCGTGGTTAAGACTGTCTTCATCTTCAAGATTGTCTTTACCCTTAAGGAAGTCATCGTATCACAAATAGACTTCGTTGTAAGATTGTCTTTCTCTTCAAGGAAGTCATCGTATCACAGATAGACTTCGTTGTTAAGACTGTCTTCGTCGTCAAGATTGTCTTCATCTTCAAAGAAGTCATCGTATCATAGATAGACTTCATTGTTAAGACTGTCTTCATCTTCAAGATTGTCTTTACCCTTAAGGAAGTCATCGTATCACAGATAGACTTCGTTGTAAGATTGTCTTTCTCTTCAAGGAAGTCATCGTATCACAGATAGACTTCGTTGTTAAGACTGTCTTTGTCTTCAAGATTGTCTTCATCTTCAAAGAAGTCATCGTATCATAGATAGACTTCGTTGTTAAGACTGTCTTTATCTTCAAGATTGTCTTTATCCTCAAGGAAGTCATCGTATCACAGATAGACTTCGTTGTAAGATTGCCTTTATCCTCAAGGAAGTCATCGTATCATAGATAGACTTCGTTGTAAGATTGTCTTTCTCTTCAAGGAAGTCATCGTATCACAGATAGACTTTGTTGTTAAGACTGCCTTCGTTGTCAAGATTGTCTTTCTCCTCAAGGAAGTCATCGTATCACAGATAGACTTCATTGTAAGATCGCCTTCATCCTCAAGGAAGTCATCGTATCACAGATAGACTTAGATAGACTTCATTGTAAGATTGCCTTCATCCTCAAAGAAGTCATCGTATCACAGATAGACTTCTTTGTCAAGATTGTCTTTCTCTTTAAGGAAGTCATCGTATCACAGATAGACTTCTTTGTAAGATTGCCTTCATCCTCAAGGAAGTCATCGTATCACAGATAGACTTCATTGTAAGATTGCCTTCATCCTCAAAGAAGTCATCGTATCACAGATAGACTTCTTTGTCAAGATTGTCTTTCCCTTCAAGGAAGTCATCGTATCACAGATAGACTTCATTGTAAGATTGCCTTTGAGGTCATTGTCTTGGTAGCTACTACTTGGCTTGACGAACAAAATAAGCTCTTGCAAGTTCTTCGTAGTGCCACTAAGTCATCATATTACCTATCCTAAATGGAGGTGGAACAATACAAAAACAAAAATAGACATGCAAGAAGAAAAAATTCACAAGTAAGAAAAGTGTTGATCAAGAATGTACCGCCAAAGATTTGGGTGATGGAACTCTTGCAAAATTTGAAGCTAAAGTATTCTAAGATGGACCGTGACTGCATAAAGAAAGGGGGGCAAAGATTAAATTAGATTCATATTTAAAAAAAAAAAAAAAAAAAAAAAAAAAGAAGAAGAAGAGAGCACAAGGAAGATAATCAACCAATATCCGTATAGATTGACAAAACTTGGTGCAATCTATGTGGTAGATTTGATGCAATCTACTCAAATGGTGGTACTGATTGTGCTTCTAATTGAAGAGATAAACTTGATTCAAGTTTCTTTAGAAATTGTGAGGCCGGGTACTACAAGAAGAAAAAGAGTCATGAGCACGGTTAAATATATATATATATATATACACACATATATAAATATGAGGTTTGCTACTTGGCTGAGAAAGGAAAAAAAAAAAAAAAATCTTATGCCTTCTTCAAGAATTGTTTTTGAGATTTCTGAACTTATGCACTCTAAAAAAATTTGTGAATTATGTATGGCTGAGGCTATCCTTTTATAGTGCCGGTTAGAGAGAGTTTAATTGCAACTAAAACTCATCTAGTCAAGACTAGATTAACCTGGAAAAGAAGTCAAAATAAAGAAGAATTCTTGTATGAAGGAAGAGTTTAAATGGGAGAAGTCTTGAGTTGCGATAAGAAAGAAATTTTCTGCTCACTGTTATCTACTGAAGTTCGAGTGGGATTCTTTGAAATATAAGAGTTCAAATCCTTATTCAGTTTGGACTTTGTCTCAAACGGTTGAGGTTGTCTCCTTAATTCCTATTAGAAGTCTTCTCATCATAATTTAACTATGAAAAGAAGTCCACTTGGGGTAAAAGACGATCTAATGTCCATTTATTATTAATGTTCACGTGGAGCTATTCGGAATTGAAGTTCACGTGGAGTTACTGGGAAGAAGATTTTGATGATTAGAAATTCCTATGAAAGTCAAAGCATTAGAAATTCTTATGTGAGTCATAACATAACATGCATGTTATGTCGGTGGGCCTTTCCAGAAGAGCCCAAGGCTACGAATGGGGGCATTTAAAAAAAAAAAAAAAAAAAAAATTTGAAGGTCTGGATCTATTAGAAAAGTATTGGTCCTGCGATGGTATATACAAAATTTAATACCATGCAAGTCGAGACTCATCCACTTTCCACACTCAAAGTTGTGGACATGTTCAAGTCTCGAGGGGGCATTTGTAAGAGGCAAAATTTTAAGCCAATTATAAAATGCCACATCAAAATTTAGTGGCAAATTCTAAATTAATGTCATTAAATTAATTAAATTAGATGATGACATGTGTCATCCAAATCGACATCATATTGGCATATCAAAATTTGCCACGTGTCATTTGGCTCACAAAATAAAGATAAATTTCATATTTAAAATTTATGGATAATTATCTTTATTAAAATAAATAAATAAATGAGATAAAGATAAATTTTCTATTCAAAATTTGATAGATAATTATCTTTATAAATAAATTAAATAGAGATAATTATTTATCTTTGTTGATTATTATCTTTATCAAAATATGATATTTATCAAAATAGATAAATAGAGATAATTATCTCTAAGAACAATTTGGGCCAATCAAAAGCCTACTACATACTTTCAAGTATATCAATTCAAAGTGGAGTTTATCCTCTAAATCACTATAAATAGAGGACATCCCCTTTCATTTTTCAAACGAAGTTTTCAAGAGACCCAAGCTCTGGAGAAATTCTGTCTCAAGCATCTTTGAAGAACTTGAAGAACATTCAAAGGGCTTGAAGAACTTGAAGAACAATAAATCTCTAATAAGCACAAAGCTAGAGATTTGTTGTGAAGACCGTTCAATCCTTCTTCCAATCAAAGTCAAGGAGATCTCTTGTTCGAGTTCTTTGAAGTTCTATTGGAATTAAGCTAAAAAGCCTCCATAAACTCCAACAAACCTAAATCTTTGAAGCTCAACGGATCAAGCCTCTAAAGCCCCGAAGAACTTCAACCTAAGAGCCTTCACATTCGAAGACTTGAAGAACAATAAATCTCTAATAAGCTCAAAGCTAGAGATTTGTTGTAAAGACTGTTCAATCCATCTTTCAACTAAAGTCAAGAAGATTCCTTGTTCGAGTCAAGTTCAAAGGAGATAGAATCAGAGGATATTCTTTTGTAAAAGAATTGAAATAGAGATTGTACTTATTATTCATCAATACAAATTTATATTTGCAAACCATATTTCTTTTTCAATTGTTTGATTTTCTGCAATTGAGAAAAATTTGTGTTTACAAGGCTCTTCTATTTTTTTATTTTATTTTATAAAGGTTAATAATTTACATCTATTATAAGATAATGGTTAATAATTTGCATCAATTATAATTTAGAAATATAATTTTTTATTATTTTTCAAACAAATAAAAATAATAAACTTTAAAAATAACACGTAACTGTAATTTCTTTTTTTAATGTGAAGGAAAAAAATTGCACCCATGTGCTGAGAGACTCTTCTGTTTTTTTTTTTTTTTTTTTTTTTTTTTTTTTTTTTTTTGTAAAGGTTAATAATTTGCATAGATTATAATTTAGAAATATATATTTTTATTTTTTAAACAATAAAAATGATAAATTTTAGAAATAAGCAGTAATTGTAATTTCTTTTTTGAACGTGAAAGGAAAAAAAAATCATAAATTTTAGAAGTTCTCTTTTTGAATTCAAAATGAAATTTATTGTTTGATATTTATGACCCTATTTCTAAATGAAGTTATCCTTCATTAATGAGGGTATTTTTGAACTACATAAAAGTCCAGTTGAATGAGAGAAATCCTCTTTTATGTACACTAGCCTTTGAGCACGCGCATGAGCACGTGCTCAGAGGCTCTTTTATTTTTTTGGGAAAAAAATTAATAATTTGCATCCATGATAATTTGGGATTAATACATTTTTCAATCATAAAAATTCTAGGGGTGTGATAAAACGCATAATACTCATCACACCACAAACGCATAATGCTCATCACGCCCCTAGATTTTTTTGTGATTGAAAAATGTAGTAATTCCAAATTATAATAGATGCAAATTATTAACTTTTTTCCCCAAAAAAATAGAAGAGCGTGCATACTCAGAGGCTAGTTAATATATTGATTAAGATTAAAAAAAAGTGTTTAAACTTTAAAATAATAAAATATTGATTATGTTGTGATCTAATGGAATGAGATTGGATATATTCACTTTATAAAATTAGATTGCTTGGCTTTCTAGAAATAACATATAGTAGATTTATGAGATATTGAAGAAGAAGATGAAGAAGAAGAAGATAATTCAATCAAAATCACCTCAATGTACAACATAATAATTCCAAACATTCCAAAAGAAAACACCAGCATTCAATCTTTACAAAAAGTACATCACAGTCACATCATTCACTAAAGAGGATGAGAGACATAAGGACTTCATGAAATAAGAATGAATGTCTACACCCCAAACAAAAGGCGAGATTTTGGATTCCATCTTATTTTTGTTGTTGAGTTTGAGCTGCTTGTCTTAAAAAGTTTTCCTCCTTGTATCCTTGCTCATTCAGCCACATGCATAACACCCATTTGAAATCCTTCTTCTTCAAAGAGAGAGATTTATAGTTACATATCTTTTAAGTAAATTAAACTCAAAAATAACTCTGCTATAAGCATGTTACTGCTATAAAATGTTGAGATACCAATGTAACACACACATATAAGAAGCATTTGAATAATGATCAATATTCACTTAGTGTGAGTAGTAACTCTTACTCCATCTTGACCAATGCATTCCTTCAATTATTGTTACTAGCTTGTAACTCCATGCATATGCATTGATACACTTAAAAAATATATAATAAGATGCATAATATAATTCCTATATATATAATCTAAATACTATTGATAGTCATTTTTATATTTTGTTAACTCTTTAAATAATTTTGTAAGGATATTATTAGGTTTAAAATGTAAATTGTCAATTTTTTTTTCAATTATTGTGAAACACTTTTTTTTTTTTTTTTTACAATTCATTTATTCTAGACTTTTTGGTTTTTGTATTTAATAACTCACTTGAATATGATGTAGTCCCACATTTGATTCTAAAATTAAGAAATAAAACTCTTTAAGAATAAATAATTTAGGACACATGGCGCAAAACTAGAACTTTAATTTGAAATTGTAATTTGAGTTTCTCTTAACTTCACATATTATTATTATTATTATTATATATAGATTTTTGGTCTTCCTCTACAAAGCAAAAACAAAATTAATAGGTATGTTACCTTAACTCGAGTTCATGGAGCTCGAGTTCCAAAATGCCACTATAGGTTCTTAAAATGTCACTATAGGCTCCTTAAAATGTCACTATAGGGTTTAATCCGATTTTGAGAAAATCGAGTTTCAAAAGAGAGGCATTTTCCTAATTAATTTGGGAAATTAAGCAAAACGCTACATAATTTGTGTGAAAAGGGCATTTGCCCATTTTAGCCAAAAAAATCAGTTTACAATGGTTTAGTTAATTGAGCAATAATAACACAAAGAATAAATATAGTAAAATTATAACATTATTAACATAACTTTATTCTCTAGTTCTAAATCCTAATATTATTCATTAATAAATAAATTGTTTAAATTTCATTACATGATCATTTAAATTAGACTAGAATAGAATTCTATCTTAGATGAAAAAATAAATAAATAAATAACTATCTCATCATAAAATGTTTAAATTTCAAGTTTTTCACCTCTTAAAAATCAAATATCAAGTTTTTCAAATTTTAAAATTATAGATAAAGCATGAGTTCATAAATTAGATGGTAAATAACATCAAATTAATATGAAATATGATGTTCATAAAGAGTAACAAAAATATATAATCATGTGGTCAAACTTTCAAAATGACGATTGTATAAAAAATAATATATATATTTTTTTAGTAAAATATCACAAAGTGTTACAACCTATGTAACTTATTAGTCAAAAGAACTTATTTTCCCCGCCATCAAATAACTCTATTTAGAGCCCATGATATTTAGATGGTAAATAACATAAGATTAATATGAAATATGATGTTCATAAAGAGTAACAAAAATATACAATCATGTGGTCAAATTTTCAAAATGATGATTGTATTGAAAAAATAAATTTTTTTTAGTACACTATCGTAAAGTGTTACAATCTGTGTAACTTATCCGTCAAAAAAACTTATTTTCCCCGTCAAAGAACTCTATTTAGAGCCCATGATATTTTATCCGCCAAGCAATTCCTTCTACTGAAATGAGACCTGATGCAATAAACAGGACAATTGCATTCCAAGAACTAAGGTTAAAAGTTAAAAAGTTCATTTTGAATTTCAACCTTTAAATCTTTTTTTTTTTTTTGAACTTTTTAATTTTTACCTTCTTACCTTTTGAACTTTTCTCCTTTTACTTAAGTTCTACTGCACAATCCAGAAGTCAGAGACCAAAAAACACAAATCATGGCTCTGCCAATGTTTTAGACTCCTGAGTTTGAGATTTTCCTCGCATTGGTTGGCTACAATGGAATCATCTAAACGAAGTATGCTAGGGATCTAGTCAATTGTCAACCAAAGTGGTTGTGTTTAGTGTTGTCCACTATATATCAAGGATGCAAGGACACGAGTATGGGTACAAGTATGGGTATGGATACAATACACCAACATAAACAACTGTTAAAAAGTTATAACATGATATGATAGATTGGACATTATTATGACACATGTACAGCATCCCAAATGAAGTGTCCATACATCCTACCTATATATGTCTTGGCCTACATAACATAGATACCAGAACCTCATAGCCAAAGTGGTCGAAATGGACACCACTTGCTCAAGATGTTTAAGCTTAATGTGGCAGTTATAAGCTTTATGTGAACAAAACGGTTCAATGATTTAGCACTAATATGAGCAGATTGAGTCAAGGAGCAAGCATTGGCTAAGGGGATGCTATGCCATTATTGTCTGCTTGTGGAATTAAATAATGTGAAGATCGTTCTCTGTTGGAGTTAATAGCAAGATGGACCAACATATTGGTTCGCCTAGTGGTAAGGGCTCGGACCAACATGCCTTAAGACATAGGTTCAAGTTCTCCTCTCTATTGGAGTTAATAGCAAGGTGCCAACATATTGGTTGGTCTAGTTGTAAGGGCTTGAGCCAACATGCCTCAAGACATGGGTTCAAGTTGTCCTCTCTGTTGGAGTTAATATCAAGGTGGGACCAACACGATAGTTGGCCTATTAGTAAGGGCTTGTGCCAACATACCTCAAGACATGGGTTTGAGTTCTCCCACTAGCAGCCTATTGCGACTCCTTATACCCCACTTTTAAGTTGTTCATCTAGCTCATCAATGACCATGATGTGGAGTCTTAGCCAGAGAGCAATTAGGGCACTACTATGGTTACATTTGTTTTGTAAATATTTGTTTAATTAGTTTACAATGTAAATCTTACATTACTAGTACAATATAAACTAATAATTTTCCATTAAGCTATCTTCCTAGCATTACGACTTTTTTTTTTTTTTTTTTTGATAGAACATTACGACTTGTATATATTAGCGGGCGCCGGGCACTACCCTATACTTACGTGGCAAGACTTAATATGACATAGTATATTGGTGAATGCTGCCGAAATTAGGGTTCTATAATAGAACATTTTATATTCTAGAGTTCTTTGGATCTATTTAAGGTTCATGCTTTGTGACAATTCTTTTGTATACATAAAGCAAAATCTCACTATCTCACCACTACAAGAAATAAGCTTATTTGCAACAACTAGAGTTCGTTGCAAAAGCACAAAAAGTCCTCTCAAATTCGTATTACGAACAACAAAAGGCCATCAACACAAAAGCGTCTTCACTTGCAAAAAAAAATGATATATTTGTAGATATAAAAAGAAAAAAAAATTTGTAGAAATCTTTTTTAAGAAATAGACAATACTTAAAGTATCATGGAATGTGAATTTTTTAGTATAGTACTTAGATGCCGTTTCTTAAGTATTGTCTACTTAGAATCTCCTTTTAAGATTCTGCCATGTGGATTTTTTATCATGGAATGTAAGTATATTTTTTAGTTAAATAGCCACATAGTTAAATCTTAAGAGGAGAACCTAAGAAACAGCACCTAAAGTACTGTACATAAGTTTTACCCTTTAAAGTAATTATTATTTTTTATATATTACACCCCATTACATGATATTTATATATTTCCATGAATCTGCTGCTAGTTATATTAAAACATGGATTGTGATTACAACCAAAGTTATTGAATCATCCAACACTAAATCCTAACAACTTTTTTTAGAAATAAAATAAAATAAATTTTCAACTTATGAAGTTTACTATACATGCGATGCTCCTGAAAAACATAAACATATACATAAATTTATGTTTCTAAATATGTATATAAGAGTGTGTCTCATGAAAAATATAGTTCTATGATAATTAAATAACATTTATGATGATTAACATACAATATTCATCTAAATGATTCGAAACATATATTTCTATGATAACTAAATCAGATTTATATTTATTACTTATCATCTAAATGACATACAAAAATTTCGTATTTGGAATTGAGTTAAAGATAATTCAATACTTTTGGAGATGTCTTTAGTTTTGGGAACTCTACTCTATTGTGAAGCAGAAAATGCCTTTATTTAAGATAGCATTGAGACACTGATACTAACTTATTGTGTGTACTACTACTAATCCTCTCTATCCCCTTATTCATTTTTAAATGAAAACTTGAAGTTATTATCACTGTTAAACTGTTCTATAGTTCCATGTTTGAGTAATGTATATTGCACTTTGGACATTAGGTTTGCATGCCAATTCTACACCGTGATAATAAAACTGAAAATAACCTAATAAAAATTCCTAGTGGTGTTTAGTTATAAAATTTCATGTTATTTTCATGTTTATTTTACATGTTTGGTTGAGATGTACCATAATTGCACATGCTTGTTTGGCTAATAAGTACATTCACTCATTCCTATTTTTCTACAATGATCTTGAGATCCATAGGCTTCTATAGATGATCTAATCTAATAATTATGAGATTCCATGTTTATGTCACATATTCGATTGAGATTTTGATTATGTTATTATTTGGCTAGATGCGCACATAATTATACACCTACACATATAGATCTGCATGTTTGGATGTCCAAATTAGGATGTTATGTTTGGATTTATGCTGATACATGTATATCTTGACCATAATTACATGAGTATATTCTCTTGAAATTCCATATATGCTTATGAGTTAGATGCCTCTTTGATTAGCACGTAAAAATTGACGTTCTTATGTATATTTTATGCATGTTGAGATTTACACACATTAAAAAGTATTTTTATGAGCAGTCCCATTGAAAATGCCATTTTACAAAAAAAGCCCTGTTTTTAAAAAAATTCTAAAAAAACACAATTTTTAAAAGCCTTTTTATAAAAAGCACTAGATTTTTGTTTTTGTTTTTTTTAGGTATAGGATTGATGGCAATGGAAATCAGAAATACTCTGTCGGAGATTGTGGTATTCCATTTCATATTTAGCATCTCTATACTTATAAGTTGGGGTGACATTTAGGGGTATAAAGAGTATCCATAAATATCTATTGTGACTGTGACCATGGTACCTCACAAGAGCAATAAACTTTTCTTCCCATATCTTAGTACCATAATAATAGCACATAAAATATCCAGAGCTCCATGATAATTGTAATTTACCCCCTTGTACTAATTTGTTTGAATAATAAAATATTGTATTTATTCCAAAAAATGTTGCATAGCTTGAGTTAAAAGACTAAAACCCACCCGATCTCAATATCCACAAACCTCAATCAACGACTTTGATAGACCAAACGGCTTAATGATGACCTTTGGATACTTTGGTGCATGTATGACATATTTAATATTCAATAAAGTAAATAACACTTCTTTTTTTTTTTTTCTTTTTTCTTTTTTTGAGGGTCATAACACTTCTTTTTTGGTTTAAGGTTTTATTTTTTTATCTTTTATTTTTGTATTCAATTTCTTTACATGGTTGTCAGGTGTCGTTTATTAGGAATAGAATACTGAGTTTAAAATGATAAAAAAAATTATATATAAAACACTAGTTAAAATATATATTATCTAAGTGATTAAATATCAAAATGTTCATTTAAAATTATCAACTTAGGTCTCCAAATATGTTGAGCTGGCATGAAGTTTATAATTCTTTAGTGGGACATCTGTATGAAGTGGTTAAAGCGGGAGTTATTCACAAGTATTTTTGGATGTAAAATTTTTTATCTTAAATTTGAGAAGTGAAATATTAGAAAATATAGTGTATGGCCATTTTTGATGTTGTTGTTGTTATTATTATTATTGTTATTGTTATTATTATTATTATTATTATTATTATTATTATTATTATTATTGTTATTTGTAGTGTTATTTTTGTTGACTTTATGTAGTATCTTTGCCTGCAGAGTCAACTCATCAAAATTTAATGCCTAAGGCAATGATTTTAAAATAATTTTTTTTTATAATTAATTAGTAATTTTGAATCAATATAAAGTATTTAAATGTTTATCTATTCTTGAGATACAAAATTGTTAATCAAGTTTTTTTGTCAAAATTTGTTGACATGTCATTCTTAATTGATAATATTGCTAATTCAATAAATCTAATGAAGCATTATATCAACTTTAATAAAAATATTATTTCTACTAAAATAGTTATTGTGGTGGGGCCTTTTTTAAAAAAATTGGAATGAAACTTTTTTTTTTTTTTAAACAATTATTCACTCACAAGATATGGAGTCCGTATTGATCATCGTTGTGGAATTTTAATTTTTATGCCTCAAATAAGTTAAAAAATAAGTTCGGAAGGTGTAAACTTTCTAGTGATAATTATGATAAACACTTTCTGTTTAGGGGAAAATTTTTCATTTGAGTCTAAAAAATTTAATAATAACAAAAAAAACAACTTATTTCACTACATATAACTCTATTATTTTTATCTAAAAACACATGCATACAAACTGTTATGTCAGCCAGTGGAGAGTTATTAATTTTTTCTAGAAGACAAACTAAATATATTAATGTTGTACCATATTACCTTCATGAATTAAGGTTAACTTAACAAAGTTTTTAAAAAAACTTAACAAAATTATACCATATGTTCTTTCTTAGTATTTAAATAATTTATAATTGATTTTAAAGCTTTTTTTTTTTTTTTTTTTTTGGTTATAATCTCTTTTTCTATATACACTACGATACCCAAACCCGATGGTACTCACTTGAGAGGGAATGGGCTCCTAATTTATTTGTTGGTGGGTATGACTAAAGTTCTACTATGGAAAACCTCAAATGCTACCTTGACAGCTCAACCGTAAAATACTTGAGATTTCCCTTTGTATTGCTCTCCCTTCCCTGGCATGTTTCCCTTCTCACCTTCTCCCCTGTCTCTCACACCCTAATTTTTGCCAACTTCCTCTTGTGTATCTTACCTTCCCTTTTATAATCTCCCCTTAGTGGAGTCTAAATGATTACCTTTCTATTTTTTCCTCACATGGTCCCCACCTCTGCCTAGAATCCCTAGTAAATTAGTTTTTTTTAGGATTCTCTTGAAATTTGCACCCAATGCCGAATAGTGCTTGACAACAGATTCTCCCAAGGTACTAGCAATGCTCGGGGGGTCGATTTAAGTATTGGCTTCTACTCCTATGGTTAGCACCGACCCTATCTATGTTACTAGGTCGGGGCCAACCCGATATTTACGGGTCACTACCGCACACCAACCCTATGTCCACACATACACAGTTAAACAATCACTTAATTAAATTTGCTTAATAAGTGAATACAATTTTTGTTCTTATAGTAGAACAAAACCAAACAATTGAAGTAAATTTGTCTTTATCTTAATATCTTAATATACAAAGAAGTATATAACAATAAATGAAATGAAATTATACATGCTACTATTATCAAATATAACCATTTAAACAATCAATTTAGCCAAAAAAACACAAATCATTTGACAAACAAGAATCTAAAAATAACTTATTTTAATTATTCAAAGCAACTATTATCAAATAACCAATAGCAAATCACTACTAGCATAAAAAATTAAGCAAAAATAAACTTTTGGTCTCTATATTTTGGGTCAATTATCATTTTGGTCCCAACTTCTTTTTCTTTTTCAAACAAAATCTCATCCTACTATTCTTTCCTATATTTATATACACCATCTTATTCAACTTTGATCCATGCACTGCACATAAAAAATTTTAGTAGCCAATCAGTTCTGGCTCAAATGTAACTCCCTAGTGGAGGAGTCCTTAATTTCATTTGTAACCTAACCAATAATAATATTAATAAATTAAGCAAATATTAACTTAGAACAAGTTCAACTCCAAGAATGTATACAACATGAATTGGAGAGAACCATTAATGAAAATTGAAAATATTAAAAAGATTACTAGAAGCATAACGGACTTTGTTAACTTAAACATTAGTTAATTGGGACAAAGTATTTGTTTTTGTTGTAATAGAAAAATAACATATTGTCTAACCGAGAGAGAGAGAGAGAGAGAGAGAATGTACATAAGGTGCTGCAATTGCTTGAGGGAGTCCAAAAACGCAGCAGTCAGCTTTGAATAGGATTTTGAATTCAAGAGAAGCCTCGTCTTTCTCCGATTGCTGCATCTCCATTCCGCACCAACTGATCACACACACACAGGCGCAGATGATGAGTTGAGACTTTGGGCCATCTTTATAATATGGGTCTCCTTATTGGACTGTTATTGGGCTATTTATTTGGGTGGATTTAACAACACTCAACAACTTGAATAATACAAGAGCTTGACTCTAGACTTTTTGAGACTTGATAACCACACAAGTTTTGGCCCCACAAATAAAATGAATCAATTACAGAGTTACAGGCACTAACAAAAAAAAATTCGATTCCAAAAAGTTTCACGTGAGGGGATAAAAAAAAAAAAATGCAAATTGCATCATCTAAGTTTGACTGAAATTTAACTCAATTCTCTAACTTTATTTTTATTCAACTAAGTCCTTTAAGTTTCAAAAAAAAAAAAAAAAAAAAAAAAACTAAGTCCTCTAAGTTTCAAATTTATCCAATATAGGTATTTAGTCCAATTCCATTAAAAATTTTCTGCTAAGTATGTAATAAAATAATGAAAAAAAAAATCTATAAAATATTTTTTAGTAATTTTATAAAAAAAATTTCAAGTGAGAAATTTTTTTTGTTAATGGAAATTTTTTAACGAAATTATACAAAAAACCTAAATTGACGAAATTTAAAACTTAGATGATTCAATTGAACAAAAGTAAAGTAAGAAACTAAAATAAATTTAGTCTAACTTAGATGACACAATTTGCATTTCAGCCAAAAAAAAAATTCACATTATAATGGGTGATATAAACAAGTCAATCACAGCGGACAATTGAGTGGGAGGATTGAAACAAGTAGCCAGAAAAATATTGTGTATAATGGGTGATATACACAAGTCAATCATTAAAACATTCTGAGAAATTAATGTTTTAATGATTGTAGTAAATTGTTAGTTTAAAATTTTCAAGATATTCATCATCTAGAACTTTTAATTTTTATGCCTGGACTGTATCAAAAAAAAAAATTTTATGCCCGGACTAAAGTCCAAAAGGCTCAAACTTTCAAATGCGTACTAATAATTGTGATCTACTCTTTCTATTTAGGGGTTAATATAACGATTGTATTAGCGGGCCCTATAATTATGCTGGTCAACTTCTTTTTCCCTCTAGTGCCCTCATGAGTTGGAATGTACAAGCTTCTTTATCAGTCACACACGTAGAAATTATTTTGAATATTAATCCTCTCGTGATATTGCCATAAATTACACTTTCAATCCTTTTACTATTCTAGTTGCACTCAGTCAACTCAAATTTAGTCCACTAAGCTGAGCTAGCTTCCACTTAAGTACAACCATGCTCTACAAAAAACCAAACTCTCTCATCTAAGGATTTATGAAACACTCACATTTGAACCTTATAGTATGCATAGTTGCTCCAAACCCAATCAAAGTAAAAGGAAACTATAAGAGATTAAGGTTTATCCATGACAGTAGGGGTCAAAGATCACACTAAAGATCACACTTAAGATGATGAATTTTACTTAAAATGATTTGACACCCTTTTTATTAAATAAAATATAAAAGCCTTATTTTGATCCTAGGCCATTTATGCATCAAAATAAAAAAATTTTAAAATAAAATTGATTAAAAAAGTTTAGTATGAATTCCTTGCACACAAAATATGTTAAACACATATAAGAGATACCAAATCTAAAGAACCACTAATAAGTTTGTAAAAGCACACATATTTGGTAAGAATGTGAAAAACAAATAACCACTTCAATAGCAAAATCATTATAGTAACCCAGTCGTATAGAAAATTCATTGTGGAAAAATAGTTACAACAATCTACTACAAAACATTTGTATTTGCTAGATTCTCTATAGCAGTACAAACGACTGGCCTTTTAACTTTCTACCACAATAGCCCTAGAATCTGTAGAATCTTACTTAACAAACTTCTTCCACGAACTCATTTTCAGTAGAAACTAAAATCTATAGCACTCTAATGATCCTCCTTGAAGATTTGATAGTAGTATTCCTCATTAGAAATGGACTCTATGGTTTCAATCTATCATACACTCACTTTGGGATCATAAGCAAGTGGGTAAAAAATTTAGGTTTAGAAATTTTGCTCAATAGATAAAAGCAAAAAAAAATTCTCAATAGCTCAAGGTGTCACAACTACTTCTCTATCGAAAATTCATGCAAAGGAAGTGTTAACGTGTATTAAGATATGTAGGCTTTAGGCCCACCTTGTTTGCTTATATAGCACACTTACTTGTACTGCATACTCTACCTCCTACATAAAGGCATTCGTGTATATTCTATTACTTGAGAAGTAAAATACAATCATTCAGTATTTCTAACATGGTATTAGAGCCATTGCTTTGACTTTTTCTTCGCAGTGTTGTCTCTCATTGGTGTTATTCCAGACTCACAATTGCTTCTGCCGTTACAATTGTTGTTGTAGCTATTCGTCATTAAACCTCTGACGCATCTCAGCCATCGTCTTTGGTTTCGGACCTATAGCCGCCACCGTTCAGAGTCTCGAGACCACTGCCATATCGTCGCCGCTGTGATCCTTGCCCCGATTGTGGTTTTGTAGGTACCACTAAGATTGTCATCGGAGGTACCACGTGCTCTCATGTGCCGCCTAAAGTTTCGGTGAGTTTATCCATGCACCTTAAGCGCCCCACACGCCGCTAGGTTACCTGCTGACGTCATCACTGCCACGTCAACATCCATGTAAGCCCTAGCTAATGTCATCACTCCGCATCATTGCTTACATCATCAGGTCGTTGACCGTTGCTTTGACTGTTGACTGTTGACTTTTTTCTATAGTTGACCTTTTACAGTCTAGGTGCTCTTTATCCAGTTTTTCACGTAGATTTGATTTTTGTGGTCCATTTTTACATATTTTTCTTCTAAATGAAAAATAAAGACAGGTCTTCTTTTTATTGCAACAATCGTCGTCGACAATCCAACAAACGTTTTGCAATTTTTGCAAACGCCTTGGTCATAATATTGAGACTTACTATCAACGCAATAAATAAGCTATTTCTATTTTTGCTGCTACGATTGCTAACATTGAGAGTGTCCAACCCATGGCTCCCATCTCTGCACAGTCTAAGTATGCCTCTAAACTCTTGTCTTGAGCTGGACTCACTAATAGCAAGACTGTTGACACTCCAATTAAGCTTAATGCGCATCTGACTCCCTCAAAGGAGAAACCATTGTCTAATCCCTCTCTTTACAGATGCTTGGTTGGTAGCCTAGTTTATCTGATTGTCACTCATCTAGACATTTCCTATGCTGATCACCGAGTGAGCTAGTATCTGTCTGCTTCACGCTCGACTCACTATACTGTTGTTTTGTGCATTCTTCGATACCTAAAGGGGACTCTTTTTCATTGTCTTTTCTACTCTGCTCAGTTTTCTCTTGTTCTCCATGCATTTTTTGATATTGATTGGGCAGGAGATTCCATTGATCGTAGGTCCACCACTAGTTATTTCTTTCTTCTTAGTTCTTCTCTGATTTCTTAGTGAAGTAAGAAACAAACTCATGTAGTCCGCTCCAATACTGAAGCAAAATATTTTGCTCTTGTTGATACCACATCTGAGCTCCTTTGGCTACGATGGCTTCTCAAAGACTTAGGTGTATCCACATCCTCTGCTGCTCCTCTTTATTGTGACAACTAGAGTGCCATTCATATTGCTCACAATGATGTCTTTCATGAACGGATTAAACACATCAAGAACAATTATCATTTTATCCGTTATCATCTTGTCCATGGTGCTCTCAAGCTGATCTCAGTCTCATCTAAAGATCAACTGGCAGATATCTTCACCAAGTCACATCTTAAGGGATGCCTTCGTACTTTGGTTAACAACCTCAAGTTGGTCTCACATCGACCTTGAGTTTGAGGGGAGTTGTTAATGTGTATTAGGGTATGTGGGCTTTAGGCCCATTTTGTTTACTTGTATAGCATATTTACTTGTACTGCACACTCTGTCTCCTATATAAAAGCACTCATGTATATTCTATTACTTGAGAAATACAATACAATCATTCAATATTTCTAACAGGAAGCATTATATAGGTGAACTATAATGGTTTAGAAAAAATGGTACAAAACGTAGTTAAAATAATTGGAAAATAGATCCATGCAACCTTACTCAAAGGAGCCTAGAGTGAGGGATACAAAAAGTTTTGGGTTGGTTTTTTGTTTTGCACAAGTGAGGTTCTCTTTTGCTTGAGTGATCTTTTTATCGCTTGAGCAAGCTTCACTTTTGCTCAATCAAAATTCTCCAAAATGCTATTCACTTTTCAAGCAATTTCAAGATAGTTTTTACCAATATTTTACAATGAATGAATTATATTAAAACTTGAATTGTGATTACAACCAAAGTTATGGAATCATCCAACACTAAAATTTTAACAAATATTTTTCAAAAATAAAATTTCCAAAATTATGAGATTTACTTTACATACAACACTCATGGAAAACATAAACATACATAAATAGATGTTTATAAATATATATATATATATATATATATATATATATGTAAGAGTGTGTCTCATGCAATATATAGTTCTATAATAATAAAATAATATTTATGATGACTAACATACAATATTCGTACAAATGATATAAATATATGTTTCTCTGATAACTAAATCAAATTTATAAGTATTACTGTGTGATATTCATCTAAATGATAAACGCAAATTTTGTATTTTTAATTGATTTTAAGATAATTCAAGATTTTTGAAGAGGCTGATAATTTAGGGAACTCTACTCTATTGTGAAGTAGAAAATGCCTTTATTAAAGATACTTTTTGGACATTGATAGTTATTTATTGTGTGT
Organism: Quercus gilva; assembly: GCA_023621385.1. Lineage (NCBI taxonomy): Eukaryota > Viridiplantae > Streptophyta > Magnoliopsida > Fagales > Fagaceae > Quercus > Quercus gilva. The sequence goes on from CM042477.1 coordinate 71,945,126, forward strand.
ACTATAGCTACTACGACTCCTCTCTATCCCCTTGTTCCTTTTTAAATGACACATTGGGAGATATTATCAATTCAATTGTATTAAACCGGTCTATAGGCCCATGATTGAGTGCTGTATGTTGCACTTTGGACTTTATGTTTTATATGCTAATTTTACACTAAGATATTAACTCTAAATAATCTATTATATTACAGTAATACAGTGAAGGTAATAGATAGAAGTATGGAAGATCCTGTTGAGGGAAATTTTCGAAAGACCTTAGCAGAGACACTATCATCTCATAATGTATAGATAAGTGAATATCACATTCTTTTAACTTTCACTGCCTGCATTTGAGGGGGTACTTATTGGATAAGGATGGTATACGTGTTTCTTAATATCAAATTGAAAAATTGTTTGGTGCAAATTGTTTGGTGAAAAATTGAAAATCTCATACGTTTTTTTTTTTCCTCATAGGTGTATTGTCAAATGTCATCATGCAAGTTCTATTTTATGGGCTTAATTATTGCATTAACAACTAAGGGTCCGTGGATCTTTTTGACAAGGAGGTCTTTAGTTAGCTGTGTATGGGTTTGTCCACTATTGCATCCCTATTATACAAAGCATAATGCTCATCCATAGAAATGTGAGGTTTTTGGTTAGGTATAACAACTTGATGATGGAGCTCGGTCAAAGGTTTAGGTGTGACCTATACTTGTGTCTTTTCATTTTAATGTTTGGTTATTACTTATACTAGTCGCTAACCCGTGCAATGCACGGGATAGTTTAACAAAATTAAATTGTGGCGCATCAATAGAGCAAGATGGTAGATTTAATATTTCTTTTATTCTATAAAGAGTAATCATTGTGTAGCGGAGTACATTCTATTGAAAATTAAAATTAAAATTAAAATTAAAAATTAAAAAGAAGAAAAGAGGTATAACATCATTTTGAGTTGAAAATCTATAGTTTAATATCATTTAAACTTTTTTTTAATGGTATAATGTGTTTGGGTCTAAAAGAGTATTGGTAAAACAAACCGTGAAAAGTTCTTAAGAGTGGAGTTTCTCTGGATTGAATGTGTTTAAGGTTAATATTTACGCACTTTTGTTTCAATGGCCAATTAGAGAGGGGTTACGGTCAACAAAGTTTACCAAAATGAAATTTTACACCAGTTGGAATTTGTATCACATTTTTCAACACACACACACACACACAAAATATATATATATATATATATATATATATATATATATATATTGAAAGAAAAAGTTGAACAATTATTCTATATGATCCTTTAATTGAAGAACCAATCTAGATCATTGTTATTGATTCCGTTCCGTTCTGGGCGGAACGGCCGGAATTTTTCGTACCGGTATGCAAACCGGTACCGGAATACCCCACATTCCACCTCGGGTCAAATTCCGGGCTGTTCCGGGCCATTCCGGTCATTCCGGCCAATTCCGGCCGAGATGCAAATTTCGGCCGGTACCGGATTTGGCCTATTATTAAAAAAAAGAAAAAAAAAAAGAGTAAAGGTCCAATGGGTGCTAGTAGTTCTTGGGAGTTCTTTTGATGATGAATTTGATCCTTCTCTCATGGATGATGATGAGAAGGAGGAGTAAATCTTGTATTTTTTGATATTTAGTTATTGTTTTGTAAATCTTCTTATTGTGTGATGTTAAATTGATGTTATGTTGATGTTTAAGACTTAAGAGTTAAGACTAAATGATTTGTATTATTTGATATTTAGTTATTTATTTATTAGAATTGACAATTTTATGTTCAACAAGAATATATATAAATTATTTTTTAAGAACCCCGAAACACCCTAAAACGGTACACCGAAATCGACCGGTACCGAAATATTCCATTCCACTGGACAATCCGAAACGGGGTCCGAAATGGTATTAATAACAATGATCTAGATTTAACTTGCTTCTAAAGCACAAACAAATCATTTCCCAATTTTCAATTTCATTATTAGTTGTCTTAATTTCATACTGCTACCACGCCAAACACATTTTTGATGCATACTTAGATGCATAACATCCCATAAAAAGCTCATGCCCAATTGACATTTGCCCACAAAAGCAAACAGCCCCAAAAAAATCTGCAACTACTTCACACTCTTGGCTTTAGTATTCTTGGAACCAAATACTTACTAATCATCAGATCTTGTATGGCAAATCATTGTGCACCCTGAATACTTTTATTCATCTGATAACAATTTCCACAATTACTACAATAGGCCTTTGAAAGAAAAAAAAATTATATAGCAATAGTAACTTCAAGAGCTAACATAGTGATTTTTGAGGGAACATTTTAATAACCAGAATACATATCAAACTAAACTCTCTAGATAAATCACTGCTATAACAGTGCATGTCCTCCCATTACTTCTTGCAAGCCAATAGTAGTAGCAAGAGTTACCACGATTGCTCTGGCTTGATGAAAGAAAAACCAAAACCTCAGTTGAAAATTTTTTACTGCAAAGAGGCAATTACTTTTAGCTGAAAAAAAAAAATTCTTCTCAAACCTTAAAAAGAAAAAGAAAATGCAAGTCTAAAATTCTTCTCAAACCTTAAAAAAAAAAAAAAAAAAAAAAAAAAAAAAAAAAAAAAAATTAAAAGCAACAATGAAAGAAAATGCTTGTCAAAGTATCACGAAATTGAGACTAATATATATTAGTGCCCAAAAGAACTACAAACAGCCAAGACAATTAAAAATTAACAATATACACAAACCAAAAAAAAAAAAACTTCATGTGAGGATTATGCTTAATTATGCTGTGAAAAGTGGAACTTATGGAAAGAAATAAATTTTAATTTTATGTATTGAAAACTATTATGCTACTAAAATCTCATACTACCCTCATAAGGTTTTTATTTATTTTAAATCTCACTTATCAAAAAAATAATTTTTTTTTAAATCTCACCCTTTTTCGAGTGCCATCATCAATTGGAAACAATTGGAGCTTTAGTTTCATAGGAGTATATTGTTCTCAACAAAAAAATTTTGCCAAAAAAGAATGGAATCCAAATTATTTTGCAGGTTATGTGATTTGTGACTGCTTGAAACCAAACCAAAAAATATATGGGCCATACTATAGTATGTTCAATTATGAACTACATCTAGTCCTAATTGGCTTTTATGTTTAGAATTATATGCAATACTAAATTAATTAGGCTCTAGAAACTTTTAAAAAAAAATTCTAACCTAAAGTTAAAAATTTCATTAAATAAACATGAATTCTAATATCAAACTCCAAATAAATTATATAACATGCAATGAAGAAACCCAAAAAAAGAAAAAAAGAAAAAGAAACTATAGTAGCTAAATATACAAATAAAACAGTAATTAAAAGACATTGACACACAAAAATTAATATCTAAAACTAAAGAAGCATACCTTGCTCAGAAATTTTTTTATTTCAATAAGATTAAACCTAGCTTAGAAAACCTTGAATTAAAAGAACAAAATTTAAGTAGATTAGTAAAACAAAGGGCCAAATAAAGAAAATAGGTAAGAGGGAAACTCCTAAAATTAAAGTAATAACATCACCAACCATTTTAAAAACTCCAAGCGATGAAGAATGGCAACCCCCCAACTCAACAACATCTTTGCCAAAGAATGCACACTGTGACACATAAAAAAACGTGCCTTTTGCATCATAGAAGAACTCAAGTAAAAACCTGTCAATTCTCCAAACATACAATTTAAAAAACACCCTCCAAATATAAGAAAGACATTTAATGAAATTAATTATTCCTAATAAGAAAAATACACACACAACCTTGCATGCTTATATGCATACAGGGTAGGACAATCATAAAAGGGTTTTTGAACTAATCATAACCTCACTCTCAAGCCATTTTGAATTCAAACCAATTTTCTCAAAAAAAAAAAAAATTAAAGATCTTTTGCTAAAATCCACATTATAGTGAAATACAAAACCGTTAACTTATTTCAAACAACAAATGATGTAGCATAAAACATAGCCCAAATGTAAAACCATGTAACTTATTTCAATGACAAAAATTGGAGTGGCATTTCATGAATTTGCACAAATAAGTCATTCTATCCAATATAGTGACAATTTTTTAATGTAGTATTATAAAATATGAATGGTTTTGATTCATGAGCAACTAAACAGGCATAAGAGATGTGCCTAATGAGGGAAACATGCAAAGAAAAATCCATTATTAGCTCAAATGTTATTTGCCTTAGTCAAATAGTTCGATAGTTGATAGATTCATAATTTCTCTGCAACTAAAAGTAATGGCTTATGGGTATTTATCATTACTAACTCTGGAATGTGACAGAGACTAATTTTACAACAAAATGCTTGCATTTCTTCTTAGCATCAAAATCATGGTTATTGTTTCAAATTTGTTGTAGATTAATATAACATCATGGTATCAACTATCAACCAAACTCACTCAAGCCCTTAACATGTGGATTTGACACAAGTTAAGAGAAGTGTTCAGTTTGTGAATGGTGATATCCTATGTGATTTATATGTGGGCTCTATAAAGTTAGAGGAAGCACTAAACATCATGTACCTTTATTCATAAAAGCAAGGACTTCTCATAGTGTGAAAATACAAGAAATTTTTTTTTTTTTTTTTTTTTTGGGAAATACCTATTGGGGAATGAGTCATGGGCAACCTTGTAATCATTGTGGATTTGAAAAATCTTATCCCTTCTTGGGCTATGTTTGCTCCACTGCCTTCTCTCTCTTATTCTCTAATAACCCAAAAAGCAAATAGAAAAGTTAAAAAAAAAGAAAAAAGAAAAAAAGAACATGAAACTGAAACTGACAGCAAATCCCTGATTTCAACAAATCCCTAAATTGGCAGCAAACCTATATGAAGACAATAGGATAAGCAATTAGTTGATTCCTTGGTCGAAGATTGAAAAAGTTGCACCCATGGTCGTACTCTAACACCATCCTCAAGTTTTCAAGAAATTAAAACTTACTGACAACTGCGTGGAACCAGAAGATGGAGGGAGACTAGACTGATAGTAGTGAAGAGGCCTCCCTCAGATCTCTCTCCAACTCTCTCTGCATCATATCAAATTTCTCTCTTTGTGACTCATGGATGCTCCCTAATCTCTTTCTCTGGTAGTTTTTTTTTTTTAAATATATATCCTGTGCCAAACGTTTAGCAGACTTTATAAAAAAAAAAAGAAAAGAAAAAAAAACGTTTAGCAGACAATGAAACTCAAACATTTGTCGATTATATCTCTTTCTTTAGCAGATATATGTTCGTTTATCTCTCTCTCTGATAGTTTTTTTTTTTTTTTTTTAAATATATATCATGTGCCAAATGTTTAGCAAATTTTATCCAAAAAAAAAAAAAAAACGTTTAGCAAATGGGAACTCAAACGTTTGTCGATTACATCTCTTTCTCTAGCAGATATATGTTCATTTATCTCTTTCTCTGGCAGTATTTTTTTTTTTTTAATATATATCCTGTGCTAAACGTATATCCTGTGCCAAACATTAGCAGACTTTATCCAAAAAAAAAAAAAAAAAACATTTAGCAGATAGTGAAACTCAAACGTTTGTTGATTATATCTCTTTCTCTAGCAGTTTTTTTTTTTTTTTTAGTATAAATCCTGTGCCAAATGGTTAGCAGGTGAAACTCAACTCAAACGTTTGCATCACATTTTGCCACTAAGAATTAATTTTGAAATAAACAATCAATAAAGATTAAAAAAAAAAATGACATGCTTGCAACAAAAGGAAAGGAAGAAAACAAAAGGTTTCACAAAGGTTTCAATTGAAAAGGCTATGTATTTGTGTTTTATGGTGGAATTAAATATGTAAGAAGTGGGCTTTATGATATAGATAAGGCTAGGAATTATTTTAGATTTATTAGTATTTTAAACTTGATAAAAAAAACTATTTTAAAATTGTTGGATAAATTCAGAAAATATGATGGAAATGACATGGCTGCTGATGTGGCTCAACGTGAGCATAGCAACATTAATTGCTACGCTTCAGCTTTTAGTATTATATAGGTATAGATTACATTAATTTATATTATATTATATATATATATATATATATTCACACATTTGCACATATAAACATATGTGTATGTTGAATTTTTGAAAGAACATAGATATATGTTTATCTTCCTATTCTCCACCTACTAATGATCACAAACACAAAAAGATACACCGATGAAATGAAAGGTTTTGGGTCATCTATATGGGTTTTCATATTAGACTATTGTTAGGCTATATATTTGGGTGCATTTAACGAGACGCAACTTGGGAAATACATGAGCTTGAGTTTGGGCTTTTTGAGACTATGGGTCCGTTTAGATAGAACTTATTTTGCTGAAATAGAAAACTGAAAACTGAAATCACTGTGGCAAAATAATTTTTAAATGTGTAAATAATGCCGTGGGACCTAGTTTTATTGAAAAAATTATTGAAAAGTGAGATTTGCGGGTCTCGTGTACTGTTTACGGGACCCACAGAATTGATAAAAAGGCTGAAAAGTCAACAATTGCCGGTTACTGTTCACATGAACAATAGCCGTTGTCCTATAAAAGAGTGCGCAGCAACAGGGAAGAAAAAAAAAAGGGTGAAGAAACGTAAACGCAAACGTAAAAAGATGGATCCAAACCTAGCCTATAATTACATTAGTTTATTGGCCCCATGAATTAAAGGAATTACTTTCTTTCTTTTTTTCGCTGAATAATTAAAGAATTACTTACAACTTACAAGCCTCAACCAAAATATTAATTTGGACCTAAAAAAGAATGATATACTGCGGTTAGGGTAAAAAAATTCACATCGTATTGAGTCATATACATAGTCAATTCACAGTAAACATTTGAGTAGAAGGCTTGAAACAAGTAGTCAGAAAAATCACTGTAAAATTCTCTTGTAAAAATAAAACATTGTGAAACCATATTCATTCCGGGAAAATTAACGGTTTGATGATTGTAGTAAACTTTTAGTTTATGATTTTCATGATATTCAATATCTTGAAATTTTCATTTTTATGCCTCAGGCCCTCAACTAAGTTCCGAAGTTGCAAACTTTCTGATAATAATTTGTTTGCTACTGTTGCTATTTTGGAGGATTTTTGATATATCATAGAAGAGGCTAACAAAGAACAATACAACTTAACATCATCACCATTCACCCCCAAAATCAAAGGCCAACGTATCAAAACCAGTCTGATAGTTTAATATATATTATTATATATGTCAATGACCAACAGAACATGATTGAACAGTCTATCCACTTAATCTTACTCAACTAATTTTCCAAAGCAAACAGTCCTATACATATTGATTGTAACAGCGGCAACAGTGTATAGACACTTTGAATTAGTAAAGTTGACCACCTATACACCACTTTGAAATCATCCGATAAAATCATCAAAGTTACGATTTCACCTTTCGCTTCTCTTCGACAAGCAGATAAACACCACATTTAAAATCCTTAAAACGAAACCAACAGTAATTGGAAGACACACGAATAAATCCTTTCTCATGAATAAATATAAATATATATATTTTTGTATAAAAATATATGAATAGCAGTAATCCCGAAACAGTATATAAATAGGGACAGAGTCAAGACTTGAAGTTTAGGGAGCAGCTCTGCTATTGGCTGCGTGGAGCAACTCTAACCTCTAGCTTTGCTGCTTGTGTGTTGCTTCTAGGTAAGGTCAAAATTATTTTATTTAAATTTTTTTAAAGGATTAGGTTGGTTGTTTTGGATAAAATTAGTTGATTAAGCTTAATTGTTTTTAGGTTTACTAATGGTAAATTTTTTGTTGGGCTAATTTTTTTGGACTTGTATAATTTTTTTTAGATTTTAGATAAAATAATTTTTATAGTCTTTAAAAAAAGGAAAATACTAGAGCTACAAACTTTTTTTACAAATTGCTCATGTGATGAGTGATTATTAGAAGTTAAAAGTGATGTAAGTAGTAAGCCTAGATGCTTACCAATAAATGATGTAGAAAATTTTGTGCTTGTATCATTACTCATAAAAGAATCAATGATAATATTAAAAAATTGCTAAAATTAGCACCTATGTAATACTAATATTAAAAGAAATAAAATTTGGGGGGCCACGTATTGCCCCCCCACCCCCCAATGTCCAATTGTGCCTCCGTCCCTTTATATAAGTATCAACTAGCCACATTTTCTAGTTTTTCTTGAGAATTAGTTTAATCATCTCGATTCACAGTTTTCATGGTCTTTCCCACAGTTTCTAGTTTTGCTTGCTTAAAAAAGAAATAAATAAATAAAAATAAAAAATAAAAAATCTGACCAGATTAGTGTTTAATTCTCGGTTAAACTGGCTGATCCGTCCGGTTTTTAAAACCACATTAATAACATAGTATGTTATTGCATGCTTCGGAAAGTCAAATCATTACCTCTGAGCTTATGCCTTACGTTGCACTTAATTTAAGTCATTGCATCTATGTTTTTCATGGGCAATTGGGACTTTTTAAGTGTACTAAATTTTCTGCTTCTTTTGACCTATTCCAGTGTAGATGCATCATTGTATCTTGTTCACTCAGCACAGACAAAGCTGTTAGTATTTGTTTGTTTTAGTTATGAAACTATTATCCTAACAAGTTTTATTTCACTTTCTACGCTTCTTTTTTTTTTTTTTTTTTTTGGTGAATCACGCTTTCTATGCTTCTTATTTATAGAAGATGAAGAACTGGTTAGTTATGATAATTTCCTTATCAGTAAGCATAAATTGCAGGAAATCGAATTTATAAAGCAGGGGAGCTTGACGCTTTTGTATATGTTTTAGGATTAGGTGGTGGAAAGTTGGGACAAAATTGGACCTTTGGAAGAGGAAGAAAACCTCAGGAACGTGCTGTAAGGGTGCAATCTGCAGACAAATCCATTGCTAGTCTGGAGTCAATAGGAGTGAAAATTTATGGAGTTGATGAAACCCGCGTCTCTTCCTCAAAAACTGGAATTGCAACTTATTTTAATTGCTTTTGTTTTAATAATATGGTTCAAAATGAGACCAAGTATATCATCTCCTTCTTTTATCAAAATCCGAAAATGGTAAGGAAAGTGTTTTCTTCAAAAGTAATGCTTTTACCACGTTGGATCCTTTTCCCCTTTAAAAAAAAAAATCCGAAAACCATGTTTTCAAAAAAAAAAAAAGGAAGTGTTCTTGCCACGTTAAAAAATATGTTTTCAAAAAATGCTTTGCCATTCTCTTTTCTAAGAATCTTTTTTTTTTTTTTTTTTTTTTTTTTGAGAATACTAATTATTTTAACACTTACACGGGAGATGAGAGAAGGTCTTAAAAAAACTGACAGTGTTGTATATCTAAAAGGGCCTAACTCTTAGATACACAATACAGATTTTAAACATTTTTAACTTACACTCATTTTCCAATGTGGGATTAATTCACTATTTTTTTTTTTGAGAATACTAATTATTTTAACACACACACAGTAAGAGGAGAGAAGGGAGAAGATTTTTAAGAAACTGTTTGTGGTGTATATCCAAAATGATCTAACTCTAAAATACACAACACAGACTTTTGCAAGTAAATAAAATGCTTTCAGAATAACAAAGTTCTCAAAAGGAAAGTGTTTCCTCGAAACATTTCACCCAAAAAATGTTTCTTTTTTGAAGTGTGGTAACTTTCTTTTCGTTGGAATAGGTGTAGTTGTGGGGATTGTTTTCAAAGCTCATTTCCTTGAGTTTTTTTAATAGAATAGGAGTCTTCCTTCTCACCTAGGGTGAACTTTCATCTTCCATCACTTGTTTTCTCGTGAACTTGTGGTGGCTCTTTCCGTGTACACTCATGGATTCAGATTTCATTGATCGCATCAACAAAATAACGCTCACTAGAGATGAGGGTAAGGAGATCTAGGTTCGACCTACTCATCGTGAGAAAGGCCTTCAAGCATGCTCGCTCAGCTTGATAGGCAAATTCCTCACGACCATGGTTGTCAAAATCGCGATCCGGATCGTAGGATCGCACGATTTTATGATATCACCTCACCAAAACATTTAAAATCGCACTAGGATCATAAAAATTGTAGGATCGTATGTAGGATCGTATAGGATCGTAGGATCATATGGGATCCTACCGATCCTACCAAAAACATAAATTTTGGTTTTTTTTTTATTATTATTTTTTTTTATGGGATAAATTTTTTGTTTTGATGAACCTTTAAGAGTTTTTATTTTTTATTTTTATATTATGATGGTATGGATTTTTATTTTTTATTTTATAAAATTATGTTAATCTAAGAAAATGTTTCCTAATTACTAGTTCACTTAAAATTAAAATAAAGGAATGCTTCATCAATTCTAAATGAAGAATTTGATGTTAACTTTGTTACCTTTTAAGTTATAATATTGTTAAATTTATTTGATCAATATATTAATTTGTGTTCTAATATTACTAAAATATATATATATATATATATATATATATATATATATATATATATATATAATTTTATCAGTTATGCTTGTATTTGTATATTGATTGATTAATTTTTTAAGCACACTCTCTTATTATTGCTGAGCGGTATAACTTGAATAGTTGAGTATGAAATTATATCTTGATGTCTTTTGTAACTCTAGTATACAAATATATAATATTTACATAAATGATGAAATGGATGATGATGATTAGGAATTTAGGACGGTGGTTATAAGAACCTTAGAATGAGAATAATTAAATGTTCACTTCACCTTAATATTCATATTGCTTTTGGAGTTTATATTGTAGTTAGCTAGTTTCCATTTGCTAATTTATTTTGGATTTCAAACTTGGAACTTAAAACTTGGAAAATATTTTCCATATGTTTTGAAAAATATTTTGGTATTTGTTTGCTAAATATTACACATTTATTGAAATACGTTAGGTCAAAAATTAAATATATTTGTTTCATTAGTATAGACTTAGTGATATATGACATGCAAATTTCATCATATGATGAAAATCTAAGTTTTTTATAGATGAATTTATAATTTATGTGATTATTCAACATACAAAGCTATTATCAACGTGTTTTTTGCTTTAAATCTAAAAATATGTAGAATCTTACGATTTACGATTTGATCCTACGATCTACGATCTCACCTACCTTCAACGATCCTACGTAGGATCCCGATTTTGACAACCTTGCTCACGACTAGGTCTCTTAACCTATGAGTAGCAAAGAACCTACTTCAATCCGCCTAGAAGCTAGGTAATGATTTGAAAATAACTGACATTGGGGATGGCTTATTTCAATTCCAATTCTCTTTGGAAAGCCAACTGTTGTGGGTTTTGAACAACGGCCCGTGGAGTTTGAAAAACCAATTGCTCGTGCTTCGGAGATGGGAGAAAGGCATGACTGCACAGTCTATTACTTTCACCCATATGCCATTCTGGATCTAAGTTTGGGGACTTCCCTTTGATCTCATCAACGTAGAAGCAGGAATGGATATTGGAAGAGGTTTGAGTAGAGTTCTGGAGGTCGACTGCAAGGCAATATTATCTGACCAAGCTCGTTTTCTCCGGTTATGGGTTGAAATCCCTCTAAACAAACCACTGCATAAAGGAGGTCTGGTGGTCAGTCCAGAGGGCAATAAAGTCCTAGTTGCTTTCAAATACGAAAGACTGGATGGCCTTTGCTTCAACTACAGGTTACTAGGCCATGAAGCAAGAATCTGTCCACACAAGAATACCGGCGGGGGACCGAGCCCATGTGGGGAGTGGCTCAAAGCAGGCAATAAATGTAGGAGCAAGCCTGAGAGCAGGAAAGCTCCCACTTCATCGCAGGCAAGAGCCCAAAAGTTGTCGATGACGAAGGTAGGGATCAGCCACGACCAACTTCCCAGTCGATTACAACTGTGGAGCTAAGTAACGTAGGTGCCATAAACGCAATCAATGAGACAATTTTGGAAACGTCAATTCACAATGGGGCCCAACCCATTAGTGGAGCTATTTTTTCAGAAACTGTCCCACAAAAGGAGGAATTAAACCAAATTGGGACACAAATTACTAAGGGAGTTACTGAATTTATGTCGAGGCCTAATTTATTCAGTGGGCCTATCTCCTACCCCACTGATATTGAAGTGGAACTGTTTATAGGTGGGCTCGTTATGGACATGCCAAAAGGATTCATGTGGTGCAATACCCTACCTCAGGAATTGCACTTAGTGCAATACTTAATCAATAGCTGAGATTGAAAATTAAAAAAACAACTTTCAATCTCAGCCATTAAATAAAATATATTAAAAAATGGTTAAAAGTTAAAGATAAAAAGTAAAAAAAAAAAATTAAAAAAATTGTGAGGGAAGTGGAGGTATTGCACCAGGTGCAATATCCTAAGTATTGCACCTGATGTGAATCCATGCCAAAAGTAAAAACAGCAAGCCACCATAATTCAGTAAATATTAAAGAAGGAAAGTGAAAACGGATTGAAAGGAGATAGGAAATGGACAACCCAGCAAACTCATCTAATGGACTAGCAAGTGTGGCAAGGATGGACCCAAGTAAGGGCCTAAGAAAAAAATTTAGCAAGTTAAATTTTCCAAAAAAAAAAAAAAAATATATATATATATATATATAGGCTTGGCCCCCCTTAGTTTTTAGCTCAAGCCCCCCTCATGAATTCCTAGCCCAGCCAGCCAGCCAACCCAGGACGCAAGAGACCATGACCTATGTAAAAAAAAAAAAAAAAAAAACTCAGCAGTCCAAAACGACAAAACCTAATGAAGAACTAGAAAGTGAAAGACGAAGGAAAAAAAATAAGAAAAAAAGAAAAAGAAAAAGAAAGGAAACTTAGGAAAGTGAGGCGAGACAAAGAGATAGAGAGGTGAGACAGAGAGATAGAGAGTACTCAGACCGAACGCCGCCATCATCATGGCGACGCGAGTCTACCCAGTACCTATGCCGATGCCGCCATCATCAATCATCACGCGAGACTCTTAGCTATCGCCGTAGCCCACACGAGACCCATCTTGCCGCCACCACCGATTGCTCGATCTGCCCAAGCCCAGCCTAGCTTCATTGCTCCAACCTTCATAGTTCACAGGTATTTAATCTATCATTTCCTTCAGAACCTAATAAAATGTATATAATACCTGTGAACTGTGAATCTTAGAATCTGTGCTTGACTGCTTGTGGAGTGTTTGTGTTTTTACTGATGAATGATGAACTGATGTTAGTGATTGTGAATTGAATCTATGATTCTGTGCTGTGGCCTGTGGTGTTTTTTTTTTTTTTTTTTTTTTTTTTTGGCTTTGTGATTCTCTATCACTTTGTGTTTGTGAATTGTGACTCTCTCTCTTGTATTATATAGATAAGAGAGATAAAGAGAGAGAGTAGAGTTTGTAGAGATTACTCAGATTAGAGAATATTTGTTTGACTATTTGTTTGTTCTTTGTTGACTAGTAGTTGGGCATAATAGGGACAAGTGACCAAAAAAAAAAGGGTAAAGTTAAGAAAAGTTTTTTGTTAGTAGTGCAGAATAAATTTATAGCGTTGGTAGTGGGATTGGGTTAGTGGATCACTATCAGAAAGATGGAGACAACACAAAGACAAAGAGAAAAAATTGATAAATAAAGGCAGACCACAGACAAAAAGAAAAAAACAAATCATATAATATAGAAAATTGTCACACAAATTTAAAAAAATAACAGTGATTCACTTGCACCTATTGTTAACTCATAAGGCTAAATTAGATAAATTTATAAATTGAAAAGATGTGAGAAATACTAAACTTATAATTAAATGCATCATGCATATTACCTAGATTCTAGTATTTGCTTTTAGTTAGTAACAACAACTGTTTGTGCGATAATATATATGATTCTTATTTTATTTGTAGATCATGAAAAAATCAACTAAAATGGTTGATTTTTTAAAAAGAAAAGATTCAAATTCTTTTGAAATCAACGTGGGATTGCCAACAACTAATGTTGCTATTCCAATTCTAGAAAATGTGGATGTTCCAATCCTAGAAAATATGCATTCCCCAATTCCAGAAAATGCTTGATTCTAAATTATTTTTTTCACTTATCTCCGCCTCCCGCTTGAAATCCTGGGTCCATCCCTGACTCACATGCTTCTATGGTTGCCCTAAAGAACATCGTTTTAGGGAGACATGGAGTTTGCTACAACAACTACACTCTCGGCTATCCTTTCCTTGGTTATGTTTTGGTGACTTCAACAAGATTCTAGTTTCCAAGGAGAAACAAGGATGCATACCAAAACCTATTGGACTCATGCAGGACTTTCAGGGGGTTTTATTGCACTTTGGTTTGATAGACCTCGGGTATAGTGGCAACATATTCACTTGGAACAATGGTAGGGAGAGGGAAGCATTTGTCCAAGCATGCCTAGACCAAGCTTGTGCAAACGTGGGATGGAGGGATCTCTTCCTTCATGGAAAATAACCCATGTTCAATCATCATATTTAGATAATGCTCCAATATTACTCACTACTCACAACCCCTATTAGCTGACCCAAAGAAAGAAGATACTAAAACAATTTGAAGAGAAGTGGGCCTCACATTTGGATTGTGAACAAATCATTCGACAATCATGGGAGAATCATATGCCATCAGGTAGTCCAATATTTTGTCTTTTTGAAAATATAAAAACATGTAGGATTGCGTTGGTGGCTTGGGCATGGAACACATTTGGTAATTCTAAAATGAAGTTACAAAACAAGCACCGAGTTTTGGAGGAGTTGGTTTCTCAGAATAATCCCAACAACCTTAATGGTATCAAAAAACTAAAGGAGGAGATAAATGACTGCTTATCCAGGATGAGCTATGTAAGGTTGAATTTAATCAACCATCTTGTTGGCTTTATTCCGTGCCAATTTGCTTGTAATTTAGCACTTAGTAACCCTATATTTAGGTGGGAAAATTGTAAGGGTAGTGTGTGAGAAGATGTGAAGAAAAGCTCAAGAGTGTGCAAGAAAAACAGAGCTTCGCGGCTAGGGCTCGCAGGTGGATCGCGACTGGCAAGCTACCAAACGCAGGCACGTGAGATGCACACAGGGAAGCTGAAGGGTTGCGCCAGCTGTCATGCTACAGGACAAAAGTTCCAGGCTGGCCAGGCCGTTGGGTCGCGGCTTGAACTCGCAACTTGACCCAGTCGCGAGGCCAAGTCGCCAAAATGCCATGTTTGGTAAAAACTGACGTTTTGCATTCCCTTCTCACCCTACTATATATATACCCTTAAACCCATCATATTGAGAGAGCTTCCAGAGAGAATTGTGTGAGAGAAACCCTAGAGAAATACAAGATTGATTCATCCACAATCTTAATCTTAGAGACTCTACAAATTCCTCTACTCTCTTCCTCTCCATTGTCATACCCTTGAGAGGTCTTTAGCCAAATCCTTGTCTCACCACACCCACGTCTGTGAGAAAGTCTATTTGGTACTGTTGGGAAGCAATTAAGAAGGAACCAATCTACATTGGTTGATGCTATGGTCTAGTAGCGGAATCCGGTAAGCTAGAAAAGAAAAAGGTTCGGCGCAACCTTGTTGGAGCAAGAAGCTTTAAGGGCTTAGGTATCTGGGTAGATTAGGCTTGGAGGGTCTATTGCTGTTCATGTATCCCAACTACATTTTCTAGTGGATTATTTGACCGCTTGGAGGGCGGCGGAAAGGTTTTACGCCGAGGGCTTCGGTTTCCTCTTCGATAACACATCGTGTGTTGTCTGTGTGTTTGCATCTTCCTTCCTTTTATCTTTGCCTTATATTTACTGCTGTGGATGTGTTTATATTTGGCTTAGATTAATTATCAATTCTGTTATTAGCTTGATATCATGTTCTGCACATTATTTGTTTGATATAAAGCTTGAATTGGTATTTTTGTATTTGGGGTCCAAACGTTCAAAGGTGTTGTATACCCTTTTTGAACTTTCAAGCTATTTTGGCAACAATGGTCACGTTCCATTTGACTACCATCTGGAGACAAGAATACACAATTTTTTCCATCAAAGAGCAAGTCAAAGACAACGAAAAAATCACATATCTGGTATTTTTTACGAGAATGGGGTGTGTTGTACATTAGAAGAGGGTATTGCTAATACTATTATAGACTATTTCTAGCGGCTATTTTTAGCCACAGATTCAGCCAATATAAGGCCTGTCATAGAATCGATGGAGAGGTTTGTTACCCCAACAATAAACAATATTCTCCTTCAGGAGTATACAAAGGATGAGGTCAGACGTGCTCTTTTCCAAATGCACCCATCTAAATCACCGGGCTCCGATGGTATGTCTCCTTTTTTTCTTTCAAAAATATTGGCACATTGTTGGGCATGATGTCACAAATGTTGTACTCTCAGTCCTCCACTCTAGACATCTTTTACGAAAGATGAACTATACTCATATTGTCATGATCCTTAAGGTTAATGAACCAAAACATGTATCTGATTTTCGCCCCATTAGCTTGGGTAATGTGGTCTCAAGGATCTTCTCAAAGGTCCTAATTAACAAGATTAAACTTATTTTGCCAAATATAATATCGAATGCCCAAAATGCATTTATTCCAAACCGTTTGATTACTGATAACACTACTGTAGCTTTTGAGGTTATTCACAAGATGCATAATAAAGGGAAGGGAAATGTGGGTCAGATGGCAGTTAAGCTTGACATCAACAAGGCCTATGATCGGGTAAACTAGTGATTTCTTCAAAACGTTATGATCAAGTTTGGATGTGATGAGAGATGGATCCAGTTGGCTTTGGAAATAGCCTGTACGGCCTCCTACTTTGTGCTCATTAATGGTGAACCTCGTGGTTTTATTACTCTATCCTGGGGTATGAAACAAGGGGATCCATTGTCACTTTACCTGTTTCTTCTCTGTGTTGAGGGTTTATCAGCACTACTAATCTGAAGAGCGGAAGAGACTCGATCTATACACAGTATTCTCTCTAGTACCTAAGGTGTAGGAATTCTTGTCTCCTCTTTGTAGATGATAGCCTTCTATTTTATCATGCTACTGTGGGGGAGTGCCAGAATTTCATGTACATACTTCAATAGTATGAGGAAGCATCCGGTCAAGCCATTAATAGATAGAAGACATGCCTGTTTTTCAGTAGAAACAATGGCTCATAGGTCAAGGGGATGATACAACATATGATAAGGGCTAGAATCATGATGGATTGTGAGCGCCATCTTAGTCTACCTATGGTTGGGGGTAAATCAAAGGTAAATACTTTCTGGGACCTTTAAGAAAAAATTACCAAGTGGGTAATGGGGTGGAAGGAAAAATACATCTCCAAGGCCGGAAGGGAAGTTTAAATCAAGACAACAACCCATGCTATCCCCACTTACTCCATGAGTCTTTTCAAACTACCTATGAATCTTTGTGATACTTTTAACTCAACTTTGGCTAAATATTGGTGAGGACAAACTAAGGAGGAGAAAAAGATACATTGGATCAATTGGAAGAGATTATGCTCACCAAAAGCTAAGGGAGGTATGGGCTTTTGTGATATCCATGCTTTCAATCTAGCCATGCTTGCCAAACAAGCGTGGAGATTAATACACACTACACATTCCTTGTTCTATAGAGTGTATGTCACACTCCAAACCCAAAAGGGTCTAAAGCATGAGAAAATATCTCAAAGGTACTTGTTGATTTTTCCTTTTTGACAATTCAATCCAAAATTCATTATCAAAGTATCAAAATCAAGAATTATCTTAAAAATTTCAGTAACGATACTCCTAAAGTAAGTCAGAGCTCTCTGCAATAATTATAAGGACTATTGGCCACAAAAGAATGGAGGTCTTAAAAAATACAATTACATTAACTTGTCCTATTAGTGGACATAAAGTTATAACAACTATTAGATACAAAAGAATAAGTCAAACCTATTCTAGTGTGTTCATCTAATGATCACTATAACAAAAGTCCAGCCTCCATCAGTAGTTGGTCTAACTATTGTTAACCACAAAAATCTATCTCAAAATGATCGTTGCCTACTCTAAAAGGTTTGTAAAAGAATGGAATGAAACAGAGTCCAGTAAGTAACATAATTAATGGGGGATGAGGGAGATGCAAGTTTCATGATAATGAACATTTTACAAAACATACCATAATTTGGGAATTTCCATTTAATTTATGCAAAATCAAATTCATTAACAACCCAACAAGAATGAGAGAAATAATATAGCACCAAGCTTCCCAAAATAACCATGAAACTATATTTTATTCACTGTGAGCCATAAAAATGTCCAATACCATTTCAAAACCCAAACTCTTACCCAAGGTGTCACAAAGACAGAAATGTCTCCAAGACATCATACCGCCATAGACAGGTTGAAACCTAAACACACTAGCAAGATATATACCTCTTTTGGCATGTGATCTATTGGAGTTGCCTAACCTCACCCACACCCTCAAGGATTTACCTATTTCCCCCATAGGCAATAGGGGGTAACACGCCATGTAGTACCTCTTTTGTATGTGGTCTCTTGGCATTGCCTAGCCTCACCCACACACTAAAGGATTTACCTGTGTCATGCAAAGTAAAAGCCTCCAACCTGGCCTGTCGTCACGAAGACGGAGTAATCACACGTCAAAAAGATGTCATTACAAAGACGGGGTAATCACCAACATCGTCGCACAAGGGCAATCCCACATCAAAAGCTCACAAGTTAAATGTTTCAAATACATAGTTTACTTCCAAGTAGTCTCATTAGATATTTCAATAACCAAATATCCATAATATTCTCAAAGTCCTCAAAACCATTTCTTGTCAAAAATGTTTTGCATCAACTTTCCCAATTATCAAAGCATCTTTAAATTTTCCAATATACCATAAAATCCATGAATTCCATTCTTAAGACTTTAGTCAAAGATGCTAGTCTTTTCCCTGCTAACAAATCATGCATTTCCCCATATGCAAGAAGAAATATGACACACTTTCAATGCCTCATGCATTTTCCATAAATGATTAACAATAATAGTACAAATAGTAAATTTTAGGAAAACCATGAATAATGTTCCAAAATGGTTTTAACCATAAAAAAATTGAGTGCAATAATGATTCATTTTCAAAAATCCTATTAAGAAGCCACTTACCTTGCAATCCACAAAAAACATAATTCTCTAAGCTCTAAAGAAGATTAGCTAGAACCTAAACGATACCAAGCAAACCTATCATGATAAGCATAAAGCTTGACATTGTGTCTAGTTATGAGTTAGAGATTGCTAACTAAGCAATTAATTAGGCAAGCCTAAGTATTTAATTTCATCAATAATATATTCCACTTTCAAAGTTTCTCAACAAATTAATTTACAAGGCATAGACTCCAATTTGTAGATTTAAATCATTCATAGTATTTTCCTTAACATCAAAACCTCAACACTTTATAATTGATTCCCACAAGATTTACACCACATCGACAAGAGACCCATGATACCAAAAATCACAATATCTACCAAGACTAACAATTTAAATATTTAACTAGCTCCAAATAAACAATAAATTATATTCACCATCTATTTCACATTAAAAACCAAAACCCCCCAAATCTTCACCAATTAGATAGCCATCATTGTAAAAACTATAAACCCACTCATCAAATAATTCCATCAACACAAAATCCTTACATATAAATACACGAATATCACTTCCAAAGCTTATAAATTACATGGGTATCATTATCAAAGCTTAGATAAATAAAGCCTCTAGCAAAAGTATATGAACCTACCAAAAAGATTAGAAATTTTACCTCAAATAAAAGAGATGAAGATGCCTTAGAGATTCCTAAAATGTTTTCTAGTGATCTTGTCATGAAAAGATGGTGGAGATGGTGAAGGATGAGCACCAGTGAGAGAGTGAGAGAGAGAGGTAGAGAGGAGTGTGTATGTGAATGTGTTTGAGAGTAAGATAAAAGAAACGAGGCACTTGGCCAAGAGGTAGAGATATTTTGCATAATGTGTGGTAGATGGGAGTGGGGTAGCTAGGTGGGGTCACACTTGTGGCTCTCAAAAAATCTTATCCCTTTTTTTTGTTAAGGACATATTTTATGTAGTTGGCTAATCCTTTGACAAAACGTACTTTACTTGTATTTGGATAGATCTGGGATGTATTTAATACTTCAAGGAACAAGAGTTCAAGTCTAGTATTGAAACCATACAAATCTGTCCAAGAAACAAGTGAAGAAGTGCTGATTTTTAAATCTCGATAGTTGTTCGATACCTTTCGATAGCTAAGCTATCTATCAAGCTCTTTAGTTGTTTTTTATCGCAATCTCGACACTTTTCGATAGCTAGGTCGATCGATCGAGAAATTTTTTGTCCCCTCAATAACTCTCGAGCTTGTAACAGATAGGCTCGACACCTCCTCGACACCTCTCGATAGATCGAGAATTACGAAATTCAGATTTCCGGATCTGATTTTCGGCCCATGCTGACATGTATGTGTAAGATTTCTTTTCTCATAACCCTAGACATATATAAGGCTCATTTTAAAGGCCGTCACATAAGAGAATACAAGGAAAACATATACAAAAGGTGATCGATGCCTTATTCTCTCTGAAAGAAGCTACTGCATCTTTACGCCTTAGGGTTTTGTAACCAAGTGCTTCTTGATCTTCATTGTTGATAAAGTGAAGAACTTTGCAGCCAACATCTTCTTCAAGTTGGTGTGTTAGTCTCGAACTGGGAGCCGTGCATCTTTGGTTAGTCACGTACTGGGATTCATGCATCAAAAAGAGTGGCGTTCATATATTGAAGAGTTCAGAGGTTCTGTAGCGGTAGAATGTTTCTGCTGTAAGTTCATCTACGAGGTTTGTAGAGTCTAGAGACAAAAGTTTTGTACTAAATCTGAAACTTCTCTTTACTATAATGGATTGCTTTTCAGGAAGGTTTCCCCCCAAGTTTTTTACTGTAAAACTAGTTTGTTTCATTAGTTTTCCTGGGTTATCATATCTTGTCTTATTTATTTTTTCACTGCATGATATTGTTGTTTATTTGTTTTAACAAGTTTTATTCATAATAAATCTAATTAACTCTATCATCTTAGCTCAAAAAAAAAAAAATCTAATTAACAACTTGAGTTTAAAACTTGTTAATTCTATCAACAGGGGTCTAAATTTTCCATTAAGTGGTATCAGAGCTGGTTCACTCTGATTGGATTAATTTCCTGAGTGTGATCCTTGACCTTCGTTGTCATGGATCGTGGACAATCTCTTTTGATTCCTCCTTTATTTTATGGAACTAATTATGCATACTAGAAAATTCGTATGAAAGTTTTTTTGTAGGCTCTAGGTGAACAGGTATGGCAAGCTGTTGAAGTTGGCTGAATTAAGCCAAAGGAAGTGCCAGTGGATTGGAATGATGCAATAATCATATTGAAAAATTTCAACAGTAGGGCCTTGAATACTTTGTTTTATGGGGTAACCAATGAGGAATTCAAGAAAATATCATCCACGAAAATTGCCAAGGAAGCATGGACCATTCTTGAGACCAAACTATGAAGGTACCAAGGCAGTAAAGATTGTGAAGCTTCAAAGACTCACTAGTAGTTTTGAAGAAATAAGGATGGAGGAGGATGAGACCTTTGATGAGTTCTATGCTAAACTTAAAGATATTGTGAATTTTGCTTTCAACCTTAAAGAATTTATAGCAGAATCCAAAATTGTTAGGAAAATCCTTAGGTTCTTACTTGAAAGATTTCATTCCAAGATCACTGCCATTGAAGAAGCAAAGGACATTGATCAAATTCCTTTGACTGAGCATGTAGGGAACCTTCAAACCTATGAGATGAGATTAAGTTTAAGGGGAAAATGTGGAAAGAGTAGAAACTTGACTCACAAAGGTATAGAGGAACAGATTGAGGACTTTGAAGATGTAGATGAAAATGAAGATGAGGATGAGGATCTAACCTTCATAACTGATGAGATTATCAAGCTTCTTCAATTTAGGAAAAAGGATAAGAGCAAACCTCCTAAGAAATCTAAATCTTCTAGGAATGGCAAGAATGAGAAACCCCTCATCCAATGCCATGAGTGCAAAGGTTTTGGTCATATGAGGATAGAATGCCCAAACTACCTTATGAAGGAAAAGACCAAGGAGTGAAAAAATAAAAGGTTGGTTGCTACTTGGAGTAATACTGAGAATGACTCTTCTGATAAGTATGCGGATGAATGTAGTCACGTTATGGCCTTTGCTACCTCAATCGATAAGGTGATTGTAGAGAGTACTAGTGACAATAAGGATTCTTTTGATGATGAAGTACCCAAGAAGATGACCCTTCAGGAAGCCTATGCTATGCATTGAATTCATAAAATTTGAAAAAACTTCTTATCTTTGTAGAAAAGAGCTTAATGAAGTCAAAACTGAAAAGGCTGATTTATTAGTCAAACTAGATGAGACTACAAGGTTAGGTGAGACTTTTATTGTGGATAACACCTCATTAGAGGAGAATGTCAAGAATCTTAAGGTTGAGCTTAGTCAAGCTAGAACTCAAATAGAGAGGATGTCTAGTGCAAAGCTTGATGAGGTATTGAGTGCTCAAAAGCCTAGTTCTAATAAGACCGGCTTAGAATATGCTGTTTCCTCCAACCCCTCCTCTTCCACGGCTTCTGGATGAAGGACTGTCTTTGTGTCACAATCTGAGAAAGGTAATAGAGGTATGAAATCCAAAACTGATTTGACTAATTCTAAATCCTTTGTTAGACCTCATGTTTGTCACCATTGTGGTGTTTCTAAACACATTCGTCCTAATTACTTTAAGTTGTATTCTCAAAAGCAAGTGTTCAAACGGTCACAGGTTTCCTGTCAAGGACCTACACCTTTGTTTAGAGAGTTATGAAAAGATTTGAGTTTTTTAACTCAATTTCAAGAGAATTCTAATTTTTCTATGTCCTTTAGTAGACATACTAGGACACATTTCTTTTCATCTTCACGGCTAAAGACTCGTGCTATGTAGGTGAGAAAGGAGCCTAAGACTTAATTGTATTTTCTGTTTGTCCTCTGATTTAATTCTTTCTATCTAAAGTAGGACTCTTTTTACTTGATTTCTTATCTGTTTTTGGAATCATGCTTTTATGCATTTGTACCTCTCTATCATGCCTTCATGCATATGCATCTTTCTTTCATGCTTTCATGTTGTTTGTTTATTTTTGTTTGGTTGTTTATTTTTTATTTTGTTTTTTTTCAAAATAAAAATAAAAAGAAAAAATTAGAAAAAATACAAAAACAGTATGTGCTTGTGTACAATGGTACTTGTGTACCTTGGATGGCCATTGAAACAAAATTTTCTAAACTTTGTATCTTTTGTAGCTTAAATGAGCATCTCTATGCACAACAAAGCAAGTGAGCTTTGCGGCTCGTGTTTATGATGAGTAAGATTAAGTAATCTCTTGTACTTAACACTCGTATTACTCTTTTTGATGGGAAAGACTAAAAAATCCTAAGAGAAAAGCATAAATAATCATCTCACCACTGTTGCCCGCCAATCATGAATGACATTTGTGTGCTTTGGCATAGCAAAATTGGAATGTCAATTGCTTAACATAATTGGATATTTCTTTTCTATCTCTTATATGTTCATGCACGATTTGCTTAAAAGAAAAATATGCAAAGAAAAATAAAACGCTAAAAGATCAAAATGCTTTTAAATATAATAACAAGTGTGTATTCTAGGAGATGTGGGAGTTATAGGATATACCTCGAAGGTGATAGTCCCCATCTGTGTGTGAGTTAAAGTAATTTTCTCATATCTCAAATCGTCATAACTAGTTGACACTTATGCAATCTTGTGATGTTTTTCACACACAACACGTAATATTCTTTGCTACTCTAGATCCATGTGCAGGTACAATGTGATTTGGCTATCACAAGGTTTACATGTGTTAATGTACGCTCACTAAATTGTCTTAACTTGTTTTTGAAATATAAAATTGGTTAGACTTGTTTAGTGTGTGTGTGTGTGTGTGTGTGTGTGTGTGTGTGTGTGTTTTGGATCTATTTCTTGTGTCCCCTTGATCATCCTTGATCATCTTTATGTCTCTCGGGTGAAGCTTTCTAGCTTCTTGTACCCTTTGTGAATCATGACAAAAAGGGGGAGAAATTGTGGAGAATATGTGTTTTTTTTTAAGATTCTATATGTTAGGGGGAGAAATACATGCCTTTGTAAGGGGGAGAAATACATGCCTTTGTAAGAGGGAGATGTGTTTTATCTTGGTAAAGGTAGTGCTTACTTTCTTCTTCTTGTATACCGGTCTTGTTACCATGTTTACATACATTGTGCTTATCTTTGATATATATATATATATATATATATATATATGATGTATGTCTTCTTCACCTACCTCTACATGTATTGTTTCTTTTCTATCTCCATACATAGGCTTCTTATTACGTGTATGCAATCTATTATTTATGTCTCACACTAAGATGCCTTAATGAGTTTTGTTTAAAGTGTTTTAGAAATACAGGTTGTCAAAGTTTTCCTTGCCATGAACTTTTTTCTTGCAAAATTTTTCAAGAGTTTGTATTATGATAGATTTTATTGTATTCAGCAAGTGAATATGAGTTGAGTGATTTATGACTTCTCTCATATCTCATTTCTTTGTTGTGATTTTGTCACGAATGGCCAAAGGGGGAGATTGTTAAGGACATATTTTATGTAGTTAGTTAATCCTTTGACAAAACGCACTTTACTTGTATTTAGGTGGATCTATGATGTATTTAATACTTCAAAGAACAAGAGTTCGAGTCTAGTATTGAAGCCACGCAAATCTGTCCAAGAAACAAGTGAAGAAGTGCTGATTTTTTAAATCTCGATAACTGTTTGACACCTCTCAATAGTTAAGCTATCTATCAAGCTCTTCAGTTGTTTTTTATCGCAAACTCGACACCTCTCAATAGCTAAGTCTATCGATCGAGTAATTTTCAGTCCCCTCGATAGCTCGCAACAGATAGGCTCGACACCTCCTCGACACCTCTCGATCAATCGAGAATTACGAAATTTAGATTTTCAGATTTGATTTTCAGCCCATGTTGACATGTATGTGTAGGGTTTCTTTTCTCATAACTCTAGTCATATATAAGACTCATTTTAGAAGCCGTGACATAAGATAATATAAGGAGAACATATGCAAAAGGTGACCGATGCCTTATTCTCTCTTAAAGAAACTACTACGTCTTTGCGCCTTAGGGTTTTGTAACCAAATGCTTCTTGATCTTCATTGTTGATGAAGTAAAGAACTTTGCAGCCAACATTTTCTTCAAGTTGGTGTGTTAGTCACGTACTGGGAGCCGTGCATCTTTGGTTAGTCACGAACTGGGATCTGTGCATCAAAAAGGGTGGCGTTCATATATTGAAGAGTTCAGAGGTTCTGAAGCGGTAGAAAGTTTCTACTGTAAGTTCATCTATGGGGATAGTAAAGTCTAGGGACAAAAGTTTTGTACTAGATCTGAAACTTCTCTTTACTATAGTGGATTGCTTTTCGAGAAGGTTTCCCACCAGGTTTTTTACTGTAAAACTAGTTTGTTTCATTAGTTTTTCTAGGTTATCATATCTTGTCTTATTTTATTTTTCCGCTGCATTATTTTGACATGATATTGATGTTTGTTTGTTTTAACAAGTTTTATTCATAATAAATCTAATTAACAACTTGGGTTTAAAACTTGTTAATTCTATCAACTGGGGTCTAAATTTTCCATCATTTTTTTTTTTTTAGGTATTAGGCTGGGCGTTATAGTGTATAAAGCATGTTATTTTCCTAACTATTCCTTCCTAGAAGCTGATATAGGATCCAACCCTTCGTATGCATGGCAAAGTCTCTTGGCAGCTCGTGAAATCATTAGAAAGGGAACCTGGTAAGGATGGGGAGCTACATTAAATGAGAAAGTTGAAGAAGAAAAAGAAGAAGGAGAAGGAGATGGGAGTACATTTGAGAGAGAGAGAGAGAGAGAGAGATTTTGAAAGAGATGGTCAGAGGCTTTAGTTTTTTACTCAAGCTGAGTTTTAAGTAAGTTTGAGAGATTTGAGAAAGTTTTTGCATGTGGGTGTTTGGGGTTTTCAATATTTTTCCAATAGAAATCTGTTTTCGTGTTTGACAGAAAACCTATGGGCTATAGTCGGGTTTTTCAAAGGTTTGTGGGAGCTCTAAAAAAAGTCAAATATTGGTTAAAGAGTTCAGTTTTATAGTATATATATATTAACTTGTGAGCTTATGCCTTAAGTTGCACTTAATTTAACAATGAAAGAACAAAAGAACACATCAAGTAAATAGAAATTAGTGATTAACTTGGAGGCATAATTGAATGTTATCCTTAGACAATATTTGTCCCCATACGCAAGTTGCTAAAGGGTTTCTACAAACTTGTCCCCAGGATACAACCAAGTTTATTAGGCGATGAAGAGTAACTTCATCAGTCGTGTGGAATGTACTCAGATGGACCCAAACTTCATGTGGAATGTACTCAGATGGACCCAAACTCCAGCCTAGATACCTGTATAAGAGAAAAAGGTCGCTCCCTTCAATGTGGTCACCGATGTGGCGCCTGCCATAACGTCTCAAATGCTCAAGTTAGAACAGGAAGATACTTTTCAAGATGAAACAGAATAATAATAATAATGTTTTCTTTAGAATGTTTTTTGTACCTTTTGTTTGCAGTGTGAGGGCAATATATATGTACTGCCCTGGGTTCTAGCCGTTGTGATGGTTATTATGATTTCAATGCTCTTCTGGGTAACGCTTCCTGCCTAATAATGGGGCTTTAATATGTTCCCAACGGTCTGTACAGTTGGTTTTGTAATTGTCTGGGGTGTTATTGGCAGCATTGAATGAAGCGTTTATCCTCGTCAGTGACATGGGCATTCATCAAGATGATCCCGTTTGCCCTATTGCGATCGTCTGTAATTTATTTCGTCAGTCCCATCAGCTGCCTCTGGATTCCATGGTCGCCATGACATGTTATGTCGATCATGGAAGATGAAAGGTTTCTGGACTGCAAGCGGTTGTTGGGTTTTCGTGCCGCATTAAATGCATAATGGCGGCGCCCTTTGCATTGTGGCCATGTGGTGTGTGCGGACTGGTGTAGTCATTTACATGTTCCTTGGGTTTCCCGGTGTTTTTCAGTTGTTTGGGGCCTTGATTTTAAAACTTTTCATTTCCTTCACTCTTTCCAATTTCTTTAATCATTTCTCCGAGCCTTTTCTTTCCCATTTCTTTTTGCAACTATTCTGATCCTGCTCCGGCGATATCTTTGGAGTTTTTCTTTGATTAGGCCACACCTTTTCAAGGTATGTTTCTCTTTTCCTCTTCCTCCATTTCCTTCTCTTCATAATCTTTCATAGGTTACTAATTTTTCCCTCTTCTCTTTCTTTTCTTTTCTTTTCTTTTCTTTTTTTTTTTTTTTTTTTTTTTTTTTTTTTTTTGGCTGTGGTTGTTTTCCTTTCTATGGCTTCTTGGGATTTTAGTGTCCATTTTTTCTTTTTTGGGTGTCTATGGTGAGTAGTTTTGAGGTTTGGACAGCTTGCCCCTCAATCTCTTTCTTTTTCACGCGTTTAGGGGGTTCTTTAGGTGTTTTCCCAAACTTTGGGGATTTCATTTTTTAGGGTACCAGTTTAGGCATTGTATTGGCTGAGCTTCTACCTTTGCTTCGTCAATCGATTGATTGGTTTGAGGATTTGGTGAGAGGACAGGGGACGATGTCTGCGGTTAGATCTAGCGAGCTTGAGATGGGGCTATCATCTAATGGTGATCTGGTAGAGGGGGATACTGCTATTTCTGCTCCTTGAGAGGTTAGGGATTTTTATGCCCTCAAGGAGGCGTGTGATTTAGACACTGAAACCGTGGGTAGATTTCAACATAGGTTCCAGTTTCCGGAACGGGTTCGTGTCCATCGGCCTAATGACGAGGATAGGGCTTGTCATTTCTTCCCTGGTGAGGTGTGCTTTTATGAGGCTGTCTTCACTTGCGGACCTAGGTTCCCCGTCCACCCCTTCGTGATGGAGCTTTTAGATCCCCTTCGTGATAGAGCTTTTAGATCACTTTGGCATTGCTCCCGAGCAGCTTATGCCCAATTCGTGGAGGATAGTGGTCAACTGTATGGAAATATGGTTGGCCGCTAATGAGGACATGATCAAGGTGGAAGAGTTCTTCTATCTGTATCATTTGAAAGAGTCCAAAGAGTATGGATACTATGAGTTAGTACCTTGGGAAAGGAGAACAAGGATTGTCAGGGGCTTGCCTTCGTCCTTCAGGTATTGGAAATCGAGAATTTTCTTTGTGTCAGGGGACGACTTCGAGACTCCCTCCAGCGGGGACTGGGGTGATATCCCGAGGTTACATCGTCGGTGGGGAACCCCAACTTTAGGTGCGTCAGTATCCCTTTACGTCAATTTAATTTTGTTGTGTTTGTCGTTGTTGTCACTAACTTTTGTGCTTCTTGTTTTGCGCAATTAAGAGACGACTAAAACTCAAAAGTAGGAATAAGGAGCATGTGGATAAGGCGATAGAATACGCTCTGACGATAGAGAGTTGGGACGATCTGGTGGATCCGCAGACCCTCGCATTCTACAACCTTGGTCCTGACCCATCTTCCTACGTCCTACGCAGCATCGACATTAAAGGGAAAAAGAGTAAATGTTGGCTTCGTCAGTATTGATTCCTTTACATTTTTATTTTTATTTTTTACAAGTGTTTTCTTCTTGCATGAATGACGACCAAGTTTAATAAAGACATGTATGCCAAGATGAGGGCCAAGAAGGACGAGCCGCTATCCAGTATAGGGAAGAAGGGAGTGCGCGTCACGGGGAAAAGTCCATATGTTCCTCTAGTTTCATCTGCCACTCCTCTCGTTTCTGGGACTGAGATGGCGAGGACGGTCTCTCCAGCTGCTTCGATTGAGGAGATCCCTACTCCTTCTTTGAAAAGGCTACGACTGTCAGGTACGGAGATAGAAAAGGACTCTCATTCATCCACGATCTGGAATGACGAGGAACTGGCAGCGGATAGGGCACACGGGGTTGTTACTACTGAGGATATGAGGGTTTTTTCTAAGGTGCCGCTCAATGTGGTTGCGAATCAACATGTCCATAAGCTCGTCCAGGTAGACTACTCGTGTGTTTATCCTTTTTTTTTTTTTTTTTTTTTTTTTTTTTTTAACTGATGGCTTCGACTTTCTTTTCCAGGTGTTGGGGGAAAGTCTACACATTGCTTTTGAGTGTCTTACCTAGGAGGCAAAGGTGGCTTCCCTAACATCCAGGATGGAGACTTTGGAGAAGGAAAACTCAACTCTGAAGAAAAAGCTTATTAATTCTATGGGCGAGGCCAATACTATAAAGGAAAATGTCAGGACCTTAAATGACGATCTCAAGGTCGAGCGTCAGTTAACCCAAGAAAAGGACAAACAACTTCTTGCCGCCAAGGAGAAGCTCAAGACGATTGCCTCGAGGTCCATTAATGGTTTCCAGCAAACTAATGAGTACTCTTCAGTTGGTATTTTAAAGGCTTTGAACTTCTACAAAGGTACCTCGTCAAACATCCCACCGGAGTTGACCTGCAAGGCTTGGACCTCGAAGTGGTGGACCAAGAGATGACAGTTGACGAGGCTACCCAAGTAGCTCCTGAGGCTAATGTTCCTGAAAAGACCACTACTGATGACGCTCCTACTAACGACACACCCACTGATGACGTCTCTGATGCTGCCCGAACCTGATACTTAAGAAAATTTTCTTTTTCTTTTGGTTTGTTTGTTAAATCTACTTTCAGAACAATAGCTTTTAACCCAGCGTTAATGGGATTTTTTTTTTTTTTTTTTGTAAGAACAATAGTAATTGCCCTAGGTTTTTGGGCTTTGATTAAATTTGCTACATACTTACTTGTGTCTGTGGTTGCATGCTTTGCTGGTTTATGATATGTTTGTGGAATCGCCCATACTTTGTACTTAGTGAAAGTTTTAGTTGTGGCTTTCCTTTTCTTCGTCAGTATGTTATGCCTATTGCTTTGTCAGTTTCTTGCAAGATCTTCATCCATGCATGGTTCAAATATTTAGCTCCTTTTCTTTTTCTTTTTCTTTTTTTTTTTTTTTGACTTGCTCCCTTTGTCAGTAACTTACATCCGTCTAGGCGAAATCTTGTTACTTAGCCGTTTTTGACTTTTGTGACTTACACCCTATTTTAGGGATCTTGTCATCGTTAGTAACTTACATCCGTCAAAGCGAAATCTTGTTACTTAGCCATTTTCGGCTTTTGTGACTAACACCCTATTTTAGGGATCTTGTCATCGTCAGTAACTTACATCTGTCAAAGCGGAATCTTGTTACTTAGCCATTTTTGGCTTTTGTGACTTAAACCCTATTTTAGGGATCTTGTCATCCTAGGGACTTTTTGCTGATTCAAACCTGCTTGTATGGAGATATTAGCTGAATAATACATTTATTAATTTCAATGATGAATACATTTATCTATAACATCTATTGGTGGTACTTTTTCAAGTGATCAATATTCCAACGCCTTGGGAGTCTCTGTCCGTCTAGGGTTTCCAGGTGATAGCTTCCTTACCTGGAGTAATGGACGACTCGGTAAAGCCCTTCCCATGTGGGGCCGAGCTTTCCTTGGGCAAAGTTTTTGGTCGCCGTGGTGACCTTACGCAACACGAGGTCGCCAATGTCAAGTCGTCTAAGTTTTACCCTCCTGTTGTAGTAGTCAGCCATCTTCCACTGGTATTCCGCCATTCTGCTGCAAGCTTTGTCTCTTACTTCGTCCAGACAGTCCAGGTTAGCTTGAAGACGAACATCATTGTCTTCTTCGTTGAACGCCTCTCATCTGATGCTGGTTACTCCTACCTCAACCGGGATCACTGCTTCAGTGCCATAGGTGAGTCTGAAGGGGGTTTCTCCCGTTGGGGTTCTCGCCGTGGTTCTGTATGCCCATAGGACATTGGGCAATTCTTCTGGCCAGGCTCTTTTTGCATCGTCTAGCTTCGTTTTGATGATCTTGAGCAGCGTTCGGTTCATCACCTCCATCTGCTCGTTTGCTTGTGGATGCCCCTGGGATGAGAACTAGTTTTTGATGCCTAAACCTGAACAAAAATCCCTGAAGCTCTGGCAGTCGAACTGTCTCTCATTATCAGATATGATCGTCATTGGAATCCCGAACCTGCAAATTATATTCTTCCATACGAAGCTCTGGATTCTTGCTTCAGTAATGGTCGCCAATGCTTCTGCTTTGACCCATTTCGTAAAATAATCAATAACAACTAGTAAGAACTTTACCTAACCTTTGCCTTGGGGCAGTGGGCCAACGATGTCAATCCCCCATTACGCGAACAGCCATAGGGACGCAATCGTCATCAATTTTTCTGCTGGAAGTCACTGAACATTCCCGAACCGTTGACACTTGTCACATTTCTTAACGAACTCCGTCGCGTCCACCTGCATAGTAGGCTAGAAATAACCTGTTCGAATGATCTTGCTCACAAGGGATCTAGGACCAGCATGGTCCCCGCAAACTCCTTTGTGGATCTTCTACAGGATGTACTTGGCTTCTTCCTCGTCAACACACTTCAAGTAAGGCATAGAGAAGCCTCTCTTGTATAGGGTGTCATTGAGGATCGTAAACCTAGCTGCCCTTTTTTTGATCTTCCTAGCCTCGTCTGCATTATAAGGAAGGTGCCCGTCCTGGAGGAATGATAAGATGGGCGTCATCCAGCTGTTTGTGCTCTGGATTGCAAATGCTGTAACTTCTTCAATGCTGGGGCTCTTCTGGACTTCCATCATCAAACCCACGTCCCTCGCCCCTTCTTCTGATGACGCTATCTTCGAGACTTCGTTTGCTACCATGTTTTGGCTTCTGGGGATTTGTACAAACTCCACTTCATCAAATTCCTGACTCGAATGCTTTGTCAACCTGAGGTACTTCTGCATTCTCTCTTCCTTTGCTCCATATTCTCCCCTGATTTGCCCAATTACAAGCTTTGAATCATTTTGAACCAACTGGTTTTCAACTCCAAACACCTTTCTGAGTCTCAAACCCTTCAGAATACCTTTGTACTCGGCCTTGCTGTTGGTGGCTGGAAATTTCAGCTGAACTCCATACTTCAGTACTTCTCCTTTAAGGGTGATTATGACAACCCCTACTCCCCCTCTCTTTTGGGCCGACGAATCGTCGGTCCAGATTATCCATTGTTCGACTTTGTCAGCGAGGTTGTCTTCATCCGGAAGGGTAAACTCGGCGATGAAATCTGCCAGAGCTTGTGCTTTAATGGCTGTCCTGGGATGGTACTCAATATCAAATTGGCTAAGTTCAATCGCCCACTGGACCATTCTCCCGGCGGCCTCAGGTTTGCTCATGGACTTCTTGATAGGTTGGTCCATCATCACCAGGATAGGATTTGCCTGAAAATACTGCCTGAGCTTGCGTGAGGCTACTATTAATGCGAATGTAATTTTTTCAATCTTTGGATACTTGGACTCAGCTCCTTGGAAGGCCTGAGTTGCTTCTTGTCTTCTTCTCGAATTAGGGCTGCACTCACAGCTGTAGCTGAAACTGCCAAGTATAAATACTGATTCTCACCTTCTTTGGATAGGCTTAAAATGGGGGGATTGCTCAAGTAGTGTTTGAGCTCCTGGAAAGCTGCTTCGCATTCGTCAGTCCAGGCGAAAGCCTGTTTTAAGGTCTTAAAGAACGGTAGGCATTTGTCCATCGCTCTAGAGACGAATCTATTGAGGGCTGCAATTCCTCCCGTGAGCTTCTAGACTTCCTTGATAGTCCTGGGTGATGCCATGTTGATTATGGCTTATACCTTCTCCGGGTTTGCCTCTATTCCTCTCTAGGACACCATGAACCCCAGGAACTTCCCTGAGGCTACACCAAAAACGCACTTGCTAGGATTCAATTTCATTTGGTATTGCTTAAGGGTAGCAAATATCTCCTTGAGATCGTCCAGATGGGCAAGTTCTTCTTTACTCTTGACGAGCATATCATCCACGTATACCTTTATATTCCTGCCTATCTGCTTGTTGAACATTTGGTCACCAGCCTTTGATACGTTGCACCTACATTCTTCAACCCAAAGGGCATTACCTTATAGCAATAAAGCCCTTGACTCGTAATGAAGGCCATTTTCTCTTGATCTTCGTCAGCCATTTTCATCTAGTTGTATCCTGAGAAAGCGTCCATAAATGTCAACAGCTTGTGCCCAACTGTAGAATCTACGAGTTGGTCTATTCTTGGTAGAGGGAAACTGTCCTTCGAGCAGGCCTTGTTCAGGTCCATGAAGTCCACGCACATTCTCCACTTCCTGTTTGCTTTTTTCACCAGGACAACATTTGCAAGCCAGTCTGGATAGTATACCTCTCGAATGAAACCTGCCGTCAAGAGTTTGTTAACCTTGTTAGTGATCGCCTGGTCTCCTTCTGGTGTGAATACTCTTTGTTTATGCTTGACCGGTTTTCTCTCTAGGTCTGCGTTCAATTTGTGTTGGATGACTTTCGGAGATATGCCTAGCATGTTTTCATGGCTCCAAGCAAAGATGTCTCTGTTTTCTTTAAGAAATTGGACGAGCTTTGTTCTCATCTCAGGGCTTAAAGTTGTCCCTATTCTGGTCGTCTTAGTCACTTCTCCCTCGGCTAGTTCTACTGTTTCCAGGGCTTCCACCTTTTCTTCCTCTTTCTCTTCGATCATCCATGTGTGGTTCTCCTTTGCAGCCAAGACGGCCTGGTAGCATTCTTGAGCCAAAACTTGATCTCCTTTAACCTCACCAACACCGTCCTACGTTGGGAGTTTTACTTTCAGGCAGTAGGTGGAAGTGGATACTTTCCACTTGTTGAGTGTTGGCCTTCCAATAATTATATTGTAGGATGAAGGGCAATCTACCACCAAGAAGTTTAGCTGACGGGTCAACTGCTTCCGGTAGGTCCCCATTGTTACTGTCAATATTACTATGCCTTTGGGATATACCTTGTCTCCACTGAAACTGACGAGGGGGGAGTCAAATGCACGTAATCTCCAAGGATCTAGCTTCAGCTGCTGGAAAGTAGAAAGGTAAATGATATCCGCGGAGCTACCATTATCCACAAGAACCCTCTTGGTGTTGAATCCTTCAATAGTCAGCATTATGACTAGAGGTACCATATGGACGTTGTTCACTTGTCTTTGGTACACTTTTTTAAGGGATTTGAACAATCCTCCAATGAAGGGCCCTCCTGCGATCGTCTTTATCTCTCCGATCACATCCTGTGGCTACTGGAATAGGCGATCATCATTCTTGACGAGGACTCTTGTTGGCTTTTGTTGCTATCTCTGAACTTGCTATATCCCTCCTTCTTTACATACTGTTGCAGTTTCCCTTTCCGTATCAACTCCTCTATTTGCTCCTTTAAATCCTGACAATCTTCGGTATAATGACCATAATCCTTGTGGAACCGGTAGTACTTGTTCTTGTCACAAACGTTAGAGGATGAATGTAGTGGTCTTGGCCATTTGAGGTAGCTTTCGTCCTTAATCTACGTTAAAATTTTGTCAACAGGCATAACCAAGGGAGTAAATTTTACCATTCGTGGAGTTCTATCGTCTTTCCTTCTGTTTCCGTCACTGGTCCGACGATCCTGACGCTCCCATTTTTGCCCTTTACGTTCGTCATCTTTCCTCCCTTTGTCTCCTGGTTCCTCTACATCTTTGATGGCTGCTAATGCGTCTTCAACATTCATATACTTCTGAGCTTTCAAGAGCATCTTAGCCATCGTCCTTGGGGAACTTTTTGCAAGTGATGCAACGAACTCTCTGGACCTCAGTCCTGCCTTGAAGGTCGTCAGTTGTACTTTATCGTCAACTTCATCCACCTCCAGTGTCTCTCGAGTGAAACGCTTAATGTAAGACCTCAGGGTTTCTTTTTCTCCTTGCTTGATGGTGAGTAAGTGGTCCGCCGGCCTCTTGGGACGTTGTCCTCCAATGAAATGATGCAAGAAGGCACTACTCAGTTGCTCGAAGTTGTCAATGGATGACGTTGGCAGTTTTGTGAACCACTCCCTTACAGCTCCTCTAAGAGTGGTAAGGAATGAACGATGCAATATCTTTTCAGGGGGCTGCTAAAGCCCTAGTGTCGTTTTGAAGGTATTAAGGTGATCCTAAAGGTCCTTAAGGCCGTCGAACGGCTCAAGTTGAAATAGGCGAAATTTCAAAGGGACTGGACATTCAAGAACTGCTACAGTGAAAGGCGAATCCGTGGCTCTTACCATTCTGTCCACACTCCGGTCTGTTTTCTCCTTAATGGCATTCCTTAACTCGTCCATCTCCTTCCTCATCTCTCGGAGAAGATCTGAGTTCTGCTTAGTTGGAGGAGTAGATCTTTGATGGTCATTTCTTCTCTGGCTATCTCCTTCATCATCCTGGTTCCCTCTATAGCGGTTCTCCTCCTGCTGGAGTCGTAGTTTCATTTCTTGATTTTGCCTGGTGAGTTCTTCAACGGTAGCCGCAAGGGCTTAGACTTGCTAAGCCAAGGCTACTGAATCTTGGTTGGTCTCCATCTGAATGTAGATGTTGGTAGGAACTGTGATTTCGAATGCGAATATGAAAATGCAGTCCCCACAGACGGCGCCAAACTGATGAAGAATAATTTCATTAGTCGTGTAGAATGTACTCAAATGGACCCAAACTCCAGCCTAGATACCTGTATAAGAGAAAAAGGTCGCTCCCTTTAATGTGGTCATCGGTGTGGCGCCTACCACAACATCTCCAATGCTCAACTTAGAACAGGAAGATACTTTTCAAGATAAAACAGAATAATAATAATAGTGTTTTCTTTAGAATGTTTTTCGTACGTTTTGTTTGCAGTGTGAGGGCAATATATATGTACTGCCCTGGGTTCTAGCCGTTGTGATGGTTATTGTGATTTCAATGCTCTTCTGGGTAATGCTTCCTGCCTAATAATGGGGCTTTAATCTGTTCCCAACGGTCTGTAAAGTTGGTTTTGTAACTGTCCGGGGTGTTATTGGCGGCATTAAATGAAGCGTTTATCCTCGTCAGTGACGTGGGCATTCGTCCTCACAGAATGATCCCGTCTGCCCTATTGCGATCATCTGTAATTTATTTCGTCAGTCCCATCATTAGGTTCTACAAATAGCAATTTTGGAGAATACCCACAGGATTTCTTGTTTTTTTCAAGTGAACATTAACCTCTATTTATACCTATAGAGCTATAACCCTTCAAAAGATACGTATGGAGAGTTAAAATGTTTCATAAAACCGTTCACAAGGCTTGAAACCTCTTCAACCTTTCTGAACAGTCACCAAAAAATTCTGCAGAAAATTCAGTTTTTTTGAGTTTCGATCAGTCGAAAGGTCCTTTCAATCGATCGAATGCTCTTTTCGATCGATCGAACAGGAATCAAATAGCAATCGAACCATCCAGAAACTCCACAATTATTTTCTTACTATTTCAATCGATCGAGCCAAAGTTTCGATCGATCAAAAATGCTGAATTTCGAATTTTCACTTAAAAATTTTCAAAACTTGAATTTTCACTTTAACAACTTTATGAAACAATATTCTCCAAACTTAAATATCATTATTATTACAACCTATCCATGTATATACCTACATATACAACAATTAAGTCATTGCATCTATGTTTGTCATGGGCAATTGGGCATTAAGTGTACTAAATAATGTTTTCTGGTTCTTGTGACCTATTCCAGTGCAGTTGCTTGGCAATTGAATTAACACTTACTCGTCCAGGAAAACAAGTGCAAGTTGAAAGGGATGTAGGACATTCTGAAGATATAGATGCACATGATGAGGATCTATGCATCATTGTATCTTGTTCACTCAACTCAAACAAAGCTGTTAGTATTTGTTTGTTTTAGTAACTCTTATCCTAACAAGTTTTATTGCGCTTTCTATGCTTTTTATTTATAGAAAACGAAGAACTGGTTAGTTATGAGAATTTCCTTATCAGTAGGCATAAATTGCAGGAAATCGAATACATAAAGCAGGGGAACTTGAGTTCCAAGGAGCTTGACGCTTTTGTATATGTTTTAGGATTAGCTGGTGGAAAGTTGGGACAAAATTGGACCTTTGGAACTGGAAGAAAACCTCAGAAAGGTACTGTAAGGGTGCAATCTGCAGACAAATCCATTGCTAGTCTTGAGTCAATAGGAGTGAAAATATATGGAGTTGACAGAAGCCAGTGTCTCTTCCTCAAAAAGGGAAAATACAACTTATTTTAATTGTCTTTTTTTTTTAGAAACAAACATACTCGCACAAAGAAAAGAGAAAAAAGTTCTAACACAAAAGCATATCAAATAAAATGACTCAAAATGCGACCTAGTTTTATATTTTTAAAAACTAGTTTACTTTTGGTTCTCTCCAAAATCAAGTTTCAAATTTTTAGTTCTTTCACATGCATAATTTCAATTTTTATTTTTAATTTGAAAATTTCACATATATGAATCTTAACTAAAACTGAATATAATATTACTCTAGAATCTAGACAAACTTGATATAAAATTAAATTGTTTATTAATTTATTTATTTATTTTTGAGTGTGTGTGTGTGTGTGTGTTCGACTTCTATTTAGAACTGAATCAGTTTGTGGTTTTGTAAATGTCACATGAATATATTACTCGCCAAATAAGCTACACGCTATTTGTAAATACGTATATGCTGTATCTAAGATTCTAAGTATATTATTAAAGTGCAATTAAACTTTTGATTTAGATTTTTATAATGATGATTTTTTACTTTTTCTCTTTAACCAAAAAAAATTCTCATAAAAAAAAATCTATCAAATATTTTTATTAATTTTATAGAATTTTTTCAAGTGAGAAATTTTTTTTGTTAATATTTTTTTAACGAAATTACATGAATGACCTGAATTGAATAAATTTGAAATTTAGATAATTCAATTGAACAAAGTCTAAACAAAATTTGAAATTAAATTATATGAAAGACCTCAATCGAATAAATTTTGTAAAAGCGCACATATTTGGTAAGAATGTAAAAAACAAAGAACCACTTCAATAGAAAAATCATTATAGTAACCCAGTCCTAAAGAAAATTCATTGTGAAAAAAATAGTTACAACAATCTATTACAAAACATTTGTATTGCCAAATTCTCTATTGCAGAATCTACAAACGACTTGCCTTTTACCTTTCTACCACACTAGCCCTAGAATCTTCAGAATCTTACTTAACAAACTTCTTCCACGAACTCATTTTCAGTAAAAACTAAAATCTATGGCACTCCAAGGATCCTCCTTGAAGATTTGTTAGTAGTATTCCTCATTGGATCATAAGCAAGTGGGTAAAACATTAAGGTTTAGGAATTTTTCTCAATAGGCAACAAATTTTTCTTGATAGCTCAAGGTGTCACAACTGCTTCACTATCAAAAATTCATGCAAAGAAAGTATTATATAGGGGCACAATTAGGGTTTAGAAAAAATGGTACAAAACGTAGTTAAAAGCAATTTGGAAAATAGATCCCTGTAGCCTTACTCAAAGGAGCCTAGAGTGAGGGATACAAAAATCTTGGGTTGGTTTTTTGTTTTGCATGATTGAGGTTCTCTTTCTCTTGAGTGAGGCTTTTTATCGCTTGAGCAAGATTCACTTTTGCTCAGTCAAAATACTCCAAAATGCTTTTTATTTTTCAAGCAATTTCAAGATAGTTTTTACCAATCTTTTACAATGAATAAATTATATTAAAACTTGCATTGTGATTACAACAAAAGTTATGGAATTATCCAACACTAAAATCCTAATAAATATATTTTTTTAAAAATAAAAATTCCAACTTTTGAAGTTTACTTTATATACAATGCTCATGAAAAACATAAACATACACATAAATTTATATTTATAAATATGTATATAAGAGTGTGTTTGTCACGACCCAAACCTGTATTTCAGAATTTAGAGCATGACCGGCATGTTAATATCAAGTTTACCTTAATACTAACACAAACCAACTTAAGTTGAAGGTGCTTAACAAGAATCTTTTCTTGTATTCCTTTTTATTTTCTTGCATAAAAGCCATAATATACAAAAATGATGAATACTTTGAAACTTCATTTCATTTGAACTTTGCAAGATTACCTCTTGGATGAAACTTAAGGTATTCGTGTAAATATTACATAGCTAAACATTTAGCAATACTCTTATTTACAAACCTACCCTTTGTTAGAATTATTTGGACAATCCTTAATAAATGACTAGGTTTCCCCCAACAAAAACATGTACTGTTGGCAGCAAGGCATTCCCCGAAATGAGGCTTTCCACAATATGAACATTTTCCTCTAGCTTTTGGCGGGTATTGAAAAGCATTCTTCTTGGAGGAGTTAAGGGAGGATTTTCCTTTCCAGGGCTGGTTAAACTTCATTGTCTTGCCCCTATTCTATTCCAACGTTGCTTTCATTTTAGTACGTTCTTGAATGTCTTCTTCTACAGCTTCAACAAGTATAACCAAATTCTTGTAGTCCCCAACTCGAGAAGTAGTCAAACGTTGTCTAATTTTGAAATTCAACCCTTTGCGAAACTTCTT
This sequence comes from Quercus gilva, assembly GCA_023621385.1. Classification (NCBI taxonomy): domain Eukaryota; kingdom Viridiplantae; phylum Streptophyta; class Magnoliopsida; order Fagales; family Fagaceae; genus Quercus; species Quercus gilva. The sequence goes on from CM042477.1 coordinate 71,984,604, forward strand.
AACCCTTAAAGCTTCAGTAGAAACAAGGTGGGGAGCAAAATGAGACAAGTCTACAAACTTTGCTTCATATTGAGCAACCCCCATACTCCCTTGGACAAGTTCATCGAAATTTACAAACCTACCCTTTGTTAGAATTATTTGGACAATCTTTAAAAAAATGACCAGGTTTCCCACAACGAAAATGTGTACTATTGGCAGCAAGGCATTCCCCGGAATGAGGCTTTCCATAATGTGAACATTTTCCTCTAGCTTTTGGTGGGTACTGAAAAGCATTCTTCTTGGAGGAGTTAAGGGAGGATTTTCCTTTCTAGGGCTGGTTAAACTTCAGTGTCTTGCCTCTATTTTGTTCCAACGCTACTTTCATTTTAGTACGTTCTTGAATGTCTTCTTCTACAACTTCAACAAGTATAACCAAATTCTTGTAGTCCTCAACTCAAGAAGTAGTCAAACGTTGTCTAATTTTGAAATTCAACCCTTTATGAAGCTTCCTACAAATTTCGATGAACTTGTCCAAGGGAGTATAGGGGTTGCTCAATATGAAGCAAAGTTTATAGAGTTGTCTTGTTTTGCTCCCCACCTTGTTTCTACTGAAGCTTTAAGGGTTAAGAAGTTTCGTAAAGGGCTGAATTTCAAAATTAGACAACGTATGACTACTTCTCAAGTTGAGGACTACAAGAATTTGGTTATACTTGCTGAAGCTGTAGAAGAAGACATTCAAGAACGTACTAAAATGAAAGCAGCGTTGGAACAAAATAGAGGCAAGACAGCGTACAACAAAAAATTATACATTCTAACAAAATAAGAATCACAAAATCCTTGCCATCTCTAATACTCTCGCTGCTTCCAAGAAAGAACCTGTGCACTGAAATATAATATGGTGAGCTGCGAAGTCCAGCAAGGTTTTAAGCTCTATAGGCCTTTAATAAGAATGCATGTAAATCAAATATTTTATGGATATGCCAGCTTTGATAAAATAGCCTTCATACTATTCATCTTGTTCTTAAAATAACTTATGAGCTTTTAAATGAAAATACTTCATTTTCCTTTCATATAATAATAAAAAGACATAATAAGGAACATAAACATCATTCAGTAACCTTATCTTTAAAAAGACTATAAAATACTTTATCATAAACTTCTCATCAGACTTATAACACATTCAACATACCTTTCCTATCATCATACTTTTCTTATAATTTCCAAATAGCTTAATAGCTCATTTATAATACATATTAGTCAGTCCAATTGTAAGTTTGTGACAACTTTGGGAGGCTTCCAGAACATAGTGCCAGGCATTCAGCATTCTCCACAATGCTAGGAAATCTCAGGATCATATTAGAAAGTATCAACCCTTTCGGTGTGATCATATCATCAACCATGGGGGTCGGTTGGCATCCTCCACAAGTTGGTCGTTCCTAACGAGGGCGGATATAGCAGAATCCTCACCATTTATAATGGCCAATCAAAATCTCCATAAAAATACCAGTACTATAACCCCTACTGGCTGAGTTCAAATCATAACAATAGAATAACCGAAAGCTATATTTTTCTAATAATTATGCTTTTACACAAATATTTCATAACAGTAGCATATCCACTTCATTCTTAAATATTATGCTCGTGATATAAGTAATAGCGTCAATATGATAAAATTATCATATATATATATATATATATATATATATATATATAAGATTGAACAACTCACGAACATATATTTTACTTAAATCATGCTTATATCTAATATCTCTAATTAAAAGGTTTTAATGCATAATAGTTTTCTAAACAATTTTTATACTTATAAAACGCACATGTCACATATCCCTTACCTGAAAACAAAAGACGCGAGAGATTTGTATAAGAGGAGCTCAAGTGTCCATGTTCTCATTCACGTCACCTAGATGAAAAACCAAAACTTGTTACTAACAAACTCTTCCTAAGTATTTAAACTTATACATGAATCACAACCTAACTCTCAAACTCAAGAAAATCTTAATTCCCATCACACAAAGGTTCCCCAAAGCACATGATATATTCATCAAACATATTATGTACCAAACCATAGAGAAACCAAGGCATAAAATTTATATATGATCCAAACATACCAAAGAAAAAGCATACTAATTTATAGCTCAAAACATTCAACCTAACTTTAGAATTAAATCCCCAAAATCAGGTGTATCATATGCTGTTCACTGCTCATTTCTGCAGCATATGCCTCATTTGTAAAATACAAATGAGTTGTCCATACACATCCAAACGTCATGCAATTTTACAAAACCACTCCCCTAGATGTCTAGTATATAACATATCAATTTCAGAGTCAAAGCATAAAACCATGATTAATTAAAAATCATACAAGACAACATGCTCAAATCTGTCCTGACAGAATTTCATGCAACTTAGAAATTAAACCATTATTTTTATATTAATCCAAATACTGTGAGACCACTTCCATAACAACCATACGTGTCTTAGAATTCATAAAAACTACTTCTAACATCCTAATTCACAGAATATGATTTAATCCAGATTTTTCTTGTTGTAAACACCAAATCTGTCATAGTGACAACTTTAACATGTTTTCTTACAAAATCATCAACTAATAGCAATTGACCTTCACTTCATGTGGGTATTTTATACCTATACTATACATGTTAGATTACATGAATAGGCATCTAAGAGACCATGATATCTTCAATCTTTCAAATAGCTAACACAAAACCACAAATTAAGCTTCTAACAATCAAATTAGAAAACATAGAGGGAAACTAAAGAAAACAATCACACCATCAAAATACCCAAAATCAGATGAGGTTTATTTACTTACCCACAAACTTTGAAGCTGAAACCTTAGAGCTAATCTTTTAATTTCTTCTTTAGAGTGAGATATATGGTTTTGATAAGAGAGGGAGGGTTGTTGGCGTGAAGGAAGGTGCTGCCGTTTCAAAAGCAAAGAAAGAAGAAAAGAAAGGAGCAAGGAAAGATGAACAAAGAGTGTTTCTGGTGCAGCAAAGAAGTCAAGGGAAATGGATTTTGGGGTGGGACACATGTAATGCTAAGGGAAAGAAAAGGTGATTGCTCACCTTTTCAACTTTTAGTATTTATACTTTTCACCCTCCCATAGTTCTATATTCTAGAAAGACCCAAACAACAATATAACTTTACATATAAACCCTTACCTTTATAAATTTCTTTCCATAACATTAAAAGAGCATATATGTTTTATAATATCACAATATCAAAGCTTTATAATTCTAAGTATATAAACCTATAAAATTAATTATGTAACTAGGTTAGGATGTTACAGTGTCTCATTAAATATATAGTTCTATTATAAGTAAATAACATTTGTGATGATTAGCATACAATATTCATCGCAATGATATAAGTACATATTTCTATGATAACTAAATTAGATATGACTATGTGATATTCATCTAAATGACAAACAAAAATTTTGTATTTAGAATTGAGTTTAAGATAATTCAAGATTTTTGGAGAGTGCTTCAGTTTTAGGAACTCTACTCTATTGTGAAGGAGAAAATGTCTATATTAAGAATACTTTTTGGATACTGATATTTATTTATTGTGTGTACTACTACTACTCTTCATTCCCCTATTCCTTTTTAAATGAAACCTTAGGAGTTATTATCAATTCAATTGTGTTAAACCGTTCTATAGGCCCATGATAGAGTGATGTATATTGCACTTTGGAGTTATTCCTTTATGTTTATATGCCATTTCTACATAGAGAAATTAAGAATGTAAATAATCTGTTAAATGACAGTTACACAGTGAAGGTCTCAAATAGAAAATATGGATTGCTGTTTTGAAAATAAAAGAAGCTGAAGTTGTTTTAACTTTCACTGCCAACATAGGAGGGGTATTTATTGAATAAGGATGGTATACTTATGTTTTTTAATTTCAAATTGAAAAATTTTTTAGTGTGCAAATTTATTAATATATGTATATCTTCTTTTTTTTTTTTTTCATAAGTGTATTGTCAAATTTCATCATGCAAATTCTATTTTATGAGCTCAATTATTGCATTAACAGCTAAGGGTCCAGGATCTTTCTGACAGGGAGATCTTTAGTTGGGCTGGGTATGTTTCTCTAAAAAAAAATAATAGTTGGGCTGGGTATGAGGATGTCCACTATCTGTATCCCTGCTATGCATAGCAGAATTCTCACCCATAGAAATGTGAGGTTTTTGGTTAGGTATAGCAACTTAATGATGGAGCTCGATCAAAGTTTTCTAGACCTTGTTAAAATTGTCAGTAGTTAGGTATTGACCTATACTTTTGTCTTTTCATTTTAATGTTTGGTTATTACTTTTATAAATATATATATATATATATATATATATATACACACACACATATGTACATAGAAACATATGTGCATGTTGAATTTTCGAAAGAACATAGGTATATGTTTATGTTCCCATTCTCCACCTACAACTGATCACAAACACACAAAAAGATACACGGATGAAATGAAACTTTTTGGGCCATCTATATGGGTTTTCATATTGGATTATTGTTGGGCAATTTATTTGGGTGGATTTAATAAGACCCAACTTGGGCAATACATGAACTTGATTTTGGGCTTTTTTAGAGTTGATAATTACATTAGTTTCGGCGAATTAAAGGAATTGCTTACAATTTACAAAGTCTCAACCAAAATATTAATTTGGACCCAAAAAATAATGATAAATTATGGTTTAGGGTAAAAAAAAATTCACATTGTGTTGGGTCATATACATTGTCAATTCACATTCAAAATTTGAGTAGAAGGCTTGAAACAGGTAGCTAGAAAAACCACTGTGAAATCCTCTTTCAAAAATAAAACATTGTGAAACCATATTCATTCCGGGAAAATCAATGGTTTGATGATTGTAGTAAACTTTTAGTTTAAGATTTTCAAGGTATTCAACATCTTGAAATTTTAATTTTTATGCCTCAGGCCCTCAACTAAGTGCAGAAGTTGCAAACTTTCTAATAATAATTTGTTAGCTACTCTTGCTATTTTGGAGGATTTTTGATATATCATAGAAGAGGCTAGCACAGAACAAGATAACTTTACATCACCATTCACCCCCAAAATCAAAGGCCAATGCATCAAAACCAATCTGATAGTTTAATATATATTATTATATATGTCAATGACTAACAGAACGAGATTAAACAATCTGTCCACTTATATTGCTCAACTAAACAGTACTAAACATATTGATTGTAATACATACAGCAGCAACAGTGTATAGACACTTTGAATCAGTAAAGTCGACCACCTATACACTGGGATGCACGGATGCGGCGCCAGAGGAGCCGCACCCACATCCGATGCGGCGACGCACGAGGGACGCCGCTGACTGCACGTCGGTGCCACGTTGGGCCACATCTACCACGTGTTTTTTTTTTCTCTCTGGCTCGCGCCAACACAGCTCGGACTCGGGCCGATTCGCGCTAACTCAGGCTGATTCGCGCCGACTCGGGCCGTGTCGAGCAAAACTACCGAAATGGCCAGTTCAAGCCGAAACCAGTGGATTTGATACACCGTTGTCGCCGTCTTCACCGGCTTAACCCCTTTCTTCTTCTTTTTTGCTTCTTCGTCTTCTTCTTCTAGCGTTATGCCGTTGCTGGTCTGTAACTTCTGTTTTGTTTCTTTTTTTTTTATAAGTTTTTTTTTTTTTTTTTTGAAAAGGATGAGGCTTTATTTTTATTTTATTTTTTTTTTTTGTGCCTCTCACGGGAGCCACATCTCTCCCCCCCCCCCCCCCCCCCCTTTTTTTGTGTACATTAAGCCACTGAACCGCTAGCCTTTGGTACGTGAGCCATATAGCCACTAAGCCTTTGGTCAGAGAGGCTTTATTTTGTACAGTACATTATTATTATTATTATTATTATTATTATATGAGTTTTCTATTATTATTATATATAAAAAATGCTTAGCAATATATAAAATATATAAATAAAAATATTTTTAATAATTTTTTAATCGCCGAGTCCCACTGCACCCACACCCACCTTTTTCAAAAATTGCCGAGTTCCACACCTGCACCCGCACCCACACTCGAGTCCCGAAACGTACCCGCGCTTCATAGCCTATACACCACTTTGAAATCATCCGATAAAATTATTAAAGTTACGATTTCACAATCGCTTCTCTTCGACAAGCTAATAACCAACACTTTTAAATCCTTAAAAGGAAGCAGCAGTAATTGGAAGACATTAATTCGTTCCCTAAGCTAACTAAAATTGCCTTTGGTACGAAATTGACCCCTTAGCACATATATGATATTTTTCAAAATGGAGAAGAGAAATCCTATAACAAAGCAATCATGTTGCCTTCAATGAGAAAGAAGCACCAACTTTGCCATTAAAATGAGGGAGGTAGTTTTTTATTTTATGGTTTTAAAAATTTGACCGGACTGATCGATTCTACCAACTCAATTTATTGAAGCCACTGAGAACTGGTTTAAAGGTCTCAATTCATAGTTCTCACCATCTTATCGTGGTTTTTAGTTTTTCTTGCTTTTTCTATAATTTTCTGTATTATATAATAAAAAAATCAGGTCAAATTTGTGTTTGATTCTCAATTGAACTGACAAATCTAGTCCAGTTTCGAAAACCATTTTAATAACATAGTATGTTATTACATGCTTCTAGGGGTAGCTTGATCCATTTGGAGACTGCGAAAACTGAAATTGAGGTCTTTTATATATTCAAATATGACTTTAAAAAAAATTAAATATTTCTTAAACTCTATTATTTGTTTTAGATAAAAATTATTACTAATTAACATGAACAACATAAATTTTTTTTTTTTTAAGTCTATAGAGTAGACACAAAATATTGACAAAACTTTTCAAACCTGTTGATGTGGTAGATTGATAGTAGTAAGTAAAAGACTAATGGTAGTAATGGACCTATGTGAGAACTAGTTAAAGTTTGTGAACTCAATTATTGTGAAAAATGTTGTGAATTTTTTTGTGTATTGCATTTTTTTTTTAATATAGAAGTGCTACATTCACAATATTTTTCACAACAAAACCTAGTTGTTAAGTTGTTACTGGTTTTAATTTGTACACACCACTATTTTTTTTTTTTTTTTTTTTTGGTAATCAATAACAGTCTGCAACAACTTACTACATAGGATTTTTTGTAAAAATATTGTGAACATAACATTTCTTTATTCTTTTTCTTTTTTTCATTTGATAGAAAAAATTATTTTATTTATTGGCTAATATATGGACTTAATTAAATTAAAATTTGGAGCCTTTTTACTACATAGGGCCTTAGGCAACCACATCAATTGCTTACAATGTAGAGCCAGCATTGTATGCTTCGAAAATTCAAATCATTAACTGTGAGCTTATGCCTTACGTTGCACACTAATTTCAGTCATTGCATCTATATTTGTCTTGGGCAAATGGGCATTACTTTAAGTGTACTAAATAATGTTTTCCGGTTCTTGTGACCTATTCCAGTGCAGTTGCTTGGCAATTGAATATTTGAATTATCACTTACTCGTCCAGGAAAACAAGTGCAAGTTGAAATGGGTGTGGAACATTCTAAAAATATAGATGCACATGATGAGGATCTGTGCATCATTGTATCATGTCCACTCAGCTCAAACAAAGCTGTTAGTATTTGTCCGTTTTAGTAACTCTTATCCTAACAAGTTTTATTGCGCTTTCTATGCTTTTTATTTGTAGAAAACGAAGAATTGGTTAGTTATGAGAATTTCCTTATCAGTAGGCATAAATTGCAGGAAATCGAATACATAAAGCAGGGGAGCTTGAGTTTCAAGGAGCTTGACGCTTTTGTATATGTTTTAGGATTAGGTGGTGGAAAGTTGGGACAACATTGGACCTTTGGAAGTGGAAGAAAATCTCAGGACGGTGCTGTAAGGGTGCAGTCTGCAGACAAATCCATTGCTAGTCTGGAGTCAATAGGAGTGAAAATTGATGGAGTTTATGAAGCCAGTGCCTCTTCCTCAAAAAAAGAAAAGAAAATTCAACTTATCTCAATTGTTTTTTGTTTTAATAAATGGTTCAAAATGAGACCAAGTATATCATCTTAAAAACCTAGTTTACTTTTCGTTCTCCAAAATCAAGTTTTAAATATTTAGTTTTTTCACGTGCATAATTTCAATGTTTATTTTTAATTTGAAAATTTCACATGCATCTTAACTAAAACTGAATCTAATATTACTCTAGAGTCTAGACAAACTTGATATAAAATTAAACTGTTTGAAATTTTTATTTATTTATTTTTTTGAGTGTTTGTGTTCAACTTCTATTTAGAACTAAATCAGTTTGTGGTTTTGTAAATGTCACATTAATAATTTAATATATTACTCGCCAAATAAGCTACACGCTATTTGTAAATACGTATATGCTGTATCTAAGATTCTAAGTAGATTATTAAAGTGCAATCAAACTCTAGAGTAAGATTTTTATAATGATGATTTTTTATTTTTTCAGTAACAAAAAAAGTTGATTCAAAATTTTAGTGGAATTCCGATCTTGGAAATTTCAAGCACCTAAATCCCAAACTCAAATTCTATAGGAAAAAAATATATATACTATCTACAAATTCTTCCAACATTACTATAACATCATACAATCTATCAATATTACTCTTCACACAATTGTCATCGCCCCACCGCAGCCATCACCATCACAATTGCCACCTCTACCACTATACCACAATGCCCACACTAACACGCCTCCACCATCACTGCCACAACCACTACATCGCTACCAAAATCATGATATCATTTACCAATGCGACAAATCATTGGCATAGCAATATCTTTATCATTGTTGAAATTACCATACTGCTTGGAGATGGCAATGGGGTGGGGCGGGGCCGAAAGATAGGATCTTCACTCCTGCCCCCCACGGTTTTGTCTTGAGTCTTGACCCATTCCCTCCCCGCCTCGCATGATGGGAAAAAAAATTTTGCCCCATCCCACCTATTAAAACCCTACTTTTTGTTAATTTGCTCACAATTATTATAATTTTTTTTAAATAAAACCTTGTTTCTTTAATAAAAATATACTTGAAATTACAACTAAATTTATCCTATTACATCAAACTAATTTTAGTAAAAATTGAATAATATTATTCAAGTGTTTAACAAAATAATATCACAATAGAAATAAAAATCTCATAGTATAACAAATAACAAAATTGAGGCAAAAAGTCATGTTGGGTAGAATAAAATAAACTAATTTTGATATGTTTGTTTAAATAGTAAGGTTTTAGGGTATGAAAAATTTATAATTATAACATTTAGCAATCCAGGGTGGGTCGTGGCGGTCTACTTTTTGTTAATTTGCCCTACAACTATTATAATTTTTTTAAATAAAACATGTTTCATTAATAAAAATATACTTGAAATTATAACTAAATTTATCCCATCAAATCAAAATAATTTTTAGTAAAAGTTGAATAATATTATCCAAGTGTTTAACAAGACAATATGACAATTATGAAAATTTTACAATTATGACATTTATCAACACGAGGTGGGGCAGGATGGGTCTAAAAGGTCTAAGCCCATCCCCACCCTGCCCTGTGGTGCGGAGCCAAAATCTCACCCCATCCTCGCCCCACCACCTTTGTGGGGTGGATGTCGATGCATAACCTTGAGACGGAGAACCGTCAGGGCCTTTGTTTGACCACCCGCCTTGGCAACGCTCTCGCGTACGCAAGACCCATTGGAGGCCCCTCTCGATGATTATGCGTTTGTTTGTGCGGAGCTTCGAGTGCTCTCTTTCTTGAGGGAGGAAGGTAGATCTACCTTTGGAGGTGTGGCAGGAATCTTGGCCAAATTTTAGGTGATTACCAGAGGTAAGTGAAGTCGCCACCAATCATTGGGTTTTACTAAGGTGTGATTGGTCACCCGTTTCTAGTTGATTTTATTATCGATCTTAGGCTTACAAAAATGGCATTTTTCCTAATCTAATGTGGATGGCAAAAAATCTTGATTCTTGAGTCCGGAAGTTTGGTTACGTGTGGGGAAGCTATTAGGCACCCCACAACGCCTATCCAAGGACAATCTTTTGTTTTGATAAAACCTTAATTTTTGGAAATTGGCAGTAAAAAACATGATTTTGGCATTGGCTTTTGAGGATTTGCATGCATAGGGGGCTTTAAGGTTTGGCTTGAATGGGTGTGGTCCCAATCTATGCTTTCCTAAGGCATTCGGGCAAAGTACCAGGTTTCCACGACGAAAATCCGACGGCATGTCACTTTACTTTCATGGCGAAAATTAGGCATCGCTTTGCCATAGGTGACATGGACTGTGACAATCATACTGGGAAGGGCGAGCAGGTATATATATACATACATCATGCACAATGCAAGCACACAGAGCAGGAAAGTAAATGCCTACATCCCTAGAGCATGGCAAAAAATATAGGTGCAGGAAAGTAAACAGGGCTCACCATACTCTAGAGATGAGGACGAATGGTAGATGAGGACGAATGGTACATGGCGTGATATACCTAATATAACCCATCTAAGAAACAAATAAGGAAGAAAGGAAGGGGAGTTTAAAAGAGTACATAACCCAAAGGGAGAGGCTAGACCCCTAAACCTATTGAACATAGTTGTTCGGCTCATATCTACATGCTTGCATTCGCGCCCTTTTTGCTTGAGCCTGAGAGACCATGCCCTAGCTCCATACGTCCTCACTCCATGTGTGTACATGCAAAGGCAAAGACAAGAAACCAGCAGACAAGCAGTGGTAGGAAAAGATGCAAGGAGCATATGAAAGAGGCATAAAGAAAATAAGCATGATAGACATGGCAAGCAAAAAAAAAAAAAACAAGCAAGAAAGCAAACAAGTAAAAAAGCAAACAGAAGGTGGTGTCCACGAGGGACAAATGTAGATTTGGATCGAATGTCCATAACTTCATTGTGTTGAAGTATGGAAGACACACTAGCAAGCAAGACTCATGCATGGACATGTGAGCAAGCGTGTAAAGATATATAGAAGGCCAACAGATGGCACAAACAAACATGGTAAGCATGTAATCGCATAGAGCGGAAAAGGGGAAAGGTAGGCACGAAGCAACCAGCATCATGGTGATGCATCCCACATGGTTACGTCCAAACAAGGCCTCATGGGCGTCGGATGTAACCACACAACCACAAACCCGCTAAGGGAGTCAAGCGTGACAAAGCCTAGAACAAGAAGGGCTAGCACAAGTATAAAGCATAGAAGCAAGCAAGCATAGACATGCAAATAGGATGATCCAAACCCTTTGATGTAGGCCTTGGTGTATAGACGATGACAAAGACCATAGGGTCTATATCAAGTCTTAACCATTAGGCCAAAACACAAGAAAATGCGATAAAATGAACAAAATGGCTACAATAGTACATGGCATGACAAACAAGGTCTAGGACAAAGCACATAAACAAGGAGTGAAGCACGCAAGCACATAGATGATGGCATAAAGCATGTAGAGAACATCAATCTAAGCATGTAAACACACTTATCTACACATATAAGCATGGAAATATGCATGTAGGCATGTAAAAGTACATCTAAGCATGTGGATGTAAGCATAAAAGCATGGAAGAACACAAATCCAAGCATACAAGCATGTGAAGGCATAGACATAGGCATAGGAGCATAGAATATGCATACAAACATGAAGATCTAAGCAAGGCATTGCCGGAGACATAAAATCACACATGTGAGCATGTAGACCCAAACATCAACATATGGGAAAGAGGAGATCTAAGCATCTAAAGCATGACATAAAACATAAAACATGTAGATCAAGGCAAAAAAAAAACATGTAAACAAGCATGGAAGAACATGGATCTAAACTAAGAACATGCTAGGAGCAAGATAAAGCAAGAAACATGCTAAGGAAAGCAATAAATCATGTTATTAAGGCATAAAAGAGCAAGCTAAATACTAGAAAAAGATTTAGAAAGTTAGGGGGTGTGGATAGTAGCTAAAAAGCTACATCCACACCCCTAAACCCCAAATCCAAGATGTAGGACCAAGGAAAAGAAGATTTGGTATAAGAACAAAACCTTGTATTTTTTGTCAAGAAAAGAATCAAGAGGCTTTAATGTGTTTTTTTTTTTTTTTTTCTTGGAAGAGGGGAGAAAGGTGTAGAAAACGTCCAGGTAGAGAGCAGGACCCCAAGAGTCTCCCTTTTTTCTTTGGTCTGAAGGTGCCTGGGGCCTTTTATAGCCTCAATGCACTTTTCGAGGCAACAGCCCTTCTAGGGCCGCTATTTTCAAATGGCCTCAGATCAGGTTGATCTTGACACCCCGGAAAGATCTTGACTTCCTGTTTCTAAAAAGGTATGGAACTTGAAAATCCAACGGTCGAATCAAAAGCTATGGCTCCCGGAAGTTAGTGGTGTATCGATCGATGCGTTATCCCAGTTTTCACGATATCTCGGCCGTTCTAACTCCGATTTAGACCTGTGAATAGTCATTGGAATGAGAATTTGAAACAATTCGTAATGACATTGGTTTCAACCCGTTTTGATGGCTAGATCAAAATTAGGATTTCTAGGGCCCACCAAGAGTCAACTCCGGGTCGACTTGGTCAACGTTACCAAAAATCTCTAAAATGCTCAGGTTTGATATAAAACCATGAAAAAAGTTGTTTTGTGAGGATTTTGACTTTCGGTCAACCCAAGGTTAACCAAAGGCATTTTGGTCATTTTGGCTGAAAAAGGCACTTTGAGTGCTTTGGTGTCCAAACGGGTTGCGCCACGTCATTCTAGATGTTTTTGCAGCCCCATGGAGAGAAAATAATATTTTTTGGATTTTTCGGGGTTAGGCACACAAATCGAGGGCGGACAAAATATAGTATCAACAATAGAGAAAACCCACTCGAAGTAAAGCGGGGAGGGACAAGGCAAAATTGCCATCTATAGTGCTAACTACTAATCATCTTGGCCTAAGTGATATCCCCGAGCTCTCCTTAAAGTTGTGATTCAATCCCTTAGGGTTTGCTCCCTTAAATATTTATAATAGCAATAAAAAATAAAATAAAAAGTTGGTCCAATTGCTACAATAGTCTAATTTTAACATTCGTCTCTTTTCATCTCCCTTTCCAACAGAATTTTCCAGAGTTGATCAGAATCATAACCAAGTTATGATATGACCAAACAAAATCTCTTCCAACAATCCTTTCCTATATTTGTTACACCATCTTATCCAACTTTGATCAATGCACTTCACATAAACAACATTTTGTCTAACAGAGAGAGAGAGAGAGAGAGATGTAAATAATGTGCTGCAATTGCTTGAGGGAGTCCAAATCGTGAGGATTAATAAGGGTTTTGAATTCACGAGAAACCTCCTCTGAAGCCGCCCTTATGGCCTCTTTCTTAGTTTGCTGCATCTCCATTCTCCACCAACTGATCACTCACAGTGTCACAGAGAGAGAGAGAGAGAGAGAGGCTGTTGCTGAGCTATTTATTTGGGTAGATTTAGCAAGACCCAACAACTTAGACAATATATGAGCCACACTTCAAGCTTTGTGAGACTTGATAAGCAAACCATTCTCAACAGAGAACCAAACTCACTCATCGAAGGATTTATGGAACGCTGACATGCAAACCTTCCAGTATACATAGTTGTTCCAATCAAAGTAAAAGGAAACTACAAGGGATTATGGTTTATCCATGACAGCATGGGTCAACAATCACACTTAGAATGATAAATTTTAATTAAAATGTGCTAAAACCCCCTTTTAAAAAATTTATTTTGATCCCAAGAAATTTACACATCAATTTTTTTTTTTAATTGATTCAAAATTTTTAATATGAATTCCATCCACACACAAATATGTTAAATACATATAACAAATACCAAATCTAAAGCAATACTAGTAGTGTAGTAAAAGCACACTTATTTGGTATCAAAGTGATAAACAAAGAAGAACCACTTCAATAGAAAAATCACTACAATGACCCAATTTTGTTGAAAATTCACTCCTGAAAAATAGTTACAGCAATCTACTACAAACCTTTTGTATAGTTAGACTCTCTCTATTGCGGAATCTACAAATGACTTGATTTTTACGTTTCTACCACAGTAGCCCTAGAATATTTGAAATCTTCCTCAACAAACTTCTTCTACAAACTCTTCATTAGTAGAAACCAAAATCTAGAGCACTCTAAGGATCTTCCTTGAAGATTTGATAATAGTGAACCTCATTGGAAATGAACTCTATGGTTTCAATCTGTCATAGATACACTTTGGGATCAAAAGCTAAGTGAGTAAACAATTAAGATTAAAAATTTTTCTCAATAGATAAGAGACACAAATACTTCCTGATAGCTCAAGGTATCACAACCTCCTTTCTGTCCAAAATTCATGCAAAGGAAACATTATATAGGTGCACAATTAAGCTTTAGAAAAAATGGTACAAAACAAAGTGAAAAGGAATTAGGAAAATAGATACATGCAGTGTCACCCGAAGGAGCCTAGAGTACTGAGGGATACTCAAAATCATATTGTTTTTTGTTTTGCACAGCAGCACAAGTGAGGTTTTCTTACATATGAGTGAGTCTTTTTTTCGCTAAGCAAGCTTCACTTTTGCTTGATCAAAATACTTCAAAATGATTTTTTTTTCTTCAAGCAATTTCAAAATAGTTTTTACCAATCATAAACATTGAATGATTTATATTAAAACTTGAATTATGATTACAACCAAAGTTATGAAATTTTCCAACACTAAAATCCTAACAAATATTTTTGAAAAATAAAAATTCCAAGAAGTTTACTTTACACACAATGCACATTGAAAACATAAAAATGTGCATAATTTATGTTTATACATATGTATACATTTGTGTGTCTTATGAAACATATAATTCTATGGTAATTAAATAACATTTATGATGATTACCGTGCAGTATTCATCTAAATGCTACAAAATAAATATTTCTATGATAACTAAATAAGATTTATGAATATTAATTTGTGATATTCATCTACATGGCAAACAAAAATTTTGTATTAGAATTATAAATTCAAGATATTTAAAGGCTTTTGGAGAGGACTTTAGTTTTGAGAACTTTAGTCCATTGCAAAGGAGAAAAGGCCTTTACTAAAGATATATTTTGGACACTTTTATTTATTTATTGTGTATACTACTGCTCTATTCTATCCCCTATTCTTTTTTAAATGAAACGTTGAGAGTTATTATCAATTCAATTGTGTTAAACAATTTTATAGACCCATTGTTGAGTGATGTATATCACATTTTAGGCATTATCTTTTCATGTGAATAATACATGTGGGAAATGAAAACTGTAGATATATTGTTAAATGATAAATATGGAGAAAATTATCTACGTTTTGTGCTTCAATGTTGCATCGTGATCATTAATGTTTGACTACTTTGGTGCAAGAAACTTTTAGGTATTTTAAATCTAGAATATCAGCAAGGTGAGTCATTTTAAACCTAGACTTCAGCAAGGTAATTAACCGACAGAAGTGATGTTTATAAAGCTTTCATACTTGGCATGGCAACTTCTCTTTGAGACGGTTTTGACTCTAATTTAAGATGGAGATAATAGAAACAGTTCTTGAAAATATAAATGAGCAAGAAAAGGCGCCAATTATTTTTTTACTATACGTTATAATATATATATATATATATATATATATATATATATATATATATATATATTAAGCTTTGCTTTCTTTTTTTGTTATCATTAATTTTACGCTAATTATACATGCAATTTAAATCGAACTTTTAACGTATATCAAATCTTATATTATTAATAGTTTTTTTTTTTTTTCATTATATAAAAATAGATATTTATATCTAATATATTACTATTCAAAAACAAGAAAAATATGAGATATTGAATTTTTTTTATAGATACTGTTATTCCCCTTTAAATTCATAAGTTTGTGGACAATAATGTTTGTGTTTTTGTATAGGACACTTAAGTACAGTACTTTATGTGCTGTTCCTTAAGTTCTCCTATTAAAATTCAATCATATGGCTTTTTTCTCATAAGAAAGAAGTGTATTTTTAGTTAAGTAGTCACATTACTTAATTTTAAGAGGAAAACCTAAGAAATAACACATAAGTACTGTACCTAAGTTTTGTCCTTCTATATATATGTTTTCACATACATACACACATAAACATATGTCTATGTTTGTTTTTTGAAAGAACATGCGTATGTTTATGTTCCCAATATGCATTGTATGAGAATTAAATTCTTGCAGTAATAAAAATAATGAATTATAATTGAGATTTGATTTTTTATAAAACCTACGAAAAAAAATTTCAGGTATATGGAATAAAAACAAATGAAAAATAAATATGTGCTCATAAAATACACTTAAAATTTTAATTTAACGCCCTTACTTCTAAAATTAATTGGAGTTTTTATTTTTTATTTTTATGTGCGTTGGTCTAAAGAGGATTGGTGGATCTATGATTTTAGAACCTACAAAAAAAATGTTTCCATAGGAACAAAAAGATCTAGTTTGAGATTGAGAAGAATCAAATTTCTCCATCATTTGTGAACAATACACGTGAACAGTACACACGAATAATGCATGTGAATAGTTTCATGATCATTCATGAATATTACCCAAAAAAAGAAAAGACAAAAGACAAAAGGTGAAATTGAGAAAAAATGACAACAAGGTCAACATGCCTCAATACTTCAAACACACAATATTTTTTTTATTTGGATTTGGCTTACCTCCGTTACTTTTTTAATTGGATATGTTCTCTTGTTTTAGAAATTAAATTCAATAAAGATGCAGTGTAAAATCTAAGTTTTACCTCTCGAATCCTAACATACCACATTATCATATTGCATATTAAAGAATAGGCACAACCACACCCAATCAATTCTAATATCCATTTAAAAATTTTACTTAACTGTGCTTTTATTGAGATATTATTATGTGTGGTAAGATGTACTGAGTTTTAAGTAAAAAGTTGATGTGACAATCTATTATTATATGGTATAAAACATGAGTTTTATATTCCATCCTTACCAAAATCGAACTATTTGTTTTAAATATATAATGGCAAGTAATAATGGGTTTTAATCTCCACATTTTATTTAGTTAGTGGGTGACGTGGTAGTCTCTCATTAAAATAAAATGAGATTTCAGTTAAAAAAGTACTAGAGGTAAACCAGACACTTTTGAATTAAACACACAATATTATATTGATAAAATGGTTCTTATGTGAGCACAATAAGATATTTATATATCTTTAATCATATTTTTCTCCTAATATAACTAAAATTCCTTCTTTGATTAATAAACATAATCCTGATTGAATGAAACAAAATATCACAAAAAAAAAAAAAAAAAAAAAAAACCCAAATAAATTAATTTAGACATACTTATTAATAAAAAAATCCACAATTACGACACATAAACAATAATTACAGAATTACTAAAATATCCTTGACATTGGAATAATCGAATAAAACATAAAATAAAATATAAAAACCTAATTAACTAACATGGGCATTTATTCTAAGACTTTGCCTTAACCTCGAGCATTTGAAGAGTATATTGTTTCCCTAATCACGTTATGCTTGTGCCATCATTTATCTATGAGCCAAGTAAAAGTGATACTCGCACATCTTTTAAGGCAGGTTAAAGTTGAGTCATGTTCTCTTTTTTAAGAAGAATAATCATGATTTAAAAAATAGGACAAAACGACCTCATTCATGTGGTTCGATTTTTTTTTTTTTTTTTTCTGAATAAAAAAATGGGAACTTCGGTGTGAGCTTATCAATCTCACGTCATGTGACGGTAATGAGTAATACCACATGTACCATACAAGTCTTGTTAGGGCTATTGTTCGAGCTGCTACTCTCTATGTACAGTACGAGAACTCCTACTATCAAGCCACACCTCATATGTTATTCATGTGGTTCAATTGTGCTAAAAAAATTCTCAATTTTAATAGAAACCCAAAAAGTTGTAACTGGAGATTTGACCTATCAAACCATGAACCAAGTCGGAAAAAAATCGGTTTTCATTGGTTTAATTAATTGAGCATTAATAACACAAAATATAAATGTGGTAAAATTATGAAATTATTAAGATAACTTTATTCTCAAGTTCTAAATCCTAATATTTCATTAATATATAATTTTTTTTTGAAAGAATTAATATATAATTTTTTAATATTTCATTACATGATCAATATTTTTGAAACAGCTTTCAAAAAAAGAAATTTGAAACGTTTCGTGATCAATATTTAAAATAAATGCTAAAATTATTTGTATTAAATAAATTAATACAATAAAGTGATATGTATAGAGTTAGAGGTCAAGTTTTTTTTTTTTTTTTTTTTCTTTTAAGAATGTAAGGGTCAAGTTTTAGTTACACAATGTAATTCTATGTAATTGTACACCTCCTTATAAATTTTAATTGGAAGATTATTGTAATAAATGAACCATTCATGCTTGCAAAACATTAATACTACTAGTCGCTAACCCGTATGATACACCAAATAGTTAACAATTGGAGAATATCTTCCATTCTACAATTAGTTAAAAATTAATGCAAATCAATATTTATAATACGAAACAAGGGCATACTACTTACATTTCTACCCTGTTTAAATTTTTATGAAATATGGATCATCAAAATACAAACAACTTAATGACAAAAGAAAATTTTCTAAGTTCCACTAAGGCTTTTAGGGGGAAAAAAAAAGTAAATTAAGTGATACAAAAATAACATTCTATAACACAAAGTATTCATCCAACAAAACTAAGATGTCAAACATGAGAAATCTAGATACTCTGGAGGCATCCATTTACCTCTAGCTTGCTCCATGACTCAATCTTCTCATATCAATGCTAAATCATTGAACCGTTCCGTTCACACAAAGCTTCCGCCAACTGCCAAATTAAGCTTAAACACATCTGGAGCTGGTAGCATCCATTTCTTTGTTTTTTGTTTTTTGTTTTTTTTTTTTTTTTTTTATAATCGGGGATTTTGTTTTGTTTGGACGTTAGATATATCGGTTTACTATCATCATCTTTTTCTTTTGAGCACATCTCTTTTTCTTTCTCAGCTATTAAGGATAAAATTTGTAATAAAACTTCCTCTGTCCGTGGCTTGAGGAGGAGGAGTTTTGCGTACAATCAATTTTTATTCTAAAAGACACACACACAAACTGTTATGTCGATCATTTTGTATATGATCAATATTTACCAAGGGCAATTTAAGGTTTACATTGTATTAAGCAATATAAATCTTATATTGCAGACTAAATAAATGTGTACAATATTTACACATTTATTTAGTCTACAATGTATATATTACAATGCCAGTACAATATAAATTAAGATTTTTCCATTGAGCTATCCTCCTAATATTAAGAACTGTATATATTGGCGGGCACTAACATATACTTATGTGGAAAAACTTAATATGACATAGTAAATGGCTTTTCACTTGGTGAATGCGCCCGTAAATTAGGGTTCTATAATAAAATTTTCTCTATTATAAAGTTTTTCAGATTTATTTGAGATCTAGGTTTTGTGAAAGTTCTTTTGTGTAAATAAAGCAAAACCACTCTCTCTCCACAAACCAAGGCAGTTTTAGACAACTAGTTAGTAGGGCTATCCATCCAATCCGACGACCCGACCCACCTGAAGGTTCCGACTAGATCCGACCCGAAAAACAGCCGACCCGATCAAGTCACCGGTCGGCGATAGGTCAGTTGTTCCAAAAACCGACTTTGGCCGGTCGATCTCGGTTTTCCTCCCCAAAACCCAAAAAAACCTGATCTGACCGATGTACTAATTAAGAATTTCCAGCAAAACATTTCTAGATTTCGGCAAAAATTTCCAAATTTTGACGAGATTTTCCAGAATCCGATGAGATTTTCCAGATTCCGGCCTTAATTTTCTAGATTCTGACTTCAAATTTTCATATTCTGGCAACAAATTTTCAAATTTCAGTGACTTATCAAGTAGATCTAGTGATATTTCATCCAAATCTAGTGAAATCTCACCAAATCTAGCGAGATCTTACCAGATCCGGTATGATCTCCGTCGGATTTGGCATTCTTCGCCTGAAATCAACTAATTTGGCCGAATTTTTCACCGTGGACGATTCCAACCAAACCGACCATGTTTCAGACGCAAAACCAACCGCACCAATCCGACTCCTTCACCGGTCGATGGCAGGTCAGGATTTCCTCAACCCAATTCTATCGAGTCAGTCTCGGGTTGGGCACAAACCCGACCCAAACCGACCCGTGGACACCCCTACTAGTGAGTGCAACTCAGGCATGGCGCACTGTGGCCACACCCATGCCCTATATACCCTTCGCATCCTTACTCGCAGGACCTTCCTCATCATCACCACCACTATACATGCGCTTCTCTACCTCTTGACTTCCATAATTACAAATACACTATTCCTCATCTTATTCTTCTACTAAAAAAAATCTTTAGATTCTATTAAATTAAATGCACTATTTGTCTCAAAAAAAAAATTTAAATGCACTACTTATTTCCTAATAGCTTTATATATATATATATATATATGTGTGTGTGTATTTAGAGAATTGTTACTTTAAAAATGGTATCAAAATAACAGATACTCAATTCAATCTTGGTTTCTATTCTACCTCGATCCCATTTTAAAATCCACTCTGCTCATTTTAAAATAAGATTTTAGAGCATTCCCATCAAAGATCTCAAAAAATTTAGCATTTAGCATCTCAAAAACCTACTTTATCTGTTTTAATATCTCATTTTACAATACACTCAACATCAAAGGTTTTATATTTTTTACTACATTAAAAAAAAAAAATTTTTTTTTTATTCTCAATCTCATCTCTCTCTCTCTCTTTCTCTCTCTCAAGCCGTTTATCTTTCTCTGCAAAACAGAGCTCCTTTGTTTTTTACTCTGTCTCATAAGTTCATTCTGAGTTAAGACTAGGCTCTGTTCCAACGCAAACCCACAATCACCTTCAGCCAACCCAACCCACAACAAACCCAACCCAGCAAACCCACAGTCACCACCAGCCACCATCTCCCACCCACCTACCACCACCGTACACCTCAACCCAAAATCAACCCACCACTAGCCACCACCACTACAAAACAACCACCAAATCACAAAACCTAGCCATCAAACAACCAATCACAAAGCAATTACCAAAACCCAGCCATCACAAATCACCAATTACATAACAACCATCAAAACCTATCCATTACAAATCACCAATCACAAAACAAAAACCCAGCCACCAAATCACAAAAACAACCACCATCACGAACACAAAATCAAGCCATCACAAAATTTCATCCACCACCAAATCCGATCCACCACCAAACTGTGACCCACGACCTAGACCCACCGTGACCAGGTGACCCATAGTGACCGCCGAAGCACAGTAACTCACACCCATGGGAAACTAGTGAGAGAGTGAAGGACAAGCTAGAGAGGGTTGGAGAGAGGAAGAAATAGAAAGAACCAATGAGAAAGAAAGAAAAAAGATAGAGAAGGAAGAAACTGGTGAAAGAGTGAAGAAAATGAGACAGAAGAGAGAGAAAAGAAAGTCTAGAGAAAAAAGACAAAGAAAGATTATAAAATGATTTTTTTTTTTTTTTTTTTTTACAATCTAGCTACAGTGGGCTGCTAGGGATAGCAATCCACTATAGCTAGATTGCAAAACTAATAGGATTTAAGAGCATTGATGGAGAATGCTTTTCAGTATTTATAGCATTTAGCATGTTAAAATTTAGCATTTATACCATTTAGCATTCTTAATGAGAATGCTCTATTATGAAGTTACCTAAGAACTTTAGAGGTTCTTAGTTTGTTTTTTATTAGCATTTGAAGGTATTCTTGGATTGGTAGGAACTAAAATGAGAATGATTTTTGAATTTTAGGGACTGTATATGAAAAAAAAAAAAAAAGGTGAGAACTAAATCGATAATCTACCCAAATTGTAAGTACCAAAAACGTATTTTCACCATATAATTACTATAATCATATTTAAATTTAAAATAGTAAACAATAGTGACACAAGTCAACCATTTTTTGACCTTTAGTCAATAGTCACTATAGTGAGTAACTAACACAATAACATTTCTAATATTTATCAAACATGTACACCACACCAGACTAGGGAAATTTGTCATTTAGCATTATTTTAGCAACTTTTAGTTAGTTAGCATGTTTTTTAAACATTTTATCAAAGTAACATCTCGAGCCTAAGAGGCTCGAGTTTTAGTGAAGAAAATCGAGTTCTAAGTTGATGTGGAAAAATAGTCCATGTGGAAGAAGAAGACACAAACCCACAGCAAGAACTTAAGTTTCTTCCACATCAGGTTACCAACAATTGCAACTCGATTCTTACAGACTCGAGTTCCACATCGAACTCGAGTTTCAAAGTCTCTAGATGTTAGTTTTCTAAATAGTTTTGCAAACTTGACAACTAACAAAAATGTTTCAAAAATAATGCTAAAATGCAAAAACAATTCCACCTTACTAGACTTTCAAAAAAAATCAAAACATGTACACCAGAAAGAGTCGAAAGAGAACAAGGGAGATATCACTATTGTGACACAACCTAGCTGTAAAATCTAGAATGGAGCGAATGTGAAGGGGCGGCCAAGCAACGACAAGTAACGACATCACCATTGCAGAGTGGGTCAGTGGCATTTGTAAGAATTTTTTTTTTTTTTTTGGGGTAAGCAGCAGCCATGTACATATTAAAGGTTTTTTTTTTTTTTTTTTTCTCTGTAATTGAAGAGTAGTCCAGATTTGGTATTGCTGATTTGGTATTTGTATTTAGAAATTTGGAGGAATTATGGGCTAAAGAATGGTAAATAAATCCAAGTTGAACAAAATTTGACATAAATATTAAGACCATAGAATATACGAAATCTTATGTTTGATTTTTAAAATTCACGTCTAATAAAAAGATATAGGAAAACTTTGAAGAGTAAGTAAATTTTAAGTTTATATGTCAGGCTCTGCTACTAATGTCAGTTGCAGATTAACATGTACTAGCAATATTACGACTTGTATTAGCAAGCCCTATACTAAAATTTTTTGCTACTTTAGTGCCCTCATGAGTTGTCTTTAGAATGTACAAGCTTCTTTACTAGTAACATGAATAGATATTATTTTAAATCCTCTTGTGATATGCCATAAAAATAGCATCCAGTCCTTTACTGATCTAGTTGCATTCATTCAACTCATCTTTAGAGTAATTGCATTAGTAATTCTAAAAATTCATGTCTATTTTACTAAAAGAACTTACTTTTTCTATTTTACATGATCACTTTTACAAAGTATCCACATCAGTTTATCTATTCTACACTCTCTTTTATTTAAATAATATATTTTTTCACATTTTTTATTATTATTTCGCACCTACCCACAACCCATCAACCTTTAACACACGCCACTCTCTCTTTCTTTTTCTCATTCTCCTTCTTTCTTTTCTTTTTTCTTTCATCTTTTTCATCTTGTCCTTCTTCTTCTTCTTTTTTCTTTTTCTTCTTCTCCTTCTTCTTCTTTTTCAATTTGGGTTTGCAATTTAGATTTTGATTTTGGATGGTGGTTTTGGGCGGATTTCTCCTCTACTATGAGTGGTTATTTTGGGCAAAATTTCAGGCAGATTTCTCCACTGTTGTTGCTGCTGCTTCTTCTACATCTTCTTCATCATCTTCGGCATTTTCTTCTTCTTCTAGTACTTTTTCATTTTGGGTTTGATTAGTTATATGGGTTTGATGATTTTTTTTTAGGAAAGGGTTTAATGAATTTGGGATATAGATTTAGAATAAATTTGAAAATTTTGATGATTTGTATAAATTTTTTGTTGGATTCAAGAAGATAGAGGAGAAAGAAAGTAGGGGGTGAGAGAGGGAATCAAATGAGAAAGGAGAGAGAATCGGATGAGAGAGAAAAAATAATTAAAAAATCAAATAAAAAGCTACAGTAACCATGTAAATATGCACGGTTACTATAGCAATTTTGGAAATACACAGTGTTAGAGAAGGACTAATGTGGGTAGATTTTGAGCAAAATGTGTAAAATGATGCACTTTTTCTATTATGGAAGGACTAATACAAGTGCTCTTAGACCACTAAGTTAAGCTAGCTTTTCGTATACTCCAACCATGCTCTACGGAGAACCAAACTCTATCACCTAAGGATTTATGGAATGCTTACACTTTTAATATATATAGATGCTCCAATTAAAGTAAAAGGGAACTCCATGAGACTATGCATGATCTATCCATGACAAAAGGAGTAAATGATCAAACTTAGAATGATAAATTCTAATTAAAATGATCTAAACCCCTTTTTTTTAATTAAAAAAAAAAAAATCTTATTTTGATCCCAAGAAATTTGTGCATCTGAATATAAAAATGATTCAAAAATTTTAATACAAATCTCACACACACACACAAATATGTTAAACTCTTATAACAAGTAACAACACACATATTTGCTAACAAAGTGAAAAATAAAGAATTCACTGTGAAAAAACAATTATAATAGTCTACTACAAAACCTTTGCATAACTAGATTCTTTATTGCAGAACTACAAACGACTTGTCTTCTACCTTTCTACCACAGTAGCCCTATAATCTTTGGAATCTTCATCAGCAAACTTCTATTACAAACTCCTCGTCAGTGAAAACCAAAATCTATAGCACTCCAAGGATTCTCCTTGAAGATATAATAGTAGTGAACCTCATTGAAATTGAACTCTATAGTTTCAATCAATCTGTCATACACTCACTTTGGGATCATAAGCAAAGTGGGTAAACAATTAACATTAAAGAATTTTGCTCAATAGATAAGATCATAAGAGCCACAAATATTTCTCAATAGCTCAACCTCTTCTTTGTCAAAAATTTGTGAAAATGAAGCTTTATATAGGTGCATAATTATGGTTTAGAAAAAAAAAAAGTACAAAATATGCTTAAAAAGGACTTAGGAAAATAGATCCATGCAGCCTTACTTGAAGGAGCAAAGTAAGGGATATGCAAAGTCTTTAGTTGGTTTTTTGTTTTACCTAAGTAATGTTCTCTTTTGCTTGAGTGAGTCTTCTTTATCAAAAATTTGTGAAAATGAAGCTTTATATAGGTGCATAATTATGGTTTAGAAAAAAATGTACAAAACATACTTAAAAGGGGCTTAGGAAAATAGATTCATGCAACCTTGCTGGAAGGAACAAAGTAAGAGATATGCAAAGTCTTCGGTTGGTTTTTTGTTTTTCCCAAATAATGTTCTCTTTTGCTTGAGTGAGTCTTTTTATTGCTTGAGTTAACTTCACTTTTGCTCGAATGAAATTCTCTAAAACATTTATTTATTTTTCAAGTAGTTTTAAGGTAGTTTTTACAAATCTTTTACAATGAATGAATTATATTAAAACTAGGATTTTGATTACAATCAAAGATATGGAATCATAAACACTATAACAAATTTGGCCTATGGTGACGAAATCTAGTGAGGAAAATGTCTTTTGTCACCAAATAGTAACATTCAATGAGGAAATAAAAAAATTTATCACCAAATATTAAAAAATACATAAAAAGGGGTGACGAAATCATATTTTCATCACTAAAAACATTACAATTGGTGACGAAACTTCCTTTTGTCACTGTAGGTCATGGAAAAAACTAGTGCCAATGAAATTTTTAGGCACGGATGTCTACAGTAACAAAATATTTTGTCACGCAAAGTGGAATCTATTTTCGTCACCAAATATTAACAATAGGTGACGAAACACTAATTTTGTCACCCAATATAACAAAATTTATTATCATTGGTGACGAAATACTTTTTCATCACCTATAAATCCCAAAAAATTAAAATGACAATCTAAAATGTTGAGCACAAAAGACAAAATTTGTTGCCACTAAACATTTAAAATAAACATATTTAGTGACAAAATCCATAAATTGCTATTGGGAGCACATTGAGTGACGAAACCTATTTTCGTCACCTAAAGCAATAAGAGAGATATATATATAGCCACAGTAATGCCCCAGCCCATTCAAAAACTAATAAATAAAAAAATTTAAAAAAAAAAAAAAAAAGAGAGAGGAGAGAGTTAGATTTTTAGACCCACATGATCCCCATTCCCCACCACACAATCACAAATATCTCTCTCCCTCTCTCTTGGCCGGCCACACAATCACTCCCCTCTCTTTCTCCTCTTTTCTTTCTTTTTCATACAAACACAAAGACACTCATATCTCCCTCTCTCACACTCTCCCACCAAGGCATCACCCATTCACCCCACTTCCACAATTATTTTTCCCACAATGTGGTGTGGTGTGTATTTATGTGCTATGCCTATTGAATAAGATGCTATAGACTTATGGTTATAAATATTACATAGGAGATTAAGTGGCCCTAGAATGGAATATGATGCATTAACTCTAGTGTGTTAGTGCCTTTAGTGTGATCAGATCAATTAACAGGTATCAAAAAATTATTTTGTTAGTTCATTCGAGGACGTTAGCGCCTTTAGAGTGATCAATGTAGTTCACTAATGCTTGTTACTGCCTTGAGAGTGATCATTGAATAATAATTTTCAATGTAAAAGGAGGTTAGTGTCTAATTCAATACAAGAGGGCAGTTTATTGTTGCAAAACCTCAACAGAGATTTTTTTTTTGTTTTTTTTTTTTTTTGTTAATTTGATAAGAGCATTCTAATTGGGTCTTTTCTTTTATGGATTTCTTTCTTTTTCCGTAAGGATTTGCAACCTATCCCTACCTTAAAAATTTAATCCGATTCCATAGGAATGGAAAATGGGAATAAATGTGAATGCTGCAACGGGGTCATAAAAGTGTCTCTATCTCTATTTGATTCTAGTTGTTTGGGTCTTGTTTGTGTAGTTGCATCCAGTTCTTATTTCATTTTGTTATGTGATTTGGGTTTCTCTAGTGATGTAGAAGAATTGCTTGTTTATAAAATTCAAAAAAAAAAAAAAAAAAAAAATCCTTCCACTTACATGTTATTAGATTTTTTCAGATTTTTATAAGTTAAATTGTAGTTCTTAAGTAGACCAAAAGTACACTGCTTGTAGTAAAGTCCCTCCTTTTTCTTTCCTTGCTATAATTATTGGTTCTTGGGTCATTTTGAATTAAGGTGAACCTTCCCAACAATGTTTTAATAAGCTTTGCTGCCCTGTAAAGCATTCTCTTTGCATTGCAAATAGAAGTCCATTTCCATTATCTTGATCATTCCCTTTACCATGATAATCATGTGGTGATGATGTTCAAGTTTATCATGTTGTAATCTTGACATTTTTGGTATGTTATGTTAATAATCTAAGTATCAAAAGGCATAAGATGTACTTGTATCAAAATTTGTTTTTAATCTGGTACCATATTAGTAATATCAATGTATCAAGTATAGCTAAACTTTGGGCAATCTTGTGATTAGCTATACAAGTAGTGGCTTCTTCTAGTAGATATGATATTGATGTATTTTTCTTTATATTTGTGCAGTTTTGAGATTGGTGGCAAAAAGACATTTTTTGTGGCACTATTTGAACTCAATTTCATTTTCATAATGTATGGAAGACATTATTTATCAATAGATTGTTGTAATTACTTTGTAAACAACTTGCTTCAATGGTTTTAATAGTATAATGGTTCTTTATTTCCTTTTTAGATTGTATGGATGTATAGATGTGGTTGGAAATAAATGGATGATTTGTTTATGGATGTGGTTGGAAATGAAAGGTTAATGGAATGGTAAGTAAATGTAAAGAACATTAATAAAATAAAATAAAAATTGATGACGAAGATGTTTGTCAGCAATATCTTACCATAAGCAGAAATTGGTGATGAAATAATTCGTCACCTAATCTATTGAAATTGAAAAGAAAAAAAAAAACATTTGGTGTCGAAATATTTCGTTACCTAATCTATTGAAATTGAAATAAATAAATAAATAAAATCAATGACGAAATATTTCATCACCTTATATGGTCAAATAAAAAAATTACAAATAAAAAATCATTAGTGACGAATTTATTCATTTAGTGACAAAAATATTAGGTGACGAAAAAATTTCATCACCTATCTTTTTTTATTGGTGACAAAAAATTTTTGTCACCAAGACATTCAATGATGGGGCTTAGATGACGAGCACGGATTCGTCACCATATGTCTTCAGCGATAAAATAAAGACATATTGTGACTTAAAGTTTTGTCACCATAGCCCACTTTTATTGTAGTGACAACACTAAAATCATAACAAATATTGTTGTAAAATAAAAGTTCCAAATTATGAGGTTTACTTTACATGTGATGCAAATGGAAAATAAACATGTTTATAAATATGTATATTTGCGTATATTTGCGTGTAAATATGTATATTTGCGTGTATCTCATGTAACATGTATGATGATTACCATGTACTATTCATCTAATAATATAAAACATATAATTTTATGATAACTATTACTAAGTTATTTTCATCTTAATGACAAACAAAAATTTTGTATTTGGAATTATGAGTTCAAGATAGTTCAAGGCTTTTGGAGAGGCTTTTAGTTTTGGGAACTCTACTCCATTGCCAAGGAGAAAAAGCCTTCACATGCAATTTGAGTTAAAGCTCTTAACACGTATCAATTCTTATTTTATTATTACTTTTAATTTTAATATTTTATTATTCATTATATAAAAAAATAGATATTTATATTTATTATCTTAATTTTTAAAAAAGAAGAACAAACTGAGATATAGATTTTTTTTTTCTTAATTAGATATTGTTATTCCTTTTTAAATCCATATGTTCATTACTAATTTCGATAAAGTAAACACCTAACGGTATCTAGGCAAGTCTTTAACAAAATTTGTTTAAGGAGAATAAATACCAGTTTTCCCCTTCTTCACTTAATGTCTAATTTTGCAACATTGTTGTTTTATATGAAAACAATTAAGGAGACGGGATGTTTACAACGAAGTTTGGACAGATAATAATTAGCTTTGTCTTCTTGAAAATAGATGGAAAATCTTTATTATCCTGTTGTATGGAAAATTGCATATCATGTTCTTTTGACTTTCATTACCAGAATATAAGGGGTATTTTTTTTTTTTTTTGTACCCTTTATATGCTGGAAGTGAAAGCCTATAAGGATGGTATATATATGCTTTTAATATCAAATTGAAAAATTGTTTAATGCAAATTTATTAATATATGAATTTTTTTTGTGTTTTATTTTTTTTTATACCTTTAGGAGTATTGTCCCGTGTCACCATGCAAGTTGAGGCCAAGATGAATAGGCTTACTCAAGAAATACATTAATATTGTGGCAATAATATGAACTGACTTGGGATTTTTTTTTTTTTTTTTTTGGATCCTTAATAACTGACAAATTGTGCCATAAAATAAACATCGTATCCTTCGTGATATCCTATTTTATGATCTCAATTATTGCATCGACGTCTAAGTCGTTCATGGATCTTTCTGACAAGGAGGTCTTTAGTTGGGTTGGGTTGGGTAGGATATGGACTATGGAATGTCCGTTGTAGTATTTCCGTTATACATTGCAGAATGCTTGCCCAAAGAAATGCGAAGTTTTTTGATTGGATTTTATAGCTTGATAATGGGTTCGGTTAAAGTCTTCCCAACCTCATTAAAATTGTTTAAAGTTAAGTATTGACCTCTATATTGGTGGTGTCTTTTAATTAAAAAGAGGTTATTAATGTTTGGTTATTATTTATAATAATATATGTTTTACAAACATACACATATGTTTGTTTTTGGACAGAACATATGTGTATGTTCATCTCCCATTGTCCACATACTTGTGATCACATACATACACACACAAGACGTGCTGATGAAATGAAACTTTAAGCCATCCATATGGGTTTAATATTGGACTGTTCTTGGGCTATTTATTTGGGTGGATTTAACAAGACCCATTTGGATTTGGGCTTTTTGAGACTTGATAATCACATTAGTTTTGGTCCCACAAATGAAAGGTATCACCTACAACTTACAGGCATCAACCAAAATATTGATTTGGACCCAAAAAAGAATGATACGCTGACATTAGAGTAAAAACAACTGTCATATATACAGTCAATTCATAGGCTACATTTGAGTAAGAGGTTTGAAACAGGTAGCCAAAAAAACTACTGTGAAATCTTTTTTCTTTTTTTAAATATGCATGAAACCTTTTATTCATTCCGGGGATATTAACGGTTTGATGATTATAGAAACTTTTAGTTTAAGATTTTACTGATATTCAACATCTTGAAATTTTCATTTTTATGCTTCAGGCCCTCAACTAAGTTCAGAAGCTGCAACCATTCTATCAATAATTGTTATCTACTCTTGCTATTTAGAAGGTTTTTTTTTATTTTTTTTATTTTTTATTTTTTAGGTATATCATAGAAGAGCCTAGCAAAGAACAATATAACTTAACATTACCATTCCGCAGAGCCTCTTAGTTTAAGCGGTACTGCTTAGCCTGACAGCCTCAAACTTGATCCCTTGGAGCTTGTCCTTTTAAATATTTATTATTTAGGAAAAAAAAAACAATCGTTGTAACTACTATGATGTACTATTATTAAGAAAAATTTAGATATACTCATCCCAAAAATGAAAAATTGAAAATGATAGTATTGAAATTTTCACTAATTTAAAACTCATCATTTTTTTTTTTTTTAATTTCTAAAGACTTTTCAAGTTCTCTGTCCAATTGCAAAAATAAAATTTAACAAGAGTTTTACAAATGTCACTTTATGTTAATGTCAATTTAGCCTCTACATTTTCTATTTGGACAATTAACTAATTGCACAATTTGGTTTATATATCACACCAGGAGCACTATTTAATAAATTATTTCGTATTCTTCTTTTTTATTCAATTTTTATTGCTTTTGTATTATGTGATTCAATTGTAAGTATGTGTCACTTTAGCAATTTAGTGAACTTTGGACTTAATCTTGTAGGCTACCATCTCATCTATTTTTCTTTTCATTTTTTGCTTTTACAAAATTATGTGTATGTAATGTGTAAGATTTAAAGCAAAATGCTGATATGTAAAACGTTGTATTTGTCATTGGATTCATCTATTTTTTGGATAAATTTTAATAATTTGCATCAATTATAATTTGAAATATCTACATTTTTCAATCACAAAAAATACCTAGAGATGTAATGAGTATTATGCATATGTGGATGAAATAATTTTTTTCATTACACACCTAGGTTTTTTTATGATTGAAAATATAGTAATCCCACATTATAATGGATACAAATTATTAAAATTTACCCAAAAAATATAATAGCCACGCACGTGCTTAGAGACTAGTTTATAGGATGCGCTGGTGTATTTCCAAAGCTCATATCTAGGTAATACAAATTTGATTAAAAATTTAAATCAATACTTCCCATTAGTGAATTAAGAGACAACAAAAGTGACATATTTTGTAGTAGTTTATAAAAATCTGATGGTAGACAATAACAAATATTATATGGATTTACAATAATAATTAAAAAAAAAAAAGTCAATAGATGGACTTTAAATAAATAGCAAACACTAATTTTAATGAGATAAAGCAATTATATAATTTACAAAACAAAGAATTATTAAGGAGTTATGCATGATTGCATGCAAGTTTTAACTTCTCGCCTAAACTCAACTAATACCAAATTGTGATGCTTTGCCCTTTATGCAATCCACTAAAAAAGTCATCTTGCATTAAAAAAAATTATGAGTTAAATTTGTTTTATGTTTTTGGACATTGAAACAAATACATTGTTGTTATACTTTTTTATTTTTATTTTTATTTTTTGACCACGTTAGAAATTAGTGCAGAGAAAAGTCTATCATTAAAAGGAAAAAAATACAATGTAGAGAGATGTGAGGAAAAAAATAGTTGAAACTTTAGGGTTTTTACACAATTTACCCTTGAATTTTTATGTGAGTTGTCAATTAAGCTTTTGCATTTTCAAATTGAACAATTAACATATTGGATATATATTATGTTTATCTGTATATACTAAGAGGATTCGGAAAGTTAGTTATTGTTTTCTTTACCCATCAAAAATACCCATAATTTAATTAATCAAATCAATCAAAATGTGGGGTTAAAATAATAAATTCACTCCGAAATAAATTCCTACCCACATTGAAACACTAATTCTACTCCTGCGTTGAAATACCTTCCCATCCCAAAAATACTCAATAGCTTAAAAAACTCCCCACATATTTACCTCCCCACCCACAACTACAAACAAAAAATACTCAAAAGCTTAAATAACTTCCCACGTTTTCTAAATAGAACTTCTTGCAAACAAAAACACTTCCCATTACTCTGTCACCTCTGTTATCATTATTCCTAATTGAAATTAAAAAAAATTATCCCACGTTCTTTAATTAAAAAAAAAAAAAAAAAAAAACTACTCCGGCCACCCATTATTTTGTTTCAAATTCAGAGTATAAAAACTGTAGAAATTTGTGGACCACGTTTAAAAATTCAAGTAAAACACGCTCTATCAATTATTTACTCACGTTCCTATTAAAAAAAAAGTTCTATCCAAAAAAAAGCACTCCCGGTACAAACAAAAAACACTCCCCACGTTGAAATAATACTTTCCACCCACTAGAAACAAAAACTTCTCAGTAGCTGAACTTCTCACAAACACAAACTCTTCCCAGTAGTTTATAAATAAAAAATAAAAAACTCTTCCCTGCATATAGAAGAACTATTATTTCTATTTCTATTTGAAATATAATTTTTGTCAGCAGTCTCAATCGTTTGTTACATCTATTTCTATTCCTAATTGATAACAAAATTTTGTCAGGTGGCTACTTCTTTGTATAAAAGCATCGTGCGTGTGGTTTAATTGAATAGAAGAGAGAAACACGCCAAAAACTAGAAGAAAAAAACATGTTATTTGAGTGCTACATCTGTTGAAGTGTGCTACAGTTGAAGTGAAAAAAAATTGTTCTACAAACCTTGCTTTATTTCATTAAAAGGTATGTAACTTTTCTTCAAGGCATAGCTTTTTTTTTTTTTTTTTTTTTTTTGAAGAAATTGTTTGTGATTGCTAAATCCACTAATCACTACAAATTAATTTACACATGCTATAATTAAGAATGGGTGCATCATTTTTACTTTAATATTTTTATTTATTGTGTTATTTTGGTGTTTTAAATTTGATTAAAAAAAAAACACTTTATGACAATTATCCACTTCAAGGTCCAAACTATATATAGGGATATTTGTAATTTATATCTTACGTTGTAGAATTATGCAATCAAGCCCTAACTTTAGCTTCTCCTTCTTCTCCTTTTATAAAATCTATCCCCCATTGTTATTACCGTGCACCCTTGGTGCAGTGGTCATTCTATAAGTATAAAATGCTTGTGGGGTGTGGAGGGCAAAGGCTAGAGTTCAAGTCTCTAAGAGGGAGCTTCACACACATATACACTTAGATTAGGCTAGAGTAAAAATTCTATATTGTATCAAAATATATATATATATATATATATCCCCCATTGTTCAAATAAATGTTTAATAAGAAATTATCTTCCCTAAATAATAGGAATTTAATAATAATAATAATAATCAACACCCTATTTCGCAAATAAGTTGTCAACATTTGCTGATTGAAACAATAATTTAAAAAAAAAATGTTATATCCATAACATTTTCACAACACTTTCACAACAAATCATATGTAGTGAGTTGTTACTTAATGTTGCTAGTGGCAATTAGGAGTGTCAATTCGGGTTAGCGTGTCGGGTTCGTGTCATGTCGAGGTAGGGGTCTTCGACTAAATGGCTCAACCCAAACCCAACCCATTTAATAATCGTGTCATGATCTTTCAACCCTAACCCGACCTGTTAATAAGGCAGGTTGACTTGACCCAACCCATTTTACACGCTTAATAAACAAGTCGTGTTGGGTTGACACGAATGTAACACAACCCATTTCAACTTGCATAATATTAAATATAACATACATCTAGAAATAATTTTTTTTACATCCGAAAAAGCAGTGCATACACTTCAAGTCTTCAACCCATATTCAAAAGAATATAGTTTAACAAAAATATAACATTCATCTAGAAATAAGTTCTTTATATTTCAAAAGAAGTGCATACAATTCAACCCAAATTCAAAATAACAAAGTTTAATAAAAATAAAATAACATAATTCAACAAAAATATAATATCATTAGAACTCGCCAAATGCTTAGTATCAATATTGAAAGAATTTGAGCCAACAGTAGACTAATCATGACTATAACTACAATTATCATCTATAGATTTTTTATTGATGTCCAAATTCATAATATCTTCCACAAGCTCATACAATTTCATTTGTGCAAGTTCTATGCCAAAAAAAAAAAAATATATTAGTAGTTCTAGGATATGTAAAGTTTCAATTTCCAATTATATGCCTTGTAAATTTTTGTAATTATTCACTTTTCTTTTTAAATTTAAAATATATGTTGGATATAAAAGGTATTTGAAAAATCTAAAATAAAATAAATATTTATTTGTTATACAAGTTAAACGGGTTGTGTTAAGTAGATCATTTCAGGTTGACACAAATAAATTGGCGTGTCAAACGTGTCTATTGCGGGTTACGCGGGTTGACTCACTTATGACACGTTTCTTATCATGTCGCTTTTGGGTTGACCCATTTATGACCCAAACCCATTAAGGCCCAACCCTAACCAAGAAAAACCCGTGTCGGGTTCATGTCGTGTTCGCGGGTTGGGTCGAACATTGACACCCCTAGTGGCAATAAAGTTATTTCAATAGTGAATTCAAATTAAAAACCTATAACAACCTACCAACTAAGATTTTTTGTAAGAATGTTATGGACATAGCATTTCTCTAATTTAAATGTAGAATGGACATAATAAATTAATCTCAAATTAAAAGATTAATTGAATAATTTTGTGATTTAAGATGCACATTACAAATACCTTTATAATTTAAGGTGGGTAATTACAATAAAGCTTTAAAAATTAGAGAATAAAATAATAGCCTATAGATAGACATGGAATATCCACACTAAATTCTTGTAAATTCTAGTTAATTGAATTGGTAAAATATTTTGTTGTCGAAGAATAGATTTGAGGTTCGAAATTCAATATTTGGAACCTCACCTACACAAAACTAATTGATACCTTAGCCTAATGGTAAAGATCATTCGTCATGAAATGGGTAGCATAATTTAAATTCAATCACATCTATCAAAATAAAAATCACACTAAGGTCCCAAAACAAACGTTAACAAATATTTGGATTGAAATTTGTTTTCATATCCATTTCCCTATCTTCTGAATTCACCAGGTAATCATATCCTAATAAAAGCATTTATAATTATTCTGACATATATACCCAAAATTCAATTCTACACTTGTGATTAACATTGGAAAAATTTTTAAGGGTTTAGCTTCCCTCCAATACTTTTTTAAAATGAATCTTCTTTTGTTTTAATAAGAGATTGCCACATCACCCACTAACTAAATAAAATATGGGGAATAAAACCCACCACCATTTGTCATTATATATTTAAAACAAAAAGACATGTCCAGTTAAAAATGTATTGGAGGTAAGCCAAACCTAATTTTTTAAAAGAAAAATAATTTACCCCCATTTTTGCCATATACTAGTAATAAGTAGTTAATTTAGTTCCATGCTCTCAATTAATTGTTCTTCAAGTTCCAACTACAAAACAATTTCAAAACTACTCTCCTAAATTCCAATTTTGAAGATAATTTGGTTTGATTGAAAATTGAGGTTGACTGAAACACGATTTATATGATATATACTCTTGGTTGTGGTTTCATATTTAGTTTCACAATAGTACTTAAGAAATTTCTAATTATTGTATGTACTAAGGATATACATACAATAGGTGACGAATATCATTATTTTATATATGAAAGTCCGAAATTTTAAAAAAAAATTAATGCAGAAGATCAAATTCAAGTTCTTTGGTTATAATTTTTTTTATCAAATTTAATGGAAAATCAATTTCTTTTATAAAAAAAAAAAAAATATATATATATATATATATACACACACAAACAATAGAAATTCGAAATTTTCATTAAATTTGATAGAATTCCTAACAATATTAGGAAAATTGCTTATTATAATTAATAATGTGACACATTTTCTCAGTTTTGAATTTTAGAGGGATACTATAAATACATCTTACATAGATAAGTTAGTGCAATTCACATATTTTATATAGTATTTTATTTCATTTTTAATGGTGTGTATATATATATATATATATATATATTGAGATTCATAATTAAATGAGTCAATTTAGTACCAGAGGCTGTTTTGGTTTGATCAGGGAAATGATATATTGCAGTACCGGTTGATATCGAAATACCGTTTCAAGTTTACCATTATTTATATATTTCTATACATAAATAATGAATTTATGAACTTTTATGTTTATTGTTGGGGATATATTTTTATGTAATTGGCATATCCTTTGACAAAACGCACTTTACTTGTATTTGGGTAAATCTAAGTAAGTTCAAGATGATTATTACAAGTGGTTAAATTGAAGACATGAAGACTACTCAAGAACTGCTCAAGAAAAGTGCAAATTTACAGCTCCTCGATACCTCCTCACCTTCTCGACACCTTGCTATCTGTCGAGCTTCCTATGCTTTTTCTTATCGCAATCTTGACAGCTTCTCGACACCTAGTAGATCGATCGAGAAAGTTCCTGGACCCTCGATAACTTCTCGACAACTGGTGGATTGATCGAGCTTCCTTAATTATGTCTGATGAATTCTTTCTCGACACCTGTCTCAACACCTCTCGATTGATCGAGATCCCCTTGCATGCATTTCATTTTTTTTGTTTTGCATTTTTTTCCTTTGTGTCCATAGCATCTTGTTTTTCTTTTTCCTGTAGGTCTATGGTTCCTTATTCTCCTCATTCCCTCTATGTCATTTTTCTGTTTGTCTCTTGTCATGTCTTTTGGCTTCTTATGACCTTTGACAATAGTGTCAAAAATGGGGAGAAATTTGAGAATTGAATATCATTCCTCAGGGGGAGTAATAGATTTATGGGGAGAACTTCATGTTAAAGGGAAGAATGTTTTTGATGTAACTAACTTAGGAGGAGAGTCGGTTTGATACACTTTGATATTGATATATTTTTTGTATTGTGTATCTTTTGGTTTTGTAACCATTTACATACATCATGTGTTGTTTCTATATTTGATGATGATGTATGTGTTTCACTCTTTATCTCACATGTGTTTGTTTCTTTTCTCTCTTTATACACATGTTTCTTGTTTATTTAACTTGTCATTATTTTCCACATGGTACCTTGATGTGTTTTGTTTAATGCCTTTCAGGAAAGACAAGTTAAAGCCAAGTCAAGATTCCGAACCTTCTTTTTGCAACAACTTCCAAGGTTCAAATCTTTTAGACTAGGCTTATCTATTCTGTAATCTTGAGTAGAATATATTCTATGACATTCAATGTACTCTTGTAGTTTTGTTACGAATTGCCAAAAGGGGAGATTGTTGGGGACATATTTTTATGTAATTGGCATATCTTTTGACAAAACGCACTTTACTTGTATTTGGGTAAATCTAAGTAAGTTCAAGATGATTATTACAAGTGGTTAAATTAAAGACATGAAAACTACTCAAGAATTGCTCAAGAAAAGTGCAAATTTGCAAGTCTCGATACCTGCTCGATAAAAGCTTGATCTGTCGAGATTCATTAAAGCTCGACAGATGTATCGATCGATCGAGTTTACAGGTTTTTAGATTATAGCTAGCAAAGTTTTATTCTAAAAGGTTATTTGTTTATGGGTTTGTATAATCATTATTGGACTAGGAAAGCCCAAGGTTTGTGTAAACCTATTTGGAATAGGAGAGCTCATTAAGATCCTATTTAAAGGAGGTGGAAAAAGAAAAACCTAACCCTAGAGAGCTTTATAAGGTTTTCTTTTTGAAACCCTAACCTCCTTCTACAGAAGAAAGAGTTTTTGCTGCGTTTCTTATACGCTTTTGGGTTTTGTAACCAAGCAAAGTCTCTTGCATCAACATTGAAGATCTTATTGGTGTTTCTATGTGAAGCTGCTGCAAATCAACTACAATAATCAAAGGGTTGCTGTAGAGTTAGTCACGTACTTGGATTCGTGCAAAGGAGTAAGCCGCGTACTGGGATCCACGCATCAAATTTGTTAGTCACGTACTTAGGAGCCGTGCATCAAAAAGGGGAACTATCACTACTGAACAAGTCTAATTAGGTATTAGGATAAGGGTTCAACTGTAAGTTGGTATAAGGTATTGGGATTCCTTTACTTGTAACCACTTGTTGTGATAATAGTGGAGTTTCGAGAGTGGTGACCTAAAAATCACTCGGTGGGGTTTTTGTTGTTAAGTTTTCCCCATTTGTAAACAAATCACCTTGTTATTTATTTTCCGCTGCATAATTAGTTTATTGGTGATTTGTTTGTGCTACCACGCATTTGCATGTTAATTTAATTAATTAATAACTTGGCTAATTAATCAATCGTTTTAATCACAATGGGTCAATACGTTTTTGGAATCCGCACATCAAATTGGTTAGTCACGTACTTGGGAGCCATGCATCAAAAGGGGGAACTGTCACTACAGAACAAGTCTAATTGGATATTACGGTAAGGGTTCAACTGTAGGTTGGTATAAGGTACTGGGATTCCTTTACTTGTAACCGCTTGTTGTGATAATAGTAGAGTTTCGAGAGTGGTGACCTAAAAATCACCCGGTGGGGTTTTTGCCTTTAGGTTTTCCCCATTCGTAAACAAATCACCGTATTATTTATTTTTCGCTGCGTAATTAGTTTATTGGTGATTTGTTTGTGCTGCCACGCATTTGCATGTTAATTTGATTAATTAATAACTTGGCTAATTAATCAATTTTTTTAATCACAAGGGGTCAATACGTTTTTGGCATATCATTTATCAACATAAAATTTAAAATCCCCATATTTTATAAGCCTACATATTAGCTTAAGTACATTACCAATATATTAGATTAAATAAAATGTTTTTTAATAATTTTTTATTTTTTTTATTGTACCGGCTGAAACACCAATACTATCCGATACTGCCAAAATAGGTCGGTACAACTCAGTATTTTTTTCCAAT